>CM012443.1:7510931-8110931 GCA_003999625.1 Oryzias javanicus
ACAAGATGGCACAGCAAAAACTGGAAATGCTGAAGAAAGAACTGCAAGAAAAAACACAGTATAATCTAGAACTGACCCAGAGACTAAAACTGGAAGACGAAGCAGAAAATGACATTCAACAGGAAATTCCTGTGGTGTCAGAGCCAGAAGTTGTGAATGAACAGGTGGAAGCTGATCTCGAGATGATCTCAGCACCTCAGGACCTCAATGTAAAGCCACAAGATGATCCTTCAGAATCAGAAGTGATCTTGAATCAGACAGAGGCTGAGGAAACAGAATCCAACATAGATTCTCAGATTGAAAATGAAGAAAAGGTGGAGGCTGATGAAACAGACTCCATCATAGACCCTCAGATGGAAAATAAAGAACAGGTGGAGGAAACGGACACCACCATGATAGCGACCAAAGATCTCGAGGTTTCTAATGAACCTTATGAAAAAGAAGTGGACCCACCATCGGACCCTGAGTCTGGACATCAGGACAGTGAAGAACCAGACGCTTTGCTGCCTGAACAGACCAAACCTAAAAAACTGTCACTGTGGAAGCGCTTCAAAAAAATTCTTCACACCACGCCGCAGACAGAAAAACAAAGAAAAAACAAAGATATAGATGGTGGTGACACAGCTCTTGTTGTCACAGCTGCTGTAACCTATGGCTGCAAAAATAAAAAAAAAATTAGCCTATGACAACAAAAGCTTTTTTCCTTTCTTTTTTCTTTACTTAGTCGTTTTCTATCAACCTAAATTGTGCATTTGTTTTAATTTATTTATTCATGTTATGTTAAGATTGTTGTTGTTTTTTTCTTATTTGTACTAAATTTCGCCACAGCTTGACTCACCTCAGTCAGTCTAATGGAAATGTATATAAGAAAAAAAAATAAAAAAAAGGAAATGTATATAAGAAAAAAAAAATAAAAAAGGAAATGTATATAAGAAGAAAAAAAAAATTAAAAAAAGGAAATGTATATAAAAAAATAAAATAGCTGATCAAAAAAAAAAACATACCCATTCACACACACACACAACCCCCCCAAACACCCGAACACCATCACACACACAACACCCCCCACCACACATACACAACAACCCCCCCTACCACCCACACACACAACACCCCCCCCACACATACACACAACCCCCCCCCACACACACACAACCCCCCCCAAACACCCACACACACAACCCCCCCAAAACACCCCCACACACACAACACTCCCCCACACACACACACACAACAACCCCCCCCCCACCCCCCACCCCCTTCGTGAGCCACCACCTTAACGTGGTGAAGGGGTTTGAGGGCTTGAGTGATCCTAGAAGCTGTTCTCATTGGGTTGACCCTCTTGTTAGGGTCTCCCTTTGAAAACAGGTCCTAGGTGACAAGCCGGACTAAGAGTGGTTCAGAAAGTCATTATGGAAAATATTACATCTAGGTAACTTTTTCTTTTCATTTTTTCAGGATTTATACCCATTGTACCAGATACACTCGAGTGGATTAACGAGACGAGATCACACTCACCAGACGCTCAAAGCATTGAATGAACTTATCTTTCCTGCTCTAATTAGTGTGCTCTTTGGGGCTTTCCACAACCAGTCATGCACTTGTATCCTTTTTCTCTTTTTTTAAGTTTACTAACTACCTGTAGGGCGAGTGGCGATCATCTTTGGTCGTCCCACCTGTAACTTTTTTTTTCTGTATTTTTATTGTATGTTTCCATGTGTTATCATTTACAGACATGAATCCTCAATAACAACAAATAACAAAAATAAATCAACACAATATAGATAAACTGGACTGTCTTTTTTTGTGAGCAGACTAACGGCAGCAGCTGTGCTGCATAAAATTCTCCTTTGACATTTGGCAATGCCATCCCTCCTCTGTTTTTTTTTGGTAGTTGAAGGGTGGAAAACCTTATTCTAGGCTTTTTCACATTTCAAATGAATCTGCATAGATTTTTATCCTATAAACTTGGCCAGGCTGATTCATTATTGTTTGTACAACTAATAATCTTCATTTCATTGATTGTATCTTTGTACACAAACTTGTTGAACATGTTGTCAAACATTTTGTACGTCCATTTTAAATATTACTGTTGTTGTGTTTCCATTAATTTTGCATTAACGTTTTTAAGGAGAACCTCATTATACACTGTTGTAAAAAAGTGGTTGAACTATTTGCTGTAACCAATATTACCATTGGTTGATGTGAGCTTCCAGCATCTGAAACAGATTTACAGAAGAGCAGAGAGAAAATTAAGAAAGACAGGATTAACTATTCCTAAAGAAATTTTAAAAGAACAACTCAAAATGTACATTAACTTAATTTAATAAGCCAGAAAACTATACTTTTCAAACCTAATTACACAAAATAAAAACAATCCAAAATGTCTTTTTAAAACAATTGATTTTAACAAGTCCTCCATACCATCATTTAATGCTGCATGTGAGGACTTTGCAGACCTCTTCATGGGTAATATCAATGCTATAAGATCTAATATTTCATCTATGCATTACTCTTATTTTAACAGATCACCAGCATTGATTTTGCCCGAGGAAACACTGGGGAGTTTTGTCCTGGTTAATGTGGAGATGCTTGGTCGAGTTTTATCCCAAGTAAACACCAAAACCTGCCATTTAGATCCCATTCCCACTTCACTTTTTAAAACATTTTATGTTCTCTTCAGACGGGCGTTCTTCCCTCTGCCTGTAAAACAGCAGTGGTGAGGCCCCTTCTGAAGAAGAGCAGTTTAGATCCAAATAGTTCGTCCTTTATTTCGAACATGCAATAAATACATGGTGAAAAAACAAGAAAACGGAAATTTTTTATATAAATTATAAATAAAAGACTCCCACTGTCTATGATGGGCCGGATTAGTCTTCTTAAAATGAATGTTCTTCCACGTCTCTTGTACCCTATGCAGATGCTTCCAATGTATAAACCAAGAAAAATAAAGTTCTGGAAAAGATATTTACCAACTTTATATGGTTGGGAAGAAACCAAGACAGAAGCTTAAAATTTTGCAGCTGAATTCAGATACGGGTGGTCTCTCCGTTCCAAATATAATTTTCTATAACTGGGCCTGCCATGCTCATCATTACTGGCTATGGTTACATACATATCTTAAGATGGAAACATGTATTGATTCATGAGCATGTTCTCCTCATTCTCCTTGGGGGCTGATTACCTGTGACGTGACCAAAATCCCACTGACTGTTAAAAAAAATCCTATTATTTATAATAGTATCAAGGTTTGGCGCAATATTTTAAAACATCTGGGATGGACAAAAGTTAAATCCTTACTTTCCCCTATAACTCATAATCCTGATTTTCCTGCAGGCGTGGGCCCATCTGTGTTTTCTTCCTGGCGCAATTTAGGGATACATGTAATTGGTGATCTGATTAAAGATAATGTGGTGATGTCTTTTCAACATGTACAAACCAAATTTGATGTTCCCCAAAAGCATTTTTTTGGATTTCTCCAACTGAGACATTTCATTTCTTCCCACTTTACTCCGCCTACTGTTGAACATGACGTAGAAAATTTTTTGCGGACTCGTGGAGATAGGAGACACCTTACTGGATCATTTTACTCTCTTCTTAACTCTTTGGGTACATACATGCTTCCAGAGATTTCCCGTAAATGGGAAACAGACTTAGACTCTCAATATATAGAAGATGACTGGCAAATAGCATTGCACTTGATTAAATCCAAATTTACATGTAACAGACTAAGAGAAACTCAATATAAGATAATACACAGACTCCACATAACACCTGTGGTCTTGCATAAATTTAATCGCTCTGTATCTCCACTATGTTTGAAATGCCACTTGGAGAGAGGAACATATTTTCATTGTTTCTGGGAATGTTACAAAATTTCTCGCTTTTGGTCACATATTTCTTCAGTAGTCAGTGGGATCTTTAAATTAAAAATCAAGAAGGATCCAGGTGTCTTCTTGCTGGGCCTCCCTTCAAAGGAGTTACAAATCCCTAATGTTACGGCCCCTGGCCTGCTAGGCTTGTGTGTGTCTGTATATGTATGTACGTATGTCTGCTTGTTTAGTTTTTACAGCTTCCTTGAAAGGCCTGCAGTGTTTGCTGTTGGCTCCGCCCCCCCCTCAAGGAAACCATCTCTCCTCCCTCCACTCACCTTCACCAATTACCAGGCCGGGACAGGAGGGCATAAAAAAAGTGGCCCAACCTGGATGAGGCGGCGGCTGAAATTCCAGAGGGAATCAGTTTCCTCAGCCTGCCCCTGTTGTTGGCCTCAGCTGTAATAAGCCTGTTTTGCCTGGTGTTGCCCTTCCTGTGAATTTAGTTTTGGGACTTTGGTTTTGCCTGAGGTTGGGATTTGCTTTTTGGTTTTGTATTTATGTTAATGTCTACCTGATGCTAAAAAGCCTGAGATTTTAAGTTGAAATTCTTCTCCCCTCATTATTGACTACTTGTGTTGGGTTTAGTTTAAGTTTTTGTAATAAACGGCCTAGCTGCCAATCTTATTTGATCCCTCCAGGTTTCTTTTTTTCTATATGTTACACCTTTTCCCCTTTGGGACGTAACATAAGTGGGGGCACGTCCAGGATATTTAAAGGGATTATTGTATTGTGTAGCTGTGGTTTCTGGTTCTGACTGGCATAGTGCTGACGTGGCACTCTGGAGGTTTGCTTGTGCTCCTACGCGCACACTGTAAAAGGGTAAAACCATGGCGACTGGCTTTAGTCTGGAGGGTTTTGTTGCCCATCCTACACTAAAATTGTTAAAACTGTGCCGGAAAAGCGAGATGGTGGATATTGCAAAACATTTTGAGATCAGTTATGTGAACCCGATTGGGAAACAGGAGCTGTTTGACTTGTTGGTGAGTAGGTTGGAGGAAAAGGGCGTGTTCAGGCTACCGGCCCAGACTGCGCCTCTGGAGTCCGCGGACGGTGCCTCGGATAGAGGTGACCGCGAGCGCGACAGCGGCGCCCCGCCAGCGGGTGACCGCGGGCACGCGGAAACGCTTCCCGTGCCAGGCACACCTCAACGAGACATGACAGGGAAGACTGGGGCGGGACAGATCCCCCTCAGCCTCCCCCGCTATGAGCCGTTTTCTCCCGGCAGCGATGGGTTGCGGGATGAAGCTCGGCTGAAAGTGCGTCTTGCCCGAATGCAGATAGAGGCTCAAGAAAGAGTTCAGGAACGGCAGATGCGTCTCGAGATAAAACGCCTTGAAATCCAAGCCGAACAACCGGTGCGGATCAGACAGCTGGAGTTGGAAGCCCAAGCCCGTCTTCCGGTATCCCCTGCTGCTGACGCCCACACGGCTCACAGCCCCTCGGGATTCCCGGCTGACGTCACTGCCTCTTCCCCCACTTTACTCACCGGCCCGATTGATGTAAGTAAATTCATTTCAGTAGTTCTCACATTCCGAGAGTCGGAAGTGGATACGTATTTCTCCTCGTTTGAACGTATCGCTGGCACTTTAAAGTGGCCCCGAGAGATTTGGCCATTGTTGTTACATTGTAAGATGTACGGCAAAGCGCAGGAGGTTGTAGCATCGCTCCCTCTCGCTGACAGTTTGGAATATGATAAAGTTAAAGCGGCTGTTTTAACTTTATCAAAGAGACCAAATTCTCTTTTTGACCAATAAAATCTTGAGAAAGTTAATAAAGGTTTGCACTGAAGTACGGGGTGCAGTTTGTAAATCAGAGAATTACATTTTGACATCAATGTTTTCAGATATTGTATTTTATTGTTGTTATGATTCAGTCTGCATTTGTTTTATTGACATATTTTCCTTCAGCGTGAAAAAAGAGGACAATAAATTGCAGACTCGTCAGCAATTCTACACATCGTCTTTATTTATATGAACCATCTCTAGTTTCCACAGCAGAAGTCAGATGTGTTCCATCTTCGTGTACAAAAACCAAGACGAGGGAGGAGGATCAGCCAGCCACTGACGGGAAACCAAGCAACAGGAGCGTATGAGCATGCTGTCATGCACGTCTCAGTTTCTACTGAAGCTTTCTGATGCATCCAAACGGGTTCAGGAGGGAGGAGCATCGACGCCCCTCTCTTTCTGTCATAAATAAGTGAAACAAACCAAAACCAACAGAAATATTTAGACACAAACAAAGTATTTTTAAACGTTCTCTTGTGAAGGACCCCCGCTTCACCAGTCCGGTCGGGTCTGGTGTGGTGTGTGCGGTGGCGGGTCGGGACTGCACTCAGACCCCTCCGGGAGAGGCTGATGGTTCAATGGTCACACGTCCTCCCCGCCCGCACCGACATCACTAATTCCTTCATGTTGCTGTACGACGGAGCTGCGCACTCGGGGGTGAAGAGGTCAGAGGACACCTCGGGGGTCAGAGTGGGCAGGCCTTCGGGATCCAGGTCTGTGGTGAACGATTGGCTGGGAGCCTGCAAAACAAAGTTAAATATATAGTTTGGATTTAAATATTTAGATATGCTGCTGCTGGTTTAAGAGATTCCAGAAACAAAGGGGTGTTGGTTTTCACTTGTCTCTTTCTTTTTTTTTAGTATTTCATGTTTGCTTTTCATTGTAAAGCTCTCTGAGCTGCAACACATGAAAAGTTATTTTAATAAATAAAGATTGATCGATAAGTTCAGTTTGTTGAAAAATAACCAAATAAGATCAGATTATACTCAGACTTACCATGGCTTCTGTCAAATGTCAATATGAAATATGAACAACTTTTTAAATTGATATTACTGCTGATCACCACTGCATTTACTGGGGCTGAAAATGAAGAATGATGCTGTGCTGTGCAGTTGTACGAAATGTAGATCCCTGTAAATGGCAAACTAACAAAAAAAAAAAACATTTACTTTTGCATGCAATTAAAGCATCATCACAGAATGAACTAACAAGTTACTCAGTTCCTGTCTCATATTGTCCTAAAAATAAAAAAGCCAAAAGCATACACTTGTTGATGTTTTTATTTTCTATAAATAGTTTTGAAATTCTTAGAAATATTATAGATATTTTGTTCTGATGTATCCAATCATATTGCTGTTTTTATCACTACAAATGCAGTAATTTTGGTTTCAAACGAACATGGTTCCAATACTATTTCAACTATCTTCTTTTTTGCAATTTTATCATGAAAGTACAATTTTGAGCTAATATTTGACCTGCTCTTGGTGAATTACATTTTTTTTTTCAGCATCATTTTTAGCTCCTCCCCTAGATGAAGCAAGCCTCGACACGCGCTTGGCGGAAGCTCCTCCCCCACTACTCGACACTCGCCTCGATACAGAACGTCACATCACTATTTCCAACCACCAAAATGCGGTAGGAGATGCTGTATTTTCAACAGGTATGTCATCTTTAGATGATGATGCAGTCTGGTTCAGAGCCTTTTTCTTCGATACAGGTGGCTTACTTGGAGTTAGCGACAGCGGCGGAAATGGTTCCTCACAGACGTCGGTCACTATGCCATTAGCATTTAAATAGTCGCTAGCTAGCGCCCGAGCTAACTCCAGCAATGTCGGATATTCACGTTTTTCACCATGGCGATCACAAAAGTTCAGAAAAAATATTCAGGAGTAAACTTTACAAAGTAAGGTTGGTTTTTACAGTTTTCCAATCAAAGTAGATGCGAAGCAAAGCAAACAACAACACGTATGTTTCCCAGCATGCAATGCGGCTCAAATTGTATTTTTGTAAAAGAAGAACCCTTCAAAATCACACTTTACTTTATACTTAAGGTGAACCAGATTATAAAGCAGATTGTTTATTTTGAATCCATTTTTAGAATTTGAAGTGTGCCTTGAAAAATACATTAAGATCCACTCTGATAAGACTCTTTGTGTTATTTTTCTGATGATTAAGGACATATATAAAGAAAATGAAGATTAAAGTTCCGTTTCTAAGTAATTATTTATTCAAATTGATGTAAATCAGGAGCAGAAAAAAAATACTGTCAGAAAAACCTTCTTAATATGATATACAAGTTAGTGCAGCAAACTATAAGCTTCCTGCTGTGCTCTATTCTGATGTATCCACTTGTAGATGACTAGATCCATGAACGTTTTTGTTTTCCTGGTCTAAGCTCAAATCTGGATCAGATCTGTGCGGCTGGATCGCCCCCCAATGCTGCACCGTTTTAGTTGATGTTAATTTTAGTTTGGGCTGTAAGGCTGTAGCAGCAGGGAGAGTGTCAACAAAGGGATACTGGGAAGTGGGCGGCGGCGTTGTTCTGCTTACAAAGCTTGGAGGTGAATTTCTAATGAGCTCCTGCTGCTCTGCAGAAACTACGTTCTTGAGAATGACAGATTTTCATGAATTGAGCTAAAAACGCATCATTATAATGAAAAGACTCCTGGTAACACTCAAAAAGATCAAAAGGTGATTGAAGTGGGACTTAAACTGTAATTGAATTTGATCTGGTTTAATCAAAGTTTGTTTGATTTACAAATGTTTTCCTTAAATGCATTGAAAACTGTACGATGAACTTTTTTATTAAATCACTGCTGATGTTTGTCCACTTCCTCGGACATTTTGGTGAATTGAGATGATCCTATTTAACACGAGATGTCTTTTTTTTTGAAAGGAAGTCACGGGAACCTCTAGAAAGTTATCAACTGATTCATGATTCATTTTTTTCTTGGAATAAAAAGGCTATTTTGTCTTTATGTTTGATGCTTATTTATGCCCCAAAAAACAATAGTTCATTTATATATTTATATAGTAAAACATACAAACCAGTGTCTTATTTTTGCAGACTTTTGATAAACTAAATCCTCATTTTTGTCTATATAAAAGTAATTTCTTACTTTCAACACTAGATGACTCACTACTTTATCTTACCAAAATCCTAAACAGAATAACATAAAAGGCTAATAAATTTGTAAAGATTTTCAATATTTGGAACATGAATCTTCTTCATTCAGATGAAAATGTTCTATTAGACCACAAATCATTATGGTTTCAAAATAAATAGAAAGATGCAGTTTGTTTTCAGGGGGTCTCTTCTACTCATCACAGATCAGTTTGCTATTAAAGTGATTTACCAACTTTTTCCCTTTCTCTCCAGAACTCATCCGAAAACCAAACTCACCACAGCTCCAGCTGGATGATCTTCAAGACGGAACCAACTACAAGTGTGAAGAATGAATGGAGGGAGTTTATCTTTGACACTAACACCAGCATAAAGTTTTCTTGGTGCACAGTTGGAACCATGTGATGGGAGGAGCGGGATGCATGATGGAGTTTGCATTTTCCCTTGAGCTTTTTATGACAGCTTGCGGCTGACGAAGTGGACGCAGTGAGGAAAATATTCAAGGTTCAAGTCACGGCTCCACAGGGCGGGTAAAAAGAACAAAGACTTCTGGACCATTGATCAAATCTGTAGAGAGTTAGAGGTTAAAGAGTGTGAGTTAATCATAGTTTTGAGTGTTTGCCAATAGACGAACGTTATGAGGAGGAACATAGAGAATCTAATAAAGAATCAGATTTACAAGAGGATATATCTTTACTAGATAATATCCAATATATATTGATGATAGTAGTGGTAAATTTTGGATTGAGAGGGTCACAATACTCAGGTAAAATGATACAAATATACACTATAAAACTTTTGTTCTGCTGCTAAGGATGCCAATTTCCCACATACAATCCAAACCTCCACATTATGGGTCACAGTTTGGTTGGATGATCTCTGGCAGAGAAAATGTTTCACTTGGCCATGACTGAAATCCTTTTTGATATTTTTGTTTGTATAAACTAATATGCTGTTTCCAGGAAATCTTGTCATCTATTGTCACCCCCAGGAATTTGATATTATGCACCGTTTCTAATGTTACTCCTCTTATTTATTTTAATTTGCTCTTTTGTATTGTTTTACCAAAAAACAGTTTTGTCCAAATTAAGGGATAGCTTGTTTCTATCAACCAGTCCTTTAGATTATACATTCCTCTGGTCACTCTAGCGAGGAGTTCCTTTCTGTAAAAAAACAGGATAATCTGCAAATAATATGAATTTCATTTTCTCTGTTTTTTAACTATGTCATTGATGTAAAGATTAAATAGAACTGGCCAAAGCACTAGCCTTGAGGGACACCACACACAATGTCTAAAATTGTTGAGTTATGGTCTCCCATTGTCACAAATAATAATTTATTGTATCAAATGCTTTTTTTTTAGATCTATGAAAACTCCTTTTGCATATTTATTCTCTTGTGTGATATTGATTATTACTTCTTTTAATTCCATTAAAGCCAGTGATGTTGATCTGTTTTCTCTAAAACCATACTGGCTGTCTGTAAGTAAATTATATTTATCAATGAATTTGCAAAGTCTATTTTTAAAAAGTTTTTCCAGGATCTTGGAAATTTGAGGGAGGAGGGAGACAGGCCTGTAATTTGTGAACTGATGTTTGTAGAGTGGGATTATTTTAGCAGTTTTCCTTTTCAGAGGAAATTTACCGTTCTGGAATGATAGATTGCATATATGAGTCATGAGTTTTGTCAAGAATGACTTTTTCCTAAAAAGATTTCTATAAATGTTCCTAAAAAAAATCCAAGAACCAGGCCTCATTGATCTTAGTCACTTTTATTTACTCCTTGCAAAGAGGAGAAATCCGACCAGACAACTTCTCACAGTTACCTCGTGGGAGCTCTGACGACACGCGGAGATAAGCACTTTTATACAGCGTGGCCGTTGACAGTTAGGGGTCCTGTGTCAGAGGTCATAAACTCTTCAGCCTATGCCCTGATAAGGAGTCGTGTCTGAGCACAGGACTGAGACACAGACCTGTAACTTTCCATGAGGCTCTGGCTTCAAGGCCCACACATAAACATATATTTGTTAATTAAAATTTCCAACAGGTTTTGAAATGCCTTCAATTACCTGCTTGACTAACATCATGTCAGTATCATAGCAGTCTATACTTGAAATACTCTGGATAACTACAGATCTGTATCCAACTTACCGTTTTTAAGTAAAATTATTGAGAAAAATGTTGCTACTCAACTGCATGAGTTTTAAAATAACCATAACATCTTAGAAAAATATCAATCTGGTTTTAGAATGAACCGAAGGACAGAGACGACTCTTTTAAAGATCGTTGATGATCTTAGAATCAATTTAGACTCACAAAAACTTTCTGTTCTGGTGCTGCTGGATCTTAATGCCATAGACTTAGGAGTCAAGTGGAAATGTTCTTTAGTCGTTTAGATTATTGTAATGCCCTGCTGTTTAACTCAAAAGTCTATTTCAAATTTACAATTATTACAGAACTCAGCGGCTGGAGTTCTGACGAGGACTAGGGGGTGGGAACACATTCCACCATTGGCTCCCTGTGCGTTTCAGGATTGATTTGAAGATTCTTTTAATGGTTTATAAATGCTTTTATGGTCTTGGGCCTTCTTCTTTAAGTGATCTTCTTTTTAAGTATGAACCCTCGCGGACCCTGAGGTCCTCCAGCACCGGCCTGTTAGTTGTTCTAAGGTGAGGACCAAACCCTATGGTGAGGCTTCGTTTCATCATTACGGTCCTCGCCTCTGGATCAGCCTGCCAGAGAGTCTCAGGGCCGCAGAGACCATCAAGGTTTTTAAGAAGAGACTCAAGACTCACCTCTTTAATTTTGCTTTTAGTTGATCTTATCTGCCTATTTATTCTATTAGTTTTAATATTTTATTTTCTTTAAATTATTTTATTTATTTCATTTTATCTTATGAATTTATACCTATTTTCAATTTTACTTTTTGAATGCATTTTATGTATTTCACTTAAGCATTTTATTATGGTTTTAACCCCAGTGTTTCCTGTGGTGATCTTTAATATTATTTGTGGTTTAAAACCTTGTTTTTTCCTTATACTTTCATAGCGCGATTGTCACCTAGTGTCCAAACTAGAACGGCCTCCAGGAGAAGCAGAACAATGTTTTCAATGTAAATAATCTGAATATTTTTGTTAGAACTTCTCCTTTTGATACACAATGTATGGTATTAACAACCTCATTATTTTACAGTATGTGAACTGTATCAGATTAATATAAATATATTTAAATCATATAGTAGATTATTAATGGATGTATAAACACATGTGTATAAATATGTAAACTTGTAATTGAATTGAAGAATCGAGAAAAATCAGAATCTTAACTATTCAGGCTTTTGTGAATCGAATCATTTCTGGAAATTCTAATCACCTATTTTCAACTCTTTACCCCAGAGCTTTAGCTCCACTGTTTGCATTCTTTCAACTTCTGTCATTTTTCCACTGTTGTCGTAATTAACGTAATTCCAGTGGATTCTAAGGTAGTGAGAAGCAGCTCTTTACAGTAGTGAAGTGTTTATGCAATCAGTCGCTGCATTTACATGCGCAAAATGTCCTCAATCGGATCAAAGATCAGATTACAACAGAACTGTGCACGTGGGCCTGAAAAACTTGATCCCATTGTAACAAACGTTTCCATGCACCTCATGTTTGATTAGAATAAATCCCTCTGACATGCGCATGACTATCTGAAATACTGGAAATAGTGAGTTCTTTGTAAATAAACAAAGATGCTGTATAGAGCGAGATGATCCTCTGAATGTGCTTTCATTATTATGAATAATATTTTGAAGTGACTGCTCGCTCATAATTTTGTAAATCCGTGCAGGAAATGCAGCATCTTGGCATCTGAAGCTGATATGAAAAGCTGCTTTTCTCCGGATCAAAGACAGCTGACTCATGTCAGTCGAGGAGTTACCACATGTCAAAGAGCGTGTGTTATTTAGGCGTCGTTGGCGATATCTCCAAAAAAAAAGGTAAGACTTAGTTTGCACTTTAATACTGATACACTTTTCACATGAATAAAATTCTATTTAATTCACAAAAATTCGATGAGAATCGATCTCTAGATCTACCACCTTGACTGAACCTGAAATACCAGTCCTCAGCGGAGTAATATCATTCCACAATTTGAATGAAATGCCAACATACCTGAGTCAGATCCAGCAAGCAAGTTCGTCAAACTGGGAAACAGTGGTGGTGAGATTCTGGAGGACCAGGAACTACAAGCTCTGTATATAGACCTTCAAATGATTCTTACCAACAAGTTGTTTTTATTTCAAGCAAATTCCAAAGGATTTAATTATCATTAACTTAAGAAACACTCAACTTTGTCTGGTTTCCACTTCAAGATATATATTTACATATAAAAATTCAACAAGTACGATTAAGTAAATAAAGTTCTGCTTAAATGTACTTTATGAACTTAGAGAATGGCTGCTGGATTAAACAACAAAAGAAACAAAGAACAATTTCCAACATGGAAATAAAGTCAGTCAAAACTGAGTAGTGTAGCTGTTATTTAACTGGGTAACATCAACTGCAAGACTAATGAGTGAACATCCACTGCCAGATGATCCTGGTGAAATCTTGTTTTGTTGCTCGGTGTTGTTTTCTGTCAACTAACGGTCAGAGGATTAGGTGGAACACAAAAGGAAAAAACTAGACCACATTTTTTCTTAATTAATTATAAAATATTTATTATAACTTAATTGTTTTTTAGCGATATTTCATATTGTAACCAGTATTATCCAGTAAAATATCATAACATTTCACAAAATGTTTTGTTCCGCCCCCATTTACGAACCGCCTCATTACAAACCATAAGGATATTCTTATATGTTTTTTCTATGTTGTGTAAGTTTCCTTGTGTAGTAAAACTTTTTTCAATCCGCTCTGACTGTATTTCAGGACCGACGGCTACATTGTGTGCGAGGAGGACGAGGAGATCCTCAGAGCCGCTTGGTGGAAGATCAGGAGATCCAGAAAAAGAAAGAGAAAAGGTGTGTGTGTTTGTTCCTTGTTAGATTAGGACATCCACAGTCTTTAGAGTTTGTATCTCGGTTTTTGAGTAGGACAGAAAAAAAATCAATCCCACTTTTTAAGGAAAATAAACAAACAGAAAATATTAATAAAAATATATAGCAAAATGACTATTCTTTTTATTCTTCTGAATAAAAGCGTGTTAACCTGGGATTTAAAACACAAATTCAAAACAATTTTGCATGCTAACTTTTTTTTAAACACTCCACTATGTCCTGCATCCTGATTGGCCGTAGACCTTGTCAATCAATTTCTTCCATGCTGGATCTCCAGTTTGTTTTCATCCTTTAAAACTTATTTTTCTCTGAAGGTTATTTTTCTCAAATGTTCATGTTCGTCTGTCAAAAGTGTGTAATGAGGAGTTTTACAGCCTTAAAACATCCATACTCTACTTTTCTGATTTATGGAATGCAATAAAGCTCACAAACTCCAGATTTCTGATCTCTCTTCCAGAAAAAAAGAAAAGAGCCCCGTGGCCAACTGGACTCTGCTGGTGAAGGTCTCCTGATCCGAGAGAGGCTCCGACAGCGCTACAGTCAGAAAAACCAGGGAGGTGGGAGTGTTGCTCGTGAAGACGACGCGGCGGTTTCTTCAGACGAGGAGGTGGCGGCAGCTGGGGGGGATGGCGCCGGTGCTAAAACGGCGTCAGAGACTCTGGCAATGTCCTGGCCCCAAAACAGGCAAACACAGGAGGGTGGCGGCGGGGTCGGCACTCTGAAAAAGACAAGAAAACGGGGGAGAAAGGCTCAGGAAGAACATTTGTTTCCCTTTGAGAAAGTGTAAAGGATTCATCCGTTGAGCCTCGATGAACAAATCAACAAAACAAGGAACGATTTGGTTTACTTCTAGAACAGGAAATGAAATCCAGATCTGAGTTCAGTTTAACAGAATCAGTGATCAGGTGAGTCAAGCATTGAGGCACTTTTAGAAAACTGAATTTCAGTAAGATTTAAGAAAGAAAAAAGAAAACGTGTCATAAATGTTGTTTACAAAACTGCGTTGCCAGGTTGGTAAAACTAGAACAAAATTCATGTAAATATATTATCAAAGAAAGAATCTCAGAATTTCTGTTTAACATTTCATGAAGCCACTTACTTCTGTCTCTTCACAGCGGCTCTGCTCCAAAATGTTGAGCGCAGCGGCATTTTTTAGCTCCTGTGATGCAGAAAGTCGACATGTTAGACAAGTAAACGTGAAAGATAATATACCTTATTAAAGAACGGCACTAATAGCCATTCCATTGCTGAATTGAAAATGAACATCCTCATTTAGTAAACTGACAGCAGTCCAGATTGAAATTGAAGCACATTCTGCTGTGTCTAAAAAATGTTTAAATATAAGGAGAATAAAAGATTAGAATTATGGTGCTTTTTTATCTAGAATGTAAAAATCAGCAAATCTATCTTTAAATCCACTTTTGCTTTTTCACCGACTCTTTTATGGTTTAAAAGGTAGTTAAAAAGTC
This sequence comes from Oryzias javanicus, assembly GCA_003999625.1. Taxonomy (NCBI): domain Eukaryota; kingdom Metazoa; phylum Chordata; class Actinopteri; order Beloniformes; family Adrianichthyidae; genus Oryzias; species Oryzias javanicus. Next base: position 7,526,221 of record CM012443.1, read on the forward strand.
AACATTCCTGGGGGTTGATTTGGTTCTTTCACTCACCTGTCTCTATGATGGATGGATACATTTCTCTGTTCTAATCTGTACATTGTGTTTGTTTGTTAATGCACAGCTCATGGGGGCGGGTCTTAAAAACAATAACTGTTTTGAATGAGACATATATTTTTGTAAGAACTGTTGAAATATACACATAAAGAAGTCTTTTGTGTGGTCTTTTCCTTGAATTTTCCTGATGAAGAAGACAAGTATTTTTCTCGAATTTTTCTTTTAAGAAAACAAAATGGCATAAAATCAATTAATAAATAGAATGAACACGTCTTTATTGTCTTCTAACTGTAAACTCAAAACATGCAGATAAAGCAAGAACTGGTTTAGCAGAGGAGACCAGATTGACAGAAAATGCTATTTTCTTAATTCTTTCTCATTTATATTTATATTAATCATAACAAAAAGAGCTTAAAAACATTTGAATGTTTTCAATATTTGTCATCTCATCACTGACAGTAATGATGCAGCTCTCTCATGAGGGGGGGCTTTTTCAGCTCATCACCGGCTCTGTAATGTTACAGAGAGACTGCCAATAAAGTTAATACAAAGTGGATTAATGCCTGTTCTATGCAGTTAATTCTATGAATTCCTGCTGTTGACATGTTCTGGTCTTAAAGTCGCTCCGTGAAAACATTGACCGACTTTGAACCGACCCGTTTCCATTTATAGACAACACACGGGAACAGCTCGATAGCATTAGTAGCTAATATCGCAGCATGCTAGTGTCAGTGTAGAACAACTGCGCTGTCTTCAAATCAACACTTTCATTAAATGTTCGGTTGCTGCTGGATTTCCAGCTGCAGACTCACACAGTGTCCCGCTAACGAAGAGGTTACTGTCTAATTCATTTAACTGCAGCTAGATGTTAGCCGCTATGCTAGCGCCAGCTTTCACTCAGAACTTACTTGATTTTGCTGCTCCTGGATCAGATGAAGTTGGTGGTTGTTGAGTCTCTGTCAGTAATCCTGTCATCCATATGTTCTGCTGAACGTAAACCGTTTTTTGTTGAAGACACTTTTATGCCCGAAACAAAAACACCGGCAAGCAGGGACCCGTAAATTGAAGAGGAGGGCGGGGCTATGTTTTTCGAGCAATTTGATTGGTTGCACTGTCAGATCAATCCAAAGGGCTCTAATTTGATTGGATGTTAGGCCGACACAACACACGGAAGTAAACGAGCGCGGACAGAGAGACTGCGGCTTTCTCAATATACTTTCTAATCCTTGGATTTGGGGGAAACAGCAAGTCTTTCCGAGTCAGAGGGCTAAAGTCATGAGTCGGGAGGTTAAAAGTCCAAGTCAATTCTAAAGCCATCAAATTCGAGTCCAAGTCACGTGACTCGAGTGGCGTCATCGGTGACGTCATCACTGATGACGCCACTCGAGTCACGTGACTTGGACTGATGACGTCACTGTCAAGAGGCTATAAAGCTGTTCGCTCGCCTGCTGGATTCATCTTTGAGATTCAAAGACGACAGCTGTTGCAAGCATCCACAGACGTCAAGCATCGACTTACAAGCATCCACGGATTGTTTGGAAAGAAAATGCACGGAAATCAAAGATACAACGCGACTTACCCAAATCAGGGATTCTACCAGCCTCATGGAAATGCTGGTTTTGGACGAAGACACCCGCACGTCCAATTTAACCACCCATTTCCATTCGCTGGAATGAACCCCCCACATCCTGCCCCCCAAAGACACCCAAATTGGGGCAACAAAACCTCCCCTATCCACCCCCTGGAGTGTACCAGCCACATCATGAAGTCCATACAAACCACGGAAATCCAAACTGGGGACAGCAACATCGTCATGTCCCCTTCCACCCTGTTCCTCCCCGACCCACTCACCACGGAAATCCAAACTGGGGACAGCAACATCGTCATGTCCCCTTCCACCCTGTTCCTCCACGACCCACTCACCACGGAAATCCAAACTGGGGACAGCAACATCATCATGTCCCCTTCCACCCTGTTCCTCCCCGACCCACTCACCACAGAAACAACAATCTGAGACACCAATATGAGCATGTCCCCGTAAACCCTGCAAGACCAAGGCCATATCAAACTGCCCCTGCAGTTCCTCCAAAACCTGCATCCCCACCTCCAGAAATGAAAACCCAAGATCCACCAGCCCCTGCTCTTGAAACAAAGCCAGATCTGGAACAAAGGGATTTTAGTAAACTCTTCAATCCTGCGTTCCCTTTCATTCCCAGGGTAGTTGAATTTAGGCAAATAGCCAAACAATTTAAACCTGTGGAAAACTCTAACTCTCAGTCAGCCAATCAAAGTCCTCAGCTGGAAGTACAGGATGCAAATCCAGCAACTGTGTCTGCCAGCGAGGACATGTCATCAAGCAACAATGGAAATGACGTCAAAGAAGAGATAGCTGATTTAGAAGAACAGCTGAGGAACGAAGATGTTTATCTGTCTGAATTGAAGGAACAAAGACAGATGAACGAGGATTCTCAGTTTGACCAGGATGATCTTGATGTTAAAAAGCAAACACTGCATGCAGAGTTCCAGTATGGGAGGAAGTGTGCACGTGAAGTTGCCGTTCTGACAGACAAACTGGAGAGACTAAATCTAGCGGCTCAAGCAAAGCAGGCGGCAGGTGAGAAGAAAAAGACAGAAGCTCACAAGATGGCACAGCAAAAACTGGAAATGCTGAAGAAAGAACTGCAAGAAAAAACACAGTATAATCTAGAACTGACCCAGAGACTAAAACTGGAAGACGAAGCAGAAAATGACATTCAACAGGAAATTCCTTTGGTGTCAGAACCAGAAGTTGTGAATGAACAGGTGGAGGCTGATCTCGACACGATCTTAACACCTCAGGACCTCAACTTAAAGCCACAAGATGATCCTTCAGAATCAGAAGTGATCTTGAATCAGACAGAGGCTGAGGAAACGGACTCCATCATAGATCCTCAGATGAAAAATGAAGAACAGATGGAGGCTGATGAAACAGACTCCATCATAGACCCTCAGATGGAAAATAAAGAACAGATGGAGGAAACGGACACCACCATGATAGCGACCAAAGATCTCGAGGTTTCTAATGAACCTTCTGAAAAAGAAGTGGACCCACCATCGGACCCTGAGTCTGGACATCAGGACAGTGAAGAACCAGACGCTTTGCTGCCTGAACAGACCAAACCTAAAAAACTGTCACTGTGGAAGCGCTTCAAAAAATTCTTCACACCACGCCGCAGACAGAAAAACAAAGAAAAAACAAAGATATAGATGGTGGTGATACAGCTTCTGTTGTCATAGCTGCTGTAACCTATGGGTGCAAAAAAAAAAAAAAAATTAGCCTATGACAACAGAAACTTTTTTCCCTTCTTTTTTCTCTACTTAGACGTTTTCTATCAACCTAAATTGTGCATTTATTTTATTTTATTTATTCATGTTATGTTAAGATTGTTGTTGTTTTTTTTTTTTTATTTGTACTAAATTTTGCCACAGCTTGACTCACCTCAGTCAGTCTAATGGAATATATATAAGAAAAAAATAAAATAAATAAAAAAAAAAAAGGAAATGTATATAAAAAAAAGACATGTATGTAAGAAAAAAAAATAAAATAAAAAAAGGAAATGTAAATAAGAAAAAATAAATAATAAAAGGAAATGTATGTAAACAATAAAATAGCTGATAAAAAACAAAAACATACCCATTCACACACACGCACAGATTACCCCCACACACACACAACCCCCCAAACACCCGAACACCATCACACACAACACTCTCAAAACACCCCCACACACACAACCCCTACCACCCACACACACACCCCCCCAAAACCCCCCACACACACACACCCCCCCCACACACACACACACAACAACCCCCCCCCACACACACACACACACACACCCCCTTTGTGAGCCACCACCTTAACGTGGTGAAGGGGTTTGAGGGCTTGAGTGATCCTAGAAGCTGTTCTCATTGGGTTGACCCTCTTGTTAGGGTCTCCCTTTGAAAACAGGTCCTAGGTGACAAGCCGGACTAAGAGTGGTTCAGAAAGTCATTATGGAAAATATTACATCTAGGTTAAATTTTTCTTTTCATTTTTTCAGGATCTATACCCATTGTACCAGATACCCTCTACTGGATAAAGGAGACGAGATCACACTCACCAGACGCTCAAAGCATTGAATGAATTTATCTTTCCTGCTCTTATTAGTGTGCTCTGTGGGGATTTCCACAACCAGTCATGCACTTGAATCCTTTTTCTTTTTTTTAAGTTTACTAACTACCTGGAGGGTGAGTGGCGATTATCTTTGGTCATCTTTAATTATTGTTTTGTGACCGTAAAAGGGAAATCAGAGACCCAAGGGAATTAAAATACATCCGTTCCAGGTACGGATCAGTCATATTATTATTATTATTTTTTTTTTCCGTCATATTGTCTTTTTGTCTTATTGGATGAGCTAGCTTTTGCTAACTCCACCTCAGGGCATGCACAGAAGGAACTCGAAACGTTGTTAGCTGCACATTTAATGAAAAGCAATTATCAGTGGTGTATCATTTTTGTCAAACCACATTGTCAGAATGTTAGTGACGTAGGTGGTGACAGCTCCAAAGGTGTGGAATGTGCTGCCAGCGAGCCAGCTAGTTAGAGCTAGCATCAGACACCTGTGTTCTGCCATAGATCTGTGACAAAAACGGAGCTTTGTTTGGCTTATTTTAGAGAAGAAACACGAAAAATGAAACAGTTGTTTGTGGAAGAATTTGCCAATGACTATATATAATTCTCAGAATTCTGGATATAAATTCTGGAAGGAAAATCACATTTGTCAGAACGCTTGTTGAAACACACTGTGTTGTTTTATTAGGTGTTATGGTAAGTTTGTGACTAGGATGATAAGGTATTTTTTTTAGTTGTGTATATATGTTGTTGTAATTGCAAAATTAGTAAATTGAATCTCTTCTATTTATTGAGATAAAGAGAATTTCCCCCCTTGTAGCCATCATAGTGTTTTGAATGTCATTAAAATGCTTAAAGTGACACTTAAAGTTATGAACTCCAATAATATTTGAAATACTATGTTGAGTTAAAATGTGTTTTGTTTTTGTTTTTTTTTTCTTCCAGGTCAAGTTCCTAGAAGCAAAATTCCAGAAGAATGGAGGACAGCTCTACAAGGGAATCCAGCTATTTGATTCCTCTTGGGAAACTTATTATTCAATTCAGCCACATTTCTTATCATTTGTATGTTTCAAATTTTTAAAAAGTCTATTTCCTTTTTATTTTTCTGTTTTATTTATGCTTGAAAAACAAACGTGTTTGTATTTATTATAAGAGTAACAATATTATCTATACAAATTTAAATACAAAGTCTCTTTTTTGTAAAGGATGAAGTAAGTCTTTGTGGCTCCTGCTGGGATGTTGTCAGTGACAAATCCTCCTGAATGGCTCTTTATCTGCTGAAGGTTGCAGACTCCTGGATTAGTCCCACCTCCACCAGAAATCTTTTTTTTTTTTTTTTTTAATCATTTGACTTTTGGATTTGTTGTAACTTTCAGAGAAAACTTCAGTTTATTTTATATATGCACCCATTTACCAATAGAGGACAACTTTAACAAGAGAAAATCAGAAATTGGAAGACATTGAATGCATGTATGTTGTATCTGCTAGAACTACCACAGCAGCTACATATCTGTTTCAATGAACCTGTTCCACTGCGAGCGAACGGGGAATAAATTGCCTTTGATGACGCACACAACCGGCTATGTATTTGTGCTGGTTGTGTTGTGTTGAGGAACAGCACTGAAGTTCTCCGGTAAATTAATCCTGCAGCACATTTAGTTTTACTAAAATTCTAGAACCCCCCCCAAAAAATAAAACTGTATATATATCTCATTATTAACTTCCTTACTAACCATTTCAAACACAATTTAGTTCAGTTGTGTACTTTATTGTTCACGGTTTAATTACATTAATTCACTTTTTTATTACCATTTAAAACTTTTTTTTAAATAAAAGCTGAAAATATATGTTATAATATTTGATATGAAATATTCTTTTTATGAAGTGATGTTGATAAGTTAAAATGAGGTTCCTCTTCTAGCTGTTCAATCATCCTTTAAAACTCCAAGATGAGGAACCCAAATATCCATAAAAAAAACCCTTAAATTTCTCCTTAAAATAACTAAGTTGTGTTTCTCATTTCTTTATCATTTTAAAATTGAAGTGAACTTTATTAAGCTTTCTTTAAGGTTTAATTTCTGCTGATTTTCAAATATGAAATGGTTGAGTTTTTAGTGAGAGAACTGTGTGTCTAGGATAAATGTTTTGAAACAAATATATTTAACTGAATCAATCTTTGAATTTAAAGGAGGCATCTAAGTTGTTATCTAAAGGCCTATGTTCTGCTTGCAGGCAGGTTTCTGCTCAATGAAGATATTATCAGCTGAATACCTGACATTTTTTCAAAAAATAAATATCCTAAAATATTTATTTTTAGCCTAAACAAGACAATTTTCTACATTATGAGTTTATGTTATCTATGAAAGAAAAAATGGGACACAATCAGATTTGAAATGAGCATGAATTAATTTATTTAAACTGCTTGACATTTTTTATGATTATGTAAAGAAATCACGCAATAAAAATAGAAACAGGATTAGTTTAAAGGGAGACACGGCTTTTTGGCAACAGCAGAGGCTGAAGCGAAGGTCAGTTACATTAAGTGCATTAGATCTTCATCTTCTGCAGCTTACGATCAATTACCTCTTCATTTACCTCCAGGCCCGTTTCTCTGCACTGCTGCAGAAAAACACATTAGCGGATAATGCATTGTATCATTGACCATTACTCTAATCCTTGTAGTCATGAATGCAACACTCTAACTTACTGTAGACTCAGGCTTTCTGTGGGCTGACTTGAAGTTATGCATAAGACTGGATGAAACACACCTACATAGAAAACATGTAGATGAGTTGATTCATTATGGAATTAACATTTAAAGGCAAGATTTATTTCTATTTTTGAGTGTGTAAGAAAAAAAATGTAATTACAAAAACCTAAATAAGACATGTGAGTGAAATAATTTCAAACAAAATTACTTATTTTACATGTATGTTCTTCAAAAATACAGCATCTTGGTACATTTTACAAGGCTGTGGTGAATTTTCCCCATTGTTTGCCAAGTTTAATGGGAACTAATAGATTACTTTCACACGTAAGTTATCTGTTTAGTGGATTTTTTCAAATGTAAAGTATACACATATTGAGAAAATTATCATTTAATAGAGGATTATTTTGAAAAACTTGTCACAGAGCATGTCAGATTTGCATTTGTCAAAGTGAAAATTTTGTTTTTGGTGTTTTCAACATGTTATTGCAGCGTTTTTACTTATGATGGATGGAAAATATAAACAAATTAAAGCGTATCGCTGAATTTCAGAGTTCTATCTCTTTATTCAAGCTCTCAGTTGTGACGCAGCAACTGAATTAGGTGGGCCAAAATCCCCTGCTCAGCTCTATTCTGATGCATCCACTTGCAGACAAAAAGATGTCACACTTTCAGCGATTTCAGAAGGCTTGAAATCAAAACATTCAGCTTGTTCAGGACATTACTGCTTGTACTTTTGGTATTCACAAAGTTTATAGTTTTTGAAATATTGAGCAAAATATGCCCCATAGGAAGTGAATGAGAAATGTTTCAAATTCTTAAAAAACTTTGTGGACTTTTAAACCAATTTTTTCAGTCATTTTTAAATAAATTGGTAATGAACTGTTAAATTAGCATTATGCTAGCTCATTTTGGTAATTTGGCATATACTGAGGTTTTTTTAATGCTAATTTATCTGACATTTTAGCAAGGTGCAAACTTAACTTTTATCTAAGTTGTAAGGCTATTTTTTTGTTTAGGAAGAGGCCAGCGTTTTTGGCAAATTTGTTATCTTCTAGGGTTTTTAGGCTACTTTTGAGTTTAACTTATATTTTAGCAACAGGTTAACGTTTTTGACTAATTTTACTGATAGGCTATTTTGAAGTTGTGCTAGTAGAGGATTTTTAAGCAAACTTACGAACATTTTTTCTGAAATTTAGGCCACCTTCAGTGGTCTTTTTATAGTTCTTTAAATGTCCAGTCTTTTAGCATAGTTTGCATTTTGCAAACAGCTTTTTGCATTTTCAGCAAGTCCCTTCAGCCTTAGAAGTTTCTTCAGCATTCAGCAACCAGATTTAGCAAAAAGCATTCACACTAGCATTATTGCAGGTAATGCAACCTTTCTTGTCTTAGCTTGGTGTTGTGAGGGGCTAGTGGAAGAGAGTTTAAAGAAAGTGATGATAGGATTTCAGAGGAGGCGTACTTTTGTGCCACCGTCCCTGCTGTGCTGTAGAGTTTCTGATGAACTCATGCACAAACTTTGTCCTAGAAAATATTTTTTTAAATTAAAATTATCCTCCTTAAAAACTACATAATCATAATTGAAAGACCACTGGGAAAGCTTTTACAATAGATCAAAATATGAGTATGTAAGTTTGACCTTGTTCTTTCATGTTTTCTCCAGATCTGTCAATTTTTTCACTGTAGCACATTTTTAATTGCAGCCTGATCCTGTTTTTTCATGGATTAATTTATAAAAATATATATTTTTCCCCCTGTGTATAATGTGTCAAGCAGTAAAGGAAAAAAGACAATGGAAAGCGCTGAGCAGATGTCAGCAAACAGTGAGTTTACTGAAAGGCTACAATTTTCCTCCTCGAGGTGGAGGAGGAGGCTGGGGCGGATATGACGTCACTGATAAGCACCTCTAACAGTCTGTCTTCCGCTAAGCAGGCAAGCTCAGAAGTGAACATCGCTCTCCAGATTTCCTCCCTCATGAAAAGTCCTTCCTAGTGGTCACAGAAAGTCCACGCAGCTCTGCTCCGACAGGTAAACACCGTGGACTTGAATCGCTGGAAACGCAGACAGCAGCTCTTTAAATGATGTGTTGACTCCCAAGCTGCTAAGGGCCTTGTTTACATCTCTGTCCCCGGACTAGAGTACGTGAGAGGCGGAGGCTTAGCAAGAGTGGGTGATAAATGAAGGCAGGTTCTTTACAGGGACAGGTTTTATTGGAAGGAAGAAAAAAAAACATTTGTTTGTTTAAAAAAATAAATTATTTTTTTAATTATATGTTTGTCTTAATAGCTTGTGCTTGACATACCAGCTATCTCGTTAGCCTGAAAGCTAATCCGGCTAGCTAGGCTCTAGTTCAACGCTTCAGTCATTTTTATGTGGAGGAAACGGGGTCTCCGTTTAGGCTTTCAAAGTGTTTTCGCACTCCTTTAATCCCGTTCTTAGACTTCTTTCTAAACACGTTATCTAACCCGAGTTGATTGTGTTACATTAGCCTAGCAAGATGTGTGTCACCCAGTTAGTTGCCTATTTTTAACCTGGCTTCGGCGGAATGCAAGTGTTCCGCTGTCTGTCGGCCGAACCGAGTTTAATATTTGCAAACGTATCCCTCCGCTGGGATCTTTTGTGTTTATCTGATTGATAGTTTTTATGAAAAAAAAAAAAGCAAATTAAAATGCGTTGAGTAATATTCATTTGTAATGTATCCTAATCATCTTATAAAATTATAAAATAGAAGCTTTCTGTTTTATGAAATATAGTTCTGCAGGTAAAACACAACAGTCCAACTTCTTCTTACATTTATTTCGTATTAACTTCCCAATTTTACTACTAAAAATGTTTGTGTAAAATCAGTTATATCTAGTAATATATCACTATGTGTGGTTTGGATTTATAAACTCATGATTGAAGCTGAATTTCAAACCTTTAGAAACCAAGATTAGTTTGTTTATCAATTGTGACTCTTAAGGTCAAATTGTGGGTAAACAAGGACAGAAAAATGATCTTGAAACATCTGAGTGGTGACGTAAACTTTGAAATGCAATAAAAACCTTGAGTAATCCATGAGCTTTTTTTATTGGTGAAAAACTGTCCCAAGCTAGCTGTGTGATTCACTTTGTTGACTTGAAATATATATATTTTTTTGTTTGTGCATTTATTCTCCTCGGCTACAGTCATGTTACTTTGAGACTCCATGTGGTTCTTGTTTGGAAATGGATTTTGTTATTTATCATTTTAATATCCAAACCACATTGCACAATGTTTGAATTGAAAGTAGTTTTCCACAGTTATTTTAATTTGTCTGGTTGATGGCCTGTAATTATATATTACGTCAACAAATCATTGTAAATCATTTTGTTTGTAGTTGATGGGACAATGTAAGTTAAAGACCCACTCCGATCATCTTCTATTTATTTATTTTTTTTCTGATCATCTTTTAGTCTATTATGAAAGTGTTCCCAGTCGCCTTTAAATTCTGATTATGCCATTTTTAGCCAAAAATAAAAATGACCCTGTGCTGTTTTCTTGAACATCGTTTCAGCAGTAGTTCATCAGAAACTTGTCCACCCTGACTTCCCATAATCCCTTTGTTTTTACTATCTCCTGCTAGCTTAATGCTTCTAACATTAAGCAAAAATGGCGAGCAATATCAGAGTTATCCAGCCGCACAGTTTTAAGTTAAATAAGCTCAGACTAGGAAAACAAAGATGGACCTGGATCTGTTTGTCTGTAGGTGGATGCATCAGAATGTAGTGGAGCAAAGAGCTTGTAGCTCCTATCACTGCTATAGGCTTTATTTTGCCTGCTCCCAATCCACAATAATATGAATAAATAGATACTCTGGATTTTCTTTACATGTGTCCTTTAATGTGAGAAAAATGCCACAAGAGCATTCTAAAAATACCAAAAACACGATTTTCATCAGAGTGAGTCTCTAATTTTGCATAGCAACACGCTTTAGCGCTGAAGGAGACATTACAGCAGAATTTTAGCACCAATCGGTTTGAAATAGGAACTTGAGAAAAAAGGAAGTCCTGTAAATGAAAGTGGAAAGCGTCTTTATTTCATTGAACTTCTAGTTTTAAGATTCAAACAAGTCACATTGTAAATAGAAATTAGATTTTTTTTTTCAAAAGTACAATGAAAAACGGCTACTTAAAATACTTTATTTAATTTATGTACTTGTCTAAACCAAGCTAGGTAATGTATTTTTATTACATATACCATTTTGCTTTATATTGAGGAAATATTCAGATTAATTTTTGCACATAAATTCTAGGAGGAACAAACTGTTGTGTTAAAATGAACAGTACAAGTAGAACTTGCTTCACAGCAGGAAGATCCCTTTTCCTCAGCTATCATCAAAGAAGCATGGACTTACACAAGATATTGCTTAGTAGACATTGAACTTTAGTATTAAGGTGGGGGTCAGAAAATATCAACTTGGTGGCCATAAATGGCCCGCGGGCCACCAGTTTGAGACTCCCACTCTTGATCATTGTGAAGACGCTGGAGACTTTAAAAACTGTTAGTAACATGATAACGCAACATTTGTTAAACTAACTATAGTAACTTCAGTGCATTATTAATCACAGTGTAGTGACTAAAATGATTTATAACTTTTCCCTGTAGTTTAAAAGCCAGTATTTATGCCCGGGGGCCATATGTGGCCTGTTAAACTATTTAATCTGGCCCTCCAAATGGGAATAAATAACAAATGTGATATTTTTCTATAGATCAGGGGTGTCAAACTCAATCACGCAGGGTAGCAAAATCCAAACACTGTTTAGATAGTGGACTGAAAAGGATAAACATTTATGGAACACACTAAAACTAAATTTAAAAAACCTTACCTTTTAACATTACTATGACTAAAACAGACATGAATATTATTCCAGAATAAATCAACTTAAACCTTAAATAACTTTAAATATTTTACTCTCTATAAAAATATATTTTGTCAAAATTATACAAGTTAGAAATGAGCGGTAACATCGGGTCATTTATAGCAATAAAATAAAATGATCTAGAGGACCGGTTAGAATTACCTGGAGGGCCGGATCCGGCCCCGGGCCTTGACTTTAACACTATACGGTTTCCCCGGAAGAACATCAAACCGTTTATGTAATGTGTACCAAAATGACAACGGAAGCCACATTGTTTTTAACCCCCTCCAAAATGTTCAATATTAGTTTTAATCAAAATTAAAACACATTGATGTTATTTCTTTCTTTTATGAAGTAGATTACCAAAACACCCCACGCATCTGGTCATGGTCCGGTCCTCCTGTCAAAATTTAGAACCCTTTTGGGCCCACAAGTTAAAAACTTTGTCCACATCTTGGCCAAAGTGAATTGTGTTTTAATCACTGACATTTGCTTTTAATTGTAGTTTTTATTTCAAATTAATAGTTTCAGAATTTTCACAGACTGAAGAAATTATATAATAAGTTGATGTAAAAACCCATTTAGAAAACATTTATTGTCAACATTAGGAGTAACACATTTGTTTCATAATAAGATGAAATGCTATATTTTTTGTGCTGTTTTCTTCTGATTCAGCTAATTAAAAAAAAATCTTGAGGTAAATTAGATCACAGTTTGATAATTGTCTGAAATTGCTGATAGCGAAAATAAAACTATGTAAAACAATGTTTTCAAAACAAATGTTTCTTATAAGTGTGTTTGGAAATTTTTCCATTTTTTTGCAATTAACTGAGGTTTTCTTTCTATTTTCCTCTTTGTCTCTTTTCCTCCTTCATTCTGCTTTTCCAGTCTCCATCTCTTCTTTTTTTTTTTTTTTTTTTTGCAGACGGAGCAGTAATCTGCGGTGCAAATGAGTGACGGAGAGTGTGACTTTTTCTGCTTCTTCCGTTGCTGCTGAGCGCGCTCCTTATGCGCCTCAGGCAGACGGGAAGGCAGGGTGTCTCCTAACAGTGGCACCAGGTGGAAAAGTTGCTGGAAGAAAGCAGGAGGGGGCGGAGCTTCACAACCACTTCAGATACATCTGAAGCAGGCAGATCTGGCTGGTAGGCAGGTGGTCTACCTGTCTGGGTGGTTGATTTGATCGACTGGATGTCAGTGGACATGAACAGCCAAGCTTCAGACAGCAACGAGGACATTGGGGTGAACTCTGAAGAGGAGGAGGATGAGGATGACGGAGTAGATGAAGCTGACATAGAAGATTATTATATAGGCGTGGCCAGTGATGTGGAGCAACAGACCCCCGATTCCTTCGACCCGGAGGAGTATCAGTTTACCTGTCTGACATATAAAGAGAGTCAGAGGGTGCTGATGGAGGAAGTAAACAATGTCGCTGCTGCACTAAAGGTGAGTGGAGCACCGTTTTTAAGGATGGAACGATTCTTCATGAGTCGGTAAAAAAAACAAAAAAACATTCGAACTCGTTAATATGTTCATCGTTGCAAAAAATTAAAGAATTGGTTTGTCACAGCCAGAACCTAAATGTAGAAACGTAGAGCAGATGACATTTCTCCATGCAGGCTCGCTGCGAGTGTGTGCGCGCCTGTGAAAGTGCGCGTGCGACTGTGAGCGTGTATGCACGACTGTGAAACAAAGATTCACAGGTGCACCCCCCCCCCAAAAAAAAAAAAAAATTGTAATAGTTTTAGGTTTATCATTTTTATTCATTTTTATTAGGGGTGTGTCACGGTTTTGATTATTTTTAGATCAGTAAAAGTAAAAAAAACAAAAGGGAGAAGTTCAATGACGTTAGTTCTTCTTCTTATTTATTAAAATGAAAGATTGGTTTTGTCCAAAAATAACAAATAAAAGCAAAATCTTTAGGTTAATAAAACAAAAATAAACACCAAAATGTTTTCTAATTGAAGCCTATTTATTGAACAAAATGCTAAAACATGTAGTTTCTGATTATATTTCAATGTCTTGGGACCAAATCCACAAAAACAAGGAAAAAGTTGCTTAAAAATGGTGTTAAAAATACCAATTCTATTCGGAGTACCCTTGAAATGCACATTTTCTCCTCTCGCCCCCAAATGTCCAAATTAAATCTTAAATAATCTTTTCTTATTTTTTGTTTTACCGTAATTGTTTTATTGAAAATAACTCTGAGAACATTTAAATATTTTGAATAATTGTTATCTGTAAAACGCCAGCTTTAGCAGGAAGGTTGTGTGAGTATTTCTTTAATTCAATTGATTTATTTTAGTTTTACGTGAGTGCAACGTTTCAGTTCTACTTCTTCCTCTTGCAGGTTTTACCGTCGGTAGCCAAACTGATTCTGGTTCATTTTCACTGGCAGGTCTCACAAATCATGGACAGGTTTGTCTTATTTGGCTCATAATTTTTCTGGTTGTCTGTTCTGTTTTTCTTCTTCTATTCTTTATATTGCAATCTTTTTCATTAAAAAAAATCTGGTGTCTCTGTTTTTCTTTCAATGCATTTGGTTATTCTGTTAATGGTAATTTAACAGCTCTGGCTTAAGGCCGTGTCATACAGCCTCTACGTAGGCCTACAGTTCGCTCATTGTTCACCATGTAATTTTGGTCTTTCATGATACATGCGTGTGATATTCATGTGTTTATTGCGTTCGTCATTTGTCGATGTTCACAGATCTCCATTGGGGATCTTTTCGTGAATTTGTTTTTTTTTGGTCTGTGGAAAATTGTGCTGTTAGTGGGAAGTTTAAATGGAAATATGATTGAAATCTTAGGCAATTTTGCATGATTCTTGCGAGATGCTCTCCATGACTGCTCCACATATGTCCACGTATGTCAAACAGACTCATGTACCATCACAGTGTAACTTTGATTTTGTGTATACAGCGCACATATCACACTACAGTTATGTTAAGCCTCGTTTCCACTGATCAGTTCAGTACGGGAGGAGTAGTACGGTACGGTCCGAGCACTTCCACTCAGTTAAGCCACGCCCCCACTGAGCAGTTTGTTTCCACAGTGTATTTGTGGTGTAGACTGCTAGCGCGTCATTGTAGTGCGACAACTAGCTGCTCATATTTTTCTTGCTTTAGTTCTGGTACATTGTGTATAACAGGAATTTAATGTTAGCCTAGCATCTGACTTAGAAGTGATCCAGACCAGGGGAATCCAACTGTTAAATAAAAAAAGTATTGCGAGGCCCGCAGTAGGAGCTGTCTGTGGTCCTGACACAACGTGATTTCTGTCCAGTTCTCTGACTGTCAATGTGAAGAAATTCAATGAAGCTCGAGTGTTTGTGTTCTCTGGGTGGTTAATTCATGTTTCTTCTGTGGTTTTAATGTGATTCATTCCTGATTTACCACAACTTTTCTCACCAACTTTCATCCATGCAATATGCACAAATGATATGTATTGGCAGTGTTACAAGGACTTTAAATTCGCTTTTTTTCCCCTTTGTGTTGAGTTGACCTCACGTTTTTCCTTGTTTCCCCGCAGATGCAAGTCCAACTCCTCTCTTCTCATGTCTGATGCTCTGGTCCAGCCCAGCAGCACCAGCAGATTAGTCACTGTGAGTCACTTCCATCAGTGTTAATGCAGCAGCTGCTGCTGTTTACTTCACCGTCCCTGTACTAAAGATCATATCCGTCTTTGTGTTAAATACCTTCAAGTATGCTGACTTGCTTTATTCTAAAAACAAAAACTGCACAAATTCATTTTAGTTAAAACTGTTAAATAAAATTAAAACAGCCTGATTACTCTGTGGTTTTGTGACGCTTCTTGCTTGTGCCGCCGAGTTCCAATGTTGCTGCATTTGCTTTTTTCAGGCCCCCCAGTCCCTCCAGTGTGGTGTGTGTCTACAGGTTGTCAGGAGGGACTACTTGCTGACACTGCCCTGTCAGCATTATTTCTGCACAGCATGCTGGGAGCAGCACTGCACTGTATTAGTCAAAGATGGCACAGGAGTAGGTGAGTATTCCTTGGGCTGCATTTTATGTTTGTTTCTCTTCATTCATCAAAGCTGGTTTTAGTGAGCAAGTCGAAATTTCTTTTTTTTTTTTCATTGTTTTGATTTAAAATATTCTTGTGCTTTCCCGGTTTCTGTTTAACTGCGGAGTAACTCTTCCTCTGGGAAAATAGGCATTTTGATTGTTTGTTTAAATCGGGGGTGTCAAACTCAATCGCACAAGGGGACAAAATCATTTATTGAGCACTCGAAAACATAATTTTTAAAACTGTAACTTTAAAATGTAATTATGAACTAGATATATAGCATTATCTGCAATAATGGTAGTGTCAATGCTGTTAGCTGAATTTTGACGCTGAAGATGCTAGTGCTGATAACTGACGATGCTGAAATTGATAGCTGAAAACGCTGAAGCTGAAATCACTGCTGCTAAAATATTAGCCGAAAGCCAAATTAGCCTTAAAAACTGAAAAAAATAAAACAAACTTAGATTAGCCAACAGCTAGCAAGTAGCCGAAAAAAGCTAAACTTCAAAACATCCTAAAAGACTTTTTAAAAGCCTAAATCAGCCAAAACAGCTAACGTAAATATTTGCCATTCTCCAAAACTGCCTAAAATACTTTTAAAAACGCCTAAATTTGCCAAAAACCGCTAACATTTATCTGAAATATTAGCTTAGCTACAAAATAGGCTTAAAAATCTTAATAAATGCCAAAATACTCCAAAAAGCTAGCAGAATGCCAATTTATAAAACTTTAAACACAATTATGAATAATCAAGAGTCAGAAATATTATTCCAGAATAAATCAACGTAAACTAATTAACTTAGAATATTTTACTCTTCATAAAAAATATATTTTGTCAAAATTATACAAGTTATAAATAAGAGCAAGATAACATGGGGGCAAAATCAAATGATCTGAAGAGCCGGATATAATTACCTGAGGGCCGGATCCGGCCCCCGGGCCATGACTTTGACACGTGCTTTAAATCAAAGGAAAAGGGGATAAAAGAGGACTTGTTTTAGTTTTCACGTCTCCAGTCAAGCTTTAACTCGTCATAATCAGCGAGTTAGCAGATGGGTGTGTAAGTTGTATGCAGTCCGACTGTGTTGTGAGCATGTGTAGCGTGACCGGGATAAGGTCAGTCCACACAGCTCCAGTCTGATAAGAGGCTCTATCTGCTGCTCTGTTTATAGTTTTGTGGTGGCTGCTGACCCAGATCCACTTTTTGACTCTGTTGTAATTCTGCTCCAAACACACAATCCCTAACGGAATTCTGTGGGTCAGTGATGAACTTTGTGTACAAACATACAATGCTGATGCGGGGCTTGACCTGTTCCGTCGGCTTTAACAATGGAGGGGAGTAAGAATCTTTAGAAGTGGGAGAGTTTTAGATAAAAACATAAATTGCAGGTTTTCTCTCTCGTCTGTACTTTTTCTCCAAATCATACTGTATTCACTTCTGATCTGTTATGCCTGAAGTAAAGTTAATACTGTGGGGCTAAAGTTTCCCAATGCGTTTAACATACATTTGTGTGTGTTTAGGTATCTCGTGTATGGCTCAGGACTGTCCTCTCCGGATGCCAGAGGACTTTGTTCTGCCTCTGCTGCCGGGAGAGGAGCTGAAGGACAAATACAGACGCTACCTCTTTAGAGACTACATTGAGGTATCTGACTGCCACGTCGTACTCGTCCATTCAGGAGAAAACACTTGTTTGTTTGAGAAAAATATAGGGAGAGAATATATTATTAGATTTGTGCGTGCTTAATTCTTGATTTGCAACTCATACAATTAGGCTTTCCAATATTAAAATTTTAAAACTGTTCATTTTACTCCACATTGTACCTCGGTATATGGTATTACCTTGACTTCATAAGCCCCACCTAAGTTGGGTGTTCCTCCACTGCAGGAAATGGAAATCCAAACAAAATTATTAAAGTAATAAGATGAAATGGTTAAAGTTCTCCCGAACTGTGGAAGTTTTTCTTTTAGACATCAAGTCACCTGGTGCAAAACTTACTCTCTTCCTTCCCGTCTCTCGTTCATGCATCTGTGACGTAGCGGTGTCACATGTTGAGGATGCTCCCAGCAGATTATTTCTTATTAAAATATTTTTTTTAAACCACAATAAATCCTACTGAACGTACAATCATCTTATTCATCTTATTTCATCATTATTATTCTTTTTTAATTAATGTATTTAATATGTTGGTAATGACTGTATTGAAAATGATACCGTGTCTATTTTTAGACCCAGGCGGTGTATGGTATTACCTTAATACTACACAAAAATACATACAATACATTTTTGTCATAACTTTGTGTATTCACATGAACAAAAATTAGGAAATTTTAAAAAAATTCAAAATACAGTTTACACGTACACAACTTAAAATTACAACAGCTTGAAATTTAAAACAACAAATGAAAAGGCAAAAGAAATTTAAAGCAGCTTGCAAAAATACCTCCTATTATATATATTAAAAAAAAATCCTTCTTTAGTGTGCCAAAGGTAATATATTATCATATATAAGGATATAGTTGACTCTGAAAGGCTTAGAATAGCATAATATAGTTCCTTTAAGTAAATTGTTAGTCGCACAGACACAGAGGAAAGGGGTTAAGGTTAGGATAATGGTTACTGTTATGGTTAAACAAGCCAATAGTTCCTGGTTGCGGCTGTCTCTGCAGCTCACGGCTCCACCAGGGGATGGGTCAAATGTGGAGAACACATTTACACATTTAGGAGCATGGGTCTTTGACTTTAAGTTTAATTTTAAATATGTGCGGCCAGCAAAAACACTTAAAATGAGTGCGGGCAATGCAGCAATGAGATCTTGGCTGCACTTATTACATGTGGCCAATATGAATTTTCATCACTTTCTATGCTGGTCACACGTAAATACATGAAAATAACATTGGCCTTTAATGAAAGTTCCACATTTTTCCAGTTTTAATTATTAATTGAAGGAAATCTGTGGCTTTTAGCTAAATATTCTGTGTAAAATTATTTTTTTTTAATTAATTTTTGTTTTCAAATTCTAATTGGAAGTTTGATCTCAATAATTACATTCATGAAGTGTTTTTCCATGTACAGATGCGCTGAGACATACAATTAAATGTCTTTTTATCTTCATATTAAAGCTGAAATTTTGACATTAAGACATTGAACCTGCCAAGGGGACTCCAGATGGAAATTAGCCTGAGGCTATAATCTGGCATATTTACATTTTTTTTTTTTTTTTTTCATTAATATGCATTGTCCCTTTCTCAATAAAGTTTATATATATATATATATATATATATATATATATATATATATATATATATATATATATGAAAACGTGCTTCTTTTTAAAATATAAAATCCTATATTTCCAAGTTGTAGCTTCTGTTTGAGGATTTCCTTTTTTCTTTGTCTGCAGAGTCACTTCCGGTTGCAGTTGTGTCCAGGAGCAGACTGCCCTATCGTCATCAAGGTTCAGGAGCCTCGGGCGCGCAGAGTTCAGTGTAGCCGCTGTGGTGAAGTCTTCTGGTAGGAAGTCCTCACAGATCCAAATACTGCACATAACCTTTTGGTTTTCATTCAATTAGATGGTTACCTATCTGTCAATTGTTATGATCCTTTGTCTGGCCTGCATGTTATGTGTCTGTGTGCATTTGTTTAACTTTTAGCTTCTCGGTTCAAATCCCGGACAAGCCCCCAAATGTGTTTTCTTCCTCCTCTCTGAGGAGGGACTTTACAACGAGAAAACCAATTTGGGGGCTCGTCCGGGAACCTCTCGCAGGAGCTGAAACAGAAACACATCACACAGCATCCAGGCCAGACCACGGGTCATAACACAATTTACGAGGAGGATTGTTGATTCTGTTTTTGTGAATTTACTAACTTTTGTTTGTTTGTCTGTTTTGTCTCTCTTAGTTTTAAATGTCGTCAGATGTACCACGCACCCACAGACTGTGCAACTATTCGGAAATGGCTGACCAAATGTGCAGACGACTCCGAGACTGCAAACTACATTAGTGCACACACTAAAGATGTACGACGACTGCACACACACACACACACACACACACATTAAAAGACATGAATCTTTTAATTTCTAACTGTTTTAAAATCTTCACGATTATATAGATGTAATTTGAATATTGTAGTTTTAAGCAGCTGTGTATTTCTCATTCAGTGTCCGAAGTGCAATATCTGCATCGAGAAGAATGGAGGGTGTAATCACATGGTGAGTGAGAGCTGTGAGTCATCCTTTCTTAGAAAGCACCATCATTTATTCATATTACAGGAAATGTCTTTCTAAACTTGAACTGCTGAAAACTCAAAGATCTTAGAGCAGATCTCAGATTACTTAACTTGACGTTTCATGCGAGTTTGCTTCTTTTTTTTTTCAGCAATGTTCCAAGTGCAAACACGGTAAGTCCTTGTTTCACATTCCCTTGGAGCCATAGTGTGTCCTTCAGAAGGAAGTCACTACTCTTGATAGCATTAGAGTGCTTTTCCAGGAAATTCTATGCATGCCTTTTTATCCTTCATATTCCTTTTTGCTGCAACTAAAGAAACTTTTGTCAAGATGACCTAAAATTTAAAGTGTTCAAGCTTTCATTTAAGAAGTGAATCTGTGGACTCTAGGAAGAGTGGTCTTACCTTTAGTTTAGACTAATGAGGATCCTTAAATAAATACATCTAAAGATGTTTTTTTCTTTGAGTGATCAAACTATATTTTCATCTACAAAAAACTGAAATAGTTGACATGCATAGACATTCCTGAATGACTGTTGATAGTTAATGAGAAAATGAAGTCCATTTCTCTGACTTTTTGTCTCATTAGTTGATTACCTGCAGTAGTAAACATGCAGAATCAATTAAAGCACACGTCAAAGTCAAGGCCCGAGGGCCGGATTTGGCCCTCAGACCATTTTATTTTATTGTTAATAATGGCCTGATGTTATCTTGAGCTTATTTTTAACTTGTAAAATTTAGACAAAATGCGTTTCTATGTGGGGTAAAATATTGAAAGTTATTTAATGTTTTAAGATGATTTATTCTAGAATAATATTCCTGCCTTTTCATCATTCATTATTATGTAAAAAAGTTACTGTGTTAAAATAAAATTAAAAAAAAGTAATTCTGCTTACTTTTTGGACTATTTGTGCATTTACTAAGATTTTTTTGGCTATTTTAGAGTTTAGCTAATATTTTAGCTACATGCTAGCTGTTTTGGCTAATTTAGTTTTTTTTTTTAAGTTTTTTTAGGCTGTTTTGGAGTTATGCTAATATTTACAAACTAGCTGTTTAGGCTAATTTAGGCTTTTCTACTTTTTTTAGGCAATTTTGTAGTTTAGCTACTTTTCAGTACATGTTGGCTATTTAGGCTAACCTCTGTTTTTTTTCCTTGTTTTTTTAAAAAAGGTTTTTAGGTTAATTTGGCATTTAGCTAATATTTTAGCTGTTATTAGCTTCAGAGTTTTCAGCTATTAGCTTCAGAGTTTTCAGCTATTGGCTTGAAACTTTTTAGCTTTCAATTTCAGCATCTTGCGTTATCAGCACTAGCATCTTCAGCGGCCAAATTCAGCTTACAGCGTTCACACTAGCATTATTGCAGGTAATTCTTTATATCTAGTTCATAATTGTGTTTGATTTACATTTTTAAAGTGTAAAAAATGTAGTTTCAGATTGTTCAATAAATGTTTATCCTGTTCGGTCCGCGACCTAAGGTGTATTTAGGATTTTGGCCCCTTTTACGATTGAGTTTGACACCACTGAATTAAAGCTCTTCTTTGTTCTGAAAGACTTCTGCTGGATGTGCCTTGGAGACTGGAAGAGCCACGGCAGTGAATACTACGAATGCAGTCGCTACAAAGAAAACCCGGATATAGTTAACCAGAGCCAGCAGGCTCAGGCTAGAGAGGCCCTGAAGAAATACCTCTTCTACTTCGAGAGGGTGAGTTTATTATGTTTTGGTTTTTAAAAAAAATAGTCTGTTGAAACTCAATGAGATGTTGAATCTACATATCTTTGTCTAACTATCTAACCTCTTCTTCTTTTTATTATAATCCCTCTGCCCACCAGTGGGAGAATCACAACAAGTCTCTGCAGCTGGAAGCTCAGACGTACCAGAGGATCCAGGAGAAGATCCAGGAAAGAGTCATGAATAATCTGGGAACATGGATTGACTGGCAGTACCTGCATAATGCTGCAAAGCTCCTCGCTAAGGTATTGTTAACACTTTCAGATATGTTTGTACCTTCTTAAAGACACTCCAATGAAAATTAGGTTTTTGGTGTTTTTATCACATACTTGTAGCATTTATCTCATCATAGAGGACATTTATAAAATAATTTCAGATTAAAACTGTGCTTCTTTGTTTTCAAATTGTGATGGATCAGGAGCAGTTGAAAACACATCTTTTGAAAAAGTTTCCTAAGTTAGCATGGTAGAGTTGTTCTACCAATAATACCGCCCACAACTGTGGAGAAAATGTGTCTTAGAAAACAACACAGGCTTTTACATTTTGTCTTAAAACTAAATGTTAATTATTACTGGGAATTATTTTACATTTTAAAAAAAAATCTATTTTATTGGAATGAGACATAAACTGCTTTAAAAGTAATTTTATTTCTTGTTTGTCACACAGTACATGTATGTTAAGTTAAAGTATTCACAATACAAACAACTTTATTGAAACAAATATTACCGTAACTATGGTAACTCCCAACTCTGTTAGTAACACTTAAAAAAAAAAAACCACACTGATAATTTGTGTCAAAATTGCCTCAACATCAGTAAAACGATGTTCACGTCCTAAATGCCAGTTTTCAGTAAATTTTGAAGATGGCAGCGTAACCAGGAGGTTGGAGTCTTTTTTTTTTTTTTACACGCCGTGCGATGGGTGTGGAGGTTTTAAGAAAACGTACAATTTTACAGAGATTTTTCTCTATAATTTGACATCAGTCAGTGGCCATATGGGTACATTTTGAGGTTGCGCGGTGGCCATTCTAAACACCTGACGGCCGCCATCTACATTCATGACCACACCAACTTTTTTCCAAAAAAAATGAGGGAAAGAAAATGAAATCTGGAATATTGTGTGGATGCCTCCCCATGGCACTGTAATAATTTACCCTCCATAAAAATATGTTTTGTCAAAGTTATAAAAGTTAAAAATAAGCTCAAGATAACATCAGGTCATTAATAATAATAATAATAATAATAGATCAGGGGTGCCCAAACTTTTTCACCCAACGGGTCAAAATGTAAATGGGATTCTGGTCCATGGGCCAAATACAATAATTTTTTGCATGTCATAAAATAAAAGGAGAAAATAAAAAATATTCAGAAGTGATTATGAGGTTGTTTCACCTAGAGCTGCTGCCAAAGAAAGTGCTAACAGCGCCACCTGGAGGGTGAAAGTATAGCCCAGCTGTAGAGTTTTTAACATCATAGAGAATTCATAGTAAATGGGTGAGAGGTTTTAACTCAAAGTTCTGCGGCGTCCACAGGCACCACTTGGCGAGCCACAAGATAATCTCGGACCACTTCGGGCACCCATGCAATAAAGTCTATGATCTAAAATGATGCAATTACCCGGCGGGCCGGATCTTCTTTGACACATGTGATCTAAGTGATGCTAAAACTGGCCTGTCTGTGTTTTCAGTGTCGCTACACACTGCAGTACACCTATCCTTATGCCTATTACATGGAGTCCGGGCAACGGAAGCAGCTGGTAAGGAGACATTCCTTTATTTGTTTAATGTTGAAACTCTTTCAGCTGTTTCATCCTTTCTCCTTAACCCGCCTCCTACAGTTTGAGTACCAACAAGCGCAGCTCGAAGCCGAGATCGAGAACCTGTCCTGGAAGGTCGAGCGGGCCGACAGCTATGAGAGGGGGGTGGTGGGGGGTGAGGGGGACCTCAGTGCGAGTGACAGAGGGGTAAGAGACCAGATCAGGAATGGCAAAATTATACAGATTTAATTCTATTTTTAATATTTTTTTGCATTTGTATCTTGCAGGATCTGGAGAATCAGATGCACATTGCGGAGCAGAGGCGGCGTACGCTGTTGAAGGACTTTCACGACACCTGAGGCTCCGAATGCGACTGCAGAGCACCAGCATCTCCTTCCTCACCTTTTCCCCGCCTCCCCCTCTGCTTCCTTCCATGACTTTCTCGGGGTGCAGCCACACTGATTTGCTTTACACCACTTGTCCATTTGCATCCCTTTATTTTTCTGCCTCCTCTCATTTCTGTAACGCTGCAGGGTCACAGAATGTCACGACCGTCTGGCCCCGCCCCTCGTGTCTCCTCTGCTCCTCATGCACACATTTTTTTTGTTTTTTTAGAGCATTAACCCACCACGGTTACACTTGTTTCAGCTCTTCAGACCTGATTATGTTTGAGGTTTAAAGTATGAAAACAGTAGCCCCGCCCACCGCTCATGTAATTAGACGTTTCCATGGTAACACAGCAGTTTTTGCCCACAGAAGCAGCCCTGCTAGTTTTCCTCCGATCTTATTTGTGTGGAATAAAACTGAAACAAAAAGCACATGGAGCGAAATGATAATTGAAAAGCTTGTGGTTGTATTAGGTAGATGAAGAGGAAAATAAAGGTTTTCTTCAGAGAGAAATGTTGTAGATTTGACTTTTTTTTTGGAGTATTGTAAAACCAAAACGAGTAGCAGGTGCTGGTCAGTTTCGTCTAGCTACAAGCAATTGTGAAATTTAGTTTTATCTCATGTGGGATTGATGGAGATGAATAAAACATATATAATGCCACAGGGTGTTTGAAAGTATGAAGTTGTTTAAATCCTCTGCTGCAAACTTCCACCTGTGCAGCTCAGTGATGCTTTTGCGAACATTTACCAACCACATCAGGTACAGAGCAACAGTGAAGCCAGCAGACATTGTTCAACTAAAGCTATTTTTATACCAACTTCAATAAATAAATAAATAGTCACAATTTGTGGGTTTAATTTTCCGTCGCACTGAGAAAGCGTCAACATGATGAATGTGTATGTAGATGGCAGCTGCTTTAACCTTTCTTGCAGGTCTTTCCCTTTGACTTGACCTGCTGGTTCTACTACAGCAGATGATAATTAGGATGACTACCTAATTTGTATAGAATATTAAAATTGTTTTGGCATTCTGCTATTTTTTTTTAAGTAAAATTGTGTAGATTAAAGCCAGAGTGAGTTGAAGTTTGATAACGCTTTCATTCATTAATTGGGTGATCTAAAACCATATGATGATGATGATGAAATGATATTGATGAAACAAGTGTAATCTGTCACTCACACACTAAAGAATAACAGAATGACATCTTTATCATGGTGTGCGTACACCAACACACTCCATAACAAAAAAAAAACATTTCCTATTAGTTTGTCTCTTATTGTGTTTGCGCTTTTCTTTCTTTAGTCATCCCCCCCTTTTTTTCCAGTTTTTGTTTTCTTTTTCCCAGCTTATATTGTTCACTTTTCTTCTGGAAAACGGCTGTGTTGACCATTTAAAAAAAATGTAAAAAGGACAGAAAAAAAACAAAAAAAAAACCTCACAAAAAAAGCTGTAATTTTCAACGGTTGTACATTAATACAGAAATAGAGTTACTGAGAGAGTTTTTAAAACTGGACCTTGTCTTGAGTGTTTTTTTTTTTAAGTGATTCTCCTGCTCCTTTCCGTACGTTTTTCGGTACGTAAAAACTCAATCACACCTCAGCGATTTCAGTAGTCTTGGTATCAAAACGTTCAGCTCGTTCAGGGTATTTCCTGCTTGTATTCTTAGTTTTCATAAACTTTATAGTTTTGAAATATTGATTAAAATATGCCCCAAGGGAAATGAATGAGAAAGTCTTCAAATTTCAAAATTTTTTCAGTAGATTGGCAACAAACCTTTAAATATATTCATGGACTGTTTTCATGATTTATAGTAAAGAAATTGGAGTTAACCCCAATATTTTAACATTTATAGTAACATTTTTGGCTAATTTATTATCTACTGGGGTTTTTTAGGGTAATTTAGAGTTTAGCTTCTATATTAGCAACAGGCTAGCAGTTTTGACTAATTTTCTGAGAAATTTTAGGTTATTTTGGAGTTTAGCTAGTATTTACGCAAACTGCTAGCTTTTTTTGGCCAATTCTGTATCTATTGAGGTTTTTATAGGCTCATTTAGTTTTTGGTTTTTATTTTTGCGACATGCTAACATTTTAGAATAATTTAGTTTACTGATAAATTTTGTGCTATTTTGGAGTTTAGCTAGTATTTAAGCAACGAGCTAGCTTTTTCTTTTTTGGCTAATAAGGCATCTACTAAGGTTTAAGGCTAATTTGGAGCTAATCTCATATACAAGATGCACACTAAATATTTTTGCAAGATTGGGATGTATTAGGGATTTTTAACCAATTTTACTACAACTTTTTCAGAAATTTAGGTCAAGTTCAGCGCTCTTTCATAGATCTTTAACAAGATTTTCTGTCTTTTAAACAAATATAAAAATTTGCATCCTCAGAAAAAACTTCCAGTTATTAAAGTCAATCGTGTTGCAATTTTCAGCAAAAAGCTTCAGCATCTTCAGAGACTACATTCAGCAAAAAGTATTCAAACTAGCGTTATCGCAGGTGCATCTTTTCTAGTTATTGTTCACAGTTCAGTTTTACACAAAAACTATTTTTTTTTACCCGTAATTATAGTTAAATGAAAAATACTATCCAAATTTAAACAAGGATGTTGTAATAACTGTCTCAAACACATCTTTTTTATTTTATGTGCATAAATCTGATCAACTTTAATGATACCAGGCTGGCACAAACTGTAAGTAGACCAACATGTCTGTGCCAAGAAAACATTTAATGTTATCTGTCCCTTAACCCAAGAAGACTTGCGTTTTAAAAAGTAACACTGTCATTTTTGCCACTTTTTTTTTTTTAAACTGATTTGATATACCTAATGACAAATATTTTTCATAAAAATACGACACACAGGAGAAATTAGAGACGTTTTCTTTTATTTTCAAATGTAGTATATGAAACAAAATGGAAAATACAAACATGGGAAAATCCTGAAAACATACGAGAAAATTACTGAAAAATTAGGAATTTGAGAACAAACAATTAAAAAAAAAAAAATGATACTGAAGATTTGACCTTCAGTCTGATGATTACTAGGACATATGAGATTTTACCCAGGGACCCATGACACTCAGAAAAATGCAACATATTGAAAATCATGTAAATATTTTTGTTTGGGAGAAAGTCACCCGGTGATAGTGCTCTAGGGTTAAGTCCCATTTCTCCAACAACATAGATGTGCAGGGACATATACCTGCTTAGACACCTTAAATCAATGGATTTTGGTTACTTTTGCTCTTTTTTTTTAAGATAATGATAATGGGGCCCAAACCACATCTTTTTGCCCTTGATAAAAGGCCTTGATCAAATATAATCAAAACAGAAATGTTCACTGGTCTTGATGAGTTTTCAAAGCTGTTAGGGCACAACAGAAATGAGAATGTTGATGATGATAAAGATGAAGACTGATTCTGTTTTTAAGCTTGAAAAACTGTTAAATATACTGTAGAACTGCTATCTTGGAACCTCAAAGATCATCCACATCAAAAACATCCATCCAATTTTTCTAAGTAGTCTGTGTTATCCCTAACGGGGTCACAGGGCTGCCAGTTCGATGAAGGCAGGGTACATCCACGACATGTCGCGGATACACACTCACCCATACACACTCACATTCATACCTATAGGGACAATCAAGAGGTAGCGGTTCACCTATGAAACATGTCTTTGGACTGTGGGAAAGAAGCCGGAGAAAACCCCTGTGTACAGGGAGAACATGGAAACTCCACACAGAGGGGTCCTAACCGGGACTTGAGCCGAGGCCTTCCCGCTGTGACAAAAAAAGTAAAATCCACAAACCTTCCACTCAGTTAACCCTTGTGCCATGTTTACATTAAGAGTGGGGTCATCTGAACCCCACAAGACAGCGCACTGAACTTTTTTTTAAGGATTTTTAATCTTCACTGGTGTCCGTGGCAGACATGAAATCCTGTCCGCCCTTGTCATGGGAGGAATCACACATATGGATTGGGTCAGCTGGACCCCATTTAAGAAGAATGGCAGAGCACACAGGTGGCCCTCTGATCCATGCAGGAGAGCAACAAGGAAGCTTGAGACACGACTGGTATGTGGACTCAAAAAGCTCAACTTTAAGTTAAATTTTAAATTAAACTACCTAACGAAAAAAAACAAAGCCTGCAAACTAAGACTACTGAGGTCCAACCCCAAACTAAAATAACAAAACCCAGCAGTATAAGGCTGTTGAGGACAGGGGAATAAGAGCGAAAAATAAATAAAAGAAAAAAAATCGATTTTTTAAGTCAGGATTATTTAATTAGCATTTATTTAATGTAAATTAGTTAAATGTATAAATTGAGGGTTGAGGTGCACATAAATGGTGAACTATGCAGGTTTTTACTATCTCCAGAATGCACAGATTTTATATGCAAAGCAAAACTTTTGTAAAATTTTGATCTTTTATGAGTTAAAAGCACATATTTTGTGCTGCACAACATTGGTTACAAGCTGTCTAGAGCTGCACTGAAAAGATCCTGTTCGGCACAGAACATTTTTCATTTTGAAAATAAGTTATTGGAGCTTGTAAATTAGAAAAATATTACATGTTTAGAGACGTTAAGTTCTTTATATATGCCAAAAAATAGACATAATTCTTATTTATTATTAAAAAGGGTCTTGAATCCAAATCCAAATTTCCTAAAGACTACAGTAAGACTCCAGGGTTTTGATCATAAGAATAAGGGCCCAGAGGGCTCTTCTACTGTCAAAGGTTGCCAACCCCTGATATAGGGTGAGTCTAAGTTTTAGTTCTTAAGTTTATTTTAGATGTTTGTTATGTAATTGTTTTATCAGGTTTTTAAACTAAATAAAAATGTTCTTTTATTTAATTCAAGTTTTTAATTAAGTACAAGTATTTTATGCTAAGTATGTTTTTTTGTGAACAGTAAAATTTATTTAAAGAAAAACCCAATTTATTCTATTCATTTTATAATTTGTGGAAAATACGGTAATTTTTTTTAATTGAAGTTTAATCATTTATTTTATTTGAAATAATAATTAATTGTATTTTTTTTTTTTAATTAGTTTTCCTTTTGAACCGGATGTTGCGTCACTGCCGGAAGCTTTGACAGCACATGTTGGTAGGAGCTTGAAAGAACATGAGCTTGAAGCCTTGTAAAAGCAGAGAGGCCTTAAAAGGGACGATATTTTTTCATAAATATATCTTTTTTGCTTCATCGTTACTCGATAGCTGATACTCAGAACCCGTTTTTAGTGTTTCTGCTTTTATTAGGGTTCAACTGGGGGACGACGGGATCTTTTAGCGCGAATAGAAAGTTCTCGATAAAGGTTACTGCATTTTCTAGTGTGTGTTTCAAGCGTTCCGTTAGCATTAAGTTACTGTTATTTTTGTAGTGGTCAAGACATTTTTCACGTTATGGCGGACTACCTCATCAGCGGGCAGACAGGCTACGTCCCGGACGATGGGTTGACCGGACAGCAGCTCTTCAACGGAGGAGACGGACTCACCTACAAGTAAAGCCACGCGGAGACAGCCGCTGCACTTAAAACAAACATGTAGAAATGCACCAGTCATGTTGCTACTTGCCCCTCTGTCTGTGAACCGGTTTTCAAAACGACTGCATTAATCAACTATTCTAAATCGTAACGACAAGAATGAAAATCAGAGATAATGATGTACTCTTATAGACTTGGTGCGACATTAGGGACATTATACAACGTGTGTGTTTACATGAGCGCCATTACTACATAAATGACCACAAATTGAGTGATGTGTCAGTTTTTGATTGAAGTTTAAGGTTATGACAGCTCAGGAGAGAAGGGAAAACCTGCTCTGACCTCTGGTTAGACTCTAAACTTGGCATCTGAAGTGGTGACCCAGTCTTTGGGCGCATGGAGGCACTTGAGTCCTAATTTTAGATCCTGGTTCTTATGGATCTGTGATTGCAGTCCAGTCATATTGTTATAAAGCACTCCAAGTGATAGTTTACTTGTGAAGGTGCTTCTTTTAGACAAAATAATAATAATAATAAAAAAAAAAAAAATATAATTTTCTAGGCCAGAGTAAGCCTGCCCTTACTTCCCAACATCCATCTGTTTACTCTCTCTTCCGCTAGCTTACAGCCCCTCAAATCTCCCAACCTAACGTTACAGGCGCAACAAAAATGGTGAGGAATATTGCAGCCACACCAGCTGGACAGTTTTGAGTCGGACGCCAGCACAACTGAGGAAAACGACCATGGATCTAGTTCAGGCGTGTCCAAATCCAGGCCTCAAGGGCCGGTGTCCAATACTTCTTCTGAACCAGCCTGTCATTGAAGCTCCTTATTGGCTAAACGCAGCTGATTCAGGCAATCAACCAAAGACGATGACAGGATTTCTGGGAAATCAGCTGGAGGCTTGGAGTCTCATAGACTTCCGTTGAGTTATTTCCCAGTCATTTTATGTCAGAGTTATCATTCTTGCTCTGATACATTCTTTTAATCACATCCTTTCTAATACTAATTTATTTTAAAAGACTTTAAGCAAGCTCACTCCTGATTGGTTGACAGTACTTGATTTTGCTAAGGCCGAAGGTAATGCATTTCCTGTTGGGGGGCCTCAAAGCTTTCCTTGTCCAGTTCGTACTTATACAGTCAATGGTTGGAGGTTGTGAGGGGGGCTGTAAATTAGCAGCAGAAAGTGTAAACTGAGAACGCTCAGTAATAGGAAAGGGGCGGGGTTTCTCTATACCAATTGTCCCGCCCACAACTCGGAGACAAATTTTTAATACATTTCTGCCACTCTGCAAAAACTGTCCTGGAAAACATTTTGATTTTGTCAAAAAAACAAAAAAAACAAATCCTAATTAAAATACTACTGAGAATTACTGTATAGTAATGATAATAATTATTATAATGGATTTTTTTTCTGGGTTTTTCCTGACGCTCACACACACCAGTGGAGCCAAACAGGAGGCAGGGAGGGTGACGTGTCTTGCCTGAGGACACGAGCAGTTGACTGGTGGTACTGGGGTTCGAACCGTCGACCCTTCAATCATTGGCTGACCTGCTCAACCAGCAATGACTCAGACTTGTACAATAAATTGAAAATGTATCGTCTGTGCAATTCTCGTATTGTAAAAGACGATTATCTGAAATATATTGACAAATGCTTAAAAAATTTCATAGCAGATTGAAGTTTCTGAAAATCGGATGGACCGCTTTTGTGTTAAATGTCTGCTTTTCATTCGAAGTATGATTTAAGTTATGCTGTTTTTCAATGAAATGGAAATTATCCCATTACTGTTTCTTGTTTAGCGGTTTGTTCCTGTAATTGCAAGTCATATCGTCATTGCGAAATGGATCACTAAAAACTAGTGCAGCCATGAATGATTATTTTAATGGTCGACTCATCACTGATTATTTTTTCTGATTAGTCGAGTAATTGGGTCATGCGCAAACTGGATGTAAAGCACACATCTTATCCATATTTAGCTTTAAACTAACTAAAAACTAAATATATAGCACTGCCTATGATAATGCTGGTGTGAATGCTGTAAACTGAAAAAGCCTGAGTTAGCCAAAATAGCTAGCGTGTAACTGAAATATTAGTTTAATCAGATCAAATTTTACTCAAGTATCACTCAGAATGAGTTTTATTCTTTTAATGTTATTTGTTTTGAGGTCTCATAATAAAGTAAAACCTATGCTGTGGCGAGAGCATTTAAAATGTTGGCGGTACCACCCTTCCATTATATGTAAAGAAATGATAGATTTGCATTAAATATTTCTGACTGCATAGTAAAACCAAAAATTTAAACAAAGATTTGCTGAAGAGCAAAATTCTGTTTCAAATAATTATTTATTGCTAATCCCTCAAATTTTTTCATTGTTAATCCTAATCTAGATATTTAGGAGGAAGATGGTTAATTAGCGGTCATGTTCTACTTTTTGCATCAACAGATGTTTTGAATCTTTATTTCTTTCCTTTTAGTGACTTCCTAATCCTGCCGGGCTACATAGACTTCACATCTGACCAAGTGGTGAGTTATGATGAAAGATAAATATTTAACACAGTGAGCTGTTTGCTCCCATCGCTTCCATGGCAACAAATAAAACATTAAGCACAAGATTAACCTTGAGGATACCATAATGTCACTGTGTTGGTTCATTTTAGGTTTGAAGGTCTGATGCCACCCACTGTTTGTCTTTAAATACATAATCTATAACCTCAAGGTTTTAAAAAAGGTAGGATTAAACCAGAGCAAGGTGAACTTTGACTACCAGCTCAGAACACTGAGATTAAGTCAACAATCATAAATGTAAGTAAATATGAAATCATTCTTTAATTTATCACTAAAAAGTTATTTACTTATTTTCTACTATTTTATCAAAAATGTAAACTTTGCCTGAATGATCTTTCCCAGAGATCGTCAGTTGTGTGTTTGTTTACATCCACACAAACACACAATCTCTGCGTCTGTTTGCGTTTACCTGTGCATTGTCACTTAATCATTCATCTTTATTAAGAGGACTCTTCCTTAAGTGCTTATAAACGAATATTTTTCTGGAATCCCCATAATCTCTTCTTCTTTACTGCTATGTGCATGGAGCAAAATTGTAACAAAAAAAAATCTAGTTTAAAAAGTAAAAATGATACAGAAAAAGCGAAAGCTAATTTGGGTCGAAGTGGTTGTGGATTAGGGAAACTGTGGTTCTGGAGGTCGGAGTTTGAGACCTGAGGTCTAGAGGTGTTATTAATACAATCTAAAGAAGAATGAAATTCACCACAAAAAAATAAACACAAATTAGTAAGTAATAGGGATGTAAAAGATATTGGATAAAGCCGGAATAACAGCGGTTTCAGTCAGGAATGTAAAAAATAAATATGTATCGAAAATTGATGAAGCAACTGCAGTATCATTTGAAAACCACAGATATGAACAAGATTATGTTGGTTAAAAATTGTAAAATCAATCAAGTAGTGAGTAATCAATTTCTGTCAAATTGCAGTTTCTCTTTCTGTTCATTTTTATGTACTGGCAATTCAAACAAAAAGACGTCAAATCATAAGTTTGCTTTTTACAAGTCAATACCTGATTACATTTCTCTGTCAAATGCCAAATATTAATATTTATAGCTTTAAATTCCATATAAGAGATATCTAGATTTAAGTATTTTTGGTGAAAGTATCGAACAGTATTGTATCGCCAAAAAGTTAGTTGAATTGAATTGTGTTAAAGGAGAAGATTTACACCCCTAGTAAGTAAACATGAAGGAAATTAAAAATAAGGCAAACAAAATGCAGAAAAATATAGCAGTTGTTGAGAGTATTGCAGTAATCCCCCCGTATTCGCAGGGGTTTGGGATTGGAAGAATCCGGTAATATGAAGATCCCCGCGGCTGAAGGATGTCTGTTACGGATCCATACTCATCAAAAACACTTCTGCTCATCATTTGTAAACATTTATTGAGTAACATTGGAGTATTGCTCAGCATAAAGAGTTTTTCTTTTTGTTAATTCCGAGTTAAATACTGTACCACAGCCGCAGTGACGGCGTCGCTTACATGAGGACCGTCACTTTGTCTCTCTGTGCCGTTAAAAAAATATGCAGTCAAATAACAAACTCATGCTCTGGATGATAATTATCCTCCACAAAAGCATATCAGGATTTTCCGTCTTTTTTCGTCCGCTTCCGAGTCAGCTGATGCCATTTCTCCAAGCAGGGGCATGGAGAGAGGATGGGGCGCACTTTTGCGGAGGGGGAGCACAGTGGAGCCCCCCCTGCTGTGGGGAGATGCACCTCAGCAGTCGCGTGACTGAAAAAAATCAGCAAATACATGAAACCGCAAATAAGCAGAGGAACACTGTACAGTGGTCTCTCGCTATATCACAATTCACTTTTTGCCGTCTTGCTGAGTCGTGGACTTTATTCAGCGTAACCTTGCATGTCCTGATTGGCTTTTTATTTTGTAACATGTAAATTACATAAATCTTTGATTGTGAGCATAGCTTAGTTTTCATTTCATAATACTGAATTCATTTTTCTATGAAGGATTGAATTTTGGGAATTTAATAAAGAGAGAAAATTGTGAAAATGTTCGAGTCTGTCTGAGCAGAGTGTTTACTGAGGGCTTTTTGAGCCTGAAAACATCTGTAATCCACCTTCTTTGTGGATTTGATCTAACACGAGTTATTTATGAATTTACCCCCCAGAATAAATGAGGCAGCACTGTATAGTAAAAAATAAAAGGCATATTTGATAATAGTTTTCTTATTTTAAATGTCCATAAAACATGAAACATCAATTTAATGAGATCCAAAGTAGGAAAATGATGCTTCACTGCAGGTTTTGGTTCTTATTCAGTGAGAACTTACAGAGTGAAAGATTCTAGGGAATTTAAAGCTTGTACTTTGAAATCCAGTCATTAAAAATAAAGTTCAAAACCATAATGAGCTTCAAAAAACCTTAAAAAGAATTCTGATCCTTTCTTGATTTTGTAATAATACTGACAAACAGTAGGTGGCAGTATAGGTTACTAGAATGAAGATAAAGCATCATGAGATCATTTCTTTGAGACATTTCTTTGATTTTTCCAAAGGCCTCTGGGGAGTTCGTCTAATTTTTTAATGAAGAAGTTTATTAACTGGTTCCACTTCAACTAAAATATCATTGGAAGATTAGTTTAAAAGGTGTAACAGCTAGAATTAGTCTCTAATCTTTGGACGTTTGAGGATTATTAGATATTTCCTCTTAGAATTACGTCTTTTGTTCAGGATCTGACGTCGGCGCTTACCAAAAAAATCACCATGAAGACGCCGTTCGTGTCTTCGCCCATGGACACGGTATCGGAGGCTAACATGGCCATCGCCATGGCGGTGAGTACAGCGCACTCTGCAGCTCCTTTGGCTGACTGCTGCAGCTCCCATCACAGGTTTGGCTTTTCTGTTCAGCTGACAGGCGGCATCGGCTTCATCCATCACAACTGTACTCCAGAGTTCCAGGCTAACGAAGTTCACAAAGTCAAGGTAAAGACTGTGTGTGATCACGGTTTCTCTTATACTCCATTCTTCTTTTCATTATTTTCCGTTATCATCATCGTAACGAGAACATTTCTCCTTCCAGCCTCTCTGTTATCCCCGTATCAAACCATCTTTCTAGCTTCACTCGTGTCCGAGTCTAGAACTCGGTGTCTTTATTTTGTTTATTGTAGTTTGATCCAGTTCTCCCTCAGCTGTAGAATGTAGGCAGTGATTTCTTGTTCCCTCCTCCTTCCCCTTACCAACCCCGTTTCCCCCGCGCCACCTCCTCCAGCGATACGAGCAGGGCTTCATCACGGACCCCGTGGTGATGAGCCCCAACGAGCGAGTCCGGGACGTCTTCCAGGCCAAGGCGCGCTACGGCTTTTGCGGAATCCCCATCACAGAGAACGGCAAAATGGGCGGCAAGCTGGTGGGCATCATCTCATCCAGAGACATCGATTTTCTGAAGGAGGAGGACCACAACTTACTGCTGAATGAGGTGAGGGAGCTACACTTTAATATTCTTCAGTTAAAATAAAAAACACATAAAGGGTCTGAATAATATAAGTTTGCACAGTATCATAAATCAATGCCTTTTCTTTATCATAAGATTTCCTTTTTGTTTTAAATTTTTGATTTGAGCATTGATTCACAATCGAATCGGCACCCTAAGAATCGGAATCGAATCATGAGTTGTTGTTAGATTCACATCCCGACTGGAAATGCTTTGAAAATGAATCAAAAGGTGAACAGAATGAATTAGGAGAAGAGTTCAGTTACTTTATGACACTGTTCCACTTTTATTTGCTCATTTGTTTACATGCCTGCTGGGCATTCTAAGTTGAGATGCTATTTTAATTTAATTCAAATCTGCACTAGTTTCCTTGTCAAAAGTTAGAGAAGATTTAGAGTAATGATAGAATAAGGTAAATAAAAAACGCAGGACACCATGGATCTGTTTATGTTGGATTTGTTCTTTTTTATTAACAAATCAGGACTCCGTATCGGTATGTACCCTGATAAAAACAACAAACTGTGAATTCATAACCTTTTTACTGATGTTTTTTTTTTTTTTTATAATATTTGTGACAGGTGATGACGAAGAGAGAGGATTTAGTCGTTGCTCCTGCTGGAGTGACTCTAAAACAAGCAAATGAAATCCTCCAGAGAAGCAAAAAAGGTAACCCCGTCCTCCTCTTATTTAATCATTAGATTTTCTGAATCTGATTTCATTTGACAAAACATGTAAACTGTCCAATCCTCCTGCAGGGAAGCTGCCCATTGTAAACGAGGAGGGCTCTCTGGTGTCCATCATCGCCCGCACAGACTTGAAGAAGAACAGAGACTTTCCTCTGGCCTCCAAAGACTCCCGAAAGCAGCTGCTGTGCGGCGCTGCCATCGGCACCCACAACGACGACAAATACAGGCTGGACCTGCTGGTGCAGAGCGGTGTGGATGTGGTCGTACTGGTGAGGACGAGTTTGAGAACTTTTGTAAACTACAGCTGAGAACTGCGGTGTTATACAACACTAGCTTGATATTTTAGTTTAGGTTATTGTTATCACAAATAAATACAGAAAGATTCATTAAAAGTAAGTCAGGTACAGTGCAGGGAGAGGGAAAAAAGAGGGGTAAAATATAAATGTATAGTCCAAAAGTAAAAAGTGGTTCACAAGTAACGATTTTTTTCTAAAACTACACTGAAATCCAATTAATAGCAGAAAACATGAATACTGTATACTATGGAAATAGCAATATTCCAATAAAAGTGCTCAATAAGGAAATATTTTTAAAATAAGAAAAAAAAAACCAGTATGATCCTTGACAAGACAAGTACATTTTTGACACTGGTTGCAAATTGTCATTTTTTCTTTAATCATTCAAAATTTTGGTAGATGTTAATTTTTCTTTTAAAAACATGTCTCAGAAATGAACAGAAAACCTACAAACTCAAATTTGAAAACAAAAAAACATGTTCTGATTCAGTTTCTTTTTACCCTTAGGTTTACCCTTAAAGACCCGCTATGGTAAAAATTGTGTTTTAACTTGTATTTATGATTTAAATCGTGAATATGGGGCAGATTAAATATTGGAACCATTTTGTAGCCGTGATATAGGAGCTGTGATGACCTGTAACCCTGTAAACAAAGACCACTGAGAACGCTAAAATAGATCAAGATAATCAGAGAGGAACTTTAAGAAAACAAGAAGGTGACTCCTAAAAAAAAAAAAAAATCAGCTTTTTGGTTTACATCCTCATAAAAAGGCTGATATGCAACACTTAACGGTAGTAAAGTGTGTTTTATTACGGGAAAGTGTTGCATACTTTTTTTCACTTACAATTGAAGAACTATTCTAGTTCGAAGAGTGTCAATAACATTTCTGTTATTAAAGGGTTTAGAGGCTTTAAAATAAAACCAAGTAGAGATTTCAAAGGTTTCTATGTGACCTTCAGACTACATATTAAGTCAAGGTTTTTGGTTGTAAATAAGTCGAATAAACACATTTTTTTATTATTATTATATCTGCACTTATCTGACTGTAGAACACACAAGTAAGAGAAAAAAAAAAAAGACTTTTGAGGCCCAGATTTAGTAGTTTGAGTCTTTTTTGTGTTTGTGAATATATAATGTATTAAAGTGTTTCTTCTTGACCACCAGGACTCGTCTCAAGGGAACTCCATCTTCCAGATCAACATGATCAAATACATTAAAGAAAAGTACCCCGACCTACAGGTCATCGGAGGCAATGGTAACGAGTCTGATCCAACAGGAAACAGCCAGAAAGAAATCACGTTCTTACTTTAACAGCTTTTTTTGTGCTTGAATTCTTCAATAAAACCAGAATGTTTTCTGCGCAGTGGTGACTGCAGCTCAAGCAAAGAACTTGATCGACGCAGGAGTGGATGCACTGAGGGTGGGGATGGGCAGCGGCTCCATCTGCATCACACAGGAAGGTGAGGGAAGCGCGACTTTCAAATTAAAAGCCAGTTGCTTCATTGGTTCTATGCCTTCATTGACTTTGTTTTGACAGTAATAACATGCTGGGATGCAAGTATTTGTAGGTCAGTATTGTATTGTGGTTGGAAGAGGGCTTTCTTGTTCAGTTTGATTGTCGTGTTCCAGCGGATCGACGTCTATTAAGAATCCAGAGTTTTTTGGGATCTTTTCCAGCAGGGTTTTGTTCATCCGGATACTTTCTGGAGCAGCATCTGGAGTTTGGAAGTACGATGGGATTCTGAGCAGCTTCGCTCAGTCGGTCCTCATTTCTGACATTGCAGCGATCCTTTTAGAAGAACACTCTGATCTGACCTCACGCTGAAAACTGATCAATTATTGCAGTGGTCCCCAAATCCCAGGCCGTGGATCAATACCGGTTTGTGGGACAGTTGGTACTGGACTGCAGAGAAAAAAAATTGAAATCATTTTATTCATAATTCAATTATGCAGGAAATTTTATTTTGAAAATCAAGGGCTGGGTTGACAAATTAATCGGTTTGAATTGATTTAAGCGTAACAGATCATTATCAATTCATAAAAATATAAATCAATTTAGAACATGAAACTAAAGTCCGCTAGCTTGATGCTAATGTTTAATGGAATTTCCCATTGGATGGCTAATGCTAACACTCAGTCAACCTAAACATATATTGCCGACTAAATGAAGATCTTTATAAACTCACAGACATGAATTTTCCAAATTCTTATAAGGAAATATTTTTAAAGTAAGCATTTATGGTCTAAAACAGTTTTTTGCTCATTCTTTACTTATTCTTCTTGAAAAAAGTGTCATGCTATAAGGTGATCGCCACCTAGTGACCAAACTAAGACATCCTCCAGAAGAAGCAGAACAATATTTGCAATGTTAATGATCTGAACATTTTTGGTAGAACTTCTCCTTTTTAGAATCCATGTAATTGTATGATGTTTACAATCTCATTATTTCACTAAAACATTTTACAGAATGTGAACTCTATCAGATTAATAGAAATAAATTCAAAGCATTTAGTAGATTATTAATGTATTTGTGAACAAATGTGTATAAATGAGAAAACTGTGTAAACTCAAAATTGAATTGAATTGAGAGGATCAGAAGAATTGATTGGAATCGATTTTGATCCAGGCTTTTGTGAATCAAATGGAATCGTTTCTGGAAAATGTTGCTCCCCAGCCCTATGAAAAACGTCACCATATTCCACTCATACTTGAAGCATATCAGCTTGCTCGATGACATGTTGAAAATACATCCGCCATCTTCTCAAAGCAGCTGCTTGACCCTGAAATTTAAAAACCCCCAAGCCAGCAAAGTTATCGAAAAACGAACATATTTCTGTGTATTTTAGCAGGAAAGAGCAGTCCCTCCAGGATTTTGCGATGTTGCAGTTGCAGCTATTAACGCAAATTCAAACAAAACCCGAGATTTGTTGCTCACCCTGAACTTTACATTTTCACCGGATCTTTGACCAGTCTTGTCATGGGTGACGATTCAGCTTCACGACTGTTTCCCCTCCGACTCTTATTCCCGGGAGCCGTGCTCTTTTTTTGTTTACCCTCTTTAGAACTGATTTGCGTCTTTAAAAGGTTTGGAAGCTCTGAATTATTGAGCTTTTTCCTCTTCTTAAGCTTTTTTTGGTTTTATTTCAATAATTTGCTTTACAGTGATTCATTTCGTCGTCTGGTGTGTTGTAGACTTTTGTTTGTGTCTCTTCTTCCTGTCATGTTGTCATCTTGGTCACAGCTTCTTTCAGGTCATATCATTACCTCTGTCTGGCTCATTTTCCTTATCTTTATACTGTTTTTTTTTTTTTCTGTCTTCATTTTCTCACCTCCCTCTTTCCTTTTTTTGTTCCGTCTGTTGTCTTCCCCGTGAATGTTCCTCCTTGTTTTGTTCTGTGCTCGTGTCCGAGTCCAGCTCCCCTCAGTGTACCGCCAGCTTTAAAGCTCCACAGCCCCAAAACCCCAACCGCTGTTACGGGATTCTCCAGTAAGTTCTCCCGCTGACCATCAATTGGCCCCCACTGTTCCCGTGCCCCTCCCCATCACTGCCTGCTGCACTGATTGGGTAACAGCTTTGCATTTGTAGAGGAAGTTTATTGACTGTATAAGAGAACTGGACCGAGTGAGTGTGACGTCACCCATAGATACGACTTACTTCTGGATTCAACCAGATTACACATTTTCATGACACGGACGGCACCATGTTGGAGATGGTCATCATCAGTAAGCAGCTAATGGTGGAGTCAACGTTCCACTCTCACCAATCAGGAGTGAGCTTGTGGTAGGCCACACCCCCCACTCCCACCATTTGGTAGATTTTGGATGTGTCGGAATTCCTTCACTGCTCGTGCGTTCAGAGTTTCTCTCCGAATCTAAATTCCAAAATTTTTCCAGAAGTCTGCCAAAAAACAAAAAAAAACAGTACATCGAGGCTCACTACATTGGCAAATATAGACCACAATGCATTAGATGTAAACACATTTTCATGTGAAAAAATTAAGCACTTAATGATTCTACCTGAATCGGTGAAAAAAGATTCAAACTCGTCAACATGTTCATCGTTGCAGAAAATTAAAAAATCAGCGTGTCTCGGTTAAATTTAGAAAAATGCTGAGCACGTTACTAACTCTCTCAGCCCTCTGTCTTTTTTTCTCTCCAAGCCGTGTATGAACGGTCATTTGCGCTGAGTGTGCGCGCAGCAGCTGAGTGGAGGTTTGCGCTGAGTGGGCGTGGCTACAGAGCAGTCCGTCCCACGGAGCACAACATGAACCGAATATGAAAAGGATTTGTGATCATTTCAATACTATGTATAATTGTTTATTTGTATTGGATCCTTTCTGTTAGTAGGAAAACAGACATTTTGGTGTAAGACGCAAAAAGAAAACATACTTGGCCTTAAAATGCCTGTAATTCATTATGTTGAGAAATAAAAAGAACGTAAAAAAATTGAATCGTGACTTTAAAATCCAATTAAAACGTGGCTTGACTGAATTCTTACATCCCTGGAAAAAAATTATTTTAGTATATTTATAAACCACCCAAGTTTTTATTTTCAAAACAAAGTGCATTCATCTGAGAAAAGTTTATATTTATTACATTTTTACTTCAGGAAATCAGTGATGTCATGTTTGCCGGTAAAAAAAAAAAATGGTCCAAATAACGCTTGAAATCCATGGCACTAGATTGTCCCACATTAGAGTTTTTTAGAAGTTAGGGAGGGAATTTGGACTGTCAATCAAATCAAATATCTGAATATTCTGCACTAAAAGAAAAATATCATAAAAAGTTGGTATCAAAGCTCGAATTGTCATACTGAGAAATATAATAACTGAATAATAACGGTTTATTTCTCAACCTGGAATTTTGGCTTCTGCTTTCTGTTTGGAACGCCGGAGGGGGAGGAGTCACTCGGTCCAGTTCTGGTGTACTGTTGTAGACGTAGAGGGCTGGTCTTTGGGGTTTTGGGGTTTTGTGCTGATCGCACTAATCTGTTCATGATCTGGAGAGAATGATGCTCCTCATTCTTCCACTTTACTGACCTTATTGTGATTGAAACAAACAGTCAGAAAATGTGTTTTTTCTTTCCTCTCACTTGCTGTGACAGTCATGTTTTTTTTTTACTTATTTAGATCGAAAACACACTTTTGATTAACTCCTAAAGCTCTTCTCTAACAGGCCTGGAACTGGAGCTTGCAGCCACACGGTGTCTCTGCTCATCGGATGTGCTGGTTTGAAGTCTTTCCCTCGTGATTCTGAGTCATCGTGCACCTTTTTTTTTTTTTTTTTTTTTTTTTTTAAAGCAGATGCTGCGCTCTCTTTGGAGTTTGGAGCATGTCTGCAGGCCTGTCTGCTCTCTGCACGCTGTGTGGAGTCTCAGTCTACTCCTGTTCTTCAAATTCTCCTTAAAATTCAGGTTACTTCAACCAGGAAGTGACTCCTCGAACAGCTTGGCAAAAAAAACCCTTAATCATCAGATTCTGTTTCTTCCAGTAAAGCAAAAGTAAACCATTTTAGCTGCAAAATTCCCAATGAATATTAACGTTCTGCAGAGATTCATTCAAAACATTTTATAGTCCATAACACCCGAGTTCATCCGAGACTAAAGCAGGCTTTAACACGCAAATAGACTTTCTTTTGTCAGATCATCCTTAGAATTTCTTAGTTTTTTCTTAGAGGAGTTAAAACTTATCATATTTTCTTTTCAAATGGGTGAACTTTTTAAAAAATATTATATTTTAATAGCAGAATTCAAAACCTTGAAGTGTTTCCTGCTGACGTGACAAACTTAACTTCCACATTTTCATGTTTAACAACTTTAACATTCACTGTCTGTTTACCTCCCTCAATGAAACCATCCGTTTCACTCATCAGCTGGAATTCATTTAGTATCCAAAAAAAGAACTCTAAAGTAGGAAATGTTCAACATTATGGCGAACATCAGCGTGTCGGTGAAGATGACAGACGTTCAGGCCTCGGATGAGTCTGACTCTTCATCTCCTCTCCTCTTCGTCAGTGCTGGCGTGCGGCAGACCCCAGGCCACAGCCGTCTACAAAGTCTCCGAGTACGCCAGGCGCTTCGGTGTTCCCGTCATCGCCGATGGAGGCATCCAGAACGTCGGACACATCGCCAAAGCCCTGGCGCTGGGGGCGTCAACTGGTGAGGACGAGCGGAGCATGAACTCGTGTAGCAGGACTGTGGATCGTTACTTATGTGGCGATCTGACGTGATTCACGAGTCACAGATTCTTAACCTTTAATATGTTTGTACTGGATGGTTGAAAATTAAAATACGGTTGAAAATTTGATGGTTGAAAATTAAAATACGTATTTAATTACAATCATTTATTTAGAACAGGAGATCAGCGTCACAAAGTTACAGATAAAAACACAAAGATTTGGGGAAAAACAGGTACTCTATAGTCTTGTTTCTCCATTCTGATCCGGTATTTTGAGGGTTTCCATTGTTAAATGGACGTTTTAAACAGTTCCGACCCAAACCTCTCGATGGCCCCCATCTGTTGTAGGTCCATAGAAAAAAAAAATTGGATCTGCTGTAGCCACCTGCCGATTGGCAGAAAGTGATGGCGACATGAGAAAGCACCAAGCTAGCGTTTACGTTTTCCTCTTTTGTTCTTCTCAGCCACCCGCCATCGTCTGTCAAACAACATTTAATTCTTCTTATACTCGATGTACCAAAAGTAAAGCAAGAAAAAGACGAGCTGCTGGATGACCTCCATTGTTGTTGCTTTTCTACGATGATGCAACGACACGCTAGCGTCTACACCCCTCACGCGCCTTAAAAACAAATCTCGTCATACCGTATTTTCTGAGTATGAGTGAAAACTCTCGTCAGAAATACCGTATTTTCTGGAGTATAGGTCGCTGGTTTTTCATAGTTTAGCCGGGGGTGCGACTTATAGTCAGAAACAACTTATTTGTGATTTTTTTATTTTATTTTATTTTATTGTATTTATTACATAAATAGGCTCATGTATTTGTTGTTTTTCAACACTGTTATTTAATCTAAACTGACAAGTGTCTCCAAAAGCATGATTTCTTTTTTTTTTGTGGAGGTGTTAAAAAGTCTCACACCAAGATTTAGATGAACATTTCACAGAAGTGCTCCGATACAACTTTTCCACTATTTTTATAATATTCTTAATTTATGGTAAATGGCGTATACTTGTATAGCGCTGTCTACCTTCCCTCGAAGGCCCAAAGCTCTTCACAGTCACACACACATTCACACACTGGTGGTGGCTCCGCTGCCGAACACTGGCGCCAACCTCCCACCAGAGGCAATTTGGGGTTCAGTGTCTTGCCCAAGGACACTTCGACACATGGGCGGGCAGGGAATCACTATCTTCCAATTATGAGCTGACTGCCCTACCACTGCACCACAGCCGCCCCCAAAATACAACCAATTTAATATTGGTTGTATTTTTTTTATATTTATGAAAGCAGTTTTTCTGAACTTCTTACAATGAACTTAACTACAGTCTCACCTTTTTTCTACTATAAACACTCAGCTATACTCTAGTTTATTCATAAAGATTATAAATCAGCGTCACAAATCCCCAAACTGGAACAAATCGTGAACATCCAAGTCTTTGAACACTCATTGCAGTCCTCATGCTTAACCTCCTGTTTATGTAGTTAATATTTAACAGTACATTTAAGACATTATAGTGCTTATTACACATGAGAGAACTTAACAGACACAACTCTTAAGCTGTGTTCACCTTTCCCTCAGCAACACTCGTTTAAGCAGCTGCGAAAGAAAAATCCTGAAATAAGATTTGTCATATTTACACTGCTTTAACATTTCACTCCAAGCCTCTTCCAACTGTAGGTGACAGACATGTGTTAGTAAACAGTAGAAAAAGAGGAGAAGAATCCTCTTCCTGCTTGTCCAGTGTGAACACTACGCGTTTAATGTGTTCTTGAACGTGTGTTACAATCAATCAGAAGTTCTTCTTCTGTCTCACTCCAGTGATGATGGGATCCCTGCTAGCTGCCACCAGCGAAGCCCCCGGAGAGTATTTCTTCTCTGACGGCATCAGGCTGAAGAAGTACCGCGGCATGGGCTCTCTGGACGCCATGGACAAAAACCTGGGTTCTCAGACCCGATACTTCAGGTGCTGTCACACGGTTACGCAAGCTGCTCCTTCTTCCTCTGCCAGTTCTTTCCCCAGCTTTCAACACCTCTTCCTCATTTCATTTTCTGTCATTTCTCCATGCTGCTGTCTTGTGGTGGAAAATGATGAGTCTGCTAAAATGCCAGTGGTATTCTTCTTGCCGAAGAACTTCTGTAACCCTTCCGCTCTCCTTGGGGTCCAGATGACTCCAACCACATATTGTTATGCGATTTCTTCCATGACAAATGTGGACGAAGGGGGACAGGATTTTATGTCTGCCATGGACATTAGTGAAACTC
Source organism: Oryzias javanicus (assembly GCA_003999625.1). Taxonomy (NCBI): domain Eukaryota; kingdom Metazoa; phylum Chordata; class Actinopteri; order Beloniformes; family Adrianichthyidae; genus Oryzias; species Oryzias javanicus. The sequence goes on from CM012443.1 coordinate 7,571,042, forward strand.
AAAAATCAGTGAAAAAAAAAGTTCAGCGCACTGTCCTGTGGTGTCCAGATGACCCCACTTTTAATGTAAACAAGCTAAGGAGAACGGAAGGGTTAAACCGGTCAAGATCATCGTCTCACGGCAGCCGTCAGGTTTTCCTAAAGCGTAGTTCTTTATCCACCAGGTGGAAGTTTTCCGGCTGTGGAAGTTCATCTGCTCCCGGAGAGCTTCAGTGTTTCTGTAACACTTTAGAAGTCCGATCATCCATGGCAGCGTGTCAGAGCGTCCTCTTCTGCCGCTTTTTGATCTGGATCTCTGACTACAATGTTGCTTCTTTTCAAAACCAGCCAATGTGAACAAACTGAGCTCACCTTTTTGTTCTCTCCTCACACAGCGAGAGCGATAAAATTAAAGTGGCTCAGGGCGTCTCTGGAGCCGTGCAGGACAAAGGCTCCATCCACAAGTTCGTCCCGTACCTGCTGGCGGGTATTCAGCACTCCTGTCAGGACATCGGGGCCAAGAGCCTCACTCAGCTCAGGTACTGACACGCACTGGACCTTCCTGTGCTCACTGTGATTAATGGAGGCTGCATTTTCTATGACCATTGACTGTATATAGCAGGGGTCTGCAACCTCCAACACTTAAGAGCCATTAAGGTCAGTTTCTTACTGACTACAATCCAGAAGGAGCCACAAACGAATATTTTACTATTACTACTATTGAAGCTATTTGGTATTACTTAACATAAATATAAATAAAAATATAGAAGTTTAAAACAAATTGAAGTAGTTTACAACTTTGGTCAGATGTTTGTATGACATCCTTGCAAAATAAAAGACACCCTGTACTAAGGGTGTAACAGATCACGGATAATCCGTGGTCCGTACGGATCAGAGGCCACGGTTCAGAACACGTGTGAACCGCGGACCGCTCCCGTGCACATTAAATCAACTGTCCGTTCACATCAAATTAAATTTGCCTCAAATTCATGTAAATCCTCTTTGTTTTGACAATGATAAAGTAGCTGCTTCATGTTTATCTTAAAGTCTGTTCACCTGCAGCTCCCGCCGCGTGTGGGAGGAGCTTCCACCAAAAGCTTTACTCGACTTCACAATGGAGGACGCGGATCAATAGATATCAGGTTTATTTAATCTAAATAGCTGAATAACCATCAGTGCACATTTCCATTTCTGGGTTCAAATAATCTCCCAGTTAAGACCAGCAACTGTCCCGCACAGGAGAGAACCGCTCTGTAATGAGCTTGCCGGTGCTGTCATTGTATGGCAAGCCAAAGAGGCCAAAAATGTCCAGAAAAAGTGAGTATGGAAGTGCCGCGTTTTACAGCAAACAATTATTATTTTAAATGTACCCACAGTTAGTATTTAACGTAAACATTGGGTGGGAGGAGAACATTTGTCTTTTAAGGGATACTCCACATAGATTAGTTTTTTCCAACACTATTTTTTAGCATTCTTTTATCTCAGTTTTTCTAGATTTAGTCTAAAGACATGTAAATGTAATCAGAAACTACATGTTTTAACATTTAGTTTGTGTTCGAGGTTAAAATTTGTTTTGTTTTTTATAAATAGGCCTCAATGACCAAATGTTTGGATGTTGCATATGTAAATATTGTGTGTGTGAAATACTTAATATGCTTATTGAAGCGTTTCCAAAATTATTACTTTAGCTTTGATATTGTTGTTCTTTGTTTTATTTTTGTTTTTTTTTTACTTTTTACTGATTCGCAAAATGATCCGAACCGTAACCCTAAAACCGTGGCATGATCCGAACCGTGAGTTTTGTGATCTGTTACACCCCTACCCTGTACCATGTTTGATTATCTTAATGCAGCAAATGTATGTAGTGTCATGTCAGGAAAAAAGAAAAACACATTTCATTTTGCTATCGTTGGTGTATCTCGGCCAGAAATTCACTACCAGAACTAAGTGATCCATAGTGTATTTTTTAGATCACGAAAAAACACTTAAAATCCTTTAATTTTTCAACAACAGGAAATTTCCCTGATAATCCGCTGTACAAAAACTTGATTTAGTGTTTGGTTACCCTTTAAATAAAGATTTTCACAAAAAGTGCGACCTAGATACAAATGTTTTCTTTATTAATTATGTTTTATTTATTTTTTTTCTTGACTGCTGTGACTTATATTTTATAGCGATAAATAGTTCAGAAAATGCAGTACCAGGAGGCACTTCCTGTTTGGAACGTGAGAGGGAGGGGTCATTTTTCATGTAACGTCAATAATCAGAACCCAGAGGAGTGGGGGTGGGAAAGCTAGATGATGCTAAACTCTTGTCTGTGATTGGCTCTTTCTAAATTACAGTGATCAGCTGTGACTGAAGGTTGTTAGGAATCTGGAGAATTTTTTACACAACAATGTTGTATGGTCAGATCAACAACTTTATTTAGTTTATCTGTTATTGGAATCTGAAACAACTGAAGTCTGCAGTCAAACACGTGCATGACTGTTTTTTAAAGCTGTTTTTTTCTTTCTTTTTTAATTAATCATTGCTGTTTTTTCCTAATTGTCAAAAGTATTGTAGGAATCAAAGTTTAGTTTCTCTCCTCGACACAAATGTCGTCATTTTTTATGTCATTTTGACTAAAGTAAAATGCTTGTCTTTGGCTACCACAGTGTTAGCATGACCTTTGTCAAGCTAATGGTTCAGTTCAAACAAGTGGTGTAACGGATCTTGTCACAGTTTTAGGGTCACTGTTTGGATCATTTTTCGGATCAGTAAAAAAAAAAAAAAAAAATACAATACATCAAAGCATAAATGTACTCTCATATATATATATATATATTACATCAAAACATTTCCTCATTGAAGCCTATCTTTAAAAACACAATATATTTGAATACAAACAAAAAACTAAAACATGTTGTTTCTGATGAAATTTTGATGTCTGGAGCAGAAATCTACAAAACACGGGGAGAGAAGAAGGCCTGAGAATAGTATTGAAACCCCAAAAATGCAAATTTTTTCTGGTGCCCCCCATTCCGAAATTAAATCCTATATATAACAGTTCAAATGAAACTTAAATTATTTATTTGTTACTAACTGAATTATTGGAACTGCTGGAACATTTCAATATTTAAAATAACAACTATTATCCGTAGACCAGGTGATGTACTCTCTTACCTGCTTTTGCCGGTGATTTTTGACACCTTTTGCTTGCCCTACCGCCCTCCCCTGTTACAGACGGAGCAGCAGCTGCGTCCTGCCACAGCGCGGGACATCTGTTACTCCTCACTGAAAGATTCTCTTAAGCCAGACATGGAGACGTGCACCGATGCTTTTGTTCAGCTCTTCCAAATAAATAAACCCAATCTCGAATCACCTGCGTTCTCCGTAATGAGGTGGAGAAACGCCTTTTATAGAAGCTTCGGGGGCCGCCACGAAATCATGGAACTTTGAAGAACAGTCAAGCTTTAACAAAGACGTGGTACATGAATTTAACGTGAATTGAATCTGGTGTCTACAGACAATTGCTTTCAATAAAGCGTGCGAGGTGATGGTGTGCGCGTGTGCGCGGTCCAAGTGTGTGCCGAACCGTGGCTACTGATCCATGAGGACCACGGATTATCTGTGATCCGTTACACCCCTAGTTCAAACTGATTCTTTTCATTTTTCATCTTATCGACACAGGAAACAGACGTCAGATGACTCAGACGATAGAACTGTCCATAACCTTTGACACAGCAGATTAAATGTTCAGCAATGCTTTTGTCATTCTCAGTCTTTGCTGACTCAGTGCAGGAATTTCACCAAAAACCCTCCAATCTCATCTGTTGGTCACTTAAATTGGCAGATAGCATACAGTAACAATAATCTGGTTTTATTGGGATCATCTGGACTGAATTAAATTACAATCATGAATGATATTTTTTTCTTGGTGAGTATGTTTGTTTGAGACAACCTCAATTGTGAACTGGTTCTATAAAAAAGATGAGTTGAAATTTGGCAGAAAATTAACAAATAAATTTAAATGTAACTGGGTTATGTTGTCATGGCAACATTATCTTTTTGTTTTCATGTTGTTAAACTGGGTGTGATCTTTTTCATTTTTTAAGGTATGACATTCCTGACATATTTATGTTGCAAACTTGCCTGGATGCGTTGTTGTTGTTTTTAAGATTCATGAAAAACTATGACAGATAGACCGACCGACAAATAGTCACCACCCACCCACCTGGACACCTACCTACCCACCCACCCACCTTGGAAAAAGTTTTGAACTTCCATCCAAGTATACAGTATAGGAGCCAGAGGGTACTTCCTGTCTGGACCACCAAGGGGAGGGAGCATTCAGTCCAGTTCTTATATACTGTCATTACTTGAGTTTTATGGCTTGGGCCATGACATTTATTCCATTTCCACTTTCATTGCTACATTTTTGTAGGGTTCTCGTCAGGTTCTGTTGGTGTAGCGGTTCAGGTCTACTTCATAGTTCCTGTTACTTTGCCTAATTATTGTAGTCATCTTATTTCAAAAGTGCAGGTCTAAGATTGGATGGTTCCATAGCGTAAAACACACAATGAATGAAGTTTAAGGGATTTTTTTTCATTTTTATTTAATAGAATGGATTCAAAGATTACAAGTCAGGTAAAGTGCTTTGGGTTTTCAAGGAAGTTATGAACCGCTTTACAATTATTTACCGTTACTGTTGATCAATACTACACTAGTAATGAGGACGATGAGCTAAAACAGCTTCAGTTTTCAGTTCTTCAGATTTGCTATTGTCACAGCATCTCTTTCCTTCCCTCAGAGCCATGATGTATTCTGGAGATCTGAAATTCGAGAAGAGAACAACGTCTGCTCAGGTGGAGGGCGGGATCCACAGCCTACACAGGTTCAAACCACATCCAGTCTCGTCGTGATTGTTAACAAAAATGTGCTTGCTTTTATGTTTCAATCTTCACAAAAGTTGTTAGTTTCAGTCGAACTTCCTCTTGGTACCAGCAGTCTGTCTTAACAGGAAACCTCAGCATTCACCATGGATAGTCCTGTGATCTTTCTGACACTTGACCTTTTCTTTTTTCTTCCTTCACAGTTATGAGAAACGACTTTTTTGAGAAGAAATGAGCCTTCTCTTGGATGGTCCTTTTTAACAGACGCCAGTTACAAGAGCTGCTTTAAGTGTCATTACACACAGAAAACTTCTATTAGACATCAGTTCACTCACTCTTCAAAGGATCGCCAGTCTTCCAGCCAGTGTCATCTATGCATTCAGTGTTTTCTCCAAATGAAACAATAAAGTTTGTTTTCCCACAAATTCTGTTTTTTTTTTTTTTATATTTAATAATTGTTATAATACTACTTATTACAACTGTGACTATAAATCAGTAATCACTATAAGTCGGACAATTTAATCGCTTTTTTTTTTTGTGTAGTATTATCAATGTAGTAGTAACAATTTTCTGACAGGTATTAAGAAAAATATCTTTAAAAAGAGACACTTTTATGTATTTTTTGCACAAAATAAAATATAGCTAGATAGGTTGCATTACCTGTAATGATGCTAGTGTGAATGCTTTTTGCTGAAAATAGTTGCTGAAGATGCTTAAGGGATTTGCTGAAAATCCAAAAGCTATTTGAAAAATGTTACATTTGCTAAAGGACTGGAAATTTTATTATGGAACTATTAAAGAGCGCTCAAGTTTACCTAAATTTCTGAAAAATATGCACTAAAATTGCTTAAAGTCCCTAATACATGTCAATTTTGCAAAGAAAAATTTAGTATGTCGCCTTAAATATGAGCTAAACTCAAAATTAGCCCAAAAAAACATAGAAGATATCAAATTAACTCTATAAAGCTAGCTTGTTGCTTAAATACCAGCTTAACTCCTAAATAGCCAAAAATTCCTTTGGAAGTTAAATTAGTCAAAAAGGCTAGCATGTTGCTAAAATATTAGCTGAACTCTAAATTAGCATAAAAAACCTGAGTAAATGTCCAATTAGCCAAAAAGAACACATTGCTTGAATACTAGCTAAACTCCAAAATAGCGTAAAATTCCTCAGTAAACTAAATTAGACAAAAATGTTAGCATGTTGCTAAAATAGAAGCTGAGCTCTAAATTAACCTTGTAAACCTCAGTAGATAACAAATTAACCAAAGAAATTAGCAAGTTGATAAAATATTAGGTAAACTTAAATTAAAAATAAAACACTTTAAAAGACGAAACAGACGATGGAAATATTTAAAGGCTTGCTTTCTACTGAAAATTTTGAAATTTGCAGTTATTAAGCAAAATACTAAGCATAGATACAATTAAACATAAGTGAAACATTTATTCTTTTACAAAAAAGTATACTGCTCACAAAAATGAAAGGAACACTTTTTTATTGGGCTGGCATGAATTGACATAAACTGATCATTTTCTTGTTGGTTCAGCAGCTGAGGGCCTCGTTAATCAATTTCAGCTGTATTGGTGTTCATGAATTAACAACAGGTGCACTTCAGTGGCAACAATTAGAAAACCCTCCAAACAGGACTGGTGTTCCATGTGGAGGTCATTTCAAGTTTCTCCCTCTTGATCTTTTTTGGCTGGTTTTCCACTCGTGTTGATTTTGTCTTGTGTAATTCTCTCTACTGGCAGTATGAGGAGATTCCTTAACCCTACAGAAGTTGCACAGGTTGTCCAACTTCTCCAGGATGGCACATCCACACGTGCTGCAGCAAGAAGGTTTAATGTGTCTCCCAGCACAATCTCCAGAACATGGAGGAGATTTCAGGAGACTGGTGGTTATTCTGGGAGAGCTGGACAGGGCCGTAGAAGGTCCTCAACCCCTCAGCAGGACTGATACCTGCTCCTTTGTGCAAGGAGGAACAGGCTGAGCACTGCTCGTGCCCTACAGAATGACCTCCAGAGGGCCACTGGTGTGAATGTCTCTACCCAAACAATCAGGAACAGACTTCATGAAGGTGGCCTGAGGGCCCAACGTCCTGTAGTGGGCCCTGTGCTCACTGCCCAGCACCGTGGAGCTCCACTGGTGTTTGCTCAAGAACACCAGAATTGGCAAGTCCACCACTGGCGCCCTGTACTTTTCACAGACGAGAGCAGGTTCACCCTGAGCACCTGTGATAGACGTGAAAGAGTCTGGAGAAGACAAGGAGAATGTTCTGCTGCCTGCAACGTGGTTCAACATGACAGGTTTGGTGGTGGGTCGGTGATGGTCTGGGGAGGCATATCCATGGAGGGACGCACAGACCTCTACTGCCTAGGAAATGGTGCTCTGACTGTCATAAGGTGAAATCCTTGAACCCATTGTCAGACCCTACGCTGGTGCAATAGGTTCTGGTTTCTTCCTAATGCTCGACAATGCCCGGCCTCACGTGGTAAGAGTCTGCAGGCAGTACCTGGAGGATGAAGGAATTGAAACAAATGAATGTCCTTCACCATCTCCTGACTTAAACCCAATAGAACATCTCTGGGACATTATGTTTGGGTCCATTAGGCGCCGCCAGGTTGCTCCTCAGACTGTACAACAGCTCAGGGATGCCCTCACACAGATCTGGGAGGAAAAGCCACAAGACACCATTCATCGTCTCATTAGGAGCATGCTGCGACGTTGTCAAGCATGCATACAAGCTCGTGGGGGCCACACAAGATACTGAAAAGCATTTTGAGTTGCAGAAATGAAGTTTTGGTGAAAATAGACTATCCTGCCACATCTTCATTTCACTCTGATTTGATGATGTTTACACAATTGAGCCCTCTGTAGGCTGAAAACTTTTATTTCCATTAGAAGACTTGGCATCCTTTTGTTCCTAAGACACTGCCCTGTCGTTATTTGTATAGATATCTAACTTCATATTAAGATCTTATGTATCTGATGTGTTTCTTTAAAGTGCTCCTTTCATTTTTGTGAGCAGTGACTTTACTTTCACTCCTTGTTTTTAAAGCTCTTTTGCCACATTTGACTTAACAAATCTATTAAACTGTTTGCAACTGAGCAAGAGTTTAGGCCCGCTCAGATGAAACCATTTTTCTAATGTTTGAGTTCATATATTAAGAAATTTAAGCTTAAAATTGCACTTCTGATTCTTTTTTTATTCAAATTGGTGTGAATTAGGAGCAAATGTAAAAAAAAAAAAAGCTAAAAGAAAAAAAGTTTTCATGATGTAGAAAATACATTAGACGGGCTGCAAGCTCCCTGCTCCGGTCTGCTCTGATGCATCATGTAGACAGAGATTCATGTCTTTGTTTTTCTCATCCAGTCCAGCAGAAACACGTTTTTTTTTCTCCTTTAATAAGAAAACACAGTATAAAAATAATACAAAATGAAATTATAACAGTTAATAAATGAAAAGGAGCAGAATTAATATAACTTAAACTATTTTCCCCATTGCTAAATCAATAAAAGTACATCATACAAGGAAAATAAAAATGATCTTTACATAAAAATCAAGCCTAACCTACATGTGAACATATTAATATAAATACATTCACATTTAAATAAACATTTATCCACCCAAACCCTCATTTTATCATATTTCTATATGTTTTAGTGGCATTAACTGCTTTAAGTTTTAATAAAGAATTTTTATACATATTATCTACAATATTTGCCTGACATCCCACTTTTAATACTTTTAAAGGCATCAATTGTTTTTGTATTTTTAGTTTCTTTGTCCAGTTTATTTCATACGTTAGGAGTGTACACAGAAACAGATTTCTCCAATATCTCTGTTCTAAATCTTGTTTTTTTTCATAAATATTTCATGTCCTTTTAAATTGATATGATTTTGTCTTTTATTGAATTTAGACTGTAAATGGAGGCATAACCATGTCCTGTGTGCCTTGTACATAAATTTGGGAATGTTATAATCAACCAGGTCACTTATTGCCTTTTTTTGTGATGTTGAGATTCAAGTGTGTTTCGCATATAGACACATATATAAGACAAGGTGCTTGGTAAAGCCTCATGAAGACCAAATGGAAAAATGGAGTATATAGCATACTGGTTTTATACAAGAGATCAAAAGATGATCAGAGTGGATCTTTAGTGTTAAACAAGGCATTGAGTCCTGTTTTTGGTCAGGGTGAGAGTGAGGCAGAGGTAGAGTGGTCGACCTCTGATTTGAGGATCCCAGGTTTGGTTCCCCACATTGCTCCTGGTGGTTACAGGTTGATGCCAGTGTGTGAATGGGACAGTAAACATCAAGGGTTTTGGGCCTTAAAGAAAGAAAAGCTCTCAGTATACACCAGGGGTCCCTAAACTTTTTCTTGTGAGGACCACACAACTGTTTTCTTCTCTGATGGGGGCCGGAGTCGGTTTAAAGAAAGCCTAAAATAACAGCAATACAGCCTAAGTTATTTACATGTTCAGACAGGGCCAAGCCACACCCTAAAAGTTTTAAATAATTCATTTCTACATTCTTGAAAGAAAATAATAATAAAAAATTTTAAACTATAGGTACATAGCATAACCCGCAATAGATTAATAGCTGAAGATGCTTAAATTGATTGCTTAAACACAGTTGATACCTAGCTAAAACATTAGCGAAGTGCCAAATAAGCCGAAAAAAACTCAAAACAAATTAAATTAGCCAAAAGAGCTAACATAAAGCTGAAATATTAGCTAAACTTCAGAATTGCCTAAAAATCTTTTTTTAAAAAAGCCTAAATTAGACAAAAGAGCAATCATGTAGCTGAAATATTAGCTAAATGCTGAATTATCCTAAAAAAACTGAAAAAAATGTCTAATTTAGGCGAAACAGTTTGGGGGGCCGGCCCAAATGTGTAGGAGAGCTGGATCCGGCCCACGGGCCGTAGTTTGGGGACCCCTGGCATACGCCATTTACCACTTGGTCTTTGGTATAACCCAACCTCAGCATGGAACCAGTCTCAGACGGACACTAACCTACTAAAAGTGACTGGTTTGAATATTACAAATACTACTCCATTTTTAATACCTGGGTGATTTCTATTTGAATCCATAAATGCGTTTATTTTCCATTTTAAGCCACCTCATTTTTTTTTTTTTTGAAAAGTCTTACCTCTCTCACCTTGAGGCCTTCAGGGAGGATCAGGTGCGGCTCAGAAACCACCGGACTTTCCAGGATGAAACCCAGATGGACGTGATGGGAGTTGTCCCGTCACGCTCTGTTGGTCCCAGCTGCCTTCATGCCATCCATCATGTGGCGCAGTCACTTCTAATTAACCTCAGGAAAGCGTCCGTTTGCAGCCTCAATTAGCACAGCGGAAAGATGAGGGCCTGTCCGCTGAAACTCAACACCACCGCATAAAGTTACAGTTAAACGGTCCAAACCTTTTAGTTTTCTCCGTTTTACACGACCTGAAAAACCTGTACAGTGGTTTACAGATTGAAAGGATTTTTCTGTTTCAGCCAAAAGACTAAATAAAAAAAAAAACAACATATAATATAAAAGCATTTATGTATTTTTATATTGTTTACAGTGTCAGTAAAAATGGCTGCAGCTTATAGCACTTCTTATTTGAAATGCAGAAATATGGTCTTAATAATTAAATGCAGAAAACGTTTTTACAAAAAAAGTGTTTATTTTGTGGAAAAAATATATAATTAAATAATAACAAAATAAAACTTATTTATTCCTCTGTGCCAAAAAATTGATATGAATAAAGACAATAAGAATGTAAATTGAATCCAAAAGTTACGACAACTTTAAAAATAATACACTTTTTTGTTAAAGTTTTAACAATAAAACTGCAGCTGTTTTTTTTCAAAACAACACAGTCAGTAAATGACCATAATACTGCCTGTAGGATTTTTTTTGTTTTAAAAAACTGCTTAAACATTTCTGAATTCTGAATTATAGTAAACATTTGTGGAATATATCTATGTATGCATATTTATCATTACTTATTTTAGTATAAATAATATTATTAGGTTATATTACTTCTTATTTTATTTCCACATACAGATTTAAGTTTTTAAATGACAGCCTTGGTACATAATATGAACTGAAATGATTAAAAAATCTTGTTACGTGATACAATAGGGCAAAAAAGTCTTTATTCAGCCACCAATTGTACAAGTTATCTCACTTAAAAAGATGAGGGAGGCCTGACGTTTTCACCATGGGTATACCTCAACGATGAGAGCGAAAATGAGAAAAAAAAATCATATTAATCAAGAATTTATTTGCAAATTATAGTGGAAAATAAGTATTTGTTCACCTACAAACAAGCAATATTTCTGTCTCACACAGACTTGTAACTTCTTATGTAAAATGATTCTCTGTCGTTAACTGTATTAATGACACCTGTTTGAGCTCGTTATGTATATAAATGCACCTGTCCTCAACCTCAGTCACACTCCAAACTCCACTATGACCAAGACCAAAGAGCTGTCTAAGGACACCAGAAACAAAAGTGTTGACCTGCTCCAGACTGAGAAGATTGAATCTGTAATGGGTAGAAAGCTTGGTGTGAAGAAATCAATTAAAGACAAAGACAGACAGAACATTTAGATGATCCATGGGAGAATTGGGAGAATCTCCTATGGTCAGATGAAACCAAAATATAACTTTTTGGTATTTACTCTACTGTTTGGAGGAGAAAGAATGCTGAGTTTCATCTAAATAACATCATATCTACTGTAAAGCATGGGGGTGGAAACATCATGATTTGGGGCTTTTTTTTTCCAGAAAAGGGACCAGGACGACTGATACGTGTGAAGCATGTGTGTCAAAGTTGAGGCCCGGGGGCCGAATCCGGCCCTCTGGGTAATTCTATCCGGCCCTCCAGGTCATTTTATTTTGTTGTTATTTCGCGTTTATTTCTAACATGTTCTGGAATTATATTCCTGCCTTTTATTATTAATAATCATCTTAAAAAGTTACGGTTTTAAAGTTTTAAAAAATGTGCATTCTGATGTAGCGTTTTGGACTACTTTGGCATTTACTAAGATTTTTCAGGCTATTTTAGAGTTCAGCTAATATTTCAGTTACATCCTAGCTGTTTTGGCTAATTTGGGCTTGTCTTTTTTAGTTTTTTAGGCTATTTTGGAGTTTTGCTAAATATTTCAGCTACTTGCTGGGCGCTAATTTAGGCTTTTTTTGTTTTTAGGTTGTTTCGGAGTTAGGCTAATATTTACATGCTAGCTGTTTTTGGCTCATTTTGTTTTTTTTTTCAGTTTTTTTAAATATTTTGTAGTTGATCTATTTTTCAGCAACATGCTGGTTTGTTTTGGCAAACCTAAGCTTTTTTCAGGCATATTTGACATTTATCAAATATTTTACCGGGCTATCAGCTTTTCAGCTATTAACTTTAGCATTTTCAGCTATCAGCTTCAGCATTTTTAGCTATCAATTTCAAAAACACTGCTCTAGAGAAGATATGTATGGAAGAATGGACCAAAATACCAGCAAAACCTTATAAAGACTTAAAGAAAACATTTGTTATAAGCCCTTTATTGGCAATGACAGCAAAGAACTGAGATAAACCACAATTCACTTATATATATAAATATATATTTTATAACTTTGTCTCTCATAGTTGAGCTCTAGCTATGATGAAAATTACAGACCTCTCATCTTTTTAAGTGGTAGAACTTGCATGACTGGTTGTTGAATAAATACTTTTTTGCCCCACTGTATCACGTAACAAGATTTTTTATCATTTCAGTTAATATTTTGTTCCAAAGCTGTCATTTAAAAACTTAAATCTGTATGTGGAAATAAAATAAAATACCCCATTGTAAATAATCTGCACTTGATCCGGTAAGATTAGGGCATTATGGAACTATTAGTGGTGGGATTGTATATATTTGCTTTTTCCCAAGCAGCAAATAAAACTCTCCTTGACTTTAATTGATAATCATTGTACATAAAAGTCTGAATTTGACTTGTTGTGTACTAAATACATTACTACAAAATAGTTTATTTATGATCAATTTAATTAATTTTACTGTTGAAAAGATCTTTTAATATCTTCGTTTTTTTTTTAATTTATTTTCCTACAATATGTTACTTTAATTTATATCAGAAAGGAAACTGATGTGCCTTTTTTTTGCAGTATTTTAAAGCTTAAAATGTATCAAATCAAGGTGGTAAAAATATTAGCATCAACAGAATTTTTTTTATAAACATGTGACACAAAATCTTTAGCATACTGTAACTTTTCTCATGTGAGCCGCTTCTCTTTTTCAGGAATTATCCTGTTAACGGTTGAAAAGTCACAGTAAATCAAAGAAGAGAGACACTGGAGCTCTGATGTTAAAGGGTTAAATAATGGCGTTTTTGACAACGTGCTGACATTTTCAAACACTGACGTGCAATAGTGATACTCAAAATGAAATTTAAACCTCATTTGTCTTTTACTGAAGTCGTAATATCAAGTTTTTCCTGTATTTAGGGCCAATGGTTAACTTTGAATTCTTAGTAAATGTTTAACTGTTGCTTTGCAAGTGACAGTGGGTTTGTGGTGCTTTTCTGACATAAATAGAAAGTCAAAGCTAAACTAAACATTAACAAGACTTTTGAAAAAAATATTTACTATTTTGTTTCTGCATCGACAGGAAAAAGGTAACTCAGCAACTTCAGAACATTGTGGTTGAGTAAAAGTACAGTTTTTCTATGTGTCTATGCGGATAAATGTGTAAAAGGTGAAACCTTTGAACCTTAAAAACCTAAAATAAATGTTTCTAAATGATTATTTCTGAATCAAAAGTTGGTTTAGGACAGATAAAAGAAAGAATGAGAAGGCTGTCTCTGGGATAAAGGAAGGTAGTGGTCAAAGGAAGGAAAGGAGGAGCAATGTGAGCTCAGGAGAAGTGAAAGTGAAATAAATCTCTGGAGTATTTAAAAGAGGAAGTTTGGACTGTCAGAGCTGTTGGAGAACGCGACTGCCGAGGACAACAGGCAGCTTTGAGAAGCCGGTAAGCTGGAAAGTATTTCCAAATCTTTTTTTTCTTTCTTTTCTTTATCCCTCATTGGGGCTTTTAAGTCTTTCTGAAAGCTGCTTTCGCTTTGTTTCCATTTCTGCAGTCATCAGTCCTCTGTGGTGTCCTCACTCAGCCCAACTTTTTTACACTTCCTCCTTACGATTAATCATGATGTTCCCTTAAATGGTTTCTGTCATTAAAAAAAAAGCATTTAAAGTCTTTCCTTTCAGTGTTTTAGCCTCTGCTGTCTTCTTTTTATCAGTCTATCAGCTCTTCCTCATGGATTGACCTCAGGTGCCTCCTCCAGCTTGCTTTCTTTTTCTCTTATAAGATAACAACTGGTTTTTCAAGATTGAGCACAAGTAGACTTTGCTGTGTTACTGTTGAAATATCATAAACCGGCATTCATTTTTTTTTTCTTTTAAATGAGACAAGCTTTTTCAAACCAGCATCCCAGAAATTGGGCTGAGACGGGTTCTGCCGGTACCGGTTTGTTCTGCAGAGGGTGAAGTGGTTCAAACTGCTGCGTGTCACAGCACATCGTCCTCATGGAGAACGTAAACTTCCATAAGGGCTTAGAAATTTTAGTTAACCCTAACATAGTGTTTGGGTCGAAACTGACCCATTTTCACACATAATAAATAAAAAATAACTTTTTGATTTGAGAAACAAAGAGGATTAGATGCAAGAATGAGATTAAATTAATTATCAGAAGGTTTCCTGAGACAGTTAATTTGAATTATTTTCAAAGGCTAAAGTGATGTAACCTAACACAATTAGTTATTTTTATTATTTTCCTAAAGTATTAGACAAAAGCCGCAATCAATTGGCAGCAGTTTGTTGTATATTTTCTCCTTTCTAGCAATATAAATTTGATTTGTTTCTTTTTTTTTGTTGTTGTCTAAAAGAAAAAAGTTGTATCTTACCAAATTACAGCTGAGACATGTAAGCAGCTATAGTTTGTTCACCATTTATAGTTTGTTTCAGATTTTCTTCTTTTTAGTAACCTAAATTTGATTTTTGTCCCTTTTTTTTGTTGTTTTCTAAAAAAAAAAAAAGTTATCTCTTACCAAGTTACAGCTGAGACATGTTGTAACCACCAGCCTGCTTATCAGCCAACATCTACATGAAACTTAACAGATTTGAAACAAGCCTTGATTTTGAGGTCATGTTTCGTCAAAGTAAACAGGGAAATAAAATCTTATTTGCATTGAAAAGTATTAAAATGAACAACATTCGTGGAAAACTGTTTTATCACAGCTGCAGCTTTATTTTCTGGCATCAGCAAGCAGACAGTTCTCTGTGGGAACACATTACTTCTCTGTTTCAGAACCGTTTTTTCCCCATTAAATCCAATAAATTATTCAACCTGGTTGAACAGTTGCCTTTGTAATGTTTTATTTGAATTAATTCTTAGTTTTTAAACAGATTCTTAACACAAACTTTTTAGTTTAATGAAGCTTTTAGGACAAAAAGAGTAAATACTCTTCTGATTTTTACTCAATATGATTATTTTAAATTATAATTATGAGTTGAGGATAAAAACTAGATACTAAAATAATTTATAACTTTGTCTCTCAGCAGATCGGACCAAGTCCCACGCCAAACTTTTCTTTTTTGTGGGTGGGATTGTAACGGAACCCATAATGCAGCTGTAATATCACGCCCCAGCTGGTTATGGTGTCCGTTTCCATCCCACAATGCACAGCACATCATATCCTCGCAAGGACTTGAACCGTCATCCACGACGAGCCGCAAAGGCACCCCGTCCTCCTACATTCCACAGATCAAGACCTGCCAGTTTCTATCAACATTCAGTCAAGGAATGAGTTCATGTCGCTACAGTTGATAAGATTATTTGATTGAGAAAAAAAAAACCAAAAACACTTGTAACAGTATAGAGCAGGGGTCTAGAGGCAGAGCCACATCTGGCTCTTCATTGTGGCTCTCTGGTTAAAGAAAAATACAAAATTTTTAGTTTAAAAAAAAGTAAAATAACTTATCACTTTGCGAGCTTCCAAAACATGGTAGCCATAGTGGTTCGATAATCGAAAATAGTTCTGCCACTAACAATTATTTTATTATTATTTTAATAGTCGATTAATCACCAATTTTTTTTTTGATTAGTCGCCTAATTGGGTCATGTGCAAAGTGGATGTGAAGCGCACATCTTAACCATCATTAGCTTTATACTAGCAAAAATAAAGACAATAAAGAAGTTTATTATTTGAGGAACCGTGCAGCCTCTGTCTTTTATTAGTTTCTGGTACTAAAACAAGATTTAACTAGAAAAGATGCCAGTGATAATGCTAGAATGCTTTTTGCTGAAAGTATTTGCTGAAGATGCTGAGGCTTTTTGCTGAAAATGGTGACAATTTATTTTAACCGCAGCAGAGATTTCCTGAAAATGCAAAAGCTATTTGCAAAATGTTAAATTTGCTAAAAGACTGGAAATTTTAATTTTAAATTAGCTCTGGAGTTGACCTAGATTTCTGAAAAATATGTTGTAAAATTGCTTAAAAATCCCTAATACGTGCCAATTTTGCGAATAAATAATTACTGCGTTAGATGTGAGCTAAACTCCAAATTAGCTCAAAAAACCTTAGGAGTTGTCAAATTAGCCACAAAAGCTAGCTTGTTTCTAAATACTACTTAAACTCCAAATTAGCCTAAAATTCCTCTGTAAATTAATGAGTTAAAAATGTTAGCATGTTGCTAAAATATTAGCTTAACTCCAATTTTTTTTAAATTACTATAAAAGATTAAAACAAAGTCCATGAATATATTTAAAGATTTGTTGCTAATCTACTTAAAGTTTGAAATTTGAAGACTTTCTCATTCATTTCCTATGGGGAATCCAGATTTTACTCAATATTTCAAAAACTATAAAGTTCATTAATACCAGAAATACAAGCAGTAATGTCCTGAACGAGCTGAACGTTTAGATATCAAGATCACTGAAAGTGTGATTGAGTTTTTACATGTTGAAAAACGTACCGAAAGGACCAGGAGGATCACTATAGTGTGAAGGTTTACTAAGCGTTCACACAAATATTTGAGGTTAGCATCTGAAACAGGGAACTATTTTTCAAAAAAGATAAAGTTTTGGTTTCAGTGACCCAAATATATAAAAAAGGGAATTTTTATGTGCTGAACGCTTACAGCTTTGTTCATCTTTACTGCACTCTTACTCAATATAATATAAAGTAACGACTAATCGACTATTAAGTTAGTCATTAACTATTTTAGTAGTCAATTACTTGTCGATTAGTTGAATAATCGCGGCAGCCCTAATCGAGAACTAAACATTTAGACAAATTCCAGTGTTTTAAGTGTGCCTCATGGATCAAAAAATACAATTAATTAGCTGTGTTATAATGTTAGATTAGAAAATTTGAAAATTAGATTTATGAATTTCTAGCTCAGAAACACCACAAATGTTTACAAATATATATTTTTTCCCATTGCTGACATTGCTCTACCTACCAATAGATTTGCTGCATCGAGATGACACAGGAAGTCTTTTATTTTGAAAGGATGGACCTCTGTTAAAAGTTATAAACTGTTTCATATTTGGGGGGAAAAAACATTTTTCTCATAAAGTTTGTTTTATTGATGCCAAAAAAAATAGTGCATTTATATTTTTCATAAAAATAATAACAAAATAAATAAAAAAGTAGAGTTTTATCTTTCTAAAAGGACGTGTGGCTCGTACTGGGTTGTGGTTTGTGAGGAATCGACTTAATTGGCTCCTTTAGAGTTAAAGGTTGCAGACAACGGGCATACAGCAATGTAGAAGTATTTACAGTTAAAAGAGGTCATGTTCCCTCCACTGCTTCCCTTCACATGAGAAGAGAAAGGGAAACCAACAGCAGAAAGCAGAAATCAATCATTTCTTCAGAGGTGCATTGGTGTTTTTCCTGAATGACACGTTTTCTCCCGGATTGCTGGAAACTAAAAGCGCAACCGGGAATTCCGTGTCAGCCAAGAATAACACCAACGACGACGCTTGGAGAGCCCACAGCCTTTCAGAGATTTGCAGGTTTTGGTTCAATCTCTACTAAACTTCTCCATGGATATTACAAGATTTCTACAAAACACCCTTCTTTGACACAGTGGTGCATGACAATGATGAACTTGAGCCTTTAACACCGAAGCTAAATATCATCCTGACAGCCGGCAATGCAAAACTCTCCTCAGTAGATTACATTTATAAACCTGAATATCTCTCAGCATTCAATGCATACGACTGAACTAACTCAGTTTGCTATCTATAGTCAAGTCGAGGCCCGGGGGCCGGATCTGGCCCTCCAGATCATTTTATCTCGTTATAAACGGCCCAATGTTATCTTCCACTTATTTCAAACTTGTCCAATTCTGACAAAATATTTTTTAAGAAGAGTAAAATATTGGAAGTTATTTAAGGTTAAAGATTTTTTTCTGGAATAATATTCCTGCTTTTTTATCATTCGTAATTATGTTAAAAAGTTACTGTTTTAAAGATTTAAAACATTGGCATTATGCTAGCTTTTTGGAGTATTTTGGTATTTGGTGGGGTTTTGGGTATTTTGGGAAGTTTTTGATTAAAATAAAGCATTTTTTTACTGGATACTTTTTTGTACTTTTTGGATATTGAAGAAAGCTTGATAAACCTGGGATACACACATAAAATATGTTCAAAAGAGAACTTTACTTTAGTCCTCCACCTTGTAGGTGTGACTTTACATTACGGATGACAACACATCTCACTGAAAACAAACAAAGGTGTAAAACACAGGAAGAAAAACAGATAAGTGATCACTGAGAAACAAGTTTATTTAAAAATATTAATAAATAATGTTTTCAAAGAACATGTAAGGAGTTTAAAAAAACATCTGATCTGAATGGGTTCATCAGTGCAGGAACTTTCAGTTCGGCTGTAAAGAATTCAGTGTTTAAAGTAGCACCAACTAACAAAGCAACAAGAGGTAAACTGTACGCTAAAAACACATTTTTTTTTAATAAAAAAAACACTTGTCTATTTTTTGCAAGACATGGAAGCATTTTTAGATAGCTTTATGCAACCTTATCATAAGGAACTTGATGCTGACTAATGCACATAAAACTGAAGCTGAGAAAACAATGAATTCCAGAACCAAATCGTGTGTCCTTAACCCTTCAACACCAGAACTCAAGGGTTTCTGTTCTTTGATTTACTGAAATATATGAATATGAATATATATATATATATATATATATATATATATATATATATATATATATATATATATTAATATATATCTTAAAGGGTAACCAAACAGGGCAGTTGGAGGCTGAATCCATTCTCAGCCCAGATTTGAAAAATGCCAAAAAGGGGGCGGGGCTAGACAACCCGGGCGGGTCACATGCTCCCTGCTTCGTTCTGATGCATCCACTTGTAAACGACTCGATGTTCGTTTTCCTCGTCTGAGCTGGTATCTGGCTCAAAAGTGCACGACTGGATCGCTCCAATAATTTGCGCACCGTTTTTTGTTGCACTAGTAATGTGAGGTTGGGGGTGTGAGGGGTTGTAAGATAGCTGGAGAGCATGTAAACAGAGAGCTCTCAATAATGTCCTAGAAAACAGCACAGATTTATTGTATTTTGGCTAAAGATGGAATAATGAAAACTAGAAGACGACTGGGAACGATTTTACAACAAATCAAACGATGATTGGAGTGGGACGTAAGACTACCGTAACATTGTAGAAAACTCTTAGTTGATTATCCAGAAAAGCCAATAAAGACTTATCTTATAGTAGATTGATGAGGTTAGAAAGATCTTTATGTGGTGCTTCTGATGTTTTCTAGAAAGGGTTTTAGTTTTGTTGTCTGCACTCATCCTCGTCGGCTCTACTATCAGTTTACAGCTGCTATGCCATGAACTAAAGATGAAACCAACACTGTGAGCAGAAAATCTGAAGATCTGTGGCCTGTTTTTTTAAAACCTGAATCCGGACTATTGCTACAACTCAGCAGACTTGAGGTTAAAGGCGAGTTTCAGTCATATGTTCTTAAAAAAACGGTTTCAGTAAAACCAATGTGGGCTTAGGCACCGGCCAATGGAGTGCTGACTCAAACCTGTCCCAACATGCCCAAAGGCCTGACTGCCGCAGAAGCACGCACGCCAGATCCAGTCAGTGGCTTGAGGAGGACGAGGGGAACCGGGAGAGGATCCTGTCCACCAGTTGGAGGTTCCTCTCGTGGTTTTCTCGACTGATCCTCTCGTTCATGAGTACCAGCTGACTCATCAGACTGTTCTGCATTTCTCTCTCGTGGTTCATTAATCTCTGCAGACGGGCGTCTTCCTGCGCCTGCATGGCGGCATCCATCTCTCGGAGCTGGGCGACGGTGGCCGACACCAGGGTGGAGACTTGATCCATCACGGTGGCTCTTCTTTTCCGGGATGGGGCGGTGTACGCTACAAACAACACACAGAGAAGAACAGGGCTGGGTTCCACGGCCAAAACACAATTTTAATTTTAAATTTGTTTAATTTCCGACGTGATAAGGATTCACATTTCCATTGCACGACCAAATTCTGTTTAGTTATAACAATACTAGGGCTGGGAATAACAGAGTATCTCCTGATACGATGAGATACGCAATACATGGCTCATAATATTGTGATAATTGGTAAAAATCCTCTCTAATAACTAACAATATATAGAAGAAAATAACTTGTGTCTTATTTTGTGCAACACTAATGAAATCAGTTATACTATGTCTTTGACAAACATTGACACCAATTGAATTTCAAATTAAAGTTTTACAACATCTTCAAACCAAAATAAAAGATTGATAATTGGTGAAAACCCATCGAGAATCTATCCCTGGATGATTGTATGTGTGTTGTGAACCAGTGTAGCAATTGATAAGCCTACTAAAGGCAGATGTGTATGTCCATCCATCTTTGAAGAAGTTTGGATTATTTTCGTGGGAGAAATGCAGAGACGCTGCCACAGACTCTAGGACGACAACATGAAATGGACAACAGCCAACCGCAGCAGCAGGCAGAGCTTCAGGAATCGAATTGTTTTACTTTCGGGTAGGAAAAAACTCAAGAAAAAGAACTAATACTTCATACATAATTTGTTTTTTAGTGTTCCAAAGGTAGCATATGTTCATATACATCAGGGGTCTCAAACTCAATTGCAGCTGAAGCCATAGCTAAAAATGCTGAGGTTAAAAGCTGAAACGCGGATGTTGATGGCCAGCTAAAATATTAGCTAAATGCCAAATTAGTCCAAAAAACAGGACAAAACAGCTACCATGTAGCTGAAAAATAGCTAAAAGTCAAAATATCCTAAAAAAAAAACTGTAAAAAGACGAAATTATCCTAAACAGCTAGCATATTAATATTAGCTTAACTCCAAAACAGTCTAAAAAAATAAAAAAGAAAAGCCAAAATTAGCCAAAACAGCTAGCATGTCGCGGAAATATCAGCTAAACTCCAAAAACAACCTTAAAGATCTCAGTAAATGCCAAAAAAGTCCAAAAAACTAGCATAATGGCAATATTTTTAAACTTTAAAACCATAACTTTTAAACATAATTATGCATAATAAAAATGCAGGAATATTATTCCAGAATAAAAAAAACGTTTACTCTCCATAAAAATATATTTTTCCAAAATTATAAAAGTTAAAATATTAGCGCAAGATAACATTGGGCCATTAATAGCAATAAAAAAAATATATAAAACATACATCTACGAGGGCCGGATCTAATTACCCGGAGGGCCGGATCAGGCCCCCGGGCCTTGACTTTGACACGTGATCTGTTTGGATATAGTTCACACTGAAAGGATTAAGACAATCATGGGATTGCCCCTTTAAATGGTTATATGTTACACTCCTACAAAACGAACTGTAATTTATGTTATTAATATGATAGGAGTTATTTATCATATTATTATTTGCTCTTTTAATGGCTTCTCATTAGCCTTTTCTGGGAGTTCGTTTCAGACTCTTTGAGCCACGCAGCTGCTGGACTTACTGGTGTTGATGGTCTGCAGCTGCTCTGGCGGGCTGAACTCCTCCTCTTCATCATCATCATCTGCCTCCAGGTGCTGTCTGATCTCCTGCTCGTCCACCTCGTCCTCCCACAGGCTGACCTGCACCTCGTTGGCGGTGGCAGCGGGCGACGGAGGTTGTGGTTCGGGAGGCGACGGTGATGGGGTTGCGTCGGTCGTGGGGGGCGGAGGGGACGGGCTCCGCTGCCGCTTGGGCGGGTTCAGCATCGGGGAGTTGTCGAAGGCCCGGTGGCACAGGTCGTAGAAGAGCCAGTGGACCCGGCCGCCGCCGGTTCGAATCTTCTGGTCGTGATATCTCAGATACTGCTTCCGCAGAGCCTTCAGCTTGCTGATGACTTGCATGTGTGTCCGGTGCACGCCCCGCTCCGCCAGCAGTTTGGTCATCCTGCTGTAGACCACCGAGTCCTTCACGGTTCCGGTGATCTGACCGCGGATCGCCCCCGAACCCCGAATGAGCAGAAGTTCCTTGATCTCGTTCTCCTGCCAGTTGTGCATCTTATTTTGGGACAACATGTGTGCCGATTGGTTGGTAACTTAAAACAAACAGCGCCTTGGAGAGTCGCGCGGCGCTTGTTACGTCATATTTATGCGCCCAAAAATTGATGAAAATAAACAAACAATAATAAAGACTCGTGGCCGTTTTAGTTTGATGTTTTGTGTGTTTAATGTCACAGATAATTACACTTTCCTTCAATGGTTGTATTTTAAATGTAAATTCCAAATTGAAAAATATATTAAACACAGACTACAACAAAAATACTTTTTTTTTTTTTTTTAAAACAGAAAACAAACATACATTATTAATCCAAACCTAGGATTACATTTTTTTTTACATAATTAGAAAGCCTTTTTGTAGTCCATTTTTGTACTGACCATTTAAATTATTTCAAATCTATGTTCTATCTATGGAGTCTCGAAAGAGATAAAATGAAATAAATATATACACCATTAAATAAATAAATAAATGTTCCATTAATTATTTAAAAGTGGCAATAAATAAATAAATGTTGAAATAAATGTGGCATTGAAATATTTGAATAGAACATTTAAATATTTCATGACATTTATTTTATTGCCTTTGTGGGTTAAAAGAGCCAATTTGAAATAAAGACATTTAATATGAAATAAATAAATGTCATTATTTAAAAGTGGCATTAAATAAATAAAAGTTTACATAAGTAAATTTTGTAATAAATGTGGCATTAAAATAATAAAATAGCCATTAAAAGGCACTTTTAAACATTTCATAATATATTTATTTATTTCATGATTTAATGACATATTTCATGAAACAGGAAGTGGACACGCCTTTCAAATGCCTACTGTCAAACTCAGTGGGCAGGCCTAACTCTCGTCATCTCTGCTTCATTGCCATTTGCTGGTACAATCCTCCTCAGACTGTACAACAGCTCAGGGATGCCCTCACACAGATCTGGGAGGAAATGCCATAAGACACCATTCGTCGTCTCATTAGGAGCATGCCGCAACGTTGTCAAGTATGTATACAAGCTTGTGGAGGCCACACAAGAGACTGAAAAGCATTTGAGTTGCAGAAATAAAGTTTTGGAGAAGATGGACCATCCTGCCAATCTTCATTTCACTCTGATTTGATGGTGTCTACACAATTGAGCCTCTGTAGACTGAAAACTTTTATTTCCATTGAAAGACTTGGCATCCTATTGTTCCTAAGACACTGCCCTGTCATTGTTTGTATAGATATTCAACTTCATATTGAGTTCTGGTGTATCTAATGTGTTTCTTTAAAGTGCTCCATTAATTTTTGTGAGCTGTGTAGTTACTTAAAGAAAGTTTGAAAATGTCTAATTATTTCAGAATATAATATAATATACAGAGACAGGTAGTTATAGAAAAAGTATTTACTCTAAATTCCTAAATTAAACTTTAGGATAAAATATACTTTTAAAGGCCCACTCCAAAAAAAAAAAAAAAAAAAAAAAGAAAAAACAGATTTTAAGTGTTTTTAACATGTTCTAGTAGCAATTTTATCGTGATGGATTGCACATATAAAAGAATTTAAGATTGAAACTTACACTAAGCATTTGGATAGGTGATGGAAAGCTGAAAACAGATAACTTCTCTCAGCCAAACAGTCTTCTCTGCCTCGACCTGTTAAAGTGCTGTCTTGAAGTGCACACTGAGCCTGGAGAACTCTGTCACTACATAATCCTACCTTTTTCACACACTCACACTTACACCCGGGGACAATTATTAAAAAGGTTATTCATTCACATATTAAGCATACTTTTGGAATCAACTGGGAGAACATGCAAACAACCTTCTTGCTTGAGACAAGAAGGTTCTTTATATTGTATTATTATTATTATTTATGATACCACCGTAAATTGCATCTATCCAAAGCCAAAAAAGGCAAATAATTTAATTTAATTTAATTTAATTTAATTTAATTTAATCTCTGGGGTTAATAAAACGTTTTTTGTATGATTGAAATCTACAAATAATCAAATATTCTACCGGCCACTAAACGGCGCTGCACAGTCCAACACCATAATGGCTCCTGAAGGAAACACTGGTTTAATTTCATTGGTTCCTTTTTCGGAAAACAGCGTCCATAGCCTCATTTGACAACCAATGCTAGACATCGACCGTCGGACAACCGCTCAGCTGTCAAAACCTCACGACAACTTTCAATCTGCTCTCAGAGGTGGGGTCCGTCTATCTATGTTAATTTAGAATAAGATGAGCAGAGTGCGGATGTGCTGCTGACAGCCTGCTCGCCTCACAAGCTCACCTGTTTGTCTTGTGGTGTTGATGATGGAGGAAACAGAGGAGCTCTCTCCTCTTCGCGTCGCCTCCACCGTGCAGGCGCTCAGCTCCGCGCTGCGGGGGAATCGTGAAAATGCTCCCGGTGCTAACCGGGGGAAGGGAGACCGAGTGTTCCCGGACCCGGAGAAGCTCTGGTTCAAGGAGAGCAGCGCCAAAAACCTGCGGAACAGGGACTTCCTATCGCCCACCACGGTGCTCAACACGCTGTACGCGGATGGGCAGGTCGGTCTGACATTTCTCATGACACATACTTTTCGTGTGACTACAGTAAAGACACATTTTTTGTGTTTTATTTAAAATCGTACTAAGAATAGATTAAAAGTCAACAGAATCAACCCATAGCGGCCCTTTTTTTATGTCGCATGGCACCACAGACTGTCACTTTTGTTGTTATAAATAAAGTTATTCTTTAAAAAAAAAATCAATATTTTGTTTTTTCGTTAAATGACGCTCAGCCCTTCAAAAATCACGATTTTATTCCCTTCTATTTAAGCTTCTCTACGTTTGTGTCAGCTGTAGTAACTCATGTGTTTATAGTGAAGTCCTCCATGCTGGAAGCGGATCCTGACACATGCAGGAGTTCTCCTCCTGCCATGACCGGACGCTGCTCCATCATGATCCAGTGGACACTGACGGCCTGTGGCGGCTATTATTGACCTCTGTGACACAGACTATGTGGGTCAGATGGTTCTGCATGAGAGCTCTGATTTAAAATCACTCCTCATGAAAGACTGGATGAAGAATGCATGTAGATTTGAACCCCAGTGTAGGGCAGTTTTATCAGCCTCTGGTCTTTAAATACCCCTGCCCTGAAAGTTCTACTGGTCCTGCAGAGAATTCAAAATGAGTCACAGTGATTTGAAATTACGTAAATTTTTAATTTCATTCATTTTTTTTTCATCCATTTTCCTTCGCCGCTTTGTTCATTTCGGGGTTGTGGGGGTGGCGGAGACTAACCTGGCTGCTGATGGGCGAAGGCAGGGTTTACCCTGGACAGCTCGCCAGTCTGTCGTCACTCTCACATTTACACCTAGGGGCAATTTAGAGTAACCAATTAACCTATGAAGCACGTTTTTGGATGGTGGGAGGAGGCCGGAGTACCCGGTGAGAACCCACGCATGCAAATTCCACACAGAAAGGTCCCCAATTGGTGTTTCTGATCCCCCAGCCGGGATTTGAACTGGGGCCTTGTGAGGCAAGAGCACTAACCACTGCGCCACCGTGCAGCCCACTTCTTTATTTTAGAAAGTTTGATATGTGTTTTGTGATGCGTAGTAGATCTGCAGTACTATTATTATGCACCATTCTTTTATTTATTTATTTTTAATTAATTTTTTATTTTTTTTGCAATGTAAGCAATATTTATGCAACAAAAAATTAATAGTAAATAATAAATAATTTAGGGCCAAGGACTGACCCTTGAGGCACACCACAAGTGATATTGCATACATTTGATTAAATGTTTATTTTTACATGTTGTTGTCGTTCTTTTAGATAGCTAGCTATCCAGTCCTTTAATACAGAGTTTTCTAAGTTTTTGAAGGAGAACCTTGTGATGTATTGTGTCAAATGCTTTCTTGAGGTCTATGAAGATGCTAATGAGATGGTTGTTTTTGTCAGTCGCTTCTATTAGTGCCATTGCTGTTGAGTGTTTTGCTCTGAAACCATTCTGACTGTTATATAAAATATTTTCCCAGTCTAGCCTCTGTCTAGCCTAGCTACAAAGAATTCTTCTAACATTTTGGAGAATTGGGAAAGCAGTTGGAAAATACATGTTTATCTCTATTTTTTTTGGGCAATTATTATCCTGTCTGGAAAAACAACCTAGTGTAAAACATAATTTAAAGGATGTATAGTATAATCAATTATGTCTTTTATCACTATCATATCTAGCCCTTTTATTATTACTCCTTTTTACAATATTTTCTTTTATTTTATTTCTTATTTGTTAGTATCTGTCTTTGCTGAATCCATCCAGGTTCCTCCTGCGGTGATGTCCAGAGTCCTGTCTCTCCGGGGAAGTGGGGTGCTCCCGGTTGCTGGTGCTGAGGTGATGGGCGAAGGCCTGAGACTGCGGGTGGACCGGGCCGCCGCGTTCAAGGCCGTCCTGGCAGGTCGAACTGCGGATTACCTGAAGCCTTCAAGTCACAAGGAGGGCTGTGTGTTACTCAACTGTCCTGCACTGCACCCCAAAATCAACACACCCACTCCTGAATCTCTGACTCTGGGACAGTTGAGAACTGTTCTGCTGGCTGACCACATGGGGGCGCTGTTGAGAAGGCAGGGGTGAGTCTGCTGAGATGTTTCTGTCTTCACTTATTGCAAATGTCCAGAATTCACTGTTAAGCGGATCTATCGTTAAATATCTGACAGCGGTTGTACTCTTTGCTGTAGATTTTCAGTATTTTATTGCCCAAAGCTTCCCAGAGACAGCAACATCATCGCCTTCCTTCGAGCGCTCGGGATTGATTGGCCAACAGCTGCAGCCGATTTGACCTACGAGGAGCAGGAGGAGCAGATCCTCAAAGCGCTGGAGAACTCATTATATCGAGAGGAGGGAACAGAGAGAGGCCGAAAGACCTGCAGAGGAGGAGGAGGAGGAGGAGGAGGGAGGAAAGTAGAGGAGGAAGAGGAGAATGATGGAGCACTTCGAATCAACTTGAAGCGGGTTTTCCAAGAAGAGGGGCTGCTGGGATATGACCCCAGCCTCGGCACCTGCATAGGTGAGAGCAAGCATAACTGCATTCATTCTGAGGCCGTCTGTTGTGTTCATTTCATTGATACAAATGTTTAATTTCTGTTTGTGTTTTGCAGATAGAGTAGACTGTGTTAGTGTTAGTTAAACAGCTCTCTTCTTTACAGATTTTTACCAAACATATCAGGATGTGAACAACCATTTAGCAGAAGTTTTATTAAATAAAGCAAAGAATGAGGAATGCTAATTGAAGGAAAAATTTGAAACAAGAAGCATAAAAATTGTTAAAGAAATGTAACATTTTCTACCTTCATTTTAAAAAACAAATAACTCATCAGGGGCGTAATCTGTGGTTCATCAGGTGAAGGCTAAAACCTCGTTTTGATATAGATATGCTCAACTATAGGACAGATCTGCCTTAATGTAAAAACGGTCAAATTTTCTGCTTTTAAATGATCATAAATTAATACAGTATGTAAATTGCAATGCTCTCCATATGCTAACTCGCTCATAGCAGACTTTCTTTTCTTCATCACAGTTCCTCCTCCTCCTCCTCACAGCCTGTTGTTTCTATTTGCCTGCAGATCTGCGCTTCTCAGCTTGGATTTTGTTTATTTGCAAGCTGCCAGGTCCTACCACACACTTACCCCGTGTACCTACCCTCCGAGTGTGTTCTAATGTGTTAGTGATTGATTACTTGCGTAAAGTTATTTTTTAAAATTCTCTCCCATATTTAAGCCATGGGTGTCCAAACATTTTGCAAAGAGGGAATCCAATTGGCCTGCGTTGTTTGAATCCTTTTAACATCAAATGCAAATTAACTGTTTAATTAGACATTTTTTGCAATGGGATATATTTCATTTCTTCACATAGAGCAAATATATACTTTTACCAAAAATTATTGTGAATTTTATATTTGAAGTCTGTTTGAAAAAAAAAAAAAGCTTCAATCTGGGTTTAAATGAAATGTTACATATTGTTTACTATTAGATTCACTATTAGATAATTATAAATTCAAAACGTGAACAAGAAAATAACACTAATATTTATCTTATTTAGGCAAGGTAACTTTATTTGCAGAGCACATTTCATGTACAGAGACAGTTCAAAGTGCTTTACATAAAACATTAAAAGAAACAATCAAAAGAAATAGTAACGGTGTGATTATTAAAATAAAATTATTAGAAAGTAAAAAGATTTTAATTTAAAACAGGCATAGATAAACCGTAAACTTTTGAATACATACTAATCAAATGCAGCTGAGAACAGGTGGATCTTTAACCTGGATTTAAATAAACTGAGTGTTTCAGCTGATCTAGGGTTTACTGGAAGTATGTTCCAGATCTGTGGAGCATAGAAGCTGAATGCAGCTTCTCCATGTTTAGTTCTGATTCTAGGAACTGAATAAAGACCAGATCCAGATGACCGGAGAGGTCTGGCTGGTACATACCGGGTCAGGAGGTCAGTCGTGTATTTTGGTGTTAAACCATTCAAAGCTTTCTAAACCAGAAACAGAACTTTAAAGTCTATCCTCTGGCAGACAGGTAACCAGTGTAAAGACCTCAGAACTAGACTGATGTGGTCTACTTTCTAGATCCTTGAGAGAACCCGAGCAGCAGAGTTCTGAATCAGCTGCAGTTTTTTTGGTAGTCCTGTAAAAACACTGTTACAGTGATCAAGTCGACTAAAGATGAACGCATGCGCTAGTTTTTCCTTTTTTGCCTTAATGTGTTTTCCAAAATGTTGGTCTGTGTCCATCACAATGCCCAAGTTTCTGGTCTGGTTGGTAGTTTATAGATGAATAGATTGAAGCTCTGTAGTGACATCAAACCTTTTTTCTTTAGCCCCAAAGACAATCACCTCAGTTTTGTTTTCGTTTAACTGAAGTGAGTTGTGACACATCCAGTCATTAATGTCCTCAATGCATTTACCAAGAGCCTGTGCAGGGCCTCAGGTTTCCTGGTGTCAGTGTAATATATATCTGTGTGTCATCTGCATAGCGATGGTAACTAATGTTGTTGTTTTTTATGACCTGGGCCAGTGGGAGCATGTAGATGTTAACTAGAAGTGGTCCCAGGATGGAGCCTTGGGTAACTCCACATGTAATTTCTGTCGGCTCAGGTGTGATGTTATTAGAAGTTCTGTTATTTCGAAGCACAACTCACTGTGGTTTTGATCACAGAAACAAATCTGTACGTCTTGTTTGGTCCTCAAGATTGTGAAGGTCAAGTTGCCACAGGTTGACCACCCACAATCAAGAAATCAAATAAGTGCTGGGGGCTGTGTAATGTCAACTTTATGACAAGAGCCTGAGAGTCAGGGGAAACTTAAATGTAGGCTGCATTTGGCCCAAAGGCCACACTTTGGACAGGGCTGTCTCAAGATGGTAAAGAGCTAAATATAAACATCTTAGCTTTCAAAATAAAGTTTTTCTGGACTCACAAACTTTTTATCAAAAGGAGAAAACTAAAGTGGAGTCTTATTATTCTGATCAGTAAACCACATTATCAAAAGTATGTTGTAATAATAAAACAATCTCTATTTACCTGAGATGTTTGTGGGCTCAAATGAGCTTTTAATGATTTTAGGGTTTGTTTGATTTTAGTAGCAGCAACACTTAATTGTTACACTTTTGAGATCTTGTTTTTTGCTGAATTTGTAGATTTCTCAGAGCAGCAGATACATTTTTAGAAAAGGATTTAGCTGCTAAAATACATTTGAGAAAACCACCAAGATTAAAGTTTTGTTAGCTTTGAAAAACTGTCTGTTTTTTCAGCTTAAAGTGATGAATTAACAGTTTTTGAATGGTCTAAATGAGTTGGTAACTATTGTTTTTTGTTTTTTTTAGTTCAAAGAGACAGCGTTTCCCAACTGGCCCAACTGGATTTATGCACAGCTGACTGCACTGTAAGCAACACAACCACTGAGACGTATGAATAAATAACTCCACAATAAACGCTAACAACCTTCTTCCATCATTTACAGGGAGCCACGGTAACCGTGCTGCACGTGACTTCCTGTCAGGACGAGTTCCGCCAGCAGCAGACGGCGATGTTGTGGCGAGCCAGTGGAGCGCCGCATGCCCAGGTGACTCCTCCCCCCCACTCGCTCACTAAGGTGCACAATGATTGGCGACAGCGCGTTCCTGTTTTTAGCTGTTGTGCTCTCTGTGGCTGCAGAAACATGTTGTGTGTGGGCCTGTGAAGACTCCTGGTTCTCACCTCACTGCTGCACAGTACCTGCAGTAAGACTCGTGGCTTTTCTTTATTCATGTCCGTCTGTCCTGGTGTTTTGCTTTTCATCCCGTTTTTCTACTTAAGCCTCATTTTCTGCAGCTCTTTAAACATTCATGTGATTCAAAAGTTTTTCTTTTTTATTACTTCTCATAGCACTAAAAGCAGCAGCACTTATGTGTATTAATGGATATTATTGCGGCTTTGCTTTGTCTCTGTGTTACTGCTGCGTATTTTTTACCATCTATGATGAATTCACTTGATGTTCTATGTGTAGAAAAGGTCATTTCTGGGTTCTCCTGGTTTGTTTTTGTTCTGTGGTATTATTGAGTTTTTTTTTTCCATACATTTTCTGATTTTTATTTTTTTTAAATTTGATTCAAATTTGCTTTATCAGATGTCAGTAAAAAAAAACCTGCAATAAAATGAAAAAGTTTGGTATTTATAATCAATAAAAAAGGCTATTGGTTTGGCTTTTGTTTACGACGGAGTATTGGACCATCATGAGAGTAAAAAAAAAAGAAAATGATTAATATCTACTTGAATAAAGTGGTAAAAGTATTAGGAAGTAATGTTAATGTTTTGCAAAAATAAAAGTGTAAAATTATGTGAAAAAAGTCAAAATTTTACAAGAATAAAGTTGTAAAATTACGAGAAAATTCAAAATTTTATACTTGTGGAATTATAAATACAAAAGTCAATCTTTTACGATAAAGTTATAATTTTATTTAAATTAAAAGTTGAGAATTTAGGAGATCATACATTTATGAGGCGAAACACTTTTAACTAAACCACAAAAAAAAATAGCCAAAATTGTGTTTCAGTATTTGAGACTGAGAGTGTATTGTAAGTGTGACTTCAACACTGACATTGAGAATGTGCAGCAAACTGTGTCTCTTCAGAAGAAGATTCTTGACCCTGGCGGGCCATTTACATGCCATTTGCAGAGCTCCAAATGCATCACAGCACATGGATTCCTGTGATAAACTAAAGCCTTATGATGCATTGATATATATATTGTAGGCAGGTAATGTGGATGGAGGCTAGTGCAACCAGATTTTTTTTAGAAAAAGCATGTTTTTTTTCCTTGTAAAATATGACTTTTCTTCTCATAATATAAAATTTTTTTTTTTTGTAAAATGTTGACTTTTGTCTCTAAAAGTATGAAAACTTTATTTTTGTTAAACATTTATTTTTTTCTCATAACATAAAAACTTTATTTTTGATAAAACGTTGACTTTTTTTCTAATAATTTTTCAACGTTATTCTCGTAAATTTTAGCCTTTTCTTCTCATACTTTTATGATTTTATTCTCGTTTCTTCTATTTTTCTTTCATGATGGCCTGGATGCTCTGTTGTCTAGATACATTATCTTTTTTTAATAAAAATCTTTATTTTATTTTTACGTATCTTTTTTAATCTCAACCTAACATTGTTGCATCCGTCTTACGAACACACAAACACTAATGTTTTAAACATACAATTCTTTATCATGTTTTATTTCTTCTCAAACTTGAACTATATATTTCCTCTAATTAACGCTTACTTGATATGACAGGTTCCTCCCACAATGCACCACTGGTTAAGCCTTCTTGTTTTTCTGTTGTCCAGGCTGAGAAGAGGTCAGATGAAGGAGGCGTCAGAGATGAAGTACGGAGATCAAGTGGAGGGTGTGTCTGGAAGGGATTGTGTTCATACTTACCTTCAAATCTGATGTTTTATATAATTAATCTGATCAGATTAACCACAAGTGGAGTGAAACGATCTCTCGTTTGTAGGTCAGACGTGGGATGACATCATCAAGGTGATGACCTCTGCCACAGTCAGGTTTGAGCTGCTGTCGACCGTCCACACCAGCACGGTGAGTGCTGCCCTGCTCCACGCCTGCAGGCTTTTCCCGCCACATCCAGCCTGAACGGCGTCACGTACGAAGTCCTGAGCTGATGCGATCTGATGCGAGCGACTGAAGTGTGTGTGTGTTTAGGTGACGCTGGACGTCCAGAGGGAAGGGGGAGTGTCCACGAAGGGACCCCGAGGAGGAGTGTTTGTTATGTATAACTGTGCCAGACTGCACACTCTGTTCGACAGCTACGAGAGAGGAGTTGAGAAAGGTGAGACGAGATGTTTCATCTACTACAATCGAGAATGAGGAGATAAACACAAAGAAACACTTGCTGTGTTAGTGTTTGCTTATCTCCCTTAGTGGTAAAGCATGTTTTGTCATATCATTTATGTCTTTATGCTTTATGATTATTTATATTTATTCAAAGTGTCGGTTTTCCTTGTTTGATCTCTTTGAATGTTCCTCTAGCGGCTGACGGTTCTTTGTTTTACCTTCAGTGCAGAAATCTGCATATTAAATCAGTTTCACTATAAATGTTTATTTTTGACTGGTGATCTTTAGGTTTGTACCCAGAAATCCCTGAAGGCTCCCAGCTGGACTTTTCTGCCCTGAAAGAAGAGGTGCCGCTTCCTGCTTTTCTCTAAAATGTTTCTTTCCCTATATTTTTTTTCTTCTGTAAATATATTATTTTCCTTGTTTATTTCTTTAAAATTATAAAAAGATACTTGCTGAATTTATGTCAAACTGAGGTCTGACTTATCTTGTGACGTTCAGGGTGAGTGGCTCCTCCTCTTCAATTACCTCATTCCCTTCTCGGAACTGTTGGACCAATCAGGACAAGCCATAGGCTGTGAGGGAGGAGGAGCTAGAGCTAACATCAAGACTGAACAGGTAGGCTTGATAAAAGATAAACTGAAAAGTCAGCTGTAGAAGACTTAAACTCCTGAATGTTTGTTTGTTTTTGTTTTTCAGATCTGTAAGTTTCTCGTGTCTCTCAGTAAAGACTTCAGCTCGTATTACAACAGAGTCCACGTGTTGGGGGTGAGGACAAATTCATGCTTTTATGTGTTTGTCTATGTAAAAAAAAATCTCAGAAAGAGAGGTTTTTTTTGTGGATTTTGGGATATATATATTTTTTAATGTTTCATTCTGTTAGAGCAGGAGTCTGCAACCTAAGGCTGCAGAGCGCTTTTACCCCTCCATCGTGGCTCTTTTTCTCCTCAACAGTTGCTCTCTAGATAAAGAAAAGTTACTATGACTTTAAAGTAACAAAATAAAGTAAACAAACTTGAACTTTATTCAAGTCATTCACAAACAGTTAAAGGACAGTACGTATCACTCCACAATCTTCCTACTGACTATGGTAATTCTCCAGCAATCCATCAATCGTTCGTAGTTTATCAAAGTCAAACTTTGACAGATTTCTGAGCATCGTTTACCACAAAGAATCAATTTGAGCTCAGCAAGCAGTGTTGGGAATAATTTAAGACAAAGTAACACATTACTGTAATTTAATTACTTTTTATCCAGTAAAAACTATTTACAGTTTAAATCTCTGTAATTAAATTACAATTACTGGACAGCAGAAACCCTCATTATTTGGTTACTAACATTTTGATGGAGTGAAACTATAGTCGACTAATATAACAAATCAATTTGTGTAAACAGCTGGTTAAATGAAACAAAATGGATGCTAATTAAAAAAAAACAGAGTTACTGATGCATGCGCACTAATGGAGAGTTGGAGATTGGTCAAAGTAAGAGGAAGAGAGCAAAAATATGGACGTTATGTCCTGCAGTTGAACTGATTTCCACTGCCCTCGTGTCAGTGGGTCACCTGTAGATATACTATTTACTATACAATGTACCTTTACATTGTTGTCATCCGAGGTAATTAATGAGGTGGTGCTAAAACAAAACCTGATTGTCTTTGTTTAACCTTTATCTTTTCATTTTTGTGGATTTTACAAGCAGATCTAGTTTGTTCTATCTTTAACCTCTTGATAATTTGTATGTGAGTGGATTCAAATTATAGTAACAAGTAGTAAAATTACTTTTTAAATTAGGGAATAAGTAAAGTAATTTGATTACAATTTCATCCAGGAACTAAAGTAATCAATTACCTTTTAAAAGTAATTTTCCCAACACTGTCAGCAAGCACAACCAGAATTTATACTTAAGTTGCACTAAATTATATATTCTGTTTTTAAACATTTAATGATTTTAAGTGGTTTGTAAATATGATAAAAGTCACTTAATTAACTCTGATTTAATTCAAGTTTATCAGATTTATGAATTTCCATCTGAGATGCACCAAAAATTCTAAAAGATTTTTTTTTAAATAAATGCTGACTTTATAAGAATATAAAAATGTAATTGATCCCACAATGTGGACATTTTGATAACATAGCACAAAAACAACAGATAATAATGAAAAACAGCAGACGCTACTAGATTTGCTTCATGGAGATATGAGACGGGATGTCTTTTATTTTGAAAGGAAGTCTTGTGGTCGACTGTCAGAAGTTCTAAACTATTTCCTATTTTTTTAAAGCCATTTTCTATTCATGATGAAAAAACCCTAATAAAAGTTCATTTATAGATATTGTAAATGTGAAATAAGACTTTGTGACTTTGACTCAAATGGTTCTTTAAGTGTTGAAGATTCCAGACCCCGTTGTTAACAGTCTTTATGTCAGTTTTTTATCCTTCCTAAAATTTGAAACCAGAATTGCCATCTTTACGTTGCGTGATGTATTCTTCTCCTCTCCAGGAGCCACTGCCTCACCTCTTCAACCAGATGTTCTGTCGCCTCTATCTACTTCGAGCTTTGCGGGAACTCTACCACAGCGCTCTGGAGACTCTTAACCTTCCTCCCATCAGGCAGCTATAGTCTCCTGAGAAGGCTCTTGTATTTAAAAGGAATGATGCACACACACACTCGTCTCTGTTGCTTCTATCATTCTGAGTCGTCTGCCTGCTGTGTTGCTTCAGGTCTTCTCAGTGCAGTTGGACAAACTGTTCCAGCTCAGATCTTTCCATAAGTACTGCTCTTGTCTCTCTTAAGCTTTTTTTTTTAAATTTTAATTTGCAAAGCAACTCAGAATCAAGTGACAAATCAAACCATACACTGCTTCTTCAAATGTTACACAGTTTTCATCAAGGTCTGGATGTAGCATGAGTAGATATTTTAGTGTTTTTTTTTAATTTAATAGGAGTTCCCTAACATCTGATTTTGACGACGGGGAGTCGGGCCAAGGTCAGGGCTCGTGCTCGCTGAACCACAGAAATAAAGAGGTTATAGATCATCCAGAGAAGCTGTCAGAGCTGCAAATAGACTCAACCTGCAGCAAAAAGCCTGTGCTGTTTTCTCCACTTCCTGTTTACACTCAACTGTGTACAAACAAAGCAGAAATCAGTGACTTTTGGTTGAGTTTGGTGCCAAAAAATACAACTTTCCATAGGTTCAGTTGTGTTTTTGCAGAAAAAGTTTTCTAAAATTCAGGCACATTTTT
Source organism: Oryzias javanicus (assembly GCA_003999625.1). NCBI lineage: Eukaryota > Metazoa > Chordata > Actinopteri > Beloniformes > Adrianichthyidae > Oryzias > Oryzias javanicus. Next base: position 7,607,055 of record CM012443.1, read on the forward strand.
ATATTTGAAAATTGAATAATCTGGATTAGTAGTTGTTAATACCTTTCTTTTATAATCCTAAATTTATAGCTATGAGATCTGCACATCAGTTCCTAAATGAAAGCCTGAACTTTTGGAAGCCATACTCATTCTAGTGATTTGTTTTAGTTGGATTTGCCTGCTGGGAATAGGACACATTATGATGATGGTTGTTAAAACTCTACAGTGAAAACAAAATAGACCCTTCTCACAGTGACGTCAGACAAAATGGCGACATGGCCAACAAATTTCAATATTGGATGTTTTATTGAGAATATCGACCTTTCATTTAAGCAGGTACTATTTTAACGGGTTCTGTTTTGCCTGATGTTATTTCCACATATTTTAGTACAATCGAGCACAAAAGCCGATAGAAATTCATGTTGGCCACATTTAATACATTCAGGAAATACGCACATCGCTGCATTTTAATTGCATCTCAGGCTAAAGTTCCCTGTTTTATGAGATATTTTAGGGGATAATTGTAAAAAAAAAGTAATGGTTTGCTTCAGTGAAAATGTTCAGATCAGCTATAAAATAGTCACTTATATATTTTTGGCAATAGTTTCAAGTAATTTATGATTTTTTACCTTTATTTTCCAGCAGATCAGACACAGTTATGAGCAAAAGCTAGTGTTAGCATTAGCACAGATTTAAAGAATAAAATCATAATTACCTTTATATTCAAACAAGTAGCATTCACTAAAGTATTTTTAAGCTTCGTCTAACTATGACGGGGTTGTCAGAGAGAATTAATCCACAACTCGTATAATACCAGCTTTGCCGTACCAAACAATATAAGCTAGTAGCAACTCTGCACTTTCTGGCGATGTGTGACGTCTTGTGAAAAGGGTCTATTAAATTAAACTAGAACAGTTGCATTACCTAGTATAATGCTAGTGTCAATGCTTTTTGCTGAAAGTATTCGCTGAAGATGCAAAAGCTTTTTGTTGAAAATGGTGATGCAATTTACTTTAATTACTGAAGGGATTTTCTGAATGCAAAAGCTATTTGAAAAATGTTATATTTGCTAAAAGACTGGAAATGTGCTATAGAACTATATAAGAGAGTGAACGCTGACCTAAGATTCTGAAAATCTTATAGTAAAATTGCATAAAAATCCCTAATACATGCCAATTTTGCAAAAATATTTAGTGTGTTGCTTAAACATTAGCTAAATTCAAAATAAGGCCAAAAACCCTCAGTAGATGCCAAATAGCCTAAAATTCCTCAGTTATCTAAATTAGTAAAAAAAAAAGTTAGTTTGTTGCTAGAAATAGAAGCTAAACTGTAAATTAGCCTTTAAAAGCCTCAGTAGGTTAAAAAAAATAGTCTAAAACATTAGCATGTTGCTAAAATACTAGCTAAACACCAAAATAACGTAAAATTACTCAGTAAACTAAATTAGTCAAAAATGTTAGCATGTTGCTAAAATATTAGCTAATCTCCAATTTAGCATAAAAACCTCAGTAGATGCCAAATTAGCCATAAAGAGCTAGCACATTACTTAAATACTAGCTAAAACTCAAAAATAACCAACATTTTCTCAGTAAACAAAATTAGTCCAAAATTTTAGCCTGTTTCTAAAATAGAAGCTAAACTCTAAATTAGCTTATAAAGGCTCAAGTAGATAAATAGTTGACCAAAAAATTACCATTTTACTAAAATATTAGGTAAACTCCAGATTATTTGAAAGTTACTTAAAAAGATGAAAACAGCCCATGAATAAAGGCTTGTTCCTAATCTACTTAATTTTTTTGAATTTGAAGTCTTTCTCATTCATTTCCTATGGGGCATATTTTGCTCAATATTTCAAAAACTATAAAGTTTACAAATACAAAAAATACAAGCAGAAATGTCCTGAACTATCTGAAACTTTGAAGCTTTGCTGAAATAGCTGAAAGTGTGATTGAGTTTTATGTGCCGAAAAATGTTTGGAAAGGAGCAGCAGAATCCCTGTAGTGTGAATCCTTTTAAAGCATTCAGACAAAGAGTTTTACAACTTGTTGCCAAATTAAAATATTTTGTGTATTAGTACAAAATGTGCTGTTCATGCCATCAAAAGCAGCTAAAATTCCTTCTTTTAGTGCTGTGTATCATTAAAACTAATTTAATTTACACAGAATTATTTTATTAAATATGTTTAAAAAGGACTGTTTATTGTACAGGAAACTGTAATTTTTGTGTTATTAAATACATTTTGTAGAATTTAAGCTCAAGTTTTTGGGGGATATTTGCATGAAGCTGGCATGTGTACAGATTTTCTTTTGCAATACATATGTTAAAAAAAAAAAAAAGAGAGAATCTGACTCCCTCCAGCAATCTATCTGCTTAAATTAAAATGAAATGTCTCATTTTAATTTTAATCAAAGACACAAATATTTATTGTCATTTAAAAACTTAAAGCTGTGAAGAATAAATGTATCCTGGATTACAGAATTATACAGAGACTTTTATTATCTTAAGTAACAAACTACAGTGCTTTGTATGAATAGACATAGAGCAGGGGGTTTTGGGTAATCATTCTGATGCATGATGTGATAAGTTGATGCCAAAAAGGGGAAAATAACAGCCTAGTTTTCTTTTTTTTTTTTTCTTTCTTAAACATTTTGTTTGTGGCCTGACATTTGAAAACGTGCCAACCTCTGCTGTTTTGTCAGTCGTGTCTAAGTCACAAAATGATGATTCCTACATGAACACATTCAGTTTTAGCTGCATGCAGAATGTTAACGTGTTAAACATCTCTGAAATTTTCTACTTTAATTTTTTTAAATGATTTTAAAGGGAATTCAGTGTTTACAAAAGGTTGATTCTTTCCCAGAAACGCGTTTGTGCACCGCAAGATGTTAAGACCTTCCTAATGTTATTGAATGCAAACACCTCATGTGTGTAGCATGCATATTATACTCTACGATATCCGCTTCTTATGTGGAGACATCAGTATCTGACCCTTTAGCCATCATCCCTCAAAAGATTTGTGAAAATGCTGTTTTGATTTTTTTTTTTTTTTTTTTAATTAATTTAAATGACATTTCTGCTTTCAGATGTTTAAAAGATGCTCAATAAAACATGAAGTCACAATCTGTCGATGTTTAGCTTTCATAATGAATCCAGTTTGGATTCATTCGGGATTCCTCCTTATGAAAACACAATGACTCGTCAATGTTTTTGTCCGTCTGTACTCGCACACATCCGTCTGACGGTCTTTGTGCATTTGTTCACTGTAATATTAAAGGGTAAAAAAGTAAAGCTGGAGGCTCTGAATGTTTTTTGTTCCCTCCACAAGACTGAAGAACATTAATAACCAATGTTGGGGGAGTAATGCATTACAAAGTAATAAATATATCTAATTTAATTACTTTTGTCAGTAACGGATTAAAGTTAAAATTTCTGTAATTAAATTGCAATTACTAGATTACAAAACCCCTCATTACTCACAAAAGCATTCCAGTGAAGTGCAAGTTAAATGGGGATGAACTGCTTCCCACTGCCCTAGTGTCAATGAGCAAATGTCTATACAGTCGTGGAGAAATTACGACACCCTCTTTAAATAATCAGCTCTTTCTTATAAAATTTTTATATATCAATGTCCATTCCTATTTTGAAAAATGCCTAAAAAAGGAAAGTTATTTAATTAAAATGAAAAAAAAAAAATCATGTTTTAATGTAGTTTAAAGTTTGGACGTCCTGCCTCCTAATAGCTAATTTTGCTCCTTTGGCTAAAATTGTGTCATTGAGATACTTTTGTGCATCTACTAGTCATTTAAATGTGTCTAAGTGTGAAATGTAAACTAAAACATAACTTTTTTTTAAGCTTATTTAAAGTTTTAAATAGACTTAAAAATGTTTTATGTCAAGTGAATAACTTAGATCACTCTGTGATGTTCAAGTTGATTTTAAATATGTCCAAATATGTGGGAAAATATAAATGCTTTCATAGGGTGACCATATGTTTTCTGTATCAAGGCTACAATACAATGTATGTTTTCTCATGTTCATTTGGTGAAACTTTTATAGCCTCTGTGTTTTTTTATTTTGCGGATTTTGTTTGTGAGAGCTTTCCCTATTCCCTGGAGAATTTGAGTAGAAAAAAAGTACAGTTGTGAATAACTTTTTTTCATTTGAGAACGAATAAAGTAATTTAACTACATTGTTATCCAGTAATTAAAATAAAAAAAACTTTAAAAAGTAATTTTCGCAACACTGCTTTTTAAAAAATATATTGACATATTGACTTTATTTTTTTTCCTGAAGCTCCACACACACTTTGGAAACTTCCTACTTAAAATGTATTTCTTTTTCTTCATAAATTCAGTCCTAAGAGAGTTACAACCTATGAAGTGTGTTTATGGACTGTGGTCCCAGTGGAAAGCAACACACATGCAAACAGAAAGTTTGAACCTGAACCGTCTTTCCAATAGTGCTGACCACTACACCACCATACAGCTTTAGTTTTCAATCAGCCATCAGGAGTTTATTATTTAGTCATTCCACATTTAGCTGCCTCCTCAAACTCTTTGTCCAAAAACTGTACCAGGAGGAGGAGGGGATTTAAAAAAAAAAAAAAGTGATGCATTTTTTTCTACATGTCAATAGTTTTTTTTCCAATATATTAAGATGTGTATCCCTCTAAAAAAGAAAACCGAGCTCTTGAATGTTAAGTGGGTGTAAATGAAGTGCCATACCCCGTTGTCACCACACGGTGGCAATGTTGAGACAGTTTTGTTTTGCAGGTACACTAGAGTTTGACCCACAGGGGAATAAAATCAACACACCTCTTTAAGGTAGGAATTTGCTTTTCCTCTTTGTGGTCTATTAAGTAAGGTATACAGAGCAAATATAAAGTACAACATTTCAATGTTCACTCGGATATTATTACATTTTTTTTGGTGCTTATTTGTACATTTCAAATACATGTATCTCATCTTTTTGAAAGAGTTTATGTTATAAAATAAAAAAGTAATCTGTTCTTCATAGCATTTATTTATATATGACTGCAATGCTCTTCAATAAAAACAACTGATTTTACATTTGAGTCCAGCCAGGCCCAAAAACAAATCCTTCAGTCAGCAATAAACCATGACACACCTTGAAATTGGGTTTTCTAGTCTTTTTTTTTTTCTTAGACTACTCTTGGCTTAATTTTATGTTATTCCTCATTCATTGTACCTTTACAGTAATGGAGGACAGCCCTTGAGAAACATTCAGATTAAAGGATTCCTCCTTCTATAAGTTTTTAACCCCCAGGATCCCCTTTAGGGTCACTGGAGCCTGCCCCAGCTACACCCTGGACATGTCCCCAGTCTGTCACAGGACATGCTAAAATTATATGATTGACTATTAGGCTGAAATGTATTTTTTATAACAGTTACACATGGTGTAATGCAATTACATCACTTTTAATACCCAGCCAGCAAGACCAAGTGGGCTCCATATGGTTTAAAAGTGGGCAGAAAATGTGGGCCTTGATAGGGTTTGTCCGAAGTTTCTGTGGTGGTCCCACCTGTGTTTGCCTACACTGGCTTAAACGGGCACTCAGTGGGTAGCTCACTACAGGAGAGCTCACTACCGAGATGCTTGCAGGCTTGCTACAGAAGATCTCGCTGACTCGATGCAGCGAAGCTTGCTAGCTCACTACAAAGGAGCTTGCAAACCCGATACAGCGTAGCTCGCAAGCTCACTACAGGAGAGCTCACTACTGAGAAGCTTGCTGGCTTGCTACAGAAGATCTCGATGCAGCGAAGCTTGCTAGCTCACTACAGAAGAGCATGCTACAAAGGAACTCGCTAGCACGCTATGGTGGATCTCACTAGCTCCATACAATAGAGCTCGCTAGCTTGCTACATGATACAACAGAGCTTGCTAGCATGCTACAAAGGAGTTAGCTAGCATGCTACAATCTAGCTCGCTAGCATGCTACAGTCTCGATTGTTAGCTTGATCCAACAGAGCTTACTATCTCAATACAGTGGAGCTAGCTAGCACACTACGCACTCCACCAGGCGGCTAGCTAGCATGGCGAGCAAACCCACTGAGTTTCCACTTAAGTCAATGTGGACCAACCCTTTTGGGGCCACGTTTTCTCCCTACTGTTAAACCATATGGGGCCTCTTGGTCTTCCTGGCTGGGAGAATAACTTTAGTTGAAATTACCCAACAGCAACAGCAGAATGTGACTTTTTAGGTTCTTTTTGCATACTTTGTTTTTCTTTCTTGTTCACTTCGTGAATCCAAAGGACCTAAAATGAACATTTTTAATGTAAAATACTAAACAAGGAAACCCAAAAATGCAAAACTTCTCAAGTAAAGACAAACCGCTGCAAAAAAGGCACAAAATAGATGTTCGTCATTGTGCCTCTCCACCTGCAATCAAAACCAATTTTCTCCATATTTAATCATTTAATACTTTAAAGAAGTCACTTTGTTAGTTTGATTGTTTATTTCTTGGTTTCTCACCCAATTCTTAAAAACCAAATCATTATCAGTTTTTTGGAGGGTGTTTCTGGACAGCTCTTTGTCCTTTTCATCTCCCCTCTAGCACTCCTCCTACCTGTCCATCACCCTCCTTGGGTAATTGTGGAAATAAAAAAAAAAAAAGGATGGGAGGCACAGAAATTGAAAAAATGCTGTGGGGTGGGGTGGGGGTGGAAATGCAGGGAAAACAGATACATGATGCTTGATAGAGCGGAGCATGTAGAGTAGTAGCTGGATGCAGCGGCTTGAAAAGAGATGAATGAATGAGGTCAGGGACGCCCCTGAGAATAAAGAGGCAGAGCAAGTAAAAGAGTAGGGGGGGGGGGGGTGGAGGAGGGAGAGAAGGAAAGAAAAGATAACCAAAGGTAGGATGAAGGAAATGGACGAGGTGGAAATGGACTGCAGGGAGAGTTGTCGGGGATTAAATAATGTTGAGAGATGAGGAGAGAAATTGGACCAAGAGAATAAGGGAAGGCGTAACAGGCAGCTGAAAGGAGGAAGATAAAACGGAAGATTGAGAACTGACTATGTAAATGAGAAGATAATCCCAAAAAGAGGATGACAGATGGGAAAGAGGAAAAAGTTCAAAGCTTTTCCAAGGAAAAAATACCTGCCACAATAAGATAATTAAAATATGTTTTTTATCGGTAAAATCACATTTATTTTTGTGAAATCCTGAAAAAAACCTCTGAAAGTCAACTGGGTAGAACGATCCTCAACTGTCTTCTGAGTCTGCAGAAGTGTGAATCATTAATAACTTTCTCCCATAAATTTCTGCAAAAAAAAAAAAAAAAGAGCTATCTTTCTTCTCCACGTGTGGAGCGACTCAGTCAGGTGTGACATTCATTTTTCATAAACACACTCACATCAACACACCAGGAAGTCACTTCTTAAAGACGACGAGCAGCTCAAACCTTTTCTGCTTGGAAGCCCAGGCTCTATTTAAAGTTAATCTCTTACAAAACGAGAAATTCCTTCTTGACTCAGCAGGATCGCTCAGAGAACCAGGATGACTACAGGAAAGATGGTAGATGCTGGTTTTCTTCTGGCCTCCAGACAGAACACATAAAAACATTACAAATAAATAAATCACATCGTGCAATGTCAAGTTTTGGTTTTCTGTAGTTTTCTCCCCTTATTTGTCTTTTATTTAATTTTATCTCTAAAAATGTAACGATTAAAATTTGTGAAAGCATAAAAACACAAAATACTTATTGAGAATACATCATGTTCCTTTTTTTACACCAGGGACAGTATAAATATTTTTATGGATCAACTGGGATTCCAACATGAAAAATTATTGGGTTTTTTTTGGCTAATGTTTGTTTTTATGACCTAAATAAAAAATATTACAGAACTGAGATCATATGAAAATGTTTTCACTGTTTTTTATTGTCTTAAGCAGTTTATTTGACTTTTTAGATTAAAAAAAGTGAAAAAAAAGTGAAAAAAAATCGAACATACACGTTTGCTAATTTATTTGTTCTTGAATAATAAAACTTAACCCCTTGACACCTGAATTTAATTCTATTTTCAATTTAAAAATCACTTTTGTTTTTTGCTTTAACGTATGTGATGGGTGACACCTGTAGGGTGTGGCTCTTCCATTCAGGCCCCTTTAAATAGGAGTGGGCGGGGCTGCTCAGCAGTGCCAGATTCTTGTGGGTGGCCAGGTTGACTGCTGGGCCCACGCTGTTTGTGCGGCAGCTGTCAGGCATTGGGGTAAATTTGTTTTTTGTTAATGTTTGTTTTTTTATTGTCTTTTAAATATTTTTAATGTATGTATTTTATGACAGGGCTGCAGTATCGGAAGGTAGACCGACAGGGTAAATGACTGTGTGTGGGTCCTCGATACCACAGGTATGCGGTATTTTATTGTTTTTGATGTTTTAAAGAACTGGGTATTTTAACAAGTGATTGTTTTTATTCCCCAGTCATCATACCGCTACCTGCTGTCCTTCTTCTATTGTGTTTTTTTGTTTCTTTTACTCCAATTGGTCTGCAAGACGCCGACTAACTGTTTTTACATTTTTTTTATTTCTTTATTTGTGGTCACTTCCGGGTCTGTAATTTCTGTTTGCCAGCCGATTAGCTTTTAGCATGTGCATGTGTGTGGTGTTTACTATTTTGTAAGTTTTTTACCGTTTTTATCTTTTTAAACTGTTTTTAGTGCTCGCAGCAAGTTGCTGCCTTACATTTGTTTTATCTCGGCCCAGGACAACAGTGAAACCTTTTAAAGACCAGGAATGCTGTAATAAATAAATGTTGTCAATTTATTCGAACACGCCTGTCTTACATGTTTTTATGGTGGCACTTGCAACATTTGGCGTTGTTTGGCTAAAAAAACCCGAGAAGTGACCTGGTTTTATAGTTTTGTTTGGAGGACAGCAGGAGCGGCGGAGTGAGGCCTCTCGCCGGTGACAAAGCTGGTGTATAAACATGGATTCGTCTGGCAGCAGCGGCGCTCTGGAGGAGGACAGACAGCAGGCCATGTCGCAGCGGATACGAGAGCTGGAAAACGAACTGGCGGCTTTAAAAGCATCGGCAGCGGATTCGGAAAGGCCGTCCACCTCGTTTGGAGCAACAGGTGGAGCCGTGCCGAGGCACACAGACTCTGTGGTTTATGTGCAGCAGGATCGGAAGATGCCGCCGTTTTCTGGCAGACTGGACGCTGTGGACGCGCTGTCACTGGACGAATGGATCGAGCAGATGAGAGACTTCTCCCAGACCAGAGGCCGCACAGAAAAAGAACGGGCGCAGATTGTCTACGACCATCTAGAGGGCGCCGCTCGGACTGAGATTAAGTATTTGCCGTCAACCCAAAGGGAACGTGTTGAGTGTATTTTTGCTGTGCTGAGGGAGGTGTATGGCTGCATGCACTCTCGGTTATCATTGCAGCGCAGGTTTTTCAACCGTAAACAACTGGATGGTGAGTCAATGCTTGATTATTCCCATGCCTTAATGGAGTTGTCAGATCAAGTTGTGAAAACTGATGCACATATTTCCGCGAGAGATTTACGTGACCAATTCTGTGATGGCGTGAGAGATCAGACCCTGAGAATAAGACTGAGAGATTTGGTCCATGCTAATCCACTTCTGACAATTCGTGATGTTCGAGGTGAAGCCATAAAATGGATGGCCCAATACGAGAACCAACTTGTTAAATCTAAATGTAACCCAGTCTTAAATGAAGTCTCTGCCTCCTGTGAAAGTGCTGTGTCTCGTTCTTCTGAATATGGTGAACTTTTTTCTTTGTTAAAGGCACAGCAAACACAGTTAGAATTGGTCATGAAGGCACTAACCCCAAATGACGAACCTCCCTCCAGAGCACGCAGCTTCCGGCCCAGAAGAACAGTTGATGGGAAACCAATTTGTTTTAGGTGCAATCAAAGTGGGCACATTGCACGTAATTGTCGTTCTTCTATTAAAACTGAGGATGTTGCCCAGTCCCAAAAGCCATTGGAAACATCTGCCAGTCTGGAGAGCCAGACATTGGGGGGAGGCTCGGGTAACATCATAAATGCAGAGAATTGCAGGCTAATTGGTGAGTGCTTGGAAGGGGAGATCGATTTTTCGGGTGTAAAGATTAATTGCCTTTTGGATAGTGGCTCTATGGTTACAACCATAACAGAGAGTTTTTTCAAAGGCAATTTTTCTAATATGTCTGATAAACAACTTAAAGATTGTGGTTGGCTTGGGTTGAAAGCTGCAAATGGTTTAAAAATACCCTACCTTGGTTATGTGGAGTTTGACATTACTGTGTTGGGGGTGTTGCTTCCTCGGTTGGGAGTATTGATTGTTGAAGACCCTTCAGACAGCTATATGAAACAGAAAAAAGCTCATGCTCCTGGGGTGCTGGGAATGAATGTCTTCAACCCCCTTTATGCGGAGCTGTGCCGAAAATATGGCTCTGATCTCTGGGAGTCGCCAGTGCTTCAATCTGCTTCACAGGAATGGAAGCGGACCCTCAGATACTGCCAAATGATGGACGCCATAACTAACTCCCCAGACCCATATCCCATCAGAGTCCAGGGTAAGAAGCCTTTTCATGTCCCTGCGGGCAGTTTATGTTATGTGCCGGTTACCTGTCCTCACATACCTACACAGAAACTAATTGATTTGTTGGTTGAACCCCTGGGTCCAGAGGAGGGCAGCCTCCCAGAGGGACTGTTGGTTTCCCCCTCTTTAGTTAAAGCTGAAGGCGGGAAGGCGTTCGCCCCCATCACTAATGTGGGTGCAACAGATGTGTGGCTGACACCCGAAGAATCATGCTAATGTTCAAACTGCTACTGTTGTGTCAGAAGATCACCATGTACAAATTTCTGTGGATTCTCAGAGTTGTGTTGCCCTTGTATCTACCCACAATACTTGTCACAACACCAGGGTGAACAACACAAAGTTAGATCTGCCACAATTTGAGAACTTGGAGGGGGAAGAAAAGGAACGAGCCACAGAGTTGCTTCTGAAGTACAACAAAGTGTTTTCCAGGGGTGACTTAGATGTTGGTAGTACTAACTTGATTAGGCACGAGATTCCATTAGTGGATGATACCCCAGTTCGACAACCATATAGACGCATCCCCCCCTCCCAGTATGATTTAGTCAGAGCTCACATCCAGCAGCTCCTGCAAAGTCAGGTCATCAGGGAGAGTAGTAGCCCTTACGCATCACCAATCGTTCTAGTACAGAAAAAGATGGTACTATGCGAATGTGTGTGGACTACAGACAGCTCAATGCCAGAACCAGAAAGGATGCGTTTCTTTACCAAGGATAGAGGAGGAGCCTTGATGCTCTAGCAGGAGCCGCAGTGGTAAACTTTAGATCTGGCCAGTGGGTACACGCAGGTAGAAATGGCAGAAAAGGACAAAGCAAAAACGGCATTCTGTACCCCATTTGGGCTTTTTGAATTTAATCGCATGCCCTTCGGACTTTGCAATGCGCCCAGTACGTTTCAGCGTCTTATGGAGCGTTTGTTTGGAGATTGCCGTTACCAGTCAGTCCTGCTGTATTTGGATGATGTTATAATTTTTTCCTCTTCTGTGGAACAACACCTGCAACGGTTGGACCTAGTTTTGTCACGTCTGGAGAGCCAGGGCTTAAAGGTGAAGCTTTCTAAGTGTCAGTTCTTCCAAAAATGTGTGAAATACTTGGGTCACCTTGTGTCAGCCGAGGGGGTCTCTACTGACCCAGAGAAAGTGGCCCGCGGTGCGGGACTGGAGTCGTCCTGTTAATCTGGCAGAGCTCCGATCATTTTTAGGTTTTGCTAGTTACTATAGACGTTTTATTGGGGGTTTTCCAGCATGGCAGCTCCCTTAAATCGTCTGGTGGCTAGGCTTAAAAAAAGGCAAAACTCCTAGAAAACCTTTGAGTGAGTTTTGGGACGTTGACTGTGATCAAAGCTTTCAAAAGCTTAAGACGGCCTTGATAACAGCCCCTGTTCTTGCTTATGCAGACTTCCAGAAGCCATTTGTGTTGGAAGTGGACGCTAGCCATGGAGGGTTAGGAGCTGTCCTTTCCCAAGAGCATGGTGGTAAGCTGCGTCCTGTTGCATTTGCAAGTCGAAGCTTAAAACCAGCTGAGCGAAACATGAACAACTACAGTTCTATGAAACTGGAACTAGTGGCTCTTAAGTGGGCAGTTACAGAAAAATTTCGAGAGTACTTATTGGGAAACAAGTGTACAGTGTTCACTGACAATAACCCATTAAGTCACCTGGCCACTGCAAAGCTTGGTGCTACAGAGCAAAGATGGGTGTCAGAACTTGCGGTATTTGACCTAACAGTAAAATATCGCCCTGGGTCACAGAACGCTAATGCAGATGCGCTGTCCCGCCAACATGCCCCGTTTAGAGAATCTGCCTTTGGCTCGGCTCTAGTGGAGGAGGTTAGTGGAATGCAGGAGGAAATTGCCACCTTACCTGGTTTACTGACCTCTGACCTCTGTACTCTTCAACATCAGGACCCCGTCATTGGCCCAATTTTGGGATATTGGGAGATGGGTGAGATGCCTGATGCAAAGGGGAGGAATGAGCTAACTAGAGGCAGTAGAGAGCTGCTTCGACAGTGGAGTCGCCTGAAAAAGCGAGAGTCTGTCCTCTATCGCTGTGTACACACTCCAAACGGACAGGCTGAAGCAGAGCAGTTGGTTTTACCCCAATGTTTGCAGAATAAGATTCTCTGCTCTCTGCATGATGAGCAAGGTCATCAGGGGGTCGAGCGGACACTACAGCTGGTTCGAGCTCGTTATTACTGGCCCAATATGTACACAGATGTGGAAAAATGGTGTAAAACTTGTGAAAGATGTGTGTTGTCAAAGGCTGTTCAGCCCAAAGTTAAAGTTTTTATGGGCACAGTCAAGGCATCCCGGCCTAATGAGATTTTAGCCATTGATTTCACGGTGTTGGAGTCTTCTTCAGATGGGAGGGAGAATGTTCTCGTCATGACTGATGTTTTTTCAAAATATACACAGGCTGTCCCTACAAAAGACCAGCGAGCGAGTACCGTGGCAGAAGCATTAGTCAAGAATTGGTTTCAGTTATTTGGGGTGCCCAACCGAATTCACTCAGATCAGGGCAGGAATTTTGAGAGCAACTTGGTCCAACAGCTCTGTAAGCTGTATAAAGTTGTAAAGAGCCGCACCACCCCATATCACCCACAGGGGAATGGTCAGTGTGAGCGCTTTAATCGCACTTTACATGATTTACTGCGAAGTCTCCAACCTGAACAAAAAAGGAAGTGGCCACGTCATCTCGCTCAGGTCACTTTTGCCTATAACACCACCGTGCACCAGACAACAGGCAGAACTCCTTATTTTTTAATGTTTGGGAGGGAGCCACAGTTGCCTGTAGATCTGCTTATAGGCGGGGAAATGACGGAGGAAGATCTTCCCTTGGAAGAGTGGGTTGAGGAGCACCAAAAGTCCTTGGCCTCAGCCTACGAGACAGTGCAACAAAGAGTGGACAGTAAAATAGCTCAGAGGGATCTTAGAAATCAGGATCAGTGCGTTTCTCCTGACCTTGAAGAGGGTGATCTTGTGTACACCAGGAACCATTCTGTCAGAGGCCGAAACAAGATTCAGGATTGTTGGGATTCGACTTTGTATGAAGTTGTTCGGCCACCTCCTCCACGAGGAGTGGTGTATTCCATAGCCCCTGTAGGTCAGGAGGGCCCCTCCGACAGGTGCATAGGGAAGAGCTAAGGGGAGTCCCTGAAAATAGGGAGGCTGAGGTACATAACAATCCAGGAGAGCCTGCTTGTGAAAGCATGACGGAAGACGCAGCAAATGCGGCTGAACCGGAGATCCTGTCCGAATCAGGGAATTACAATGAGGGTACCTCCGAAAACGATGTAATGTCTGCAGTTTCACTTCCCCCAAGTGAATCTGGTCCGTCCATGGTCTTTGAGCCACGCAGGTCAGAGAGGAAAACTGCAGGGTTGCACTCAAACCCACATAGGCTGCCTCTGCCAGCGAATATTAAATTGTAAACATTGAAATGTCATCGACGGGTCGCCGATGCACTTTCATGGGGAGGATTGTGATGGGTGACACCTGTAGGGTGTGGCTCTTCCATTCAGGCCCCTTTAAATAGGAGTGGGCGGGGCTGCTCAGCAGTGCCAGATTCTTGTGGGTGGCCAGGTTGACTGCTGGGCCCACGCTGTTTGTGCGGCAGCTGTCAGGCATTGGGGTAAATTTGTTTTTTGTTAATGTTTGTTTTTTATTGTCTTTTAAATATTTTTAATGTATGTATTTTATGACAGGGCTGCAGTATCGGAAGGTAGACCGACAGGGTAAATGACTGTGTGTGGGTCCTCGATACCACAGGTATGCGGTATTTTATTGTTTTTGATGTTTTAAAGAACTGGGTATTTTAACAAGTGATTGTTTTTATTCCCCAGTCATCATACCGCTACCTGCTGTCCTTCTTCTATTGTGTTTTTTTGTTTCTTTTACTCCAATTGGTCTGCAAGACGCCGACTAACTGTTTTTACATTTTTTTTATTTCTTTATTTGTGGTCACTTCCGGGTCTGTAATTTCTGTTTGCCAGCCGATTAGCTTTTAGCATGTGCATGTGTGTGGTGTTTACTATTTTGTAAGTTTTTTACCGTTTTTATCTTTTTAAACTGTTTTTAGTGCTCGCAGCAAGTTGCTGCCTTACATTTGTTTTATCTCGGCCCAGGACAACAGTGAAACCTTTTAAAGACCAGGAATGCTGTAATAAATAAATGTTGTCAATTTATTCGAACACGCCTGTCTTACATGTTTTTATGGTGGCACTTGCAACACGTAGATGCTAAATGAATGTAAGTCTGGATCAGAAGTGGTTTAAAGCATGTTTACATGAATAGACGTCAAGGGGTTAAAAAACAGAATTATGATTGTTAAAAATGATTTACCGTGACGGTACAGTTGGGTTTTCTTTTCTATGGCATGTAGAATAAAATGAATTACTCAGGGTTGATGCAGTCAAGCCACATGAAGCTGGATGTCAAACATCCACAGCTCCTCCTAATCTTTTAACATTTTTATGAACGCCGTGGCGTCATCAGCAAACGCAGAGCAGCACTCCAGCTAATACAGGGCTGGAATATTTCCAACACCGGGCTTCTCGTGCTTTGCTTTAAACAATTGTGAATGTGCTTATCAAGTGCAGCAGTAAGTGACAGGCGGCAGGTTCGTGGCGCCCGTGCGGTCATGACAACAATATGGAGGTGGGGATTTGTGTTAGCTGTTAATTGATTAAAGTAGGTGAATTAAATCATTTAAATCGTGATTCCAGGTGTAGCTGCTGCTGTGAGGATTGTGTTTTCTGACGTAAAGCCAAACTCACGGTGGTCACTCAGTCTCAGCAGTGTCAATCATACTCTGCCTTGACTGAAACTATTCTACGCTCTTATGAGGTTAGTGAATGTAGCAATGATTTCTTTCTATCAGTGTATATTCTGTTGAATGTACATGAGAACTGGACTCAGTGACTCTTCCTCTTCCAAAAAAGAAGTCCTCACTGGCTGAAAGAAGCTAAATTCCCTGTCGTGGTTGAGCCTCAAACCACCATATAGGAGTTAGTATATTTTTTCCTTCTTTAAAATAAATCATTTGCTTTTACTTTGTTCACTTAAAATAAATTGATAATGGTGCAAATCTTTGATTTGTTTTAAGTTTGTTTCTGAGTTCCATCTCTGGAGAACTACAGCCACGATTATCAGCAGAGGAGATTGGGAAAAACTGCTAGTGGACTTTATTTTTGTTTTTCTAAAGGACACTATGTTGTTTATTTTTACTAGTTTAATTATTTAAATGTGTTTAGTTTGTTGTTTTTTTGTGGTGCAGTCTTAGATCAATTTATTTGGATGTTGGTTTAGTCCCCCCTTCCCCCTCTTTCACATGTCCATTATGGTTCGCCCCTGTCCGTAAAGCTTCCCCAGTGTGTCAGTATGGTTGAGTCTGGTCAGGTCTGCTCAGTTTAATCCCTTTTGTTTGTTTCATTTAGTTATTTTTTTCAGTTGACCCTGAGTTACTTTTGCTTTTGAAGGACTGTTTGTACGATTTTTACCCATCTTTACAAGGAAAAGTACTAAAAACTTCTTGGAAGAAAACCTCGCTTTGTCCACTGACTAATTGTCAACCCTCACAATCCCAAAGACCTCTATAGAGAAATAAATAGCTATTTCTCAGTCATTCTATTTGTCAGAATTTTTAAGCATTGCTAATCCTATTTTTTTGCCATTAATTAAAAAAAAAAATTATTCAAGTTATAAACGTGCCAAACGTTTTGGATGCCCAATTAGCAAAAAGTTTGATTGACAGATTTTGTGCTGTCCACTTTCAAGTGGAAGGGGCGTGGCCTCCAACAAGCTTACTCCTGATTGGTGGGAGTGGTTGCCATAGAAACAACGACTCAGACCAACTCGGACCAATCACTCCTGATTTCTGGCAGTGTTCATATTGCCAAAAAATGTCAACTGAATTGATTTCATTAAGCTGGAAGTTAGCTGTTTTCTGCGGATGATATCACACTAGCTCAATGGTCGGATTTTTTTTTGCATATTTGAAATTGAAAAAATGATTAGTATGAATTAATGCACCCTCAAAAATCTTGATGTTCTGTACTGAATGAATCCATCCATCCATCCATCCATCCATCCATCCATCCATCCATCCATCCATCCATCCATCCATCCATATCCATCCATCCATCCATCCATCCATCCATCCATCCATCCATCCATCCATCCATCCATCCATCCATCCATCCATCCATCCATCCATCCATCCATCCATCCATCCATCCATCCATCCATCCATCCATCCATCCATCCATCCATCCATCCATCAAATCATTTTTAGGGTCACAGGGTTGCTGGAGCCTATCCAAGCCACCTCATGTGTGAGTGAACTATTGGGAAAAGGCAAGACAATAAAAAACAGCATTGAAGTTACAAAAGAATGCGCTGAAAAAATCTATATTTAAATCAAATAACTTTTTTTCTGTTAAGGTGTAGCATGACAATTGTATTAAAGTCTGGATGAGCCATTTGCAACAACAGTTTCCTAAATATCTGTTTTGATTTTCTTCCTTGAAACCCATAACACACAGTAAAGGATCATTTAAAGGCAGAGTAAGAGGATCAGTTTTGGTTAAAGAAAACGAACCATGTTCTTCTCAGCAGAGTTAGTTTCCTTTGGTCACATGATCTCCACAGCTGTTGGAGCAAACCCAGCGTCTACGACCCGATCTCGCCGCTCACTTCCTCCCACGCTCTCTCGCTGACGCCCCCCTTTCCCTTAAAGCCTCAGTGGCTTTACCGTCTTTCATTTTTAAGGCTGTGTCCCTGTTTTGAGTGCGCAAATGTACTGAAAACACACTTGACAAACCGCATGGGGTTTCTCCTAAGAGTAAATGCCGACACAGACCCAAACAGATGCAAACACTCTAATGCCAGGAGGTCAGAGGAGACGTTTCTAAATCCATTTCAATCCATAATCCATCATCCGAGGGTAAATGAAGCTTTTCTTTGTTACAAAGAACCTTTTTCTGTTTTTAACCATTTATGATTTTCTTTGTAACAAGGAAAATCAAAACGATTAACTTCTTTCAGAGAAACAGAGATAAAGATGGAGTGGAGAAGCTTTAGCAGATGTTCTGATAAGATATTTGACTAATCCACTGAACATCGAGGTTGGGACTTTTTTAATATTTGGAACAGAGACTGTATTTTAGTATCATTAAAGACCAAATGGTTTAGTGTAATTAATTGAGACAAAAATAGAATTTAATTGTGTCCACAAGTAAGAAATAAGGAAATGCATTAATTAGAACATATCGTAATCATTAACTAAAGTTAAATAAAGTTTGATTGATTGCTTAAGAAGGAGTGGGAAAAAGCTAAAATAGCCTTACCCCTACTTACTTTGTTTTACAGTTTTGCAAAGTTTATGTAATCCGTGCAAATCATGTATACAAAAACGTCTTTATTGAGAGGATTGAGGATGAAATGTGTGCAGATGTTACAGTGTGACGATATGATCACCCAATCAATGAAGGAGTATCTATGTATTTAAAGGTTCTGGATGGATCTACCAGTCTGTGGGCCTCAGTTTAATACAGAATCTGTGGAGGGCGTTGAAAAGTTTGCTTTGCCCTTCCCCAAAATATCACAGCTCTTGAGAAGATCTGCATGGAAGAATGGACCAGAATAGCAGCAACATCGTGAGAGAACCTTTGAGCTCAGTCACTGACAACCAGGGTTACATTACAAAGTATTGAGGCAAATGGATCTTTTTTTTCATAATACAAATAAATTCTTTAAAAATAATCAATGTGATTTCCTGGATTCTTCCTCTTTTTTAGAGTTAAATGGATCCATGACGAACATTACAGATCTCCGTTATTATTTTAAGTGAAGCAACTTGCTGAATCTTTTTGGCTGAACATTAATTTTCTAAAAAGATTTGATTTTTATTTTAAACTTCCACATTTGATTGTTTTCATCACTGTGCTTGATGAATCAAGAACAAATCCGCCTTCTGTTAACCTCTTCACTCCGTATGTCATTTGCAACATGGCCGACTATTTAATTCAGGACTCCACAGAATTTACCATTACCTTGACTGGAAAAAAACACAAAAAATTACTTTTTTTCAATACATATTTGGAAATAAATTCAAGGTTCTGCTCTGTGCTATAAGAGAAGCTGAATAAATCCTCATAAAAAATTATTTTGCTAAAATAATTTGTGAAATACAGTTTATTAGGATGCTTTCAATTGAGTTTTTAAATTTTTAAAAAACTAGCAGATTGAAAGTTCTTTTTTAATAATAATAACAATTAAAAAAAATTTATTTAGCACCTTTGAAGATAAAAATCAGAAAGTTCTTCAATTAGGAAAACGCAATTAGGAAAAATCAAATTAAAATATATATATATATATATGTTGTTAGCTGCTTTTCAAAATAAAACACATAGTTTAGAGATCTGAGGCTGAGAAGAAGGGAGTTCCAGAGGGATGAAGTCACTACTCCTAAAGCTCTGACACCTTTAGTTTTTAAGCAAATTTAATTTAATTTAATTCTTTAAGATTCCGAAATGCAATTAAAATTGGATCATATAGGTAGTTCTTTTATTTCCAACAGCTGAAAACTTTAGATGAAAATCTAAAAAGTAACGCTGGTCAAAAAATACCAGCATTACTTTTTAAAATTTTTTCACTAACTTGATGGTTTTTATTTCCCACCATCATATCTCTTGTCCCTCTTTTGTCTTACAACTGCTGTTCCACTGTTTCTATCATTTGTCACTTGCTGTCATCTCATTTTTATGAACTATAATCTTTTTTGTTTATCACATTTTTCTGCGTTTTGTCTCTCTGTTTCTCCTCTGCACTCATCCTCACAGCAGACGGTTCTCCTGACTCAGAGAGATTCTGCTCGAGGTTTTCTTCCAGTTTCTTTCCCCTCCTCAGCCCCCTAATTGCTTGCTCAGTACAGGGGATTACACCAGCAGCGCTTAGATATAATCTGCTGGTCACTTAAAAAGGCTTTAATTTAAAAAATTGAATGATTACGTTATTGAATTAATTAGAATAAATTGGATTATATAAAGTGAAGTTAATACTACTTGGTTTGATGCTTGCTTTTTTGTGTGATTTTGCACCTCAAGACAACTTTATTTGTACTTTAATTACTTTTTAATGTTTTTTGTTGTGCTTGTATTTTGAGTTTTAGTGAGGATTAATTAAAAAATGCATGTGTTTGTGTGGATTTCAGCAAGTATTTAACATTATCCATCCTTCCTTGGTCTGACATTGATTTGATGGACATACTCCTAATTGTGTGAATGCTTAATGAGCATTCACACTAGTGATTCTCCTTTCCGTATGTTTTTCGGCATGTAAAAGCTCAGTCACACTTTCAGTGATTTCAGCAATCTTGGTATCAAAACGTTCAGCTTGTTCAGGCCATTTCTGCTTGTATTTCTGGTATTCATTAACTTTTGAAATATTGAGCAAAATATAGGAATACAGGAAATGAATGAGAAAGTCTTCAGATTTCAAAATTTTAAAGAGATTAGCAGCAAGCCTTAATATATATTCATGGGCTATGTTTGGATTTTTCATTGTAATTTTCAAAAGTTTTGGAGTTTAGCTTCTATTTTAGCAACAGGCCAACGTTTTTGACTAGTTCACTGAGGAATTTTAGGCTATTTTGGAGTTTAGCTAGTATTCGAGCAACGAGCTAGCTTTTTTTTGTGGCAAATTTGGTATCTACTGAGTTTTTGTTGCTAATACAGAGTTTAGCTTCTATTTTAGCAACATGCTGACATTTAGGCTAATTTGTTATCTACTGTGGATTTTATAGGCTAATTTAGAGTTTAGCTTCTATTTTAGCAACAGGCTAAGGTTTTTGACAAATTTACTTTACTTGGAAATTTTGGAGCTTGTACTTAAGCAACGAGCTAGCTTTTGGGGCTAATTTGACATCCACTAAGGTTTTTTGGACTAATTTGGATTTTAGCTCATATTCAAGCAACACACAAAATATTTTTGCAAAATTGCCATGTATTAGGGATTTCAAAGCAATTTTACCACAATTTTTTTTTTTTTAATTTAGGCCAACTTCAGCACTCTTTCATAGTTCTTTAAACACATTTCCAGTCTTTTAGCAAATTTAACATTTTGCAAATAGCTTTTGCATTTTCAGCAAATCCCTTCAGCAATTAAAGTAAACTGCATCACCGTTTCTTGCAAAAAGCTCCAGCATCTTCAGCGACTACTTTTAGCAAAAAGCACTCACACTAGCATAATCACAGGTAATTCAACTTTTCTAGTTGTTTCATAAAACTGTCTTTTGTGTCAGTTCCTTTTTCCTGTTTAGATAATTCTCTGATGTCTCTTCAGTAAACCTACTTTCAGAACATACACGATTGGACTTGAAGGCTTCAAACGCGAATCTGGACTACTAATGAGCAAATGCATTTTCCTTTGACTTCTTTAACATCACATACATTGCAGCTTACACTCTAATGTCCCAAAGTGCATATCCAGCAGTGGGCAGGAGCAGCAGGGAGTCAGAGGATGTCTGTAAGTGAGTGTGAACCCCTGCTGAGCTGACAGCTCTCCACAGTTTGAGTTCATGTGTGTGAGCGTCACAGCACGAGTCTTCTTAAACTGCAGGATATATTTCTCGTCAGGGCAACACGTTTTCAGTGACTGCATACAACCTAACTGCTGTTTCTGCTAAAAAGGACATTGTGTCAGGCATTTTTCAGTCAGTCCAAGTTTTTGCACCAACTTTGTCATGTTCTGGATCACTTGGTTGCTGGAGTCAGGTGTTTTGGGGACAAAGGCGGGGTACACTTTGCCAGGTCAACACAGGAAGACACGCACAAACAAGCTCACATTAAACCCTGATGCTGCATTCACATGTGTTTGGGATTCAAGAATGGGGTGAAAGTGGGTTCCTATAAACGCACTTTTGGAATTTAGTGTTCACGCTGCTAAGTAAGGTGAAGGGGATCTCTGGTAGGAAAAATTCTCCATGGAGAAATTCCATTCCTGTAAAGAATGGAAAAAGAGAATGTCAGAAACATGAACGCAGATGGAAAAAATCTAAACTACTGGTTGATAACGACATCTATGAAGACAAAACTTCACTCTTATAACTTACAACTAAGCAATGCAAGGAAGTCCTATTTCTCTGACATTATTACCAAAAACTCCCATAATGCTCGGGCCATATTCGCTATAGTCAACAGGTTGAGAAAACCCCCTGTGTCAGTGGCACCAGAACTTTACTCCACCAAAGCCTGTAATGACTTTGCCAAATTATTCAGTGACAAAATCAAAAATATTAGACAAACAATTGTTTCAGCAACAACATGTTCGGTATGAACCCTATCCACCAGAAACCAGTATGAACCCCATGGCTCAGTTTCAACCCATAAACAATAAAGATCTGCAGGACATTCTATGTCAACTGAACTCCTCCTGCTGTTTGGATATTCTACCCACGAGCCTTTTCAAAAAAGTTTCAAAGATCCTGGAACCAGTCCTGCTCCAGATTGTCAACTTGTCTGTAACATCTGGTGTTTTCCCAGAACCACTGAAAACAGCTGTAATCAAACCTCTCCTAAAAAAGGACAGTCTAGACAAAACACAAATGAGCAACTATAGACTGATATCATTGAAAAAGCTGTTTTCCATCAGCTAAATGAATTCTTAATAAAAAACAACTGCCATGATGTCTTCCAGTCCGGCTTCAGAAAGAACCACAGCACTGAAACGGCTCTGACCAAAGTGACCAATGACATACGTTTGAATACAGACAGTGGAAATATGTCAGTGCTAGTCTTACTGGATCTCAGAGCTGCATTTGATACAGTCAACTACGCTATACTACTCAGACGACTGGAAAACTGGGTGGGTCTCACTGGGACAGTACTAAATTGGTTCAAAACATACTTAGAAAGAAGGAAATATTTTATGTCAATTGGTAACTTCACAACTGAGCCAACAGAAATTACATGTGGAGTCCCCCAAGGCTCCATCCCGGGACCAAATCTATTTAACATCTACATGCTCCCACTGCCCCTGGTTATAAACAACAACAACATTAGTTACCATAGCTATGCAGATGACACATAGATATATATTACACTGACACCAGGAAACCTGAGGCCCTGTACAGGCTCTTGGTAAATGCATTGAGGCCATTAATGACTGGATGTGTCACAACTTGCTTCAGTTAAACAAAGACAAAACTGAGGTTATTGTCTTTGGGGCTAAAGAAAAAAGGTTAGACGTCACTACAGAGCTTCAATCTATTCAACTAAAAACTACCAACCAGACCAGAAACTTGGATATAGTGATAGACTCAGACCTACATTTTGGTGAACACATTAAGGCAGTCACAAAATCAGCCAACTATCATCTCAAAAATATCACAAGGATTAAAGATCTGATGTCTAAGCAGGACCTACAAAAACTAGTGCATGCGTTCATCTTTAGTCGACTTGATCACTGTAACAGTGTTTTTACAAGACTACAAAAACAAATCAATCCACTTTAGCATGCTCGCACACCCTGCTTTATTGAGCTAGCATGCTCCGCAGTATTGAGCTAACAATCTCCACTATATTAAACTAGTGAGCTCCGCTGTCCACCAGGCGGCTGGCTTGCATAGCTCCCCAACCCACTGAGTGTCCACTTAAACCAATGTGGGCAAACACAAGTGGGGCCCATATTTTCTGCCCACTTTTAAACCATATGGGCCCCACTCCCCTCTTGTGACCAAGACCCCAAGATACTCAATCTCTGATCTGTGGCAGGAGCTCTCCACCCACCAACAGAGGTATTTCTTTTTCTGGCCGAGAACCGTGGCCTCATGCAGGTTAAGCGGTGGTGATCTTCCCAGTCACTCCACCCCTGTGACCCCATGGGGAAGAGGCCCAGCCATCAGGGTGTTTTCTATTAGACCCAACTTTAGGCCTGGCTCCAGAGGGGGGTTACAGTGACACTGACCTGGAAGAGAAAACAAAAGTGAATCTTTCTGTTGCTGACATTGTGACCCGCTCTTGGTCTGGCCCGTCACTTAGGACCTGCTGTCTGCCATTGAAGACCCCACCAAGGTCATCAACCGAGGACAGCTTAGCTCCTAGGATCCCCCGGCCACGCAAACCCCTCCACCACGTTAAGGTGGTAATCTTAATAAATACACAAACTCAGATAAATAAAAAAATAAAAAAAATTTCCACGTTCTAATTTTTTTTTTAGACTAGAGTGTCAAGTCTAAATAACTGACAACTAACAAAATAAGAAAATCAAACAAAACTGGTCTTCTGGTTTTTCTGATAGATTTCTTGGATGAAATTTTCTCTTCATTTCCATTTCCTCCCTCTTCTTTTGGAATTCTTGTCCTAAGTGGACCATTGCAGCTTGTGCAGAGTCATAATTTAGAACTTTCTCGGCTGCGAGGCTCTCTGCTTTGTTGGCCCTGATTGTCTTGTCTTCAAGAGCTGTTTCCAGCTGAGCAATTTTACTGGTGAAGTCCAAATGTTGGTGCTGTTGCTGTGTTTTTAGGTCATCCATCTGGTGGTGGAGTTGAGCAAGCTTTTTGTTGTAGGCCTTTTCAGAATCGGTCATCATGTGCTCCTTGTCCTCATGAGCTTTAGCTGATATCACTCCAGTGATATAAGACTTCCAGGCCAGCACTCTTTGAAGTAAACAAGGTAAATATGATTTGTTTACTACATTATGTCGCAAAGAGGTCTTAAAAAGTCTTAAAAGCCTTGAATTTGAAAATATGGATATAAGGCCTTAAAGGGACCATACCATGATTTTCTCACGTTTATCAGAGTAAACTATATCCATATATATGATCATATATTACCTTTGGAACACTAAAAAACAAATTATTTAGGAAATATTAGTTTTTTTCTGTGAGTTTTTTACCATTTGGAAGTAAAATGACTCGATTCCTGAAGCTCCGCTTTTTTTTTTTATATAGGTAAAGCAGGTTTCACATCACACTGGATGCCAACCGCTGATTACAAAAAAAGAAGATGCAGAAGAAGATATTGTGAATAGAAAATGTGATTTATAGTTCAAGATAAAACAACAGTGCAATGGTAGAGGGAAACATGCAGCAAATAATATAATTTTAATAGGTAAAACTCCTTGAAAAAAGAACAATGCGGGAAAGATTGCAAGTAAAGATGAAGATGTACAAGCTAAAATTTGAAGAAAGAATATGAGAAAGGAGGTGCATTCCCTGCGTTTATCAAGTTCTTTAGTACAACAATTATTAATCAATTAAACATTTGTCTTTTTTCTTGACAAATTGGAATATTAGAATATCAGTTGCTGGATGCCTGTATGAATTTGTCCATTTTCATAGTTTATTAATCTCCTTTTAACCATTCCCAAACTCTGGATAAGCCCACATGCATCAGCAATCTTTCATTATTATTATTTTTTTAATTAACATCCATTTTGTTTCATTTAACAAAAAACGACATCGGAGCAAACTGTTTACACACTTTTAGTTTCTTAGTCATCGACGGTTTTACTGCCCCAGAATGTGAGTAATGAAGGTTTTCTGTAGTCCAGTAATTGTAATTTAATTTCTGAAATTTTAAGAGTAATTCATTACATTACTCTGTTACTGACAAGGATTTAGTTTGTTCTTCGTCCAGAGGGCTGAATATAAGACAGAGAAAATGGTCTTAACTTTTCATTTGCAATTAAAAAGTCTTAAATTTAACTTGAATAAACATGAGGGAACCCTGAGTATAAGTTTGTGAAATTAAAATATGACTGAAAATCATCTTGAATAATTATGAAGTGGGGAAGATTACAATCTAAACAGGAACTATAATTAGCAAAAAATAAAACAAAATAAGAATATAAAAAGAAACTAGCATCTCTCAAAATGTGATTTTTTTTTTATAACCAATGTTGCGCAGCACAAGATAAGATGGACTTTAAATTCATAAAAGATCAAATTTTTTACCAAAGTTTTGCGCATTCTGGAGGTAGCGTTGCGCAAACAAGACGTCTTCTTTTGCCTTTTTGTTATAGATAGATTTTTAAAGTTTAAAAAAATTGGTTTTAGTGTGTTCGATAAATGTTCATCTTCTTTGGCCCATGACCTAATGTGTGTTTTGGATTTTTCCCCCATAGGAATTAAGTCTGACACGCCTGCTTAAAGACTGAATGAAACAAAGTTAAATCAAATGAAAAAATTGCAGCTTGTTGTTGTGGAGATGAGACAGGTCATAAGGATAATTTAAACCAACAAAGACTGAAAAATAAACAGCGATAAATGCTGGATAAAAGAACTTAATTTATTCTCATATTTAGTACGGCCTTAACCTTGCCTTTGAAAGGGTTTGTTGTGATAATCTTTGTATTTTTTTTTCTAAACTCCAGTTGAATGCCTTCATGGTAAGTGGCTGTCATGGGGCTGAAATGTAAATGCGCTTCAATTCCTCACAGTCTGCATTTGCCATGAAGAAATGTTTCTTTGTTTTGTTTGAAACCCTTCTTTGCTCTCCTGATGCTCGTCTGCAGGCTTTTTTAATGGCTTCAGCGATTATGTAAAAAAGCTCATCTTCAGTGCCTCTAGAAAGGCTGTTATTAAAATAAATCATGCTGTCAACAGAATTAAATATTTTCCTTTAGAACAGGTCGCCTATAGTAGAACTGATTTTCACTGAACCTAAAAAACAATAAGCGATGCTAATGCAGATAAAGATGTATTGTCTTTGCACGCAGACCTTTTGATTTTGTGACTAAAGAGCCAAAGATTGTTGCTTGTTTGGATTCCTTGAGTTTTAAAATTTCAAGTATACATAACAACATTGGTTTTATAACTTTAAAAAGGTCATGCTACAACAAAAACGTGTTATTTACATTTAAAAATAAACTGCTGAGCGTACCCATGTGAAGACAGAGTGCGACGCGGCTTACCCTCCTGAGTCCCGGTGGAGGCATGCACAGCCTTAAGTCACTACTCCTTAAAAAACAAGTTCGTGCACCGCTACAGCTTTGTATGTCCCTACAATTGGATCAGTAGGGAAAAGCCGTAGGGGTAGGAGATAAATTCCAATTCAACCTTGTGTCATATAATTCACTAATTAATTTCTCCTCTGTGATTAATTTTCAAATGGTTGACACTTCACACACACCATCAATACTAAATCTGAGTCCCTGATTGGTCAAAATTCAACTAGTTTTAATTTTTAACTTGTATGAGCCTGAAAACGGTCTCAAAATGTTAGCAAAGCACATGATTACAATTGTTTTTAACACTGAAGCCTGAAATGCACATCTACATAGACTTTTTATTGGAAGTGAATCTACAAATGCCTGTAAATTTTTAATATAATTCTGCAAGAAATTATTGTTTTCTGTTTTAATTCTATATGGTACTAAAATACCTGATTGCTATCTAGATTGTATAATTTTGGAGCTACTCATCATTGCATAAATCTCCACATGTGTGCACATATGAGAGGTTAGTGAGAAAGAAAAAAACGTAAAAATGGTGCTTCTATTGTGCACATATAAAATTAAACCATAACAGCCTGTCTCCATTTGTCAGGAAAGCTAATCTAAGGGAAGCTGCTGGTCCATCTACAGGTGCACAGCCGGCTCAGGCCCATTTTAATAAGCTCATCCAAACGTGTGCTGCCCCTCGCCAATTTCCCTCAGTCTGAAAATCTTCAACAATAACGAGCTCTAACAAGCTCAGGGAGGAGCTGTTGCTCTGAGAACATTTAAAAAAAAATGATGCTCCACTTGTTGCAGTGGATATACATGTTACTGAATGATATTTCCACTAATTCCTCAATTTTTTTTGATATAATTGAACTAAACTTTGAAAGACAATATTTAACCTTTTTTTTATTGTTGCTTTTGAGAATTTTAGTGACAATTGTGGGTTTTTTAATCGTCCAATGGTACCAACAGTTTTGTGATCACACATACAGAATACAAAGCTCAAGTTATTTTTCTACATTCTTTCCTAATAAAAAGCAATAATTCATTTGAAATCATCATCTGACTTCAAAATTTGAGGCAACACACATTCAGGACATGGGTTTGTTTTTAATAGACATTTTAGAAAGTTGATGAATTGTATCATGTATGTCAGAGGATGGACTGTTTCAGTCATGTACTCATTGTGTTTTATTGATTTTTATTGTATATGCATGCTTTTATGGTGTTTTTGACTTTTAACATTTGGACTGAGATATGACTGAACAGCGAATGACATAATGACACCCAGCTGTGCCCAATCACACCTGGCCGGCACTTAAGACAGAGCATGAGACTCTTGGGGAGGAGCCACGAAGCGCAAGGAAGAGACCAAGCACGGAGAGCGCAGGCAAAGGGGGCCGTGCACTGACAGACTGGAAAAAAAAAAAGGAATCCACGCGGCGAAGAGTCACGGGAGGGCCGTACCTTACGAGAGGCACCGGAGCAGCCAGCGGACGTCTGCAACGGAGGAACCCGACCCACGACGGACGCCGGCCCTAGGAGCAGCGAACGCGGGCGGATGCAGCAGGAGACTACTGTCAACGCGCTGAAAGAGCTAAGTAAAGGAATGTGAAACCGTCACCGTATGTGCACGAGGTCGACGCGTTAATTAGCTCGACACTGAGTCTCCTGCTGGTGTCTGTTTAGGGCCGGCGAACCCGGAAGTCCAGCTGTCAGCGCGAGCCGTGGGAGGAAAGGAAGACCACCTGCTGGGCAGAGAAGCGGAGCCTCCTCTGCCACCCCTTTCCTTCATTGACTGTTTTAATTTGGATTTCTCTTCGATCCATTTTAAGACAATTTTTGGGCTACTGTATTTTATTTTTTTTTTAAACAAAACTTAATTGTTTTATCCTTTTTATCTTTTATCTTTTTTAAATAGTCCTAGAGCCCATTTTTAAGATTTTATAAATAACCTTTTTATTAAACTATTTTAAGCGCATTGAATGGCTGTGCTTCATTTCTGAGCAATTCTGTGATCCTTGGACCTGAAACTTCAGAGGTCGGTCGGACCTCACATGTACACCAGGGTTTGACTTTTTATATAATATTTAAAAAAGAAATAAATGAAAAATGTGACAATAACACCTTGTATTTATAGGGAACTCTTCAAAATTAAACCAAAACAAATTAGGAATATATAGCATTATCTGCGATAATTCAAGTGGGAATGCTGTAAGACGAATGAAGCTAGAGATAATAGCTGAAAATGCTGAAACTGATAACTAAAAATGCTCAAGCTGATAGCTGAAAACGTTGACTCATGCATGCCAAAATATTAGCTAAATGTTAAAATAGCCCAAAAAATTGTAAAATTTCGTAATTTTGCAGATATAGCTAGCATATTGCTAAAATATTAACTAAACTTCAAATTTGCCTAAATAACTTAAAAACCATCAATTTTTTTCCATAACAGCTTACATATGGCTAACATATAAACTAATCTCCAAATTGGCCTAAAAAACTGGAAAAATATCAAAACTGGCAAAAACAAAACATACAAAAAAAATGGCTAGCATAACACTGAAATATTAGCTAAACTTCAAATTGGTCTAAATAACTTAAAACAGTCTAATGTTGCCATATCAGTGTAACCAAGCGATGGGTACGTTCACTTATCCGTCACGCCGAAGTAAAAGAAAAAACACAGGACAAGGACTCTGCCGTGTAGTGGCTTGGCTTTCGTACCTCTACAGGAACCCAGAAGGGCCACACAACTTCCAAAATAAAAGAACCAGGAAGTTAGTTATAGCAGCTAGCATAATGGTAACATATTAGCTGAACTCCAAATTAGCCTAAAAAAACTGGAAAAATGTCTAAATTAGCAAAAAAAGAAAAAAAAAATAGAACTATGTTGCTTAATTAAAAGTTGAATTCCAAATTACCTTAAAAAACCCAATGGTTGCTGAACATATTAAAGTTTGAACGGTGCTTCTAGCTGAAAAAAAGATGGCTGAATATCTTAAAAACTGAAAAGTTTATGAATACCTAAAGTGCAAGCACAAGTGTTGTGAAGGAGCTGATTGTTTTGATACCAAGATTGCTGAAATTGAGGATTGAGTTTTTGACGTGCTGAAAAACGTACGGAAAGGAGGAGGAAAATCACTATAGTGATTTGACAAATTAGACAAATATAACCCAAAATAAAAATACATATAGAGTGAAATGATCTACACAACTGTGCGATAGGTTTAGTTTTAAAGTGCGGAAATGAACTGATGTAGCAAATGTATGGGGATCACTCACTTAAGTGTCTAGCATGTAAAACAGATTATTTTTTTTAGTCCTTTTCTTTGACTTTTCCTTTATCTTTTGGTTTTGGTGTCTGTAAGTCACCCAAGCCTAAACTGGGCTGTTTAACTTTGCTTGGAGATAATCAGAGATCAGCATGGAGGCCTGTACTCTCTCTGGGACATGAAGGTAACTAAGAAAGCTAAAGGATTTATTGAACAGCTTGTCCTTCAGTGAAGTAAATTCTTCTCGATTCTCTCAGGAAGGAAGATTAACTCCAATTGTTTAAAGTTTGTCTGCCGTTACTTGGACTTTTTCCTTTTTAAAATATTTGAATCACTCTTTCTTTAATTAAAATATTTAGTTTTTTTATTTGCTTGTCTAACTGACAGAGCACAAATATTTTGTAATTTCATAAACCCCCACCTGTAAACTTGTTTTGTGCATTCTAGCTCAATATTTCCTAAAATTTTCCATAAAAATGTAAAACAGGAAAAGTGATGCCATGTTTCCACTTGTCCTGTGTTTGCACTGTTAAAGTAACACCATCTTTTTTTTAAAGCTATCATTCTGAAATTTGTATTGTCTTTAATCACCATCTAAAACTCTTTGTTTAACCACGTGAATAAATTGTTGCGGTGCAGCGACCTCCTTTCACTTTACATTACTGTTATCTGCTGCAGGAACTCTGGAGCCACTGATCTAGTAAGACACAGCTCTCCGTGATGGATTCAGTATTGATTCAGTTGGGTGTGATCTCCATCTGGCTAAAGACCCACTTTCATGGTGTCAAATAACCACATTAGGTTTAAGGAATCAGGACTCAGAGCCACCGTATTCCATCTGACACACAAAGCCAATCTGGGACTTCCAAACGCTAAATAGGATGAAGCAAGGAGGAGTGAACTGAGATTATGGATTTAGTATAGATTTTGACGAGTAATTTAGTAGTGACGGCAGGTTTCAGAAGTCTTTGATAAGTCTGAGACTTGCTGAGTCTCAGTCTTGAGACGTGAGGCCCTTTGAGTAGAAGCAGCAACTAATGCTCTGCTGACAAGTTTCTCGAGCACCAGCCATGTGACGCGTTCCTTAAAGCATAAAGTGTGTTCTTGAACACGCCTTTAGCATATGGTGTTCACAGCGGACCATTGCTACCCGATACTAGTGCATGTCTGCCACCTACAGTTGGAAGAGGCTGGGTGTGAGACGTTGAAGCGATAAAAATCTCACAAATCTTCCTCCAGACTTTATCTTTCACATCTTTATTGCAACAAATAAAAGACTCAAACGGTTGTTTTTCAGTGAATTGGAAGGAAAGCAAACCATACATAACTACCAAATCTACATCCCTGATGTGAACGGACAGATAGATATATGTACAGTTAGACAGACGGTTGGATGGATGGACTGTAGTTTATATGCTGAATAAATTAAAAAGAAATAGACTGACTTTATTCTGGACTCGTTCAATCAGTAAACAGGAACACATAATAAATGTACAGTACACCAGGTGACTAAAAAATACATTGATAAAATATACACCACTAAAAGTATATAGAAAAGATTAAAATAGTTCAAAATACATTACTTAAAAAGCACAATTGTTAAAAGGCAAGAATTTAAATGAATTAAAAAGCGAAGGTGAGAAGACAGGTATAGTTGAAAACGAATGGCACCAAACTTGATGTTGTGTATGTACAAAATAAGAGTTTTTTTGCAATATCACAGCTTATATGTAAAAAAATACCATATTTAACGCACATATTTAAATATATGCATTAAACACTTTTTAAAAAACAGCAGTTTTGTGATTCAATGTTATGTAAATCTTTGTTACATAAAGATTTTCCTGCCTTTTGAAAGTGTTTGTTGTGTTTTCTGAGCAGAATAATAAAGAGGATTCCTGTAAAGAGTCGCTCTTTCTTTGAACGGCATTTCTAGAACAGGTGAACTCTGACCAAAGCTGCTTCCTGGATGACACGCCGGTTCACTGTGAGACCTGATGTCTATCAGTGACTCACAGAAGAAGCGAACCCGGTTTTTGATGGAAAATGTCACGCATTCCAACATTTCACCTTCTGTCCACAATTATTATTAGCCTTTCTGTTGTGAATTTGGCAACATAAATACATTCTGACAGAGATAATAGTCAGCTTTCACCCTGACGGCAGTGTGAGGGAAGAGCGCTACAGTAAGTCAGTGGCCCTGAAGAAATGTGAATCTCAGTCTCCACATGAGAGATAAACACCACTAGCACAACTCTCACCCTCCTCTCAGGAGAAGAAAGAATTGTAGCACCATTTACAAAGACCAGACACCTTCAGTTTTATTAAATTTAAGATGACTCGCACATTTGCGCAAAAGCGAAATGGAAAATATGGAAAGCTGCGTGTGACAGAAAGACTCCCCTGGAAGCTAAGAAACAGGAAAACAGTTGTTGCTTTCATACAAGACTTTAAACACTGAAAACATTTATGTGTTTTTCTTCTCACGAACAGGAAAATTCAAATATGAAAATCCAATTTGAAATGTAACAATAAAGATATTTACTTGTCACTTTTCAAGCTAAGCAAGTGAAACCAGGACTTTTAGGTGAAATAAACTCTTTTTTTTATATCAAAGTCTAACATGTCAGTGATAATCTGGTAATTCAGTGAATCATTAAATTGAGTTCCTATGAACTAACCTCCGTCAAAGTCTATTGAGTATAATTCACTAGAAATTAACATTTTGACACTTTATTTTCTCAGCTCACCCTAAAGTCAAAAACACATTTTGTTGACTAACCTCTAACTTCTCTTCCTGGTTCACAAATTGTAATAAAGCTGTGGTTAAAAATCTGGTTTTAATAATTTGGGGTCTTTAAATGTTAAAGCATAAACTGTAAAAATCAAAGAACAGTTAAATACCCAGAGGATTAAACCAAGGAAAATGCATAAGGGTGGTTTACAGCCAATTGTGAGGTTGGGTTTAGAATCAGCACCGGTGGGTCGGAGGTCATCGTTCTTGACCAGAGAAAGAGGATTTGTCCACTTTAGATGGGAGGAGAGGTGGAAGAGTTTCAAAATCTTAGAGTATTGTTCATGAGTGAGGGGACATAAGTGCTTGAGATTGGTGCTCACTGTCAAAGGGTTTGTTATACCAGTCTGATCATGATAGCAAAGCTTCCAATTTACAATTTGAGCTTTTTTCCAGGACTCACCTATAGACATGAGGTCAAGATTGAGACAACAAGGTTCTGAATACAACCTGCTAAAACGAGTTTCCTCTGGACGGTCGCTGGGCGCTCCCTTAGATGTAGAGAGAGGAGCTCAGTCACATAGAGCGAGCTCGGCGTAGAGCTCTTCCACATCAAGAGGAGCCAGCTGAGATGCCACAGGCATCTGGACTAGATGTCTCCTGGATGCTTCCCACGGGAGGAGTTCTGGGCATGTCCCGCTGGGCGGAAACTCCAGGGGGGAAGACCCAGGACACCGGGATGCTGGAGGGACTACATCTCTCAGCTGGCTTGAGAACGCCTCTGGTTTCCCCTCAGGAAAGCTGGAAAAAGTGGCAGTTTGGATATCTTTGCTTGGGCTGCTGCATGAGAGGAAGAAAATGAACGAATGGAGATTTTCAATCATCCAGATTGATTCCCTCAAAGCATAAAAATCAGTCATTTAGACTCGGTTTCTCTTTTATTTGAAAAGACACTTTGGCTCCTTTCAAAGAGGCTTCCTCAGCTCTGAAATAGAGTGGTTAATATCTGTTACATGTTCCTATGAAAGACTCTTAAGACATCACTCTTCATTTTCACCAAAAGTATAAGTGGTTTTCTGTCATTTTAAGCCTTTTTGTCCTTAGGTGGGGATCAAAAATGGCTTTTTCTTACATTTCATTCAAACTATCCTTTTTCTCTGGCTGAGAGATAGACTTCAATACTTCAGGAGTTACCATTTTATTTCAGAATGGAAAAAACATCTAAAAGATCTCAAAAGATAAAACAAGTCTAGTTGACTGTTTTTTAACCTGTTACTGTTAACAATGTTCACAATATGTTCTTATTTTATTTTATTTTTTCATTTTTAATCAGTTATAAGTCTTTCACTAATGTGGCCAATAAAAAAAAGAAAGAAAGAAAGAGAGAAAAACTGATAAATGAATATGGAATTACGTTGATCGTGTCAACGGTTGCAAAGTTACACTACGTCAAAGATTTTGTGTTAGGCGACAACACCGCAGGTCTATCTAGTCTATCCTCTCCCGTCACAGTTCAGTCTGCAGAAGGATGGAATAAAAAGTCATTTTCTATGTGGGTCTGAAATTAATAAAAACAGAAAAAAAATATGCGTCTCTTATAGTGTTTGGGCAAATGTGGAGGAGGGCCGGATTCGGCCCGCGGGCCGTAATTTGGGAACCCCTGAGCTAGAAAAATAGTTCCCTGCCATGCCAGAGGGCCCAGCGTGGGGCCTCACCCCGAGAGACACACAGCCACTACACCCATAAGTTCACTTGGAGCTGAATTTCAAATACACGTTAGCCACTCTGCAGAAAATATATCCAAGAAAACAACACAGGTTTATTATTTAATTAATTTAGGCTAAAAACAGTGATAAAAAAACCTGCTGGGAAGGCTTTGAAAATAGGGAGTAAAACTGAAGTAAATAAATAAACCAACTGTTATGAATTATTAGAGTTTCTGTTCAGGTGGGTTTTTTCTATATATTTTTTATCATCTCTTTATGAGTGGATTTTTTTTTGTTGGGAATCTTTAATTAAAAAAGAAGAAAAAAAACAAAGGGAGCCCATTCTGACAAAAGCCAGTATTGGGTTAATAATGTCCGTTTCTGTAAAATCATCTCTCCACAATTTAACCCCTAAAATGTTACAAACAATTTAACCATTTCTTGTTATTAAATTAAATACATTATTTAGTTTCCAATATAGTTATTAATTCCAAACGTGACATTCTGAGGGGCATTTTATTATCCTAATCCAGTTAATTACCCCCCTGCATGGTTTAGAATTACATCTTGGCATGCTCCAGATATAATCTCTTCTCTTATGCATGTTGTGGTGCATCGCTGCTTCTTCAGGGAGCCATTCAGCGTGTTTGTGAAGACAGGCGTTGTGCTGTTTGGGAAGTTTTTCCTCAGAAAATGTAAAACAGGCAGAGAATGAATAACAAGCCTAGATATTTATATCAGCGCTGCATAATTTTAGTTCCGTAAATGTCATTTCTCTCGCCCTCCTCATTTTTCACATGAATTTCAAACTCCTCTTTTCTTTCTTTAAACTTTCTCTTTCTGCACAACCGTTTCTTCTTGTATTTCTTTTTCTTTGTTTTGTTTTAGTTATTTCCTGTCCACCTTCTCCATGAGAATGCCTCTTTCCCCCCTGCACACTCTTCTGTTATTTTCTCTCTTTTTATTCTGTAATTTAGGTCATGGACTGAGTATAAAACTGCACACAGCTGGCCTAAAAAACCCCTGTCTCCTGTCCCCTCCCCTCAGAATCTCTTTTGCTCTCACAAACACACACGTGCATGATGAACTGCATTATTTCTCTGGCGCTCACTGGTCGCCTCCTGACGAACACGCTTATCTAGTTCATCATTTGAATCTGCGCTGGATGTCACACCCTCAAACCGTAAAATTTTATTCCTGTTTTTACATTATTCAGCTTTTAAAAAATTAAATATATTCAAAATATTTTCTTTTTCTTGAAAATGATTTTGGTGCTTTTTTAAAATCCAATCAGGAAATATTTTGCATGTCAGCACATCCTGACTTTTGTTTATATTCTAAACTTCATTTTGCTTCTCTCTGACTATTCTTTTTTATTTTATGGCCAGTATGGCAAAGGTCAGCAATTGAAAAACCAAATTGCCCGTTCGGGTCCTATAATCACTCATTTTAATCTAATAATGTGGCCGGTGCAGACAACACACCGTCGCACACAGATGCACGCACACTCTGCAGGCCTTTGGGTTAAGACAGTCGCACAAAAGCTTAATCACATAATCCTCAATCAAATAATAAATTACATCATTTTTGGTTGGAGCAACAGCATCATTGATATTGAAAAACAGAAATAAAAGGTTTGGAGAAAGTTTGCCAGGAAACCAGAAAGGATTATGGGAAAAGAGATAAGCAAGACATGGCAGAAACAGTAAGAATGAAGGTACGGCATGAAGTAGTTAAATTGCATCTGATGAAATATACCATTTAAAATAAATAAAGTACACTTTTTATAAGGCAAAACTGCATTTAGAGGAAAAATGACCAAAAAATTACAAATAAATAAAAAACAAAATAGTGAAGAACGTACTTCATAACTTTCAATATGAAAGTAAAAAAGCAGAAATAATGTTCCGTGAATATAAGTTGCTGTGTCAGACATTTACAGCTATTTCTTTCCACATTTTTTATAAGCATTTCTTAAACTAACTAAATAAAAATGTTTCTCCCCAAAACAAACAGCTTTAAGCTTTGTTCACAGAACTCAAGTCAGGCATTTTAGACATTGATTGAATTTGATCCTCAGCCTCTGAAGAGTTTGAAATAAAGCTTTATATACGTTAATATTTATACAAGAGCTTACATTCAGGTACCAGCTGTAGCTTTGTGGGCTTTTGAATAGCAAAGAAATGTTTGAAACTTAATGTTTGCTTTTTGAGATTTTTATGATCTCTCATTTTGGAGGTTCAAATGGACTAACAACCACTCTATTGAAATGCTGTTTTTGGTGTTTTAAACACCTTATTGTGAAATTTTTCCTATGATGGAGGACATATATGAAGAAAATGAAGCATAAAATTGCAGTTCTGAGTATTTCTTTATTAAATTTGTAGTCAATCAGGAGCAGACGAAATCATGAAGCTGGAAAAAAAGTGTATTTGTCATGACAAAAATATGCTGGTGGGATGGACTCAAGCTTCCTGCTCTACCATTCTGATGCATCCACTTGTAGACGATTATATCCATGTACGTCTTTGTTTTCCTCGTCTGAGCTCAAATGTGAATACTTCCAATATTCCTTGCCAGTAAAGTTGTCATGATTTCATGCTTGGGCTTTTGTAGTGCTTTTGTCACGTTGTGTTTTCTGTCAGTCTCACATATGTTCAGGTTGATCATCCACAGCTGTCTTCATTTAGTTCATCTACCTCAGTGTATTAAAGTGTCTGCTTCTCAATTCGTCATTGTCGGGTCATCTGTTCTGTCACTATTTTGAGCCCCTTGGGTTTTAGTGTCCACTACTTAGCCTGGTCTCCAGCGTTTGGGACCTCCGTCTGCCATTCCTAGAAAAAGTTTAGGGTGTATTCAGACTGGACACATTCAATTCGCTTAAAGTAAACCAGTTCATTTTCCCCAAAAATCCGGGACAAGCTTTTAGTCTATAATACACCCAAGCGGACCCTGGTCTGCATGGGACCTGGAACTCCTCCGACCTGTCTTTCAAAGTGGTCTCGATTTTGTTTTCCAAGCGGACTTGGCTTTTATTTACTCTGAACTTCCTCAGTCTGATCAGGCTCAATGAAACAACTGGACCAAAATGGCCACCGTATCCAGGCCTTAAGGATATAAACAAAGTAGGAAAAACTGAGTCGATGAGCCGTGGGCAAATATAAAGCAATAATTAGTTTTGATTTATTTAAACATGTAAAACTTTACAAAAAAATAACTTAAAAAATAGTCACCTTTTATAAAAGAAAAGTCACGAATCACATCCAATAAAAACATGTTTGAGAAGCAAATGCTTATTTAAGCCCATCCATGTCTTTTTCCAGTAACTCAAATAATTCACAATATGTAAATCTAAATAAAACAATACAATATTCCAGTAACTTTTAATTTTTCCTCTTTTCACCCTTAAATCCTGTAAATTTTTATCCACAATCACAGTTTCACAATCAAAAATTGTTTAAATCCTCATTTTTATTCTTCCACCTTATATTTTGACAACAGCTTCTATTTAATTGTTTTTGTAAATAGTTTTATGTCCAAAAATTGTTAGTATTTATTTGTATTGATGTATTTCTTGTTTCATAATTGTCATGTTATCAAACAGAAAATAAGGGTCCAACTGCTTACTTGTAAGAACGTTTATATTAACACAGCTGAAAACGCTCATCACATGCTTTTCTGTGCTTTTCTCAGAGCTGCTGTGATGTCATCCTACCTTGTAGTTTCTTAAAAGAATTCTCTTAAAAACAAAACCATAACACTACAATGATGAGAAAGAGCAACTCATTGAATTGCAGGCAGATGAATGCAGGATTAGTAAAACAACTTCTCACTGTTTTCCAGACAATCTATATACAAATAAAGTTTGGATAAATTAAATATCCCGACAAGGATTAAAAGATGCAGGATTTATGTATTTTCTCTCCCTAGTTGCCTTTGTATTTCCTGGCCAATGACTGACAAATCTTTAGTCAGGTGGTTTTGTTTACAAGTTTTGGTTCAAAACTGAAACGTCAGGTTGATGGCTGTCTGAATACAGACTAAATGCAAGGTTTGAGCTTCTGACAAATTAAGTGAACTCGGTCCAGACCAAATGATTTTTCCAATCTAAATACATCCTAAGTTTAGGGTGTGCGGGGCAGTGAACATGTAAACAGAGAGCTCTCAGTGGCCGCACCTTGTGACTTTTAAAATGTCTTGTATCTAGTTTAATTAACATCAGCATGGAAGCACAGTGTTCCACAAGCT
This sequence comes from Oryzias javanicus, assembly GCA_003999625.1. Lineage (NCBI taxonomy): Eukaryota > Metazoa > Chordata > Actinopteri > Beloniformes > Adrianichthyidae > Oryzias > Oryzias javanicus. The sequence continues at coordinate 7,645,502 of CM012443.1, forward strand.
TATTTTTAGTTAAAAAAAATAAACTTTAACCCAACCAGCAAGGCCAAGTTAACCCCATGTGGTTTAAAAGTGGCCAAATGTGGGCCATGATTTGGTTTGTCCGCAGTTTCTGTGGTGGCCCAATGAGTGAGATTCGCTTCATTGCAGCATGCTAGTGAGCTCCTCTGTAGCATGCTAGCGAGCTCCTCTGTATCGAGCTAGCAAGCTCCTCTGTAGCATGCTAGCGAGCTCCTCTGTATCGAGCTAACAAGCTCCTCTGTAGCATGCTAGTGAGCTCCTCTGTATCGAGCTAGCAAGCTCCTCTGTAGCATGCTAGCGAGCTCCGCTAAAGCAAGCTTCGTTGCAGCATGCTAGAAAGCTCCTTTGTAGTATGCCATTGAGCTCCTCTGGAGCGTGCTAGCTCCTCTGTGTTGAGATAAGCTCCACTGTAGCATGCTAGCGAGCTATGACATGCTAGCAAGCTCCTCTACAGAGAGTTAGTGAGCTCCACTGTAGCGAGCTCCTCTGTATTGAGCTACAGAGCTCGGATGTTGCAAGCTAGCGAGCTCTGCTGTCCAGTAAATGGCTGGATAGCATACCGAGCTTATACCCACTGAGTATCCGCTTAAGCCAATGTGGGCAAACACAGGTGGGGTAACTACGGAAACTGTGAACAAACCCATTTGGGGCCCTCATTTTCTACCCACTTTTAAACCATGTGGGGCCCACTTGGCTTTGCTGGCTGGGAATCAAACCATTAAGCTGTCCTAATATAAATATTATAGGTTTGTGAACTATATGGAAATAGAATGTACGGTACTTTTGTTTTTGGTTCCAGTCTCAGTTAGAGCAATCCAGAGTGAACATGCCCTTCAAAAATACTAATTAGTTTTGATTTTGACTTACCAGTTCACAGTTTTGTTTTAACACAATTTCACATCAAATGACTCGTGCTAAAAACACAGAAGTAGTTATTTTGATCAAACAAAAGTGGATTCTACGTAATTAAAATAGTTTATATAAAATAAGGCTTTATCAACACAAAACAGAGGGAATGGCCTTGAAAAAGTAAATTAATCACCGACTTAAGAATTTAAATGGCATTTCCTCGTTGAAAATTGATTTGATTCTGATTCATTGCTTTTTTAAATCCTGCATTTTTATCTTGCCAGCTCCATTTCCATTTACAATAATTATTATGGTTTTAAATTGTCTACACAAGCATGTGCACATGATGAATAGGTTTTACTTGATGGATGCAATCCTTCACCCTGCCTCTCACTGATGACTGCCGGCTCCCTAAATAGGATTAAGTAGAAATAAAACATACAGATTTATTAATATATGATAAATATCTGCAAATATTGATTTTATGTTTAATAAAATGTTAAAGAAATTGCATCTTTTAAGCACAATTTTCCTATTTATTTGTTTTTCTTAGAAAATTAGAGCAAAGACTTTTTCTTGTCCACATTTATATTGTAGCACGTTTCATATTAAATGTTCACTAAACACATCAACAGATTTGATGTTATGTGTTTTTTTTGGACAGTTTTGACCTGCCAAGACACAAACACAGAAAAAAAAATGTTTATAATCCTACATATTTCCATTTTAACAAGGTTTTAAACCTTTGAAATATTCTAAAATTAAAAAAAAAAAATTAATTGGTCAAACACCAATTAGATAAAGATGTAAACACTTAAAATGATTACTTGGGAATAAAAGCAATCTTTTGTGATTAAGACTAATTTCTACAAAGTTTAAGAGCTTAAGAACATTTTGGGGCTGAAATGAACAACCACAGACTCACTCCAGTCATCTTTTGATTTATTTTCAGTGTTCCTAGTACTCTTTTCATCAAAATTGTTCAGTTTTTAGCCAAAATATAAAAAAAACCTGTCTTTTTCTATGACAGTTTCTGCAGAGCGGCAGTAGTTCATTCGAAATTCATGTCTGTGCGTGGATGTGCAATACTGAGAATTTGGGTATTGACCCGAGACAAAGTAATTACAAGGCTGGTATCAGTAATATTGATCATTTTTTTCTTTAATAGCTGTATTATAGAATAATTGTGGAAATATGCAGTTTTTCTCAAATAGGTATTTATTAAAACACAGGGCAGAAACTAGCAAATAAAAATGTTTATTAACTAATTACAGCAAACTATGCTAAACATAGATCAAATATAGAATGATGACATAATGCCATGATAATAAAAAGGAAACAGTGGGTAGCGCAACATTTAAAAAAGTAACAAAAATTGTAGTATAAAGGCACCACAAAGAAATTTTTTAAAAGACATAAAGCCAGGCATGAAATATCAAAGTCACTAGTGACTTTGATATTTGTGTCTGCTTGTAATTCAGAATAATTTGAAAAAAGATATACTCAGGATCGCAATTTTGAGTATTTTTCTTTGATATGTCCTCGATTATCATAAAATGCCACAAAAACATGTTAAAACAAACCAAAAACAGGATTTTCATTGGAGCAGGTCTTAATCTTAAGTCTAACTCTTGAGTAAAAGAACCAATCTTTGGAAGCATTTCTTTCTGCAGAAACTACACTGTGACTGCTAGATCATTATCTCCAAGAAGATGAATGGTCAGAACTGTTCAAGAGCTGATTTTAAATGAGCTTAAGTGATCAAATTCAAACTGCAAGTGAACTGAGGACAAGAGAGTTTAATAATGAAGAGGCTTCAGCGGTTAAATCTGCAGTTATGGATCACAGGAAAAGAAGCGGCTCAGCAGGAGGTTCTTTTTAAGTCTTCTTCTCCTCCTCACCGTCTCCTTTCTTTATCCTTTCATCAATGGAGGCGCGTCCCCGCAGAAAGGCGAGGCTCATTATTCGTGCGCGCGCAATCACGGCATGCGCCGGGCAGCTGCCGCCATATGTGAGTGTTTGAACGTGGAGAGGCCGGGGGGCTTTTCCAGCAAGTGGGTTTCAGTCGTTGAACGCACCCCCACCCCTTATTAAATATGCATCCCTGCTAAATCACTTCCACGGTGGACAGATGAGCAGAAAGCTAGTGACCACCTGCTGGGCTGTTAAGGATCTCTCTGGTATATTGGGGCGGGGGGGTGTCAGCCTGTGGCCTGCCCCATCACAAATTCAACCCCATCCATTTTCCCCTGTGGGATGGATCAACAAAAAAGACTGAGGGCAGGAGGCAATTAGAGAGGAGGATTTTGTGAGAGCAGAAAACCAATGAGGAGAGGAACGCCTGTGTTTGAACAGAATTTATGATTTTACGTCTCTGTGTGTGTCTGACCAAAAAGGAAATCTGAAAAAAAAGAGAGAGATTGGGTGAGTGCACGCGGAGCTGTAGTCCACCCTGCCCCGGTGAACCCCTGTAAAAACCTCCTCCGTAATACACATGCACCGTGCACACCCAGCCGCTCCGGCTGTTCCCATGGAAACCCACACCGACAGAAAGCACGCTGGCCTCCGCCGGCAGGCTCGCAGTAGTGTGGAGACTTCCTGCAAGGAGTCAGTACGTTATTGATCCATTAGCACATGGGTGTCAGCTGGCTGACCAAACACACACAAACACACGCCGTGGGCACAAACACAGATCCGATGAAGTCCCTCTCAGCCTTTCCTTTGCAGAACTGACTCCACAACAGACACTTTGTGGCTTGAAATATATCGTATTAGTTGTCTTTCCTGATAAATGGGGATTTCCCCGCAACAGACGTCTCACTTTGTCTTCAAACTCTAAAATAGGATTAGGAAGTCTGCTGCACAAATCTGGGCTTTCTGAGGTTCCATCAGGTCCAGCCTGCAGATCCATGAAACATTTGAAAACTGGAGACTTGAGCTTGATATGCATCTTTTTGTGCAACCTCGGTTAATTTTCTATTTTTTTTCTTATGGATTTTTAAAAAATTTAGTGCACAGTTAAACTAAAACTGTACGAAAAAAGTAATTTTAAGATGTAAATTTTGTCTTTTTGCCACTGCAAAAATGCGTCTAAATTTCTATTAAAATAATTTACATTTTATTTTAATTTTTTGATCTAATATATATATATATATATATATATATATATATATATATATATATATATATATATATATATATATATATATGCCAAAAACTTCAAGCTAATAACATTAGTAGGTTATCTTTATTCCTACATCATTGTAAACAACCAGTGTGATTGACAAAAACATCTGCGCAGAGATTGCTAAAATCATTAATTTTTTTAACTCATGATTAGAAACTAAGAAAAAGCATTTCTGACTGATTTAAATCATCATAACTTGTTATAACCTTTGTTTCTACGAAGATATTGATCTGTCTATATTCAAAAAGCAAATTCTCAAGTTAGTGCAACCCTTAAGAAATTCTTAAAAAACACCACAGCTAAGTAGGGAATACAAAGTACCCCCAGGGCATGTAAAAATCCAATATAATGAATTTCAAATATCCAGCATGACCTCCAGGTTATTGTGTAAATGTTCAAATGCAACCCAGGCGGAGCCGTTTTAGGAAAACTCTGTGTCAGCTGAAAATATTTGACGGTTTGTAATCATTTCTAGAAGCAGAATGTTTCACATCTGGTTATTTCCAGCTTGTCCCATTAGCCAGATAAAGCTGCATTATTTTCCTGCTCACAGAGAAACATTTATAATGTTTAGTGTGCACTAAATTAGCTATGAATGGAAAACAGAACAAACAGCATCAGAACAGATGAACAGTTAAATCCAGCAGTTCCTGACCCACATCTGCATGAGAAATATGACATCACACTCATATCTGTTTTACTTCTGCCACAGCCTCTCAGAGCATCACCTGACTAAAGTGAGAAATGAGTCTTACTTCTTTTGGAAAAACTCATATAAGAGGGCAGATTTCAGATCTTATTCCAGTAGATGTAGGTTTAGTTGATGTTTTATATAGACGGTCATTAGCAAAACTTAATACGGGCCCGGACATGTGCTGAATCAAGCAGGGGAGCCTTTAGTGTCACAAATGATTCCAAACTGCTGCACATGTTTTCTCAGTCTGTGGCAGCACCGGTGAGAAGAAGATCTCCCGGCTGAACAAGCAAATCCGTAAGGCGAGCTCTGTGGTTCAACTGCAGCTGGCCGCAGTGGAGGACATGGCAGAGCGGAGGATTTCGTTCAAGCTCAGGTTCAACCCCTCACACCCCTTCATCGAGAGGAGAAACGTCTTCAGCAGCAGACTACTGTCCCATCGCTGCTCCACAGACAGACTGAGGAGATCTTTTGTTCTTCGTGTAATAAGACAGTACAACTCCCTGAATGAACATCAAAAGAGAAGAAAATTTCTATTTTTGAATGTTCTGTGTTTTTTATTGTGTTACGTTTTGATTTCTGAACATTGTATGAATTTGTAACAATTTTAATTAATATTTTTACTTTTTTAACCAATAAAAATATTTTATTCTTTTATTTGTTTTAATGTTTGTGTGAGAACTGCAAGCATCTGGCCCTTAGTAAGTTTCCTTCGGAATTAATAAAGCTTCAATTCAAACCATGGCAACTTTGTTTGTTTCCAACAATAACGCTGGAAAAGGGGGCCCCAGATCTTTTCAGGTCATTGACCAGCTCATCCTGTGTGGTTTTGGGCCGAGTCCTCGCCCAAAGTTGTGAGATGATGGACAGTCATCTTTAGCTTCTTCCGATTTCTAATAATTGCTCCAACAGTGGATCTTTTTACACCAAGATAATTGCCCTATAACCCTTTCAAGCCTTGTGGACGTCTACAATTTAGTCTCTGGTGTCTTAGGACAGCTCTTTGGTCTTAGCCATGTTAGTAGTTGGAGTCTACAGGTGTCTTTATGCAGCTGACGGCCTCAAACCGGTACTTTTAGAATGGACTAAAAGATGTTTAAGGGTCAGAATTTTAGCCGATAGACAGCATACAAATAAATCATTAGATTAATCATACAATAAGATTTACAGATTTTTTTTCAGATTATATCTCTCAAAGTGGACATGCAGCTTAGATGAAAATCTCAGACTCCACCATCATTTCTAAACAGGAGAACTTTCAAGATCCCAGTGTTCACTCATCGAGTTAAAAGGCCACTTTCCTCCATTAATATGTAAACAGGAAGCTTTATTTCCTCTCAAAAAAAAAAAAAAAAAAGAAATGAGCACTTTACTGTTTCCTTACAGCCAGGCACCATTTTTAGATGATACTTTTAAAGGGGATTTCAAAATACTTTCATTTTTTTCCTCACAGTTATCTATAGTTTTTCCTTTAAGGGACAAAAACAGCTGTCTTGCAATTTAATATAAGGATTAACTATTTCTTAAAGCTTTTCAATTTATGCATATGTTTTAATACAACCCCATAAAATAAAACGCATGAAAGTGATTCTTCTTGTCTGCTACAGTGGTTTAACTTGATACCCCTCTCAGCCTGATTCCATCATCCCGCACGTCTTCCCCTCCTCTGATGTCAGAGCTCCGCAGGGTCCTGTTGTAACTGTCTATCACTGGTTTTCGTTCAGTGTTTATAGTCCATCCAGCCTCTCTGATCCATTATAAATAGCTCTAAGTGGCACAGCACTCCCTCCTCGCCGCCTCTTAACACTTCCATCTATTAGACTCCCTGCTCGGCCCAATTAATCTGACTAGTTGCTCTGAAGGAATATAAAAGCAAAATAACTAATGTGCAGGTGTCCAGACTTTTTAGGCTGGAATTACAAATGCAATAAATGTAAATAACTGTAAGGTTTGCAGGATATTCGTCTTATTTGGAGAGGGGAATCCATAAAAGTTGTCTTTTATCTTAGATGCTAATCGGTTTGACTTTTTCATTTATTATTTAGGGTTTTGCAAGGACACGGCGCTAATTCAAGGTCTTCAGTTCTTTGAAGCCATCTTCAGTTAGTCAAGCAACACACAGAAGTTTAAAAGAATTTTTTTTGCTATTATTTACATGTTGAAGACATTTAGAGACAAATTGCAAATATTTATTGTGAATTTATGAATCTGTGCCCCTTTAAAGGACCAGGTATTTTATTTTAGATGACAGTTTGGGTCAGTTCACATTATAAAAGGGGTCTTTACTCTCATCACATTCATATGTTCTGACATAATTAGAGTTTGCAATTAAGTGCGCCTGCGCTGGGAGCTGAGAATGTTTCATGCCTAATATTCTCCCTGCTGGATTGCTGTCTGGATCGTATGCACTCGGATAGACCGGAGGCTATTAATACCCCAAGGGCCTTGAAGGACAAATAAGGATTATACTATATTTCATACTCTGTAATTTGCAGTGAATATGTTAATACAATTTGTAAGATTTAACCCATTTTTAAAATTTTTTTACAATTAAACTCACAGGATTATCTGTAAAAGTACTTTTTAAATTATTTTACGCTGAAGAAATCTCACATTTTTCTAAAGCTAGTTGAAGAAAACTATCATTTGAGTGGCAACATTTTCCTTTTATTAAAGTCAATTATTATTATTATTTTCAACTGTGACTAAAGTTAGAGGAAATTAAAACTAAAACAGCTTAAATGTGTTGAATTTCCTGGGAAATTCCTCGATTTGATAATATATATATATATTTTTCAATTGGCAAAGGAGTCTTTAACCTGTGGCTCTTTGGCTTTAATGAAAACATGCTCATTATTGAATACACAATCGAGTACTTATTTAAGTTTTGTCATTTCTGCTAAGATTTTTATCTTGTCAAACAACTAAGCACAAAAAATTCATTTACTGTCAAAAATTCTATAAAAATACTCTTTAAATTTGTGTGTTTTTAATTATATAGTTAGTCATTGTTTTATTTGGGTAAATTACACTAAAGTGGTTAAAATTTTGAACAAACGTTTAAAATGAATGAAAATGCTTTAGAGTTTAATGTTGTTTGTTTCACATCTTAGAGAATGACAATAAAAAGCTCAGTTTATTCTAAATTATTTTATTTTAATAAATAGATTCTACTAAAACCTTGTTTCTATCTGAGAGTAAAAGGGGAAAAATTTATATAAAAAAAAAACCTCATGTTTGACTGTCTTGTATTTTAAATTTAACTAAAGCTGCTGCAGCAGGAGGAACTTCATGACAGAACAGAATGGGGTTTAATTTTGCAGCACTAGCATAGCATGTGCTGCATTCAGAAGTTAAAGAAGTTACAACTGTTACATATATATATAGACAGTGTTGTAATTTTAGTTCTTGTAATATTTAAATTAAAACTGTAAATTGATGTTCAATTGACAAAAAACGTATTATTGTGAATTTTTTATTGATAAAGTGAGACTTTGTGGCTCTTGTTGGGTTCTTGACCAAACGGCTCTTTTATTGTGAAAGGTTGTGACCCCTGTAACAGCATTATCATAGGCTTACAATGGAGTCAGAATAAAGCAAACCTTCTCTGATCTGCATGCTTCTGGATCCACAATCTGGACCTTTCCGACAGCAAACACAGATAAAGCTTCTGCGATTCACCTGGAAAATCCCCCCTCCCTCCAAACATGGGAGTCTGAGCGGGTAAACTGAGCGACACCCATTTTCTCACGCTGCCTGGTCTCAACTTGTCTAGACATCCTCTTCCTCCAAATCCTGTTAGCTGCCCTGGCCCGTGCCACAATAACCTACATACCATCGTAATCGCACTCACTGACTGAAGCCAGAGAAGATGGGGGGGGCAAACGAGAGGGAAAAAAATGACAGCAAATCCTTGTGACAGAAAGGATGGAGGGAAGTGCAGACGGGGAGGGGAGAGCATTTTCCTTTTTGTGCTTCCAATTCGTTCTTGGAAAAGAAGGATGTGCGTTTTGGAGTGCCATTTACTGTGGCAGCGCTTCTACCAGCCAAAAAGTAAAAAAAAAAAAAAAAAAAAGATATTGGCAGAGCTCCAACCTGACTGGGATCCACACATAAACACAGAAATTCTGCAGTGGATTTCACTGGAGATGTTTCTTTAATTTACTCAGCAGTGGTTACACCTCCATTAAGCTGGCAGAGAGAAGGGATTGTTTTCCTGTTTATCTTTGACGTTTAGACACCTGAAAGAAGCAGCTAATTCAGTTGTAATGTGATCATCCCTTCAACATTAACTTTCACAGCTGAAACATTTGTATTTTCATTTGCTTTAAAGTCCCACTCCGATTATCTTTTGAGCATTCCCAATGCTCTTTCAATTATGGTTATGCTGCTTTTAGCCTAATTTACAAAAACTTGAGTCATTTTCTAGGAAAGATTTTAGAAAACAGTTCCTTAGAAGTTTGCCTCTTAATTAAAAAAAAAAAAAAATTCCTCTTAATTGTGGGCAGGACCATTAGTGCAAGAAACCCCGCCCCTCTTCCCCTCCCGCTGCTGAAGGCTTGGAGCAGGGAACTTGAAACAGATTGCTTTTGATTTAGAAACATTTGAATAAAAAAAAATACCTAGAAATGTAATGTTGAGGCTAATTTTCTCTCTTTATGCCCTCCATCATAAAAAAAAAGCCCACTGGAACAGAGTCAAAACACAAAAAAAGCATTTTTATCAGAGTAGATCTTTGATAAAAACAAGTTTAAATATATATTTGTGAACATTTATCTATGTTAACGCTTTTTATGCACTTTTATTGACTCTATCCTGCAATTATTTTACCTTTTTATGCAATACACAAAGTTTTAAACAGGGTTTTCACTCTGTGATTTTCAGGGCCAGACAGGTTTAATTCAATTCATGCCAAGCCCCCCCCAAAAAAAAAAAAATTTGTTCCTTTAATTTTCAGTTTTGGAGAAAATGGACTAGCCTGACACATCTTCATTTCACTCTGATTTGATGGTGTTCTGTCAAAAAACACTTTTTTTTGTTAGGAAAAGAAGAATTTATCTTGTAATTTAGTCCCCCCCCCTCTTTTTACAACAGAATCTTCAAATCTTTAAATCTTAAACACTAGAAATGCAACTTGTTCAAGTGAGGATAAGCTGTTTTCTTCGTAGTGCTTTTCTATACTCTCAGTTTAGATTTGTTGCTTTTTTCTGCTTACTAAAGTTTTGTTAGGAACCCCCACACCTGTGTCCACTTAAAATAATGAACCAATCAGCATGTCCTGAAGATCTTGTGGACATGTTCTGCTTTCAATGGTAAGTAGAATCATTCTCCTGTGTTGTTTTTTCTTACTTTAAATTATACATATTTTTGGCGTTTTATTTTAGTTCAGTATGTGTTGAAGCTTCTTACTGCGTGCATTTGAGACCTAACTTGATAAAAATTGCACTGAAGCAACAGACAGTGAAATGACATGCAACTAACCTTAAAAAGAAAAACACTAGAAAGTAGTAAAACTTTGTCAGTACAGAAAAAGTTATTAATCTTATGGTAAGATATCAAAATCTAGAAACAAGGAACTCCACATCGGCCTACCAAAATGGAAAAATAAGGTTTAAAATCTAAGAGTTTAATAGTATTACTTACAGTTGAATATTATAGAACCAAAAACATTTTTTTTTTTTGCTAATTAAAAAAAAACGTGTGTTTTTGTTTTTATTTGTGCCAAATTGTAATTCATATTAATTACACGGACAAAAAAACTAGTGTAATAAGTGGAAGTGACTAGTTTATTGTTTTTTTTTTTTTTTTTTAGAACAAAATGTGAACAAAATGACACTACAGTCATAGAACAAGTTGGCCAATCTGAGTAAATAAATCCTAATAAAATCTATAGCAGCACTTATTCTCAGATCATAAATCTAAGTTTTTGTTTCCAAAATAACAAAAATGAATTTCAGCTTTACTTCTGTTGAACTTTAATACAACTTCCTTAAAATGTAAGGAAAAATTACAGTGGAATTTGAGGTTTTTGAGTCTTAAATCAAGTTTTTCTATTGTCAAAAAGTTTGGAACAAAAAGATTTTGACTGATTTTAATAAATTCCTTATTTCCAGATCCTAGCTCTTAATGAGAAAAAAAAACTTGATTGTGCAGGTTTTGAGAAAACCTAGAGCAAAGACAAGTTAAAGCAGCTTAAAACCGGTTGAAATGTCTTCTCTAAAAACGAGATTTTATATCTGTGTAAGTGGTTTGCAGTGCAGATCAAAAGATTTCTACTTCTATATATAAATCTCACACTTAAATCAAAACAACTCCAACCAAATGTTCACACTAAAAAGTTCCCCATGCAGACGTCAGTCAGCTGAAAAGACTAAACAAGACCCTCAGCGGACAGATGGACAGCCGAGTGCGGGAGGGACCTCCCTGAAAGCACGCACGCGCGGATGCTGAGCCACACAGCGTCCGTGAGGACGTGGGCGTGCACTTGGCTGCTTGTTCGAGCGCTGAAGCAAGGCACCCCCGACTGACGCGCCTTGTGCATCTCCTCCCATCAGCCGCGGGGAGAAATTAGATTTAATTTGAGCCGTGTCTGGAAAGAAAGAAAGGAAAAAAAACCTACACCACCCAGACAGTTTTATTGCCTAAATCAGCAGTGAATGGCAAGAAAAGGAAGAGATTTTTGGAGGAAATTTGAAGTCTACAAATTTGCATAATGTAATTTCTTTTCCAGACAATATCATGATATGGATCTGTCTATTTAGCCATGCCCAAATTAGAGTTAAATTGAGATGATTGTCGGATTGAGCGAACGTGCCTGTTCTATTGGAATTAATCACAGTAATCCTTTAATACAGTTTTGACAGCACAGTGATAAACAAATGTGAATCACCGAGGAGGAGTGAGTGACTCATGCATCCATGATAGGAAGGATTACGTCACGCTTACTTGAACTAACCTTAGATGACGTCATTGGAGTGAACCAGAGAACGCAGCTCAGTGTGGAGAAAGACAGTCGACTGAGACAAATACACTTTGTTAAAGACCTGCTCTGATGAAAATTCTGTTTTAACATGTTCTTGTGGTATTTTTCTGATGATGGACAGTGTATATAGTAAAGTTTATGATTGTATTTCTAAGGATTACTTTGTTCAAATTGTGACTAATTTATAAAAGCTTTCAGGAGAGAAGTGAAAGCTACAAGCCGCAAGCTCCCTGCTCTGCTCCATTCTGATGTATCCACTTGTAGACAACTCCAATAATTCTCGCCATTTTTGTTGTAGCACTAATGTTATGTGGTATGGGGCTATACGCTAGAAGGAAAGCATGTAAACAGAGAGCTCTCAGCAACTCAGAGGTGAATTGAGGTGTGTTTGAGATCACACAGGCGGACCCAGCGCTGCACAGATAACCTGGATTGCATGTTGGGTAGTTTTTGCTCTGACGTCACTTGTCTATCATCATAAAAATACTGCGTGAAAGAGGCGGGTGCAAAGCACCTACTGGAAATCTGGTGTTGCGCTGGCTGCAAGCATCGTAACAATGCATGGTGGGAAATGGTGTCCTGGCAGTTCCTGTACTTCGACGTGATGCTGATCAGAAATGACTGGCGCTAAATTAAGGACATTTGCAACTCTTTTTGAAAAATAGTGAGTCACTAATGTAAAAATGAACAAGATTTCAAATCATCTGAGGTTTTATGTGTTATTGTTGCCTTTAAATATTAACTTTGATTTAATAGTATTTATTTCTCTGGGACAGTGGACATTAAATTAACCCAGAGACTTTTTTTCATCTGTTGTCCGCGGACGGATGTTAAACATTATTATTAAAAACATAATAGTGAGGATCATAAGGAGGAGAGGCATATTAAAATTCATCGGAATGTTAAGGTTAACCCCGACTTCCTGTTCTCGTTCAGTCTCACTGCAGCTCAGCCTTTATCAGGCGTCTTTCCTCACCCACACCTGGAGTCGCCGACGATCAGGCTGGGCGGAAGCGATCTCAAACCCACCTTTTCTAATGAACTTGCAAAACAGATGGATGATGGGAAGTGTGGGCGGGCTTTTTCCGAGCCAACAGTTTTCCTCAGTGACTAATTTTCAAATGACGTCATGCCGCTCTGCAGAAACTATGTCTTAGAAAAAGACACTTTTTTTTTTAATTTGGATAAAAACATTATAATCATAAATAAAATAGATCAAAAGATGATCAGAGTGGGTCTTTAAACACATAAAGCTTAGAGAGATTTTATTTTTGTCATAATTTTGACTAAAGAATGTTATTTGTTTTAGATTCGGATGTCTTCTGGGGCCTTTTTGTCTCCCAGTTGCGGGTTTGGCTGCAGCCCCCCCTTCTCTCTCTCTCTCTGGAGCTCACCATTATGTGATGCAAGGGAAAGGGGGAGGGGTATAGAGAGCGTGATGGTGCGTGTGTGCGCATGGATGGAAAGGATGGAGAGCAGCCTACCACAGGGCTGCGCTGTTGCTGATAGAAGGGTGCGCGCATCGCACACACTGAGGGGCAGCGTGTGTGAGCCAGCCAGCCAGCCAGTCAGTCAGTCAGGCAGTCAGTGTTGAGTGTGTGAGCCATGTTGGATGTGAGTGAACGGGAGGAGAGATGCTGCCGCCACGCCGCTCCTAGCGCTCACGCCTCCAGCTCCACGGAACACAGAGGGTAGATGCCAACTCTCCGGGCCGAGAGAGAGAAGGGGGAGCCTGGGGGAAGGCGTCAGGCGGCGCTGGCGCTCCTGGAACTGGCCACCTAGCTGGAACGAGGGACGGAGAGAAGTGCCGGAGAGAAGGAAACTCAAGGGTGAAAGCCACTCTGAGAGGGAAGAGGAGAAAGGAGCGAAAACCCAGAGAAAGGAAAAGACTAAATGGCTGCACCGCTGACGGGCTTCACCCCGCTCCTGCTCTCCTTTCTGGCTCTCCACCTGCTTCTCCTCGGTCCTTTGTTAGCCTTCACCTCGGGGAGGGCGAGTTTAGGAGGGGCTTCCAACAGATGGACCGGGGGCCTCTGTCATCGAGAAGCCTGCAAAGTGGACCGGCAGCGGTGCGAGGATGCAGGGGAGTTGCCGAGGGGAGGCAGGAATCTGAGCGCGTGCAGGTGGACCGCGGAGTGGATACAGCCCGAGGGATGCTCCGGACTGAAGCCCAGGTGGGGGCTGAGAGGTGGATATCAGTGGGATGGATCGAGATGGGCGCGGAGGAAGAGGCTGAAAGGAGCCGGGACGTTTGGTGCGCGCGCAGACGTGGCTTCCCTTTCCCGTGCCGGTCTCACGCGCGGGGCGAACTCTGATGGCGTCGGCGAAGAGGAGGGAGTTCACAGAGGGGGGGTGGAGAGGAAGGGCGTTGTTTCGCCCCCTTCTTCACCTGCCTTCACCTTTGTGCTGATGCAAAACGGGAAGAAGAGGGCAGTACAAAGGACTAAAACGTGTGCGCAAAGCTGCCCGGCGCCGGGGCCACACCTCACCCAGCGCGGAGCCGCCGGAGCCTTTGTGCACGCTTCTGGCATTCGTACCGGACCCGGAAGTAGACAGTTAAAGAGAGAAAGGGTTCTGAAGAGGGCTTTCGGGGTCAGGGGGCTGGCGGTCAGCTCTTCAACATCTGTCTGTTGCGTAAACCGCAAAACCCGCGTGCTGACCAACAAGCGCGCACCTGGCTGCTTCCCATCTTCTCCATCTTGGCGCAAACCCCCCCTGTCTGGATATAAATTACCTCATATTGATGCTTCAAGCAACACCTTTCAATGTAACCACGTTTTAAGTAACACTTCAGACTGGACAGCAAAGCAGAGAAACGCTTGTCCAACTTTCGAATCCTCTCAGACCGCTCTCACTGATCTTTCGGAGCAACAAGCTGCTGCTGCTGCTCTTCGGGGCTCAGTTGGCGCGGACAGGAAGGCTGGTAATTGTTCTCATTTTGGAAGGCACAGTCTTATCGATCCCAGCAGCAGCAGAGAGGGGGTTGATGACAGCTGGATGACTGGGTGCATTACGAGCAGGAAGGGCAGGCATGGAGGTGGGGCAGATGTTTGGGCCAAAAACGCACACAAATGTAGCTCACACGTGTTAATTAGGAACGCTTCTGAGGCGCCACGAGGTTGTTGGTTATCTTCCTTTCCTAATGCAAATGCAGGGTCTAACCATGCCAGGAATATGGGTGAGGGGAGGGAGGTAAAGGGTGGCAGGGGAGGAGGAGGAGGGGCGGTGTTCCTCGGCAACAAATACATGCATTTATCTAATTGGGCAGATAATGGGTCGGCTTTTTCAATTCCAGGGCTCTCTGTTAACGAGCTTCTGTCGGGGGGATCTGCACCAGCAACCGCAGGGCAGGGAGGTCAGAGCAGCGGGCTCGCTGATGGCTGCTTCAGTTGTGTGCGCAAAAGGGAAATAGGAGGCGGATGCTGCGCGGTTTCCATGACCCCACAGAGGGGCGTGGCTAAGATGAATCCTCTCATCCAATTTAATCTCAGCAGCATCACACAGACACCCGCCAGACATTCATTATTTAACAAAAGCGCCAGTCCCAAAGCAGAATCTGTCCTCGGTGCGCGCGCTCAATCCGATTATCGCGCAGAGAGGGGGAAACCAGCGCTGACTCCATCTGCTGAAAAAGTAAAAGCAACTCCAGAGTCTGACTCAGGCTTTTTCTTGCCAACGAAGTTTCCCGTTACATCTTCCGGTGCTGCGTCAGACTCCACTGACTCTGCAGCAGCAGCGACCGCGCCACATTCCTGCAGCATCACAGCCCGGCATCCCTCACTTTACCCAGGACAGAATCTGAGCACATGGCTGCGCGTCCCTCCCTGCAGCCACTCTGTGTCTGAGATTTCAGGACCGCGGACAGCTCCGCGCGTCTTTCTGTGGAGCAGATTTAACAGCAATAACAACAACAACAATAAGGAGGGGGGCGGGGAGGGAAAAGGATGTGGCCGCAAACCTCACAAGGGAACGTCATCCTGGCATAGTCAGACTCAACAGCGAGAGGAGAGTGCTGTCCCAGCAGGGTGCACTGACAGCACCTCCAACATTTCAGCCACCGGGGCAGGAGAAGGCGCACTTGTGCATTTAAAATTCAGTAATCAAGTGCCATTAGAGCCGGAAGGTGTCAGGCATTTAGACAGGCAGCAGATGGGGGTCGGAGAAGAAAGGGAGAAGAGGGAGGGAGAGGGCTCGGAGAGGTCCACTGCTGTTTGGGGAGGAAAATTGCAGGTGGGGGAGGGCGAAAGAGAGGTGCCGCTGATAGAAGGGAGGGAGCTACAAGCAGAGGAGGAGGAGGAAGTGCAGAATGAGGGGGTAAAGGGTGTAACAAAAGCAGGAGAGGAGAGAGGAGTCCAGGAGCAGAAAGGTCAGGGTGATGATGGCGGCACCAACCCACAGTTAGATGGTATAGGGAGAAGGGGAGAGAGTCAAGTCAATGAAAGCTATCAGAGAGATGAGGGGGAGCAAAGTGAGGTACAGGGGGAGAAAAATCGCACTTCAAGAGGAGAGAGGAGTCTGGAACGACTGATAATAGTAGGAGATGATGATGCCTCACAGGGGGAAAAGGAGAGGAGGATTTTAATGCCATGGTCTCGATCCAGACGTGCAGCCAACAGGCACCCCCATTTCTCACTGTACAACTATCAAGTCCAGGTAGCTGAGAACCAGCCGCCCGGCACCTCTGTCATCATCATGTCAGCGACAGACCAAGACGCAGGAGATGCAGGCAGGATGACCTACTCAATGGCGCCGCTAATGAACAGTCGGTCATCTGACTACTTCGACATCCATCCCACCACGGGCCTCATCACCACAACTCAAAAGCTTGACAGAGAACACATGGACATGCACTACTTTCGGGTCACGGCAACTGATCACGGCTCTCCTCGTCTCTCTGGTACTACGATGGTGGCTATCACGGTCTCCGACCGGAATGACCACTCTCCCATTTTTGAGCAGTCAGAGTACAGAGAGACAATAAGGGAGAACGTAGAGGAAGGCTACCCCATCCTGCAGCTCAGAGCAACTGATTCAGATTCTCCATCTAATGCTAATATTCGCTACCGCTTTGTTGGCGACACAGCAGCGATGGCGCGGGTTGCTTTTGAGATCGACCCACGTTCCGGTCTCATTACGACTCACGGATCGGTGGACCGTGAGACAAACGAGCACTACACGCTTCACGTGGAAGCCAGCGATCAGGGGAAGGATCCAGGGCCTCGCTCTGCCACCGTCAAAGTCTTCATCACGGTGCTAGATGAGAACGACAATGTACCACAGTTCAGTGAGAAGCGCTACGTGGTGGCAGTCAAAGAGGACGTGCGACCACATTCGGAGATCCTCCGTGTGAGTGCCACAGACCGAGACAAGGACAGCAACGCCGCTGTTCATTACAACATCATCAGCGGAAACAGTCGTGGACAGTTTTCCATTGATAGTGTCACTGGTGAGATCCAGGTGGTAGCGCCTCTGGACTATGAGTCTGAACGGGAGTACACACTCCGTGTTCGCGCACAAGACAACGGGAGACCGCCACTGTCCAACAATACTGGGATTGTGAGTGTGCAAGTGACAGATGTCAATGATAACCCGCCCATCTTTGTGTCCACACCATTCCAGGCATCTGTTCTTGAGAGTGCCCCAGTTGGCAGCTCCATCCTCCACATCCAGGCCATCGACACAGACTCGGGTGATAATGCCAGACTAGAGTACAGGTTAACTGGAACTGGCTCTGACACACCATTTATCATCAACTCTGCAACAGGCTGGGTCACTGTCAGCTCCGTTCTTGACAGAGAATCTGTGGAGCACTATTTCTTTGGTGTGGAAGCAAGGGATTATGGGATGCCTCCTCTTTCTGCCACAGCCAGTGTCACTATTACCGTGATGGATGTTAACGACAACCGCCCAGAGTTTCTCCAGAAAGAGTACTACGGCCGCCTGAATGAGGATGCGGCGGTTGGCACGAGCGTGGTGACGGTCACAGCTGTGGATCGAGATGTGAACAGCGCGGTGACCTATCAGATAACCGGAGGGAACACCAGGAACCGCTTTGCTATCAGCACAGCAGGAGGAGCTGGACTTCTCTCATTGGCCCTCCCACTGGACTACAAGCAGGAGCGACGTTACGTCCTCACGGTCACCGCCTCAGACAGGACGCTCCATGACACCTGTCAGGTGCACATCAACATCACAGACGCCAACACACATCGGCCTGTTTTCCAGAGCGCCCACTACTCTGTTAGTGTGAACGAGGACCAGCCTCCTGGAAGCACAGTGGTTGTGATCAGTGCCACGGACGATGATGTTGGTGAAAATGCTCGAATCACCTACTTTCTTGAGGACAACATCCCTCAGTTCCGCATTGATCCAGCCACAGGTGCGATAACGCTTCAGGCAGAGCTCGACTATGAGGATCTGATGACCTACACTCTGGCAATAACAGCTAAAGACAATGGGATACCACAAAAGTCAGACACAACATATGTTGAGGTGAACGTGAACGACGTGAATGACAACTCTCCTCAGTTCCTCAGCCCTCGATATCAGGGAACCGTGAGCGAAGACGCCCAACCCTTCACCAGCGTCCTGCAGATCTCAGCCACTGACCGTGACGCTCACGCTAACGGCCGCGTTCAGTACACCTTCCAAAATGGCGAGGACGGGGACGGAGACTTCACCATTGAACCAACGTCTGGCATTGTCAGAACAGTCCGCCGCTTGGATCGGGAAAGTGTGCCCTTTTATGAACTCACGGCGTACGCTGTGGATCGTGGCGTGCCCCCTCAACGAACCCCCGTCCACATCCAAGTGACAGTCCTTGACGTGAACGACAACGCCCCGGTCTTCCCTGCTGATGACTTTGAAGTACTAGTGAAGGAGAACAGTGCTGTGGGCTCTGTGGTGGCTCAGATCACTGCCACAGACCCGGACGAGGGTGCCAACGCCCAAATCATGTACCAAATAGTAGAGGGCAACATACCCGAGATCTTTCAGATGGACATCTTTTCAGGAGAACTCACTTCACTCATTGATCTCGACTATGAAGCCCGGAATGAGTATGTCATTGTCGTTCAGGCTACATCAGCTCCCCTGGTGAGCAGGGCCACCGTCCGAATCCGCCTAGTGGACCAGAACGACAATCGCCCGACCCTACAAGACTTTCACATCATTTTCAACAACTTTGTATCCAACCGGTCAAATAGTTTCCCCAGTGGAGTGATTGGCAGGGTCCCCGCCCACGACCCCGACGTCTCAGACAGGCTCTACTACACCATCGACAGAGGAAATGAGCTTCACCTGCTGCTCTTGAATCACACCAGCGGAGAGATCCGGCTGAGCCGAAAACTGGATAACAACAGGCCACTGGTTGCTCCCATGCTGATCACTGTCACGGGTAAGATGTCATGGAAAGGAGAAATGTGTGGAAAGCATGGGAGGGGAGGTTGTGGGCATGTGTGAAGTCAGTTTAGGTTCCCCTGCAGCTTCATTCAGTGTAAAAGCACTGTGAAGATAAGGGCTCCAGCAGAACAGGGTTATGTGTGAGTGAGAAAGAGGGGGATGAGGATGGATGATGGTTGACTGAGCTCTGTGCTTTGCATGCTGCTTTTCACTGCCTCCTTTCTCTGGCTTTCTTCTTTTTAAATTCCTCAATTTCTCCCCATGTTTTTTAAATTTCTGTGGTGAATGATGAAGGTTTTAAGACCCACTCAAATTTGTGTTTTTAGACTGTCCTTGTATAACATTTTCACATGATGGAGAACAAAGAAATTGAATTTCAGTGGATCTCTTTATCCAAATTGTTGTGAATCATGAGCATACAGAAAATGCAGTTTGAAGAAGATTGTAATTGTGACTTGGAAAATATGCTGGGTAGCCCACAAGCTTCTTGCTCCACTCCATTCTGATACTTCCACTTGTAGATGAATAGATTCATCTTCATTTTCCTCATCTGACTCAAAACTGAATGACTGGATAGCTCCAATATTGCTTGGCATTTTTTTGTTGCACCAGTATTAGGGGTATGTTGGTCTTTAAGCTAGCAGGAGAGCATGCACACAGTCAGGGGATTGGGGGCGGGTTTGCACCAAAACAACTTAAAGGCAAATTTTCACTGAGCTAATATTGCTTTGCAGAAATTATGTCCTAGATCACGTTTTAAAGTCCCGGCCCGTGGGCCGATTCCGGCCCCGGGGTAACTATATCCGGCCCTCCAGATCATTTTATTTTATTACTTTTATCTTTGTAACATATTGAAGCAACACTACAATTATGGAGGATGAGAGATCAGTTCGAATTACTTTTAACATAACCGGATCAAACAACTAAAGGCAAAACAAAGTAAAACAGCCAGACAGCCAAACACAGCGAACAAAACTCACAGCTAAGCTAAGTCTCAATCTCCCCTCCCTCACTGTATAGAGCACTATATAGTGCGTTCACCATTTTTTAGAGCTGCCCATATCTACTAACTCCAAAATTGAATGAACTAGAAATTTCCCAGAAGTCTTTGCGAAAAACTAGCATGCATCGATGCTCACTAAATCAGCGAGTATAGACCACAATGCATTGCGGTCGAACAATTTCGAACAAAAAAAACGTGTTAAGATGTAATTTTTTAATAAACCATCCACATTTTCATAATTCGAACTTAGTGGAGTCATAAATAAACATCGTGAAATGTTCGTATTGATACGATTTTCACTCGGTGACATCATATCCAACGTCATGCCTTTAAAATCCAGGACATTATGTAGTCCCTCAATATATAGTTTTTTGTAGTTAGGGGTTATCCATGTGATATTAATAAAGTATAATTCATTCATTAGGGAGGGAATTTGGACATGGCTCTAAACCCAGATCTGCCCAAACAGGCAAAGGGAACTATATTCAGAATTTCACACAATTCCCCACTGAACCAGATCTGATAGCAGGCCCAATGTGTCTGCGGCTATCACTACAAATGAACTCCAAATCCCATCATACATTGCACCTCCTGCCTTGCCCAATGCCGGTGCTGCCAGAATAGGTTATTTCTTATATAATATATAATTTTGACAGGATATGTTTTATAAAGAGCAAAATCTTTAAGGATATTTCTTTTTTAAATACAAAATCACATACAAGTAAAGAAATGTAAGTTTTTTTTTTCTTTTAAAATTTACTTTATTTCTAACTTAGAAAATTTTATTATGGAGATTAAAATATTGAAAGTTATTTAAGGTTTAAATTGATTTATTCTGAAATAATATTCCTGTCTTTTTTTTTACTCATAAAGTGTATTTATATTTAAAAAGTTACTAAATTTTTTTTTAAGTTTTAACAATTTGTTTTTTTTTTCATGTGTTCAATAATTGTTTATCTTGTTTGGTCCGCGACCTAAAGTGTGTTTTGGATTTTGGTCCCCTGTGAGATTGAGTTTAACAATCCTTGATAATCATAATAAAAAAAAAATAGATTAAAAGATGATCAGAACAGGTCTTTAATATGTTTTATTGAGAAAAATGTTTGAGAAGAGGGGGAGAAAAAGATGAAAACCTGATTTAAAAATAAAAAAAGAACAAATATCAACATTCTTTTGTGAAACTTTGAACTTGATCAGATATCTTGTTTGGTTTTGAGAAAATATTTACCTAATTGAAGCAGTTGAAGTGAACAACTTAAATTGTTTCAGTGTGGAACTCTGTGATTTAATGGTGATCAATATAAAAACCCAGAAAAATGCAGTTTGATTGACTGGAGCTTGAATGAGTGCAGTTTCCATGGCAATTTTAGACTGCTAAGGAAAATCAATTGAAGTGAAAACAGCAATAAGGTAACGTTCTACCTGACCGAACCTTTTGTCATTATTTGTCAAGTACACTGTAATTACTATCAGCATTTCATTTAAGATTCATTTAGGGATGAAGAAAGAGTGAGTTTGTGCTAAAGACTGTGCTCAGTGTGAGCTGCCTGCTAATTATTCATGAAACAAACCTGTTCTGACTCTTTGTTTACATATAAGTACAGTCATTTTTTTTTTTTAAGTCTTAAATTTGGGTTAAAAAGAAGCGTCTTTGCTGTCAAAAATCAAAGCTTTCATTCTCAATAAGAACCAGAGAGAGATGAGAGCAATGATGCTGTTTTGAAGACTTCAGTCTGTGTTTGGATTCTGTCAGAGAGGTTCATTGGAAGCGGCAGCCGGGGGATTCCCGTGACCTACTACTCTAACTGTTTAAAACAGGAATGATTATTTTTTTATTTTTTGTAAGGGGGGGTGGAGCAATTTGAATGAGCTCTTTTAAAAAAAGCACGAGAATGAGTGATAGGTTGAAAAAAAGGAGGAAGTTATTTATGTGTGAAAATCAAAGACAATGTAGAGCAAATAAGTGAGATAAATGTCTGAGCGAGTAGAGATAAACGTCACATGATACAAAAGAAACAAGTGAGTTAGAAACTGAGAATAAAGTCAAGATAAGAAGACATTTGGTTACCAAGCTGACAGATTAATGCATTCCCCAGAGCTCTACATGTCTGCTAGTGTAAACATATAGGCATTAAGGCAAAGTAAATTTACGAGCTCCTCACCGCAGCCACGCGTGCTTCTGTGTGAACGTATGTAAGCACCATAAAGGACCCAGCTTCTGCTCACATGCGGGGAGGATGGTCTCCTCTCGCCTCTCTCAGCTCATCTGAACCAGACGCGTGGGCTCGTTTCTAATTTCCTCTCCCACTAAGACACTATTCCAGCTCCTCTCTTCTTCTTTCGTTCTGCTTTGCTTCGGGGTTCCACAGTTATGAGATTATAATGAAACAACCGTCAGACAGTCAGACTCAGAGCAAAGCTGTCATTTGCTTTGTGTGATATGTGTTATCCTGCCACTGTCTGCCCCTCCTCTGCTCAGCACTTTAAAATCTCCTTTTACTCCAGCTTTCACACCCTCTACGAATTATTCATTTTTCACTTATCTTTTTAGTTTCTGTCTTTTTATTCAAATCTTACTTTATTTGGCTCTTTACTCGTGTTTTCTTTTTAACTGGTTCTGACTGTTAAATAGGAATAAAACCAGTAAAAAGCAAGGTAAGGATGATCTGATTTCATTTTAATGAAAAATAAAACAAAATTAAGATATATTTTCAAACACTCTCTTCTTCATTTCTCAATATTTTTGTCTAAAATACAGTTTATTAGAAGTAAAACTTCAATTTGTTTACAAGAACAGCTGGTTAGCAAATTGTTATAATCTATAAACAGCTTTTATCTTGGAAGCGACTCAGCTTGAACCCCTCACTCATTTTAACTTATGCTGTTGTAGTAGCTTTTATTACTTTATTTTCACATTGTGTTTACTGCTATTTACCTAAATAGATGTTTTCCCCCATTAAACTTATTTTCCTATTGGAGCAACACTAGTCCAAACAACGCATTCTCATGCCCAACTTGTCACATATTGACGTTTGGTTAAGTCCTGCCTCGCATCACTTTGTGACATTCGTTTGTCCCCAGCTTGTTGTTTTTTTTTACGTGCTGTTCTTAAAATCGAGGGTCCGCAACCCTTTGGGACATGGTACTGAATGCAGTACCGGATGCGCACTGGTCCTCGGGACGCATACCAGTAGAGTTAGGGTAATCAGAGGTAACGGTACCCTAACCCTATATAGATGTAAATATATATATATATATATATATATATATATATATATATTTTTTTTACAGAAATGCTTTAATATAATTCTGTATAAATTTTAAAGACATTCTGGATGCCTTTGTTAATGTTTTAATAATAATAATAAAAACAATAATAATAATAGAAATAAAACGTTACTAAAACTTTTATTTTAAATTTGAAAATTGTTGTTAGTAATGAAAAAAAAACTACATTAGTGAATGAAAAATAAAAGCTTAGCAGATAAAACACAAATATTTATATTTATTCATTTGCATTGCTTCATTTACACATCAAGTTTAATTGTATTTAAAGAACAATGAAAATAATCTTTTTGGTGTTTGTGTTCTTGAAGCATTTTTTTGATGTCAGAAGACATATATTAAGAAAATTAAGCTAAAAATTTCTTTTTTTTTAGTATTTCTTTATTCAAATCATTGTGAATCAGGAGCAGAAGATAAAATGCAGTTTGAAAAAGATTATATTTGCGATGTAGAAAATTGAGTGAGGCTACAAGTTCCCTGCTCCGCTCCATTCTTATGCATCCACTTATAGATGACTAGATCCATGGTCTAGTCTTCATTTTCCTCGTCTTAGCTGGTATCTGTCTTAAAGCTGTACGGTTGGATAGCTTCAATACTTCTCACCCTTTTTGTTGCACTAGTATTATTGGGCTGTTACTCCGGGCTCCCACGGCGAGCGTTACGACTCCGATGCAGACGCCGCAGTCTAAACGTACCTTTAGAAGTGCAAGAGGAAATCCCACTGCAGACAATCACGTTCATCCTCTGCGGCGCTGTGAATCAGTTTCGTTGGGTTCAAATTTTCGCCAGATTGCTTTACTTCCTACATAAATGCCGGTTACCGCATGAACCTATGTGAGTTCGGATCCAGACTATCCAGTTGCCAATATGAGCCATGTGTTAGGCCGCTCCTGCATCACACCTGAACTATAACGCTTGATGTGTGAGTCAGGGTAAGCTAAAAGAAATTGTGTAAAATATAAGATTTTGGGAAGCACGGGCAGGATTACTTTTCACCACAACTAGAAGACAAATTTAAAATTTTTGAGAAAGCAATGCTCTCGAAAATGACAGCTTTTTACATTTTGTTAAAAAAAAAGTATTATCATTAAAAAACTACTGGGAACGCTTTTAAAATAGATCAAGTTTCTCTCTTTTATCATAATTTAGCAAAATTATTATTTCTTGTCCAGAATGTTTTTATATGGTCAAATAAGGATCAGTGTAAAGTGAATAAAAAGCAAGATTGGCAATTTGAAAGCAGTTTTAAACTCAAAAATAAATATTGTAAACTTGAAGGAATTATTGGAAATTTGAAAAACATAAAAAAATGAAAGAAATATTTAAAATTTGAAAAAAGTTACATTTGAAACTTGAATAAAATCAATAATAAAACCTAAAACCCTATTTAGCCCAAGAGAACCCATGGTGAGATCAGTGTCCCAGAAAAACACCAGAAATGCGTTAAATGGTCTACTTTTTGGTGGTGTATTCCATATCATTTTTTTAGGAAAAGTGGGTCTGGACCTTTATTGGTTAAAAAATAAATGTTTATTGTATCTTTTTTACTCTATTGTATTTTTCTCTCTTCTCTGTGTCTAAATGAACAGAAGTGGAATATATTTTTGTGTCTATAGGTGTAAGTTTTCCCCTTTTGTACGAATGTGTCTGAGCAATGACGCAAGCTCTCTTTTTTTGGAACACCTTTCAGGGTTTGTGTGAATGTGTTTGTCTGTGACTGTATTCTCAGGTGACCTAAAGAATAGCACTTGAGAGTGCATTTATACTTTCTCAATGAATTCTATCTGTGGATACCAGAGAGTGCTGGGAATGCACTCCGGCTCTCTGCCTTTGTTTCCTCTGCCCTTCTTCTCTTGTCGTCTTCTCTTTCTGTCCTCTCTTAATCTCTTGTGTGTCTTGTTCTCTCCGTGACAGTTTGTGTCCAACTATTTATTGATCCAGAGGAGGATTCTTGCGTGCACGGTGCAGAGATTTAACACGGCATCTGTGTGTGACTCTAAAGCAGTTTGGAAGACACACAAGAACACACACACATGCATGAATGAAGCTGGCTTTTGGGTCAGCTGGTTGGGAGCAGTAATGACACTGTTTGGCACCACCAGCAGCTTTAGCTCAAGGTGCCCTCAAGCTCAGTAACCCCCAAATGCTCCAGCAGTCAGCAGCAGGCTCAGTGGTTGTACTGGCACACTCCCAGTCGGGAATGAATGTGGCGCAGACTCAAAGTAGAGCAGAGGTGTGCAGGAACAGGAAACGTGACCAAATTAAGAGTTAAATTAGAACAAAATCACAGCTGTGTCAATGCTGAGAAGCTCTGGAGGATGTCTGTCACTACCTTGTTAGACAGTAGGCAGCTGTAAATAACTAACATACGTTAAGTTGCTTCATTTTTATATTGTTTATCTTTGCTTGTACTCGCTTGCTCTTCTCATACAACGTGTCTGTTTGAAGAACAATAGAAATCTCTTTTAAGGAGTGAAGGTAACAAACGCACTGAAACTAAGCTTCATGTGAATGCACAACGTCAGCAATGCAACTTTTCATTAGACACTCTCACTCAAAGGAACAAACAAACTTTTTTAACTTTTAAGTTTAATACACTTCACTCCTCACTATAAAGAACCCCAAAGCAGTATTTTGATCCGTACATGCATATCCGAGTAATCCTCTAAAAACCTGTGCTGTCCGCAGCAGCCCCTCCCATACCCATGAAAACGAGCGGGCCCTAAGATTCTGATGTCACAGATTGAGAACCGCCCCTTTCAGGAAGAGTCTGCTCTGACAGTCTAACATCAACAGGCTCTAGGATGACATCATGAAATGGGCGGCACCCACACACAGCAGCAGGCGGAGCTTCATTAATCGAGTCGATTTACTTCAGAGTAGAAAAAAACTCACAAAAAATAACTAATATTTAATAAATAACTGATTTTTTTGTGTTCCAAAGGTAATATACGATCATATATATGAGATTTTTGCAGAAATACAAATGTCAAAGCAGAAAGGAAGTTTCTTCTTACCAAGAAATGTGGGAAGAAATTGAAGTTGTAGTTTTGCATGTTTCACCTTTTTAAATTATGTAATTAGCCACCCCTGGTAAAAGGTTCTATGATCAGCTGCTCACCTGCGCTCTGAAAGGAGGAGGAGACGAGAGCTTGACCTGTTAATTTTTGCTGACCAGTATTATCTGTTTATTTAAGCCACTAGTTCATTTTGCAATGACCTTTTTCTACTGTAAATCATCTTTCTTTGATATTTCTGTAAATAAAATAAATACACACAAAAAACCTGAGCGGACTGCAGCGTATTTATGAGAGAGAAGCGTGTCAGATATTAAACTGAACCCATCGACTCCTCAGGAGGTTTCAACCAGAAAGTTGTCTCGGTCACATGGCTATAAGGAAAACCACGTTATAAGACACATTTAGCGATCTAAAAGAATCAGAGATAACATTTTGCCAACTGCGTTCACAAAAACTCTAGAACTGGATTGAAGAAGTGTTAGCCAGGACAAAGAAAGTAGTAGCATTTTTTTTCCTGTCATGACATAAGCTAAATAGCCTCTTTGAGTTGTGTAGAGCTCAGAGTATGTTGCACATGTAAGACGGAGCATGTTACAGAGCCTCGCCACAGGTCACTGCACCAAGACTTCACTTTGTGTGCATATAGGTCAATGCGCTGACGTTAACCACTTTTTTCTGGGTGGGCAGGCTGATGTTTCATGTGCAATATGGGTCAGATTAGAGAGGTCAGATCCCAAGTGAATGTACTTTATTTTCCAGATTATGTTCATCAGAGATAATAGTGTGTTGTCAACCAATAATACAAGAAATAAAGTAAGTTGAGGCCAAGGGTAAAACCTTCGGATGTGGCTTTTTCTGCTAAGTGGTGTGTGTTTTCCAATAAAACATATGTTTATAACTCCAACTAAACCCACTGTATTTCTCCATCAACATTGTATTAATATTTTTTTCTTTTGTGGGCATGAGGAAATGCTCTGCGTGGGTAAAGTGTCTGGTTTTGTAAAGAGCTTTCAGTGGTTGTTTGGAGCAAAGCAGGGCTTTTATATATTCTGACCATTGCATTATGTGATTTTTATCCCTCTTGTTGACGTCATTACTTACTACCTTGTTGTAAACGTCTAATGCTTTTCAGTCACATTTTTATAGTCTGCAGTAAAGGTGTCTGAGAGATTGGAGCAGAACTAAAAATCTAAAAGGGAAAGTCATCTGTGGTATTAGAGAACGATTTTTGTGAATTCAATATTTCTTTTAATGCTTACAATTAAATGCAACATTCTCATTTTAGCAGATTAAAATGTTTGTTCCTTGTTACTCTTTGGAAAATTATCTACAGTTATGCACTGTGAGCATTAGTCACAACTGCCCTTATGGGTGGATACGTGTGCACATGTTGTACGGATTTTTTAATGTTTTCAATCACCCCAAATCCCACAAACTGAACCCACTGGTGCTGTTAAACATTAGGAAAATAGACAATCAGAGCAAAGTTTGTGTGGACGTCCTGCAGGCACTTGCATATCACATGCCTACCCATTGCATGCAACATTTTAATACAGTCAGTGGGGAGTCTGTACTCGCACTTTATGAATGACTAGTGTGTGACATTAGAGCACCTGTACGTCATTATTGCATGTTACTAACATAGTCCTTACAGCTACTTACAGAAACGCATTGACAGTGGTACGTTCCATTTTTAGGATGTCTCTTGAGGTGATCGTACAATCCTTAAGGGAACTGCAAGACACATCTGTGCTCCCCTTAAGATGCAGCTGCTCCTCTCTTGACCCTTCTCAGGCCCAGACAACCCAAATACTTGCAGCACCCGTACAAGCCAACCCCCCCATACGGGTGCATGTGACTAATGCTCAAGAAAGTATAGTCTAAGGGTGTATGCAGACTCAGACCAAATCTGATTAATTTGGTCTGGATCAAGTCCTGAACTTTTGCATTTGGTCTGTGATCAGACGGCTGTCAATCGTATGTTTCTTTTTCAAGCTAAAGCTTGAAAGCACATGACTAAAATCTCTTCAGTCATTGGGCAGTAGTTGTGAGGTCGGGGCAAAACAACGAGACAATAAATAATGGAAGCGTTGTAATCCTTGTCTGGATAGTTCACTGATTTAAACTTTATCTCTGACGCATTTTGAACATCAGTGTCAGGTACAACACTTTTTACTGCTATTTTGGTACAGCAGGGAATGCTGTGAGGTGGTTACTGAGGAGACGACGGTTATGAAGTGTTTGTGACTTGTAGATTGTTAGATAAACAGTGTTTAAAGCATTGGGTATCATGGTAAATGTTGTTTTAATGAGCCTGCCTTCATCCAACCACATTTTAATAAGTTGCTGTGTCTCATAGTTGCTTTACCCTTGTCTGCAGTTATTTCTCCTCTGTCTACATCTTGTAAATGCCTAGCTACGGTGGCCATATTGGCCATAATTGTTCAACTCCGAGCACGGAGCCTATTCAAACCGATTAAAGTCAGATCTAACTGGAGCTCAGTTTGATTGGAAACGAACCAAGATGTAGGTGCCAAAGCTGTTGTTAGAGATATTGTATGTTTACACTGTGGTGGTGGGCGTGTCACTTGAGGTGATGGCGGTGATTGTATGTATAAATTTACATGTAAGCCACGGGGCCGCTATTGACTGCTAGCACTAAAATGCTAACTTACTACTTCAATGTCAACATGCTTTGTGGATGTTTGTTAAATGATTAGTCGCTTTGACGTGACTTTAGATTTGTAAATGTTGTAAAAAAGTGTTGACATCATGTAATTCCATTCATTGCTGTCATATCGCAACCATCACAAATGCAAAGTAAAACAAAAAGAAATAATACGTTCAATAAATCACTCTCAAACTTAAAGGAAGTTGTGCGTCATCAGTAGTAAAGCCCCCATTTTTTTTTTTTTTTTTTGTATTTTAAGAATCAGACATGTAGCTGCTACTCAAGACCACCTCCAAATATGGGTCCAAGACGGGTTTCTGGTCCCAGTCCAGGTTCTGTTTGGGTGTATTCAGGCTAAAAGTTTGTTTCAGATTATTGTTGAAAATGAACTCTGGTTCTCTTTAGGTGAACCAAATGTGTCCAGTCCGAATACACCCAAAAATAATGTACTGGCCCATAATGTGTTTCCTTGGACTTAAATACGGTGATATATCCTCCAAATACACGATTACACATATTGACTTCAAAACTTCCTGTAATAAAGAGAAAATGTATATAATATGGCCTCACAAAAAATCCATTGCTGCACTTTAAGCTGACACCACAACAATGATGGCCATCTTTACAACAGTTCAAGGATATACGTAGAATATAAAACCTTTTAAAAGCCCATTAAATTCCATTAGATGAGCTCCTGAAGTTATTTCTTATGGGTCAAAGTGGTTCCGGAAAAGTTTGGGTTTTAAGAGTTTGACGCTGTTTCCTCTCAAAAGCACAGAAAGCCAGATGGCAGCATTAATGCTCTGCTTGCTAATTAGTGTTATGTAATTCATTGGAACTCCACGACCAAACTTTGACCTCAAACAGGTTTCTACAATGACCAGCATTTGCCCTGTTTTTCATATTTGAATATTTCGGCAGAGCCTCATCTGTTAGCCGCAAAATTCTGCTGGTATTTTGTTTTTAATTAAAGCAGAAAAAACTAGCGATGATGACGTTGATGTCTACATTAAATATGAGAAATAAACATTATTATACAATGTATTTTGTGTTTCAACTGCTCACCACTCTCACGTGGATGTTTGCTGAGCATCCTTGACCAAACCAGATAACAGGCTTTTTCTACTATTTAATACAAATGGATCTAGGCACAAAGAGGGCATTTTATTTGCCCTTGAAAGAAACACCCAAATCACAGCAGAGGGAAACTTGGACAAACAAGCTGATCAGGTGTCTTGTTTTTGCTGCTTGCAGCCTTTCGCTGCTCTGCATGGTCATGCAGTGGCAGTCTTCCTCTCCGGGGAACTGCCCCGCACAAACAAAGTCCACTTGATGCTGTTCGTTCCACTAACTTTGTCCACCGACTTCTGGAGTAACTGCTGGAAAGTTGTTATAAATAAAGCAGTGATATTTATGAGGGGGCATGTGTGGCACAGAGTTCAGGCTCTGGATGAATTAGTATTCGGGCAGCAACAGTTTACATGGAGTTGAGGACATTACAGATTCACGAGAAGCCAAGAGCTTTGCGGCTAAGCCTTGGCACAGTACTTGGATTCTTACAGATTTTTGTTCCTTACATGCTCTCAATGCAGAACAGCATAAAAATGATGATGAAAAATACTACTTTGCTATTCCAGTGACAGACTTTTTAAAGACCCACCCAGATGTTTTTGTTGTTGTTGTTGTTAAAGCATGTTTTCTAGGACACTGGTACTGGGCCACAAACAGAAAAATGAATGCGTGCACTAACAGATTATTTCTGTTTCGCAGTTTTATTTTGGAAAACTGCTGGATTCTGTTCACAGCATCTGTCTTGGTTACGTGACTTAAAGCAGGTACCTGCATGGAAACCTTGAAAATTTTTAGCCTAAAGCTAAAAACCTAACAAAAATCAAACAATAAAACATATTTGGAAGGTTTCTTTAGGGAGAAAAAAGCTGCTATTTACAGACAAAACCAGGAGTCTTCTTGACACAGAATTATTCAGACAGTTGTTCTCATTTAGCAGAAGCATCTCCCGACAGAATCTCGACTGTTTCACACACAGATAATAAAGTTGGATTCAGGTTTATATGATATTTAGAAAATACCAGTTTTACGATGGTTGTGTCATTTTATTTTGCTTTACTTACCCATCACACCTTAAAAGTCAGATGTAGCTGAAGCTAGGATCCTGTTGTTAGCCTCCACTTTGACTTTAAAGGGAAAATCTTCATTACAAAGTTCAAACATTTTACAGAGAATGAAGATTCAGTCATATGTTCAGAATTTTCCTACAACAAGGCTGAATTAGGAAGGCATCCCTTCAGGAATGTTTGCACAGAAGATGTTCCTTTGTGCTGAAAAAATCCCTAATGAATGAGTCCAGTCAAGTCAGCTTTATTTGTCAAATCTACTGCACATACGTGACACACAGCACAGATGAAATGTCCTTCCTCTCAACCCACGGTGCAAACAGCAATTATAATAATGGCAATAAAAATAATAATAATAATAGTAGTATCTTATGTACAAATATGCAATAAGAAGAATAAAAAAGCAGAGTGTGCATGGTTTGATAGGTCGAATTATAAAGTGGTAATAGTGCAAAAGTGGTAATGAGATAGATAATGTATAAGAATGAATCTCTCTGAAAGAGCCTGAATTGATGTTAAAGTGACATTCTAAGAAAAAAATAATAATTTAATGTTTCCTTTATGAATTTTTCTTTTAAAATTAGAAACAACTTTTACAAATCAGCAACTTTGTTTCATTAAATCGTCATCAACTTAAAAAAAAATCTACTGATATTTTTAGACTTTTTTTTTTTTTAAACAAAATTTATCCTAGAAGCTTTTTATTTTAAAATCAGATTTTCATAAGTGAAAGCTTAAAAATGCAAACTTTGGCATCATTTGAACTGGTCCTTGAAAAAACTGTTTAATTTAAATCAGAACGTGAAAAGATTGGAGACGACTGTTCTAGGACAGTTCCTGCAGAGCAGCAATTGTTTGTTAGAATTTTAGGCACAGATCAAGCGCGCCCCCTTTTCCTCTCCCCGTTGCTGAGAGCTCTCTGCTTTTGCACTCTTCTGCTAGCTTACAGCCCCTCACACCCTCAACCAAACAACTGGAGCAACAAAAATGGCGAGCAATATCAGAATGGAGCTGAGCAAGAAGCTTTTGACACGCCCAGAATATTTTCTAAGTCGCTTTTTTGTGAAAAGCATTTTTTCCATCCGCTCAATGATTTGAAGAAATCAATATTGATAAATACAGTTTAGAGCTTATTTTTCTTTATATATGTCCTCCATTATTAGATAAATGTCACAAAACATGTTAAAAACACAGCAAATACAATTTTCTTAGAATGGGTCTTTAAACAAATAACTATTTACCCACAGAGCTGCACTTTTAGGGGTTAAAAATACTCCACATGAACTGCTATTAAATAGCAGAAGTTGTCATTTGATGTTGGATGTGTGAGGGTGTCCTCTGTTACTGAGATGAACTCATTATTACCATTTGTTTTCTCTCAGCATTCTGAAACCCACCCATCGCTGTGCATCATTACCCCAGGACTTATTAGGATCACTATTGGAGTTCTCACATCTTTTAATCTGTCGCACAGCAAAGATCAGTGCCTTAAATTAAAAATTTAAATCCAAGTGTTTATGAGTCACGTATGATTTTTGTCTGAGGTTAGCTGAGGAGCACTGAGATAGCTCAAATATGAATAAAATCAGGAAAAATCCTCTGCAGACCGGAGAGCCAGCTCTATGTTTAGCAGCATTTCATCAATAAATCATTACTGCATTACATTAACACGATTACTGTAAACAAACAGGATCACAGTTGGGAGATGAGCCGGACAGTATTCCAGATGCTTTGGGATCCAACAGGCTTCTCTTTCTGTAATACAATAAAACTTTTGCACAATCTATACAGAAGCTTTGATTTCTGTTATTTTCTGAAGAGTTGAACTTTTAGAAAACCACTTTCTTACATGTGGAGCTTTTAAAGTTTGTGGGACTCTCATTATGTCATGGATTTAATGCACTTATACAGCCCTGACCCCCAGAGATATTACTTTTTTAAAAATGTAAGCTAAGTATAAACATATTTGACTATTTGGACATACTTAAGAGAATCTTCAATATGTTTCTACAATTTCAACAAAATAGGAGAAAACAGGATTAAAGTTAATGATGCCTCATTCATCTGCACGTCATCTTTCAGTTTAATCATGGCGTCTGGATTTAACCCCTTCTTGTCATATGTTGCTTATTTAAAATGTACCATTAATACCATTAACTACATTTATCATTTTGAATGGAAAAAACACTTTCTTTTGGTTAAAAAAGAGCACATTTAGGTGTATTATTGAACTTCAAGATAAACATTTAAGATATTTATGCTGCATCAAGCCTCTTTTGTTTATTGAAACTTTAATTTGTATTAATTTAAGCCTCAAAAACACTTCAATTAAAATAAAATGTTAAAGGATCAAGTCAAAAATTTAGATTTTGCCTACTAGTATTCAGGTTTTCCTTAAAATCTACAAACATATTGCAATACAGAAAAAAAGTTATATTATTGTAGCATTAAAAAAAGAGTAAATTACATTTTTCTACACTAAAATATAAGTCAGTGGTGTTAACTTGAACACAGTGGAAAGTGGAGTTGAAACAGATGCAAAAGCGAAGGCGAAAAGCTGCAGCCATGAACAGCTGTGGACCGATTTCACATCTGCTATCCGGAGAGGTCACGGCGGGTTGATTTAAAAGTACAATAAACACGTATGTGTATTTGTGTGTGTGTAATTGTGATATGGACTGAAAGTGTGTCTGAGCTTTCTGTGTTCAGTGAATTTAAGTGAAGCTGCTTTAATGCAAAAGATTAGTCCCTCTGTTATAAAAGGGGTGGGTTAAACCATAATGTATTTGGAGCAATTGTGTATGTGTGTGTTTGTGTTGCTTTTTTTTCCAGTGTTCTACTTAACAGAGTATAATGAGCGGCCGAACCTCAGGGGGCTGCAAGGCTTTAACAGGCAAACAGAGCGCAAAACTCAGCTGTCAAGCCAGCGCCTGGGTCTGTGTGATCTGTTCTGAGGCAGACGTGTCAGTGTTAACCCTTTGCTGGCCTGAATCTATCTTCCACTACTCCCTCAAGTCACATGTTTCACTGAGAACCACTTTTACTGGTCACAACTGCTTGGTAATGTGGTCATTTAAGACCCACTTCCATGAAGATTTTGTTTTTAGTGTTTTTAACACGTTCTTGTGGCATTTTGCTGACGATTTACAAGGAAAATGACGCTCAAAAATGCATTTCTGTGCGTTCCTTTATTCAAATCGATGTGAATGCGGAGCAGACGTAAAAAAGCAGTTGAAAAAAGATTATATGAAAAGAAAAATGTATGCATATGATTGTGGATGTTCACCATAGCATAACAATAGAGAAATGAGCAAACACGTGAATGGAAGACTGTTTTTGCTTCCTGTCTTTGTCCTTTTTTTACATTTATCCTCTATTATTATAATATGAACAATTGTGACTTGTGTTTATGGGATGTTCTAACTAGGGTTCAAATTATCAAAGTATCTCTTGTTAATCACTATTAAATAACTACAGATAATTTAGAGCTTGTTAATCTCCTTTTTGGTCTATAACTATTTTAGTGTTCTCAAATACAAAAAACAAAGGTCCACGAACCTTTTATATACTCTTACAGTGCTCTCAGTGCATGTCTCGGTGTGTACCGCTGTGTTCACAGCATGCGTCACGTCGTCAACTTTGTGGTTCTTAACAGAACCAAACCAACACAAGTCCACAACGCCGCAACTATTATATACGGGTATATCTTAACAAAGTGTTTGTCATCATAAATGAATGAGGTAGGCAGAGGTCTGATCGCATGAGACCGTAATCTGTGGAAGGAGGTTTGTCAACATGGATTATGAGATTAACAAGAAGTTTGTCGTCAACAGTTTTGGATTGTTAAGAAAAGGGTTTCCTTCTTGTGTTTATATGTTAAATCACGAGGATGTGTTTATTAGTTCCTGTGTTTTGTACCCAAAGTAAAAGGTTGAAAGTCTGTTTATATTAGGAAAACTTCATAAAGCCAATTGTTTTAGTTGTAATTTGATCTTTTACTGTGCCACAATGTTACCAATTTAAAT
The DNA here is from genome assembly GCA_003999625.1 of Oryzias javanicus. Taxonomy (NCBI): domain Eukaryota; kingdom Metazoa; phylum Chordata; class Actinopteri; order Beloniformes; family Adrianichthyidae; genus Oryzias; species Oryzias javanicus. Next base: position 7,680,772 of record CM012443.1, read on the forward strand.
GAAAATATCTCTAAATCAGGTTTTTACGGTAATTATTAGGTTAAAAATAATTATGATTAAAATCGATCAGATTTATTAATTACTGGTCACGATTAATTAATCACACAAAACTGTTAAAATCATTATTAAAAGACCATTGGAACCAATTTGAAAAAAAATCAATAGATGATTGAGTGGGTATTAGATACCCTTCTCTCTGCCCTCTGAGCAACTTCTGTCCGTTCATTAAGGACCTTCTGTATTTATCTGACATTTTTTAATATTTGGGAGGCCAGCTGGAATCTTTATTTTCCAAAGTTTGATCTGCTCTCATGTATTTAGCAGGACTTCTTGAGGACACAGAGGAGAGGCTGGAAAAGGCCAAACAAAGAGACGTGACAAGCTGGTGTGAAATGGGATTTAAAAGCATGCAATAGTGAGCGCATAGGCTGTGAAGTAATAGTGTGAGAACCCCGAGAGAGTGTTTGGTATGTTTCAGAGCGCTGCCACTGTGCCTTTGTAAAGAGCAAATCCGATTTAACTCTCCTTGGTTTTGCATGCCGGTTGTAATATATATCGCCCCTTTTGGTTTATTTCTTTTTAATCCCGACTCTTTAAAGATTCTGGGTTGCAAACAGCTTTCGTCACAGCCTAGAGGTCGGCAGTGTTAATGTCATGTATGAATCATTGAAACATGTAGGGATTTGAACTTCCAACCTTGGCTCTGTTTTCCAGCATTGACTGAAAGAAAGAAAGACAGACTGACAGCCATAAGTGCTGAACATTTCATGCTTTACTCTGTTATTATTCAGACGTTTTAACGTGAAAGGGAGCTTTTCCTCCGGCTGTGTGAAAACAGCAAAAATCTGCCGGCTGTAACTGATTGTTTTGATTACAGATCAGTAAATTTCATTTACACATTTATTCAGATGGATGCAAAATTAATGAACAAGCAGTGATCTGCATTAGCATCACAGCAAATGCATTTTTCCCTCCTCTTTTATATGCAGTGAGGAATTTAGCTCAGGGCTCTCTAACCTTTAACGCTAAAAGAACCATTTGGGACAAAAAAACCCAGCAAGAGCTGCAAAGTTTTACCTTACAGTCTAAAAAATACACTTTATTGTTTTTGTGGCCAGTAGGTCACTCATCAGTAAAACGTGGTTCTTTTTTTAACATTTACAATAATATATTTATAACAGTGTTACATTTTTCTAAAAATTACTATTTAGATTAATTTTTGCGTTTGACTGCAATACAAAATAAGTCCTTTCAAAATAAAAACACCCTGTGTTAAATCAGATCATTTTCCTGCTTCAGAATTTAATTGAATTTTGAAAAAGATGCACAAAATTCAAGTCATTTTCTGTCATTATGGCTTCATCTTTTTTCTATTCTCACTATCAAATATAAAAAATGACAACATTGGTGTTAAATCCAACTTTTGAAAAACAAATCTATACATGTAAATTTAATTGAATATTGTAATGACACACTGTTACGCAGCAGATGATAAAAATGTCCTTAATGTTTATTTTAATAATGATAATGGAGATGAAAAACTGCAAAGCCATAATGATTACGCTCTATTCAGTAGCCTACATGTCTTCATGTTGATTAAACTTTTTAACAACAGTTATCTGACATGTTAAAAATCAAAAAACAAAACAGAATTAACTGAAACTCTCCAGAAGCTCATGTTGGAGGAGACCCGTGGTTTAGCTTTCTAAAAAAAACATGAAAAATACACTTTTTAATACTGAAACCTAATCAATAACAAGATAAATGCGTTGCACAAACCAGGTTAGGATGTGCCTTCAATTATTTTTGCTTTATTAATATTTTCTGATTTAATACATATATATATTTAAATAAGAGGTAGTCTAAGAAGTATGAACCCAGCAGTTCAGGCTTGTTGCAAAGAGGAAAATGCCAGGGTTCCTGTCCCTGACTCATCGCTCTGCCTTGTAACGCAGATTTTTTAGAAATGTTTCTGTGGCTTTTTTTCACCCCCCGCTACGAGTTTCAATTGTATGCTACTTTGCAGACTATTTCCATCCGGATTTCCAGGCAGCAAGCTCAGGATGCTCTGACATTCAAGAAGCTTTGAGTGTGCTATTAGTCAGGCAACCTGGCACAGGGAGATAGTAGCGAACTCCCTCAACCCTTTGAAGCGCTGGGACCGCATACCCACAAAGCGTCTTAGAGTTGGGGATCGGAGGCCGGCCTCTCTGTCACGGTGCGTTGATGCTCACGCACGTGGTACCTCGCTGATGACTCTAGACCTATGTGGATATTCTTAGCAGCGAGACGCACACCACCCCTAAGCTCTGCTTCTTTTTTGCACATACAGATGTTGGCGAGCATCCCGTGAGACTTGTTAATGCCTGCTGAAGGATCTACAAGTTGTTAGGAAAAATGCTTTGTTTTCTACAGATGCCAAAGTGGTCCAAATAACTTTCCTTCAGTGGAGTTTTGGAGTGTGGAGGTCGTTAATGTTTTATTGTTTCCATACAGACGAAGTAGAGTGGTATGGAGAAGTGCTGATGCATTAGTTATGACTTCCTGACTCGCTCGGCAGATTACTTTTGCTTACCTTTTATTGAAAAATAATTCCCAATCCCACGCTGTCCGTGTAATAACTCCGAAATACACCAGAATATAAATATGACACACTCATACAGAGAGGGTGCTGTGGGATTTTAAAGAGAATATATCTGAGTTTTATTGCATGCCACTATCAGACTTTGAATTTTCAGCAATAAACATCGAGCAGACTTTCCGTTAAAGAAAAGTTAGGAATTGACATTTTTAAAGTGTGTGCTAGCGGTCACATGCATACGGGTTAAACTCTGTACAGGTTTTTGGACTGTCGGGGTCCATGGAGGCTCAGCCGCATCTCAAGGGGAGCACTGGTCTATCTAGCACTTTCTTTTTGGCTCATGTGTCCATCTCAAGGGATGTCATAAAAATGGAATGTAACAATGTTATTTATGTGGCATCACAAAGTATTCGTCATCTCGCGCTCACAGGGCAAGCGTTACAGCTCGGAGGAGGGGGTTGAGCTATGGCGGATGACTCCCTTTGGCTTACGGGACGGCTGCAGCCACAGGCTCTGCTGCCGACTTCCCAAATCTCAGTTCACACGATAACCTGCCATTTAACACGATTTAGATTGTTAAAAACCCCAATTTCACAAAAAGTGCTACGACTCAGCACCAGCGTCCATTAAAAATTTAAACCCAACGAAACAGTTTCAGCACTTTTAAAGTTACAGTCGCATCAGAGTCGTAACGCCAGCCATGGGAGCACGGAGTTAGGCTAATGTAAATAAGTTACACACAGTTATGACATACAGGTGATGCTGTTGTGCGATGCCCCTACCTACACCACACTCTAGTCATTAGTAATGTCTCCTTACTAACTGTGTGCAAAAGCTGCGTGATCCGTTAGTGTCCACACAAACTAAACTGTTTTATTTCCTAATTTCTAACATCAGACTGCCGCATAGAGCAACCAACAGGCACATAAAAAGCACGCACTTATTACGTAAACAACACTATCTGGTCCCGTGCGGGGTGCCCAGGTTTGTTGTAAAATAAAATACCTCTATGACACTTTGTTATCTCACTTACTTCTACTTTACTTACCATTATGAGTTGTTTAAGTGTTCTCTATCATCTGCTGTCTGCTGCATGTCCATAGAAAAAAATATGCATGAACATTTTCACTCAGCGGGCGGTCTGAAATGTTAACATTTCCTGCCGGTCACCGGCGTGCCTCGTACAGGTTTGACCATTTTTTGGCCACACACTGTCTGTATCTGCCCATTATGGCAGTTGTGACAAAACATTAAATTATTCAACATTTTTGATGAAAGCTTTTGAGAAGAACATCACAACAGTGCATTAAAAACTAAAGGTGTAAAGATTCATTTTAACTACAATTTGATTCATATCATAATTTGTTGTTTCTGATGTGATTTATTGTCGATATTAGTTCATTCTAAATAATCCAGTTGGGTCCAATTCACTGACCTAAAATACCTGATACTGAACAGTGCAGGTGAAGTCTTCCAGATTTTTTGTATTTCTTGCAAGATAATAAATTAAATATTAGTACAAACAAACAAGTAAACAAGAACTGATGTCAAATTAATTCACATTTTAGTTTGATTAAGTTCAGCCCACTGTTTTTTCTACATCAAAAAGGGAACATGCCACCAAACTTTATGGTCGCATGTCTTTGTAAATACAAAGTTTCCACATATTGGACAGTAATGATCATTTTTTGCTGCATCACTTGTATCGTCTGCTGTGATGACACTTGGTTATTTTTACGTTGTAGTAAAATAAACCTTCCAACTTTCAATCCACATAATATTTTCCAAGATGGATCATAGATGGATTTATTTAATTTTTAATGATTACATGATAGTATATTTTGATTTGATTAATACCTTGTCTCAGACAGAAGGATCCTTGATTCATTGGTACGCTAAAGCAGAAACATTTTGGACATAAACAAAATTAAATAGAACTAAGTTCCTTTTCCGTTGATTGACTCATTTTGAGTTAACATTCGCTCATGATTTAAAATCCAGCCCAGAACAATCAAAAATTCCAAAAAGTTACAGTAAATCCACTACATTATATAAAAAAAAACGAAAAAAAAGAGGTTCTTTGTCCAATATTAGTATTCAGTTTAAGATGTATGCACCGCTACAGTCACCCCTAATGTGGTTCTGAAAACATCTATAGTCTCTTTTCCTTGCAGATGCTTTTTTTTCCAACATTGATAAAAAATAAAAAAAATCACACAAAGATATTCCTTCCATTCATGTTGGAGGCCATTTATTTAGTCTGTTATGCATCAGAAAATGTGTGTTTTTTTGTTGGCAATGTTTGCATCATTTTGCCATCATTTGAAGAGACAGACTTCTGTGGCTTTATAACTTAACGAACAGAAGAATACAAATAAAAGCGTATTTTGTGTGGAGAGTAACACCTGGATTGATGATGTCCCCTGCATGACTCCAGAGCCATCCCCAGCTTGTGAGTGGAACATGCTGAAGTTGCATATCACACTTGTTTTAGATGCCCACTGGACTGAGGCTGCCTTCTAAATTGGTTGTAGAATCCCAGGTAAATGCCTGGAGGCCACATTAAGCCGAGCCAGATACATTTGTGTGTTCTGGTGTCACTCCTCCTGCTTTCACATATCCTCTCATTTCAATGACAGTTGGAGATTGGAGTCAATTAGCGCTGCTGCGCCTTTCTGTATCCTGATCCAGTTTACCGAAATAAATCTTCTTCAGTTTGAGAGATTTATGATATTTCTGAGGGCCTGTCCTTCATTTCCCTCTCATAACCTCTCTTCACCTTCTGGCTGTTCACTTATCACAAAGGGCCTTCTACATCTCAGTGTGCTTGTGTTGGTGTGTGGGGTGTTGTGTGGTGGAAGTCAGCGGGGAGTGAAGCTCCTCGTAATCCGGTAATCAAACCAGCTGCCACCAGGCCCAACCCCCAGCTTCCTTTCTCTTCCTCTTTATTTTCTCCTTCATTCTCCATGCTTCCTCGTTCATTAATTAATTTGTTTTGTTCACTGATTAATGTGCACTTCTCATTTTTGTGTACTATAATGTCATCATCCTTTTCCTGTGTCTTTTTTTGTCTTTCTCTCAACAGCAAAGGACCAAAAAAAATGTAAATCTTTTTTTTCTTTTCTTTTTTTTTTTTTAGATTTTTTTTTAATTTCATTTTAATTCACATAAATACAAGTAAAAGAAAGCTAACATCAACGATCTTTGCTTTTCACACAAGTATTTTTCTTTCTTTCACCCCAGGTTACAAGAACTCATTCTGTCTCTCCTCCGTTTCTTGTTCCTCATCATTGTCTCCCTTTTCCTTTTCCAGTTTTTTAATAAATCCCCTTTTTGCTCTCCTTTGCTCTCCATTGCCTCAGTGCTTCCCCCCCTTCGATCTTTTCTGTTTCACTGTTTCCTTCACCCCTCACCCCCATCTATTGCTGTCATGTCGCTTTTCTCCTTTCTTGTCTGTCATTCCTTTTTTTTCTGCAAGAATGTTAATTTATTGCATTTTGCTTTTTCATTCGCTTTGAATTCCCCACAGTCTTCCACTGAGATGCTTTTATCCAAGTTTTTAAACCATATTTATCTGTATCTTAAAAACACAACTGGTTTTGGATGAAAATGTGAAAATATTTATCAATACTTGATCATATTTCTTTTATTTAAACATGGTCTGGAAAAATATTCTTTATTGTTTTTGGGGCCAATAAGCCACTTAACTAATATAATTATAACAATGTTACCTGTTTCTATATATGAAAATTTAAACTTCTTTTACTTTTGACAGCAAAGCAAGTTCCTTTCAAAATAAAATACACCTTTGTGATAAATTCGATAATTTTGTTGCTGCAGACTTTAATTATATTAAAAAACAATGCAAGAAAACCAAGTAATTGCAGGAATTCCTTCATTTCTTTTCTCCTTTTTTGTCTGCCATTCCGTTTTTTTTTCATTATTTATTTTTTTAAGCAAGACTGTTAATTTATTGCATTTTGCTCTTTCATACACCTTGAATTACAAAAATCTTCCACTGAAAATATTTTATGTCTAGTATCTTAAACAAACAAAACTTGTTTGGGTAGAAAATATATCAATATTTGATCATATTTCTTCTATTTCATCATCACAGCTTATATTTAAGGTTTTATGATGAGTCAGGGGAATAAAATAGAATTTTTTAGATTTTATCTGGTTACTTTGGGCTAAATATTCACATCAACTGGATGGAAATTACTAATATGATAATAAAAGAAGAATATGCTGTTCTACCACTTTTCAATTTAACCCGGGGTAATACAGCATTGATTTGAAACAAACTGCAGCGGTTAAAGTAATACAGTGGAAAGTGGTGAGAATGGATTTCAATATTTAGATCAATGGAAAACTGACAGAAAGATTAACATGGTGAGTTCTAGTTGATGTACTCGCAGGACTGCAACAGTGTTCTTTAAATAGATGCATCAGATTTTTACAATACTGAAAATGAAAGCTTTGATTTAGTGTTGGAATAAATGTAAAGTCCTCCAAAGCGTTTCAGCAGGACTGGGATTTGGCGGCTTCACTGAGCACGCCATCTCGGTTTCTGCTCCTTCTGTGTCAGAGTGATGACTCCTCATGAAGACTGACACTAAATCTCTTCACTGGATCAGCCTTAATTTTTATATTTTACGTATTGGTTGGATTGATTCCATAGTATTTATAAAACATGAAATAAAAACAGTTAAATAAACATAAGAGAAAGTAATAGAATGTTTAAAAATGAGGCGTGTGGAAAAAAGGGATAAATTCTCAACCCCAGTCTTCATATTTTTATACAAATATTAAACATGTAATTATTATTGACTTAAACTCACACAAAAAAAAATCAGGGTACCAAAAAAAGTCAAAAAGTCATGACTGTTTATGCTTTGTATCATTCGGCTTCCTTTTTGATTGTGAAAGTTGATGTTTTAACGCCAGCAATTAATAGATCAAAAATAACGCATTCATATTTATTAGCGCTCTCAGGTATCTTTCCGTGCAGCGTTACTCAAACTCTGTTTAAAATAAACTTGTGATTTTATTAAATACATGAAATAATATGGCATTTATTTGTAGTTTTTGGTCAATTTTTAACCTTAATTAAAACGGTAGAGAACGAACGTCATCTGTGATGCCCTCAGACGGAGGTGTCTGCAATTAGAAATCTAACAATGAGGAAACCGATCATTATTTTACTTTCGGATGGATGGGGACAAAAATGAATTCTCAACAACAATGTTTTTACATGGTTTATGTCTAGTGTGTAAATGAAAAAAATGACAAAAAAGGTAGTGTCTCATAGTTAAAAATACATGTTACGCCCCGTCAGGTCTAGGGGTCTGAGGCGTAGCATAAATTTAAAATAAAGAAAACAAAAACACAAATGTCTCCATAAAAAGTTTTACAAATTTATTTACAAGAAAATCATGCAAACAATAACCAAAAGTGAAGCTAAAGGCTTCAGGGTGAACCAAGGCCAAAACAACAAAAAAAAAACCCAACTAACTCAACCCAGGGAGCTTACCTGCAAAAGAATGACAAACACTAACCTCCCTGGACTAACATAAACATGAGAAAATTCACACTAAAGAAAATGGCGGTTCACCCCTACAGCTTCACTTAAACAAAACTAACTCACAAACACCAAAGAACAGAGTGGAACCAAAACAGAACACCAAACAAACTACAAAGTGCGCACAACTAAAGCAGGTGGAGAAGAGCACTGAGCTGCAGTGGAGACTGGTTGCAGCCCAGTTCCCTTCTCATGGGCTGGAGGTCCTCATGGTGCTTTTAAGGTGGCTCCACCTGGTTTGGGCCAATGGGAAGCCACACCCTCCAGCACCACACCTGAAAGAAATCAAAAGGACAGACACACAAAACAAAGATCCACAAAACACAAAGAGGTCCCACTCTGACAAAATGCACACAGACCAACACCAAACACGCCCACAGCCGTAACAATACAGAATATTTAAAAGTGGACAAAAACTGAGTTTTAGGCCTTCAAAGGGTTAAAAATAAACATTCTAAATGTATAATTTTGTGTGTGATTTCATATTGTCATATTTGAAAATAATAAGTGGCTGGCAAATACTATAACTAAAAATAAATAAATAATGTTATGATTAATAGGAATTATTTTTTTCCAGGTTGACGATTAATTAATTAGTCAATTTTATTTAATTGATTCAGCACCCTAATTTAACCATTTCCAAAATTTTCCATTTGTATTTTTTTTATTGTGTAACATTTTTACTCATTTTGATGCGTCCTTTATGTTATTCCATATCACACAGACAGTATAGCATTTGTACTTACACAAGTACTTGCTCCTGTCATCCTCACACAAGGTTATTCAATGTCATTCTTCTTTTTTAGTGAATATCTCTTTTTTTTAAAGCAGTTTTTATATTTTCTGTGGAGCTATACTAATAGTGTACTATTTGATTTCTGAATAAGAATAGTTTTTTAACATGTTCTTGAGCATTTTTCTCACGATGGAGGACATGAAGAGTTTTAGATTTTAACATAGATAAACATTTATAGTTTGTATTGACAGTTTGAGTGACATAAATTCACATTAGCATAAAGGAGGCTTTGCTTGCAAAACATAATGTTCTACGTGAGGTAAAATGCAGTTTTAAGATGGTGTTTGGAGATCCTGGTGTAAAAAAATCATCCACTCTGACTTGACTTTAACCTCTTTCTGGCTCATATTTATTTTTCTTTATGTTTCATCTTTTGATCCATTATGTTCTACTCTAACCAATTAATGTTTAATCATTTAACACTTTCCCCCCGTTTTTCTCCTTTTTCATTGTGCAGACGGCGCCCACAGCATCTCAGCTCAGTGCGTTCTCCGTGTCCTCATCATCACCGAGGACATGCTTGGAAACAGTGTCACGGTCCGTCTGCAGAACATGTCCCAGGAGTCCTTCCTCTCCCCACTGCTGGGGAACTTCCTGGAGGGCGTGTCCGCCGTGCTCGGCGTACCGGTGGAGGACGTTTTTATCTTCAACATCCAACCAGATCTGGACGCAGCTCCTGGAAGGATCCTGAACGTCAGCTTCTCCGCTGCTTTGCCGGGTGGATTATTCTACGCCTCTGAGGAGTTGGAGGAGAAGCTTTACCTGAACAGACCCAGGCTGACTTCACTGACACAGATGGAGGTTCGTTTTTAGTCTTGTTTGGTTGATAAGGCTTACATAAATAAAGAAAAACATCCACTGAACGGCTTTCAGATTGATCTTTGTGAAAAGTGTTTTGCTTCACTGCAGACATTGATTCAAAGGCTTTTAATGTAAATATTTGATGATTCAATCCTTCACTTATGAAAAGAAGAATTTAAGATCATTAAATCTAACTTTCAGGACTTTGGTGGTTCGATTAAAACATCATAACGGGAGTAGCGCCATGAGTTAGGCTTCTGAGGACAGCACAAGTGAACATGGGGTAGTGTGGTGCAGATGCTGGCAGCCCAGCAGCCTTATGGCCTCATGCAACGCTGCACAAATACGACCACCTTATGTCAACACGCATGAAGTGATGCGTACCTGCACGCAGCATGCACATTAGTTACATGCACGTTTACACAGTTCAGAGCATTTGAACACACACAGATGTGTCAAAGCGTGAACTGCACCATAAGGAAGGAAAGCTGAGTGCACGGAATTCACTTTACAATATGTCATTAAACATGTGCTGTCTTCTAAAAATAGACATTTGTTTATCACGCCCCATCATACCTCTCTGAAATTCTTTCAATCGGATCATAAAAAAAAACTTTTTAAAGTTGTGTCAGTATCAAGAGATAAAATTAGATTATTAGAAGTGGATATCCAGCTAAAGACAGAGGGGACAAAAACTTAATTAGGAAAGCTTGAATTGTTGAACAAAATGCTTTAATATGTATATTTTGGCAGCAAAAATAAAAGGGAAAATTGCATTTGAAAGAAGCTACTTTTTTAGTTACCAAAAGCTTTAACTGCCTTAAGGCGAAAACACGTCAGCATAGAGCACTTCTATATTATTATGCATGCTGAACAGCTATGGATGATGTGACGGGATCCATCCTCCATCTGGAAAGTCTTCCACAAAATCCCTCTTCATCTCATCCCTCCAGGTCCTTCCATTCGATGACAACGTGTGTCTGCGGGAGCCCTGCCAGAACTACATGAAGTGCATTTCCGTGCTGCGGTTTAACAGCTCAGCACCCTTCATCTCCTCGCCTTCCATCTTATTCCGGCCCATCCACCCCATCGCAGGCCTGCGCTGCCGGTGCCCCGTGGGCTTCACGGGCGATTACTGCGAGACAGAGATCAACCTGTGCTACTCCAACCCCTGCCTGAACGGAGGGGTGTGCGCCCGCCGGGAGGGGGGCTACACCTGCATCTGCCGTGAAGACTACAGCGGTGAGTCACTGCTGGCGTTGATCATCTCTAGATTTAAGACTTTTTATTCATTAAATGTTTGTGAAGTAACAGGGTTATGAGCTTTGGTAGGATTTCCTGTGGTGTATTTCTCTAGTTTTCATAGTAAAAAGACATTTGACTTCCTAGTTCATGTGCATTTGAAAAAATAAAAACCTAAATCTCTTTATACAATAAAATAAATGAATGAATATGTGTTTACATTTTCACACACAAATCTTTTTGTAACCCCTTAAAGCCTTAATTTAAGTCTGGCTATGAAGAAAAATATAATTGTGTTTTGCTTCAAAGTATTTCTGGAGTATAAGTCGTCCTGGAATCTAAGTCGTACGGGAGCATATTATTGCACTGAGGTATAAGCTTCACTGAAAAATAAGCCTCACTGCAGTATAAGTCGCACTGAAGTATAAGTTTCACTGAAGTATGAAGTTACACCGGAGTATAAATCACACTGAGGTATAATTTATATTGAAGTTTTAGTCACCTTGAAGTATAACGGAAGTATAAGTCGCACTGGACTATAAGGTACACTGAAGTATAAATTACTCTGAAGTACAAGACGTACTGGAGTATAAATTGCACTCAAATATAAGTCGAACTGAAATATAAACAACGCTGAAATATAAGTTGTACTGGAGTATAAGTCTAACTGAAGTATAAGTTGCATTGAGAAGCGATGCAACAATATTCAAAATAAAACCGAACTGTTCGATAAGTGTTTCACAGTTCAGTATGACATTTGTCACGATACGCATTTCATTTATTCAGTACTACTGTGAGTTGTGTTTAGCATGTGTCTGTGTATTCATGTCATGCTGAGCCCCAACTCTCCCCCTCCCTACCAGAAACTACTTTGCCCCTCCCTTGGGAGGCGGAGCCCAAATGGTGAAAAACAATAGCATTTACCTGAATGTCACAACCGAGACAGTCATAGCTAGAGGAGAAGAATGCACTAATTCTTTGGCTGGCAACCTATTTCGGTGGGGAGTCTATGCAAACGGGCGTAGAGCAGAACTTCGGACATCAGCGTGCGTTGTCGTGGACTTTTCATTGAGGTTGGCCGCTTGGGTGCTTACCGACGCAGCCAGTGTCTGAGCAGCTTCTGGCTTGTGTTTAAAGACGCACCACCAACACTAAAACCTGCGGTGTGAAGACATCTATGTTTCGCCGTTGAATACAAAGATCAGGGAGCAAAATGTGTTACATTTATGGTTGGGCTCCGAAGTTTGGTTCCAAGTAGGAACCGTTATGATTTTCGCGGTTCTACCAAAACTGAAAGAAGCTGCTGCAAACGGTGCCGCATTTCAGTGCTTAGTTCCACTGAACATCTATTGGTCTTTGGACATGTCAATCACATCTTCTCTCTTCAGTACTTTGAACTTCTTGCCATTCCATTGCCTTTCTTGAGTTACTGGGTGGGCTCATGTAAAAGCACTGACTGGGCGAGCATACGAGTGAGCGCATGCCGCAAAGCGCTCGTTTGTCTGTCACAGCAGATCAGTTTAACAGGTCAGGATCTCAGCTTTGGGGACGTGATGTTTTCAGTGACTCGATCAGCTGGTAAAATACTAATCCAATATCAGCGTTTTTGTCCTGTTGCAGTGCATCGGTTCTCTGGCTGCAGTCAGACAGCCTCCAGGACCAGCTGGGCTCGTGAGCCACTGGGGGGAGCGCGGGCAGCCAGCCCAGGTCTCCATACCTGTGATATTTTACTTATTCTCATGGAGGCAATAATAAAAAAGGTCCCCTAGTTTTCCCTCCGCTTGGGTTCATGCGGGACAGCCTTCAAACTTAGTCACAGGGACACAGAAACAGCGCCCCCGAGTGAGATTAAAACCCCACTACCCCTCAGAAAAGCTCAGGATCTTGACAGACGGCAAGTAGCGAATTTTCCGTGCGGTGGAAGAGTGGCACACCGCCGGTTTGGGACTCGGAGGTTGTGGAGCTCTGATTTAATAGGAACAGGCAGCACATCAAAAAAGGACTCAAAACGTCAATTTTTTACACGGAGGTCTGACTTGGGAATAAACGTGTTGATTTGGGAAGATGTAGACATTTTTTATCACTGAAGCACCGATTAGGAACCAAAACTGAAACCAAAGAACCGCATAGGCACCAGAACCGCATAAAACCCGATCGGTGCCCAAGCCTAGTTACAAGAAGTACCATATCTGCAAGATTTGCTTTCGTGCAATGTGGGAATCACCTCCAACATGACCACTCACCTCCGGCGTCACCCAGCCCTGTCATCGTCTAAAAGCTGAACAACTAACACGATCAAAACATCCCAACTCATTTCAAAAGTCTTACATTGTTACCTTGGATAAACAAGAGAATATCTGACGCCATCAGAGTGTTTATTGCTAAAGCTCTGCAGTCGTTTTTCAGTGGTTTATAATGAGGGCTTCTGTCATTTAATGAAAACAGTTGACCCACAATATAGTGTACCAGCACGCCCAGATTTCACAGAAAAATCTATATGAGCTTTATGAACGAGTGCACAAAGATATTGAAAACGACCTAGTAAAAACGCACAACTTTCCACGTACAGATCGACTTCCCGGACAACAGAACTTTCTCTATGTTTGTTTCATGACGGCCCTCACACTGGCAAATTCAGAGTGCAGTAGTGCAAGCTGTCAAGAGCACAGCTAAGATTGTTGGAGTTTATTATATTAATGTTTACAAGTATTGAGGACTGAGGCAGTTTTACATTTGATTAAATTGCATACAAGTTGTAACGTTTACAAGAGTTCCATATGAGTGTGATTCTGCAGTTAGTGCTAAAAACTGTACACTTGAAAAAAATCTGATTTCTTCATAATGTTTTTTCAGTTGGCAAAAGAAATCATAATCTGTGGAATAAAAGGATTTCAGGTTTTCTTTTTGTTCTATTCAGTACGTGTCAAATCATGACCCTTGTATCGAGGTACGTATCGAACCTTAAGCAAACTGCATCGTTGGATCCCTAGCACTGAAGAAAAAGTCGCCCTGAAGCATAAGTTGCTCTGAAGTATAAGTTCTCCTGGAATATAAGTCGCACCAGAGTATAAGTTGCACTGAAATATAATTTGTATTGAAGTATAAGTTGCACAGGAATATAAGTCGCTGGAGCTAAAAAAAAAATTATTAAAATAAAGTAGAGGCATAATAAAAAATGGATTCGAAGTGGTTTGATGCATATTTTCATCAATGGGCATCAAGGGTCTAAATGAATGGTATGAATATGAGACATCATTGATGACAATGTGGAAGATCTTTCTGAGAGAAAGAAAATGCTGTCAAGTGTGCATGTTTGTGCTTAAATATAGCAATTATGGTACATCTCTAGTACATCCACACTGACTGTCGGGACTTCTTTGTTCAACTGACTCCTACTTTGATCATTCCTTGTTCTTTTGTCATGTGGAGCAGAGCAGCATGAAAACACACACTGTGCCTCTGGGGAGAACTTCCTCCTCTTTGCTCTCTTCCAAACACAAGTCTTCATTTTCCACCTTTTATTTCTGCATTTCCCGACACACTAGGCTTTTTTCCAGCTGTCCCTCTTCAGGCTTGTTTCAGACAGATGGACCCTTTTCTTCTGTCACTCCACTCTTGTGTCGCCTCAACTATTGATGAGAGGAACCTTGTAGAGATTATGAACACCTACATGTACGAGAGAGGCAAGAGAGATTTCAGGTTGCCTTTATTTTGGAATCAAAAGAGAGTTGTCAGGGTGAAGCAACGCTTTCCATTCATTAGAGAGACGGAGGGTTTCCCAAACGTTCACTACAAAGAGAAATGAGGAGAAGTGAGATGTTGAGATGTGGAAGGAGTCAAGAATACTGTGAAACTACAAGCAAAGTGAGGAGATAAAGAGGGGTAAGAATGAAAACAATAGATTAATTTCAAATCTAGCAAATAAAAAAAAAATCATTTGATGGTTCCTGATAAAAAAGTTGAGACAAATTGACATTTTAGCTGTGGAATAGAGGTAGAGCGGTCGACCTCTGGTCAGACGATTGGAGGTTTGGTTTCCGACGCTCCCGCCCACGTGTCAAAGTGTCGTTGGGCGAGACACCAAATTCCACATCACTACTGGTTGTTAAGGTAGTGTCACTGATATAGTGTGAATGACACTGTGGGCCCGTTTACACTACAACGTTTTCGCGTGCGTTCCGACAACTTGGTTATCGTTTGGGCCTCTCGTTTAGACCAGAACGGCGTTTTAGGGCCCCCAAAACGACAACTTTGGAGAACGCCTTCCAGAGTGGAGCGTTGCGAAACGTTCCCGTTCCCACAGCCCTCCCATTCTAGTGTGTACGGTCAGGAACGGTGTCAGGGTGTAAAGCGGAGTACTTCTCCTATTGTTCTTTTC
This sequence comes from Oryzias javanicus, assembly GCA_003999625.1. Lineage (NCBI taxonomy): Eukaryota > Metazoa > Chordata > Actinopteri > Beloniformes > Adrianichthyidae > Oryzias > Oryzias javanicus. Next base: position 7,696,151 of record CM012443.1, read on the forward strand.
CATCCGGTGGGAGTAGGGTTGGGCACCGAAGTTCGGTTCTTCTGATTTTTTACGATTCAGCCTATCTATTTACTTTCTTGTTGTTGTGAGATGAGTGTGTGCTCCAACTTCTGCATCTCAGCTTGTTACGAAGCTGGGGGGAGCGTGTGCATGTGAGGAGCAGCGCGCTCTGAGAGGAGCGAGAGAGAGAGAGCGTGCCGCAGAGAGAGAGCGCGTGCTGCGCAGAGAGAGAAAAAGGAGAGGGGAGGGGCGCGCGCGCACGTTAGCGTGCGGAGAGTTGTTCTCGAGTTTGTCTGCAAGTTAAAGTAATAAAAGTTCAGTTCCTCTACAATAGCTAAGTGTAATTATTCGGCTTCGCATGATCCAAAGAAGGGATGTGAACCCCGGAGGAAAAGCAACCTTCGGCCCTGGAGAAGATCTCCCCTGCTCCTCGACTACGTTGAGGGGGAAATAGAGCAGGAACGGTTCAACATTGTGCGCTCATAGCGCATAGCGGCGTGGCGTGTGAATTACATCGTTTTCCGTCAGCATTCGTTTTAACCGTGAACGCAATATCATTCAGGAACGTTCTGGTGTGTACCCGATATCTTGCTTACTGGATCAGAGAGCAAAACGCGTTCCCGTTCCAGTGTAAACGGGGCCTGTGACTGTACACGCTTTAAACTCTAAAGCAGAGAAATGCGACATGCATATAGATCATTTACCATACAATCCAGTATCAAAATCCATTAAATCTAAACCAATCAAAAATTAAGTATGGAATAGTTAAAGATCCTATTGGTTTGATGGGTCAGTTGGCTGCGTGTAGGACGTTCAAAGTGAAAAGGGTTTTGGTTTAAATTAACAATACTGCCATAGAACTGGAAATATGAACTGAACTGGACTGAAAAATGGCTGCTGACAGATTAACCTCAACTCAGATTACCTTCACAAGAACAAATCTCAGGGTGTTCCAGACATCCAATGCTTGACTTTTAGTATAATGCTGTTGTTTTACACGAATTCTATCATAAAATATGATGACAATCGTTGCCAGACATAAATGGTGTAGAGGCCAGAAGTTGAAACTTTGGATGTGACTGGAGGGAACCTGGAATTTTTATTTTGTTGACCCTGGTTTCCTTTATTCTGACTACTTTGTTTTCTTCTTGTCACACTTTGATCAATCTTTTCTAATGTTAAATGCAGGGAAAATGTTGAGATTACACTACTGGTTTGATGTGAATTCTGTGTGTTTCAATGCTACAGCATGATAATACGCATTCCTTATGCTCTAACAAACTGGAATAATCCTTAATCCCACTGCTCTTAAACATGCAGAAGCTCATGTCAAATTTTGAAATTGAAGTCACAGCAACAAGGCAGGACTAAAGAAAATCAAGGAAATAGTTATTCTGTACATGCAAGAGGGGGGAAATGATTTTAAAAATCTGGGAAAAGACCAAAGAATGTAAGGGAAATGAACTAAAAAGGACAGAATAAATGGAGATGGGATGAAGGACATGCTTTCAGAGGGGATGGCAAAGAAAAAAGCAGCCGGAGGAAATGGAGCGAGGGCGATCGGATGAGAGGGAAAGGAGAGTGAGGAAAATCTGATGTGCCATGAGTAGTTGTGCTTTTTCTGCGTAGGCGTCAGGTGTTGTAGTGTCTCGTCGATGGCTCCAGGCGAAAAGGAGGGAAAAAAAAGGATGACGATAAATAGATTCCACAACAAACAAAAAATCTCCAGACGACTCTTGACCAGGTTTGTCTAAACCCTCGCTCTTTGTTTGTGCTTTGCTCTCAAACTTTATGGATCGCTCCCACAGGTTGTCCATAAGCTGAAGGTTTTTGTTAAGACAGACATCTTTGTTGTTTCCCTGTCTCTGGGTCAAAACCAGGAGTTTCTGACAAATCCAGTCAGGAGTGATCTGTGAACAACTGTACTGCCCTGCTGGCTAACCGGGCGGAGTTAAGCCGTGTGAAGATTAATGCTTAAAGTCCCCCTCCAATGAAAATCTTGTTTTTTGAGTTTTTAACATGTAAACACCTTAAACCGCCACACAGGACTTCAAATTGCCTCAAGTCATGTCTGTGCCATTGGCTTAACATTGAAACTGGACGCCTCTGCCGTGCGAATCCTGTTTGGTCTGAACGCACCAGAATGACTAGAGCGGCATCAGGGCACAGCGCGACAGCATTGCCAGTATATCATGAGTCCAAGCACCTTTCATTGACTTTACAAATACTTCACAATACACTTACCGCATCCACGTATGTGGTACGTTTCATTTTCATGAAGCCTTGAAATAGATACATCTGCACTTCCCTTAAGATGCAGCTGAATCTCTCTACGGGCCAGACAACCCAAAATCCTGCAGCACCCACACAGGTCTACCCCACACATGGGGGCGCCTGTGACTAGAGACCTCCAGTATCATTTGAATTTTACCAAAGAATCAAAAAGTTCCTTTTCCAATCTGAAACATTGGCAGCTGCTGCAGTTTGGGCTGGTTGGCTAACATGTGATTCATCAGTAAATACCTAAAATTTCGATCAACACTCCAGTGATGTTACTTGCTTTCTGTCCCGACTGTCAGGACAGAGAAAGAAAAGTTTTTTTTTTTTTTTTTTAGTTTTGGGCACCTGCAAACTGTAATTCTCTGCAAGGGACTATTGTTCCAATTTGATGCTATTGTGAAGGACCTGGAATTAAATCATTAAGATGTTGTTGTTTTCACTTTTTTTACTTTTTAAGTGATTGCATTGTCTGAGCTTGTATTGTAATTTTTTCTCTCCTGGTCAGCACTCTTTTAAAAAAAGAGATCTCCGGATCTCTACAGGACTTTCCAGGTTAAATAATGGTTTAAAAAAGGCCTCTTTCTTAGTTTCATTTATAGTCCCTAAACTGTTGTCACAAGTTTATAGTTGCACTCCCTGCTGAGTTATATCTGTAACTCACATAAAACTCAAAGAGTAGAAAGAGAACATCAGATATTGAGCCTGAAAGTGAGCAGTGGTGCAGAGACATCCCCAGTCGATGGTGAACATAAATGCAGAGATAAGATGAGGTAGATAGCTGCTGGTTAACTCAAAGTAAAAGATTGAAAAAGAGTCTGTGTGAGGCACATTATACTGGCGGTCTAGGGTGGCTATGGCTGAATCTAAAACTTCTGAAAGGAAAAAGATGTTGAGGGTGTGGGGAAGTGGAGGCATGGATACGGACTGAATTACTCTGTGAGGAGATAAAATGATGAACAGAATAGAAAACAGACAGACAGAAATTGAATTTGTTTCTCATTGTGAGGCGATTTCACATTGAGGGACAGAAAAAAAGGAGAAAGTGAGCAACAAGTCCAGAGCAAGCTGAAGAGGAGATGTAGAAGGTCCAAGTGGGATTAATTTGGGAAATGATAAAGCAGATATGCATGTTATACTGGAAAATTTGATCAAGCAAAGGTGAGCGAAAACAGATCTTAACACAACAGCAAGAGAAGATCCGTGCTGATATATTTTACCTAAAGCTGTTTTAATTTGCTTTATAAGCTGCTGAAGAGAGAAAAACATTAGAACGGATCATTGAAGCAAGATTTAACCAATAATGAACGAAAGGAAAGAGTAAAAAAATTAGATCAATTTCCAAATGTAAAGCATTAACTATAAATGAAGAAGATTTAACTACATGTTTGGTCAGATATTTTGGAAAATGTAAAAAAAAAAATCAAACCAAATTAATCACAAATATATTTTTGATAGCACATTGTGAAGGAAAGAACCAAAAGTTTCTTTTTATAGGGGGATAATGGCTGAAATGTGATTTTTAAAATTACTTAAAGCTTAAGATGTTCACCTGATGATTTTTGCAGTTTTTTATGACTTCATTCTATAATTTCTTGTTTTATTTTTATCTTTTAACTCTGAGTGATAAAACAATTATTACTCATCATGTCTGAACCATTAACTGTATATGGCAATTGGACTGAGTTAGTGTGATGTCACCCATTGAAAATGGCTAACTTCCGGTTCGCACCAAAAGTCGATTCAGTTGCCATTTTTTTTTCTGATACAAATGCTGTAACCCAGAATTCATCAGAAAGCAGTGATTGATCCATGTTAGTTTGAGTTAATGTTTCTATGACAACCACTCTCTCCAATCAGACACTGGGTTGTTGGAAGGACACACCCCTGGAAGCGGGCTAAAGAGAATCTGTTAAACATTTCGAATGATTGACATGAGACCACCTACTGAGGCATCAGATTGGCCAGTTTATAATTTGAATAACTTACACAACAGAAAAATATCACGGAAATATAATAATTTTGCAAGAATGTTGAAAAATGGAGCAAAAGAAGAATCTATTTTTACTAATTTAATGAGTAATAGATCAATGGAGATCTATGGGATTTTGGCTTCTTGGAACCAGTGGGTGTGTCTTATTTGGAACACAAGAGGGGAGGGGGGTCACCATTCCAGTTCTTATATACAATCAATGATCAGAACGCACAACAGCGGCCACACATGCTGCAACAGAAACAGACAATCAGAGTTCATATTTTCATCTTAATCTCTACTACTTACATCCCAACAATCCACAAGTCAAGAATGTTTGTTAATAAAATTATTTAAAAAGAGTAGAATATGAAAGATTTACAATAGAGTGGGTACAAAGCAATACACAAATCCCCTCAGTGATGCAAAAACCTTATTTAAGAGAAAAGACTTTAAAAATCATTAAATCATTAGCTAATAAAAAGCTTGAAAGTATATGTTGTGTTACCCAAGCTATATGTTGATTAAGTTACATCTGTGCCACCACATTGAGAACAAAAGTCATTTTTAAGATCAAACTTTCCAAAATTGCAAGATAAAAATGAAAAATATGTTTTGTAAATGAAACTTTCAAAGTTGCGAAAAAATATATATTTTTGCTTTCAAAATGCATTTTTGTGTTTGCAACAAAAATATTTTCAGATGAGTTGTGTCTCATCTCCCTTTCTCCCTATCTGTAATTTTACATACATAACTTTCATTTTAGTTTAATATATACTCCAGCAAAACAGCCACTCAATAAGGCATATATCAGCTAATATTCGTTAACTAAAAGGTTGCTCTGTCCTCGCTTGACATTAAAATATTGGAGCAATTTATTCAGATTCTCAGTCCATCACAAAACCAGACTGCTCCAGAATCATATACAGATAAAGTACCATTGAAAAACCGCACTCACCATATTCTACTGTGTTATAAACTTTCATATCAAGTACACTATGAGGAAGCTAAAAAGAACGGAAAACACCTGAGAATCAAAAGTTAAGTTCATCACAATGTTTTGTAGAAATTTCCCCCTAAAGAGACAAATACCGGGTCATCCTAATGCATTAAAGATACAGATAAAGACTGAGGTTTAAGAAGTGGAATTAAGATTGCCTCTCACGGCGGTGGAAAAGGGCAATCTACTTTAACGTTGATAAGAGAAGACCGCTGCAGACTGACGTCCTGAAAGTCTGTAAAGAGAACTAACAGTTTGAGTAAAGGGTCGAGCCGTGGGAGGATGAGAGCTGCCATTTGTGTTGAAGATAAAACTGGGGGGGTAGATAATGGTATAGGACGGATTCAGAGAGTGACATTAATTTCAGAGGTCATTAACTGAGTGAGTGATTGTGTATGTCTTGCCTGGAAGATAGGGTCATAGAAAATTAAGCTGTTAGCCAGAGCCACGAGAATGCTCCGTTCTTGGAATGAGTTCTGGAAGTAAGCACAGATTGTGTAGGAGGAAACAGAGACATCTAAATGCATAATGGACATCATTTGAAAACGTGCATGTTCAATGGGGAAAAAAAAAAAAAAATGCTCTGCAGGGGACACAATTTGCTGAGCTAAGTGGGTAAATAAATTAGGATTTGAAAGGAAGGAAAAGGGGGGGGACACTAAATTAGTTTGGGAAAGATAATTTTTGTTGCTTGGAGGAAGGAGTGAATGGAAAGGAGGAAATAAAACGAACAGATTATAGCACCTGAGGGACTTCTCTGGTGACTTAAATGTCAATATTCAAAACTTGATCATTTTAAATGAATAGAAAACAGCTGAGGAGAAAGAGGAAACCATAAAAGTTCATTAGTTCAGTGAAAATGTACAGGTTTAATTGTTTAAGGCAAAAAATTAAAGATTTTTCCTAAATCGATAAAATCTGGAACCATGTATAGCACTTAAAGGACAATTTCTAATCTGTATTCATATTAAAAGTATTGAAAATCTGTATTGATTGAGATTTTTTTTCAAAAAACAAAAAGGTTCTGTGACATATTGCCGAGAGGCCAATAGACCTGACACAAAATTCAGGCAAAAAGTCGATGGAATTCAAAACTGAGTTTTAAAGTCTCTCTCAAATCATCATTTGATCTTTTTTAAAAGCCTTTCCGGTGGTCTTTTAATTATGATTATGTCGTCTTTGGCCAAAATAAAAAAACCTTTTTTTTTCTAAGATATATTCTCTCCAGCGTGGCAGTAGTTCATTAGAAACTCACCTCTGCGTTGTGGGCGGGACAGTAGGCCCTCCCTCCCCTTCTCCATTGCTAAGAACACTCTATGCACTCTCCCACTAACTTACAGCCCCTCATACCCCCAACCAACTGGCCCAGCAAAAATGGCAAGCGATATCAGAGCTTCCCAGCTTTAGTTTTGACCCAGATGCCAACTTGGACAAGGAAAATGAAGACACATGAATCTAGCCGTCTACAAGTGGACGTATCAGAAGGGGCATTAGGGAGCCTGTGGCACATTCAGTTTTCTCTACATGAAAATATGATCTTTTTTAAACTACAGCTTTTCTTCTGCTCCTGATTCACAGTGACTGGAATAATGAAAGACATCGAAATGCAATTTTAAGCTGACTTTTCTTAATATATGTCTTCCATCATCAGAAAAATGCCACTAGATGGGGCGGAACTACAGGAGGAAAGAGGGCAAATCTACCCCCCAGCAAAAGACTTTGCCCCACTCTTATATTAGTATTATTACTGACAAAAATTAAGAAATCACCAAAACAATTTACATTTCGCAAAAATAACAAAAGCAATGCTTTTAAAGGGGCCATACCATGAAAAACTAGCTTTTTAAAGTTTTTAAGTGTATTATACTGTTCAATCCTCACTATAAAGAACCCCTCAGTGGTATTTTGATCAGTTCATGTATTTCTGAGTAATACTCTGAAAACCTACGCTCTCAACAGCAGCTCCTCGTCTACCCAGGAAAATGAACGGGTCCTCACATGCTGATGTCTCAGAGTGAGACAGCCGCTTTCAGGAAGAGTCTGCTCTGACAGCACCATCCCCACTCTAACACCAACACCCAATTTCTCCACGGTGATCAGAAAAAAACGTTCATTTTAGATGCAGAATGCCGTATATCTTCCGACTGTGTCCTGTATTCAATAAATTCCAGATCAAACAGATGTTCATTAATTTAGTCGCGGGGCTCCTTTAAGATACACAAACTCCTCCCCCAGTCTGCCCGCCCACGCCGGCCATCACGGTAGTGCAGACGGCGAGTGAATTTGTGTTGTAAACCAGTGCAACGATGGCCGAAGCTTCTATAGGCCAGTGTTTTTCAACCAGTGTGCCGCGGCACACTAGTGTGCCGTGGGAGATGGTCAGGTGTACCGTGGCAAATAACCAATTTTCACATATGTAAAACATTTACCATCACTAGGGAATCCGCTCTGCGTTCATCCAAACGGGCCCTGATTTAACTCTGGTAGATAGTTTAGAATATGCAAGATTGTAAAATATTTTTTTCAATGTTTCTATAAATGACTTTTAATCAGAATAATGTTACCGCAATCTGGCCGCAAAACCAGCTGCAAGGTCGGCTTTCAGAAAAGTTCCGCCCCCTTCAACTGTCTCCACCAATCATTGTTGGAGGCTTGATCACATGTCATAAATCTGACCAATCAGAAGTGGTTAACGTCCTCACTTCCTTGTTCCTTTTCGGCTCATAAAATCTCTCGGTTCTAACAAAAACAGCCGCTACAGCTCGTGTTTAGCGGTGTAACTTCCTGCAGGATCGGTGTCAGACAGTTTAAGAAGTGAACAAAAGAATGGAAGCTCAGAAACGTGAGTATATCCGGAATACGTGCGAGTTTTATGCACTACATCCCCCAGGATGCATTGGGTAAAGCAGACTTTCTCAAAGGTGGGGGCGCGGTGCGACCCAGGGATCATACCATTTATTTTAGTTACTAAACAGTTGATCGGAGGACAGACAGTGACCGGGATATCCACACAGAGAGAAGAATATTGAATTAAACCTCAAGAATTGTGATGGAAAAATATTTAACGGAGATTAAAAGAAACAACGGAGAGAAATAGAGTGCGCGTGCTGGGGGGGAGGAGGGGGGTGTACAGGAGCGCAAGAGAGAGAGAGAGAGAGAGAGAGAGAGAGAGAGAGAGAGAGAGAGAGAGAGAGAGAGAGAGAGAGAGAGAAGAGAGAGAGAGAGAGAGAGAGAGAGAGAGAGAGGAGAGAGAGAGAGAGAGAAGAGAGAGAGAGAGAGAGAGAGAGAGAGAGAGAGAGAGAGAGAGAGAGAGAGAGAGAGAGAGAGAGAAGAGAGAGAGAGAGAGGAGAGAGAAGAGAGAACATCAACACAAAACCTTCAAGAAACTCGAGACATTAGAAAAGAATAAAAAAAACTGGAACCATTTGATTTTTTGACAGTATGAAGGAACAGAGTTTGCAGGAAATCCTTCTATATGTGTAGATATATTCTATATTTATTATATACATATATATATATATAGAGAGAGAGAGAGAGAGAAGACCGAGAGAAGAAACCAGATTTCAATCTCAAAGCTGAGACTCTTTTGTCTTTCTTAATTGTATTGTGAATAAAAGCCCTTATTTATTAGTTTTTCACAATTTAAATTGTATTTTTGGTTGTGGTTGCAGAGTTTTGTGTTCACTTCAAATGTGTTTAAAAGGAAAAAACTTAAAATGTATCGAGTTAAAAATTGAATAGTTAATAGTTCTTTTTTTCATTGATTTGTACATTCTGTCTGGAAGGATAAATAAACAACATTTAAACATAATAGACACTTTAAATGAATGAAAACATGTTTACATTATGGACTTTGTGCATAATCTTATATAATAGTTTATGAAATAAAAATAAAGCAAAAAAACAACATAAAAAGTCATTTTGCAGCTGAAAAAGCCGCTGTTTTCAGAGAGCTAATGCAAAAGTACAGAATTTTGAGAAAAGCCAGAATTCCCATCACGACTGTGGAGGAAACAAGAAAAATGTTGTTTTTACTTTGAAATTTTGGAAGTATTCTAAAAAAAAGAAACATTAATAAAAAACGGATTATTTATAAATATTTTTAAATATTTTTGTAATCATTCTTTTAAATGAATAAATGTAACTGGTTGAAGAGGTATAAGTTAACTTGAGAAAATTGACTAATGTACCAATGATATTCGCAGCAGAAAGCTGTGTGTGTGTATGCGGAGGGGGATACGAGAATTGACATTGAGAAACACTGGGTTAAAATGACAGCGCCTCTGTGCTGCAATGACGCTTCCCACTTATTTAAAAAAAATGTAAATTAGATTGTACATCAATACCGATTAAAATTTTTAACCTTTTGGATACTAGTGTGCCGCGGGATTTTTTTCATTGAAAAAGTGTGCCTTGGCTCAAAAAAGGTTGAAAAACACTGCTATAGGCAGATATACTGTCAGGGATTGTGGTGGAGGACCCAAATGCAGGAGACCAGACTTGGTGGCAGAAACATAAACATTTACTAAAATAACTAACAAACCTTGACAAAAACAGGCAGCACAAACAGTGAGGCAAACAGAATGTAGAAGAGCAGATGACCTGACAATGAGAAACTGAAAACCAGACACTTAAATACACTGAGGTTGATTAACTAAATGAAGACAGCTGTGGATGATTAACCTGCATGTGGTGAAACTGACAGGGAAAACAGAACATGAAAAAACCTAAGCACTGAAACATGACATATATGGGATGTGCATCTATCTTTGAAGAAATTTTGACTATTTTCATGGGAGAAATGAAGACACGCTGCAAAAGCTGGCTCAAGGATGACATCATGAAATGGTCATGGGCGCCACCCAAATGCAACGGCAGCAATTTTAATTTTCTCCATGGTCATTTTCTCTAGAATGTATATGACACATTCATTTTTTTGCTCAAATATTTATACTAATTCACAAGTATCACATTATTTTTGTCTAAATGGGTTCACTAATTTACTCCGACGTGAAATTGTTAATTATTTCAGGAACAATTGTTTTTTTTTGTTTTTAAACAAGATTTTACAAACATGTACTTTTTTCCTAAATACTTTTCTGAATACTATCCCACTATTGTCCCTGCGATAAATAATTTATTTCACAGTACACAGTGGCTCTCCACCACAGCAATGAGCTTATCTGCATATATAATTAAGCAACATGAAGTTTGGAGTGACATCAGTTTGACACCTCAGCCAATCAGATGACTGACTCTCAGACAGCTGATCCATTTTTTGTGCGATTTTTTTTTTTTTTTTTTTTTTTTAACAATCTTTCTTAATTGACTCTATTCTGTTGAGTCAGTTGGATTTTCCTGACAAAATTAGAAAGTTTAAGTACATTTTAGATTTAATGAATGCATGTTTGATGAAATAGAAGTGTATACAAATATCAGATGCATGTTTTGAAGTTTGTCTGAGTCATTGCACATCATTCATCTGAGCCCTTAAAGGCATCAACTCTTGTGTTGGGTAAAAAAAAAAAAAAAAGCAAAAACATGAGACTCACAAAGCATTACAGGAGGAAGGAGAAGGGGGGAAGCAACGGGGTTGCCTCCAGGGATGGACCATGTGTTGGGTGGAGGGGGGAGGCGGGGGTGACTGGGTGGGGCTAACGAAGATGCCGGGGGTGGTAGAGGAATGCTGGCTTTGATGAATAAAACATCCACGTGAATGAAGGGTTGGCGTGAATGCATTTAGGCAGGCGTGGAGGAAGAAAGAATAGAAAAGGAAAGGAAATGAAGGAGCGGAAAAGGAGGAAAAAGAAGCAGACTTTACTTTAGATAAAGGTTGGATAGAAAAGGAAGGAAGATGAGGATGCAGGAAGGGAGGAAGAGGAGCTATGCAAAAATAGAACTCCAAGTTTAAACAACAGACAAGAGGATGGGGATGACTTTTGTTGGTGTGGTTTTGTATCAGCGATAAATATTCTAAAATGTACTTTTAAATTTTCTAATCTACTTTCTAAAAAATCTTAGCCTTTCATTTAAAAAATGTCTTTTAATCGTGTGCAAAATAAACACATAAGAGCTTTTTCTTGGTTAAATAAGTAAACAGTTTGTTTGTCTGTTAAACAGCAAATAGAAAATTGGCAAATTTATTAAAACTTCCTTGTGAATCGCTGCTCCTAACAGCCACAGTAGAGAGAAATAAGACAATCAGTCAGGTGAAACTGAAAATATAACGTTTGGGGATTTTATTCATCCAAATGCGTGTACGTGTTGCGTTCAGCCTTTGTCTGATCCTTTGTCTGACTGTGATTCGTGGGTGTATGCTCCCCACTTGTGGTGTGCTCATTAAAAGGGTCTGCGGGTGAGAAAACAAGTGCTTTCTTTCTCAGGGAACGCCCACTGCTCCACCTCAGTGTGAATAGAGTCCCACTTCAAGAAAAATGGCGTTTTTAATTTGTTCTTGTGGCATTTTTCTAATGATGGAGGACATTTGTCAAGAAATGTAACAATAAAATAGCATTTTTGGGGATTTATTTGTATAAATTGTTGTGCCACAAGCTTCCTGCTCTGCTCCATTCTGATGCACTTGCAGACAAACAGTTTCATGTATGTCTTCATTTTCCTCATCTGAGCTGGCATCTGGTTCAAAGCTGAGCAGCTGGAAAGCTCCAAAACTGCTCGCTGATTTTGTTGCACCAGTAATGTTGGGTTGAGGTTGAGTTTATTTAGAATTGCTGTTCTTCAGTCTTTGTTCAGTTTGGTTGTTAAGGTTTATACTGAGGGAACTGGGGGGATAATGGGAGGAAGGGGTGTCTATTTTGAGTAAATCTCCTTTTTTTTTATTAGTGTATTTGTTTTTAAAGACTTTGCTTTTTAATGTGTATTTTACTTTCTTTTATGTAAAGCGCCTTGTGTTTCAACTGAATGAAAGGCGCTGTACAAATAAATAAAGTTTGGGTTGGAGTGAGGGGGGCTATAAGCTAGTGGGAGAGGGGAAGGGGATACGGGGTTGCTCCCTACCAATGGTCCCACAACGTAAAGGCAAATTTCTACAAGCACTGCAACTCAACAGAAAATAATATCCTAGACAACGACGTTTTCTTAAACCTTTTTGGCTAAAATGTTTTAATAACAATTATAAGACCACTGGGGTCACTTTTAAAATAGCTGAAAAGATGATGGGATGGGACTTTAAACGGAACCAAATGCACTTTTTTGTCTTTGCTGGCCACTGAGCCACTTCATGAGTTGAAAAGAATTAAAATAGACGATCAGTATGAAAATGATCACAATTGCTGCTTCAGCTTTCTTTGTTTATCTGAATCCCAGATATGTGTGCAGATTTGTATTTTTACTCTGTGCATTTTTAGAGGTCTGTTTTAAAGGTCTCAACACGCCCATAATTCATGAGTTTTATTTCTATTTATTTGTTTTAATATTAATAAGATGGTCTGTCTGGGTGAATGGCTGCGGCTGATAAAGGTGAGGCTATGTGTCAGAGTGTGTCTGTGTGGTTTCTGCCTTTAATTTGTTCCCTGTTGTGTGCGCTTTAATGAGAGTACATGTTCAGTGTGGGAAGCGTGTAAGGACGGGGGGAAGGCTAATCGAGGACACAGATGTGATCATTTAAATGGCTCGGGGGCTTTTTAAAGCCGAGTTGGAAGTGTGAGAGTGTGCTTTGGGGTGATTCGGCGGTGTGAACAAGTGTGTTTGTCAGCCAAATGTGCAAGATGCCTGGTGGCAAAGGAGTGAGAGCCAAGGAGGAGAAATAGTGCCCTGAAAAATGGGAAGGAGAATTAATGAACGGTGCCGAGATGCGAGCACAGTAGATGGAGAAGTTATTATTTGGAAAAGAAGCTGAGTTCATGGAATTGACTGATTTGATACATTTTATGAAAATGAAGAGAACATTAGTCAATTTAGGTCATTTTTAAAATCTTTGGTACACTGTAATAAATTCTGTTGAAATTAACTTTGTTGGGTGTATTTTTTTTTAAATACCAATCTGTTTTTTTTTTTTTAACTATAATAACAAGTAACAATAAAGTTCTATTCTATTATATTCTAGTTTTGTTTAGGCCAGTCCAGTCCAGTCCAGTCCAGCCTTAATCTACCATAGTCTAGTCTAGCCTAACATTACCTAGCCTAGCCTAGCCTAGCCTAACATTACCTAGCCTAGCCTAGCCTAGCCTAGCCTAGCCTATTCTATTCTATTCTATTCTATTCTATTCTATTCTATTCTATTCTATTCTATTCTATTCCAAAGATAAATGTAAACTTAGTAGTAATTATACATGTCTTCTAATGACATATTGAGTGTCTGTCTGTCTTGATATTAGAATTTAAATTTCCTTGAATTTTCACATTTTACCTAAACATTTTGTTTCATATGCCCTCCATGTGGCATCCTCCTTCCCCTGCAGGAGCTTCTTCCCCCTGAAGACAGCGGTTCACTTTGTAAAAAGTTCTGGAAAATGTGGGAACAAAAATGTTTGAAATGTTCATCTAACCTCCAAACTCCTTATGTTGACCCCGGAGAGCCTAAGAGCAAGTTTATTCTGGGCTATAAAACTCATTTACATCTTTTGGTTTTTTTGGTAGCAGCAATTTACAGCAGCCAAAAAATAGATAAATAAAATAGAAAATAAATAAATAGCTAAATTTGACTCAAAGTGTTCTCCAAGGATAAGATTTTCTTCCTTTTTGGACGTTTGCAAGAACCAACATCCCGGCCTCATGTTACATTTCCTGGTTCCCTTCCTGTGTTCTGTGACTTCATTTGGACTTTTCAGAACTCTTCTAGCTTTGGGTGTGGTTCTCTCTCCCTCTTTGAGTTGTGAGTGTGAGTTTTAACAATTCATGAGTGTCTCGGGCGTGTCTCATGTGTGTCTTTTAATATGTGTGTTCAAATGATTAAAAAAAAAATAGCATTTACTGACTCCCAGCTGCAGCACAATGAGTCTGTGCCACCTTAAAGATGTGATGACTCTGCCAGTGGGTTTCCTGGCATCTAAAAGCATCTCAAAGTGCAAGCAGAGATATGATGATGCCAGACAGCCTGAGGGAGGGGGGCGATGATCCATGCTCTTTGTGAACACGTGTGTTGAGAGGAAGATAGGAAAACATTGTTTGTTTTAAGAAAAATGAATGTATGTACTGCATTCATTAGTAACACAAAAAAATAGCATTTTAGTTTGTTTTTTTTGGTTTCCTACAGTGAATTCTCGTTTCAGTTTGAGGCCGTCAGCAGATTTCCAAAGAGGGTCCTTTAGGAGGCGTCTGTCTTGAGGCTGGTTTGAACCCCGTCTGCTGTGGCTGTGGAGGGGGCATCGGTGTGGGTGTTCTTTGTGCGCAGCTGCTTTATGTCAGACACCGTGTTTGTCCAAATGTGCTCAAGGAAAGGTGAAAAGAGAACGAGCAATCCCTGCACGCTGTGGGTGTTTCGGTCTAGAGAGACACCAGTGTTTGCTTGACTGGCAGCCAAGTCTGTGTTTCTTCTCTATCTGCAGATTTCTCTTTTGTTGTGTGTTTTTGTTTGTCCAGTCAGCGCTGAATCAACAGAATCAGAGACAACGGAGAAATACTTTTATCCCAGCTATATATTTGTTCAAACACCTTTAAATCCTGCACTGCAAGAAGAGGAGGAGTAGAAATAGAAAAAGAATGCTAATTTTAAGAAGAAATATCTGTCCGTGCAGCTAGTAGTCTTTACAACAAACATTACAATAAAGGAGGAGTTTCATCTAAAAAGGGAAAAAAAGCTTAAAAAAACAATTTTTAAAAATGTTTTTATGTTCCTACTTGTAGTTCATTTTGATCACAGCAAAATAAATAAAGAAAGAAAATTAAACTAGTGTGAAAGGTGGAAAGGACTCATTCTAGAATAAAATGTGAAAAAAAATGAGAATCTTAGTACAAGTTGGCTCATTTTAATAAATCCTTACAAAATCACAAACCAGCACTTTGAACATAAAGCTAAAAAGATGAAGATGAATGTCAGTCTAACTCAGGGGTGAGCAAACTACAGCCCATGGGCCACATGCAGCCATTTAAACTATTTAATCTGTCCCACCAAACTGAAATAAATTATTTTGATCCCCCTTATTAATGCTTTATTTTCATTGTAGTTCAGGTCTCTTCCTATAGATAGCGCATTACAAATAAATTCACCTTTGTTCAGGTACAAAGGTTGATTATGCATTCATGAAGATTTGTCGTTCTTCCTGATATTCATGTGTGATTTTCAAGTCTGACAGTAATTTTTCCAATTAGTCCAACACCCCATGAATGCTGAATTTCCCTGAGTTGAGGTTTTCCCTGAGAGACATCGACCCATTGGTGAAAATAGCACTAAAATAGTGAAAATAGCACTAAAATGAGAACAAAAACCACAGTTTTTAATTAAAAACTCCCAAATTTTTTAGTTTTGAAGTTATTTTCAACCAAAATTAAGACCAGTTTTAATCCAAATGATGTGTTATTTGTTTCTTTTATGAGTTGAATTACCAAAATGCCACAAATCTGCTCCTGGTCCGGCATTTCTGACAAATTTTGGCACCCTTTGTGGCCCACGAGTAAGAATGTTTACCCATCCCTGGTCTAATTTGTCAACATTTGTTGAATTTTAAAATAACATCCTTAAAATTGAACCAAAAATTACAGTAACAATTTAGTTTTTTTCCTTAATTAAATCACATTTTTCAAGAGTACTGAGACAAATGATTTTCCTAGATCTTTGCTCTTAATGAGGCAAAAAATTCAAATTTTAAGAAATGTTAGGAGTATAGCAAAGAGGACTTAAAACAACTTAAGATATCTTGAAAATCTAAAAGCAAGGTTTTACACTTTTGTAAGTTTCAAATGGTTTATAGTGTAAAAATCTCGTTCCTTTCTGGTGAGAAGTTGCAAAGTTTCAAGTTGAAATTTTTGTCGGTTCGCAATAATCTGATGAAAAGCAGTCAACATTTCAGCTCAACAAGTGCTTTAGAGCAGCTCCTCAGAAATCAGTGGCGTGCTGCGTCACACATCCACCATCATTTACATTTCTGATGTACAGTGAATGCAGTTGTCTATAGGGAACAGAAGCACCTGTTTAACCTTTAACATTTCAAGAGGTTATTTTTATGCACTGCTGGGATAAGAAGCCGTCTTTAAAATCAACACCAGCCTTGTAAATGTCACATATCCATTTCTGAGCAGATTAGTGGTCCTCAGAAATGTGGGAACTGTAGATGGCATTTCTGAATCTAGAAACTTCCATCTTATCTAAATGACAAGAAACTCTGAATCAGAAAACCAGGCAGGGAAACTTCTCATGTAACGCAGCTCAATTTACAGTTTCCTCGAATTACATTTAATGTTATTTTATGTGTATTTTTAATTTCAAAATTAAAATCATTTAGCTATGAAATTACACTTTAACATATACATTAATAGCGAATGTGTACTTTAAACTTGGGCTTTGAAGCAGAAGAACTTGTAATCAAGTCAATGGTTTAAAATCAAACTTTGTTGCGTTCAGGTTACATCAGTAAAAGTCATCCAAGTGCAAGTTTCTCCTCTGTGGTGACTCTTGAAGTGGGAAGCCACCAGAAGATGGCAAAACATTTTTTTAAAAACTGGCAGGCAAATAAGTTCCCTTACTTAGAAGTGAAGGGAATTATATTTGAGAAACTTAATCTGTGGATTTAAAAAAATAATTTCAGTTGTTAGATGTTTGATCTTTCATAATTGAAACCATTGAAGGCCCAATTCGATAAATATCAGGTTTTTGGTGTTTTTAACATGTACTTATACAATGTTTCTCACAACTGATGTAAATGATGATGTAAAATAATTTAAGATTAAAACCATATTTGGGAGTATCTCTTTATTCAAACTGGGATGAAAACCACTGTGTTTGAAAATGCTCTCTCGCTCAGCAAGTGAAATGGGCGAGCCAAAGTCACCCTGCTCCACTCCATTCTGATGCATCCACCTGCAGACAAATAGATCCATGTTTGTCTTCCTTTTCCTCGACCGAGTTGGCATCTGAGTCAGACCTGTACGGCTGATTGCTCCAATATGGTTCCCTGTTTTTGTTTCACCACTAATGTTAGGCTGATGTTGTGAGGGGCTGTAAGCTAGCAGGAAAGAGTGAATTGAGGATGGGATTTCAGCAGAGGCTAACTTCTGCACCAGTGGACCACAAATCCCACGCTACACAAACTTTGACCAAGAAAACATCACAAGTTTTTGGATTTTGGCTAAAATGATCATAATTAAAAGACTGGAAATATTTAGTTTATTTATTTTAATTTAGATATTGCCCATGAGAAATGTTTTAACAATAAGGATATTTTTTCTGTCTCAGTATTGTGAGAATAATTTCTCATTTTAGTTATTTCCTATTTTATTTTGAAAATGCCTGTTAGACGCTGGATCTTTCCCCTTTTGTTGGAGTGTGCACGTATCCATGATGTGTGTGAGATCACGTTCTCTTGCCTCAGATAAAGAGAAAAGAAAAACACTCAGTTCAGGGCGAATAAAGTTGCCAAAAACAAAAATCTATTTTCAAGGGTTTAACAACAGATCAAAATGTGATCAGAAAGCTTAATAAAACAAGTAATTTTGCTTGTTGACATTTTTTGACAAAATTACAGCTTGTTTTTTGTTCAGATTTCTGTGTTTTACTTGGAGTCACCACAGGAGTTCTGCAGAAAAATCTGAAGACTAAAATCAACATTTTCTACTTGAGCCGTTGATCTTCTTTTGCAAGAGTGGATTCATCTTTTGTCCTATCAGTACTAGAGATGTCCCGATCAGGTTTTCTTGGTTTAGAGAGCTATTCTCACTTAAAAGAAACAAAAACTCTCTTTTTTGTTGAATTTTTTTGTATGTCACTGTTTGCATTAAGACAAACCAATATAGACACTTTTCTGTAATTGTTAAGTTTATTTAAGAGTTTTTGAGCCCGGAAGTCTTAATCTGTGAATATCTCCCTGATTTCACTGAACTGTTTTTGTGCACCTTCTGCTCAAACTGATTCTGCTGAGCTCTATGGCAATGAAATGCAGCGATCTGCTCACGATTTATCGACTTATATTAGTATTAGTGAGTATTTATTTGGGATGATAAGCATGAATCGTGTAGCAGTGTTCATGATGATAATATAATGATGATAATAAAAATAAACATCCTCTCCCTGATGTTCTATTCTATTCTTATTGAGTCTGAAACTGGCTGATCGTAGCAGGACATCTCTAATCAGTTTCTAATCAGTGAACTGTTCTGTAGACCAATTATTAATTTACTAATTATGAAGACTTTGAAAAACTACATTCCTCAATAATCTTTTCATGTGTGACAAAAAGGAGTTTATGATTTAATTATTAAATAAAAATAAGACTTTGTTATCAAAGTGAGTATTTCAAAGAGATCAAGAAAAAGGGAATACCAAAAGAAAAGAAAATACTTTCAGATTATTCATCTGTGGGATTTAGAACAGTGACACAAAGTGTTGCTTTCAAGGTTCAAGGGTAGAATGATTGTTGTTGTTTTTTTTTCTCTCATTTGTGCTTCAGTTTAGCATTCTTGTGTGTTAGAAGATATCCAAAGAGGTCCAAAATATGTTCATTAGTATTTAACACTCTGATGATAGCTCTCGCTCTTATACTGAGGTCATGTTAGATTGTTTACTATCCTAAATCAGAAGTGTTGAATGGAGTTAACACAAAATAAAATCAAGCATTTAAGGGTTATTCAGTTTTGTGTTTTTTTCTAGTATCTTTAAGTCTACGGTTTCACAAACCAGCTAACACAAAAGCTTTAAATTTGTCTCTTCAGTCATGTGCTTCTGAGTGTTTTTGATCGTTCAAGAACATTTTGACTTAATATTATTATTTTTTTAAATTTCTGTCAGTTTTGGCAACTTTTGCTCATTTTGTTCCTCGTTTAGAATCTGGTTTTACCTCAGGAGTGATCCCTCCCCCCCGGTCCCTCTTAATGTAAAGCTTTTGTTCCAGCACCCCACCTTCCTCACTGATTCACTTTCAGCTGATAAAAGCTTCGCTAATGAAATTCAGCCGTGTGTTTCAAAGGATTCACGTCGGACAAAGTAATCTGAGCCTGTCTGACAGCACACCTAAAGGTTGGTGGTTGGATAAAAGCTTTTGATGAGCAACTGCTCTCTGATGGTTGGATTACAGCCGACGTTTAAAACTCTTCATGCAAGTCATGAGGCCGTGATGAGGATTATGAAAGTCAAACGATATTAAAGCGAACCGATACCCAGTGCTTGTTGGAGCTTGACGCCGGAGGTGAAATCTGTTTAAAGAAGATGTATCGTGCACGTTTTTAAGAGATCTGACACAGTTTTTGAGGGTATCAATAAAAAGACTGACTCATTTTTACAGGAGTTCTTTAGGACGGAGTTCAAGAGCATCTTTTTCTGCCAAATCCTTGCATGTCTGTTGAAAGTAAATGCTTTAAAAGGGGCATTTGTACCAGGACGGCCCCTTGTACAATTGCTACAACATGATTAGAGTCCTATAGAATTTTAAAGAAAAACAATAAAATATATCATTTTAATAAATTAGATTTAACATTTAAAACATCAATCTTCAACTTATACTGATTTAAATAACTTTTCCCTTCTTGGCATCATTGTGTTTTAATAGATTTATTTTAAAGCAGGTGAGGTTATATGAATTATTTAACGTTTACATTTCATTTCAATTCATGCAAATATTCACAAATATATGTATAAAAAATTATACTTTAATCAAATTAATACCAATAAAGACAGATTATCTGAATTGTATGCTAATGGAGAATATTAATGACCAACAAGTGTTGAGAACTGGTGGTGGAGGACCCAAACGCAGAACGACGGATTGAGAGAAAGGAGTTTTATTTCGGGTTGAGATCCTGGATGGCAGATGGTTGTCCAAGGCGTGACAGGAGGGAGTCCGGGTGATCCTTGACAGGAGAGCAAAGGTTAGAGACATGAACCAGGAGTAAAGGCTTAGGCGTAGACTTACGACGTGGCTAGATAACAACTCAGAGTCGGTATACTCTACCGGAGTGGAGCAGACGAACCGACGTTGGCTGGTGGGCGTGGATGTCCTTTTAACTGGTCGTCTGATGGGATGAGCAGGTGTGGTGGATTAGCGCCTGAGGTGGACAGCAGGCCCTGACAACAAGTTATATTACAGGGTTTCTATGTAATCCCTACACTGAGTAAGCACAGTGTGACAGTGGAAAAACCACCTTTAACGGGAAGAATATGAAGAAACCACCAGGAGAACAGAAAAAAACAAAACATTACTGGACAGGGGTATAAAAATAGTATCGCGATGCTTTATTTTGCAATACTAGTACTGATTTAAAATACTGTCAAGGTGATATTTGCAAAAAAAAAACATGTAGTTCTGTCTTACTTTTGTTTTCCCAAATTTCTAATTACCCAAAGAAAAGTACCATGGGTAAAATAAACTTGTCTATGAGATACAGTTACAATGCTTTATGTTCTGATCATTAAATAACTCGTGTTTTACAATTTTACTTTTGTGAAAAATGTATTAATATTCAGATAATTCTTAAGTCATGATTTAAAAAACTAGGGAACTATTGTCTGGTACTGTCTTGGGTATATTGGGATACGTATCGTACCAGGATGTGTGTATCACGATACGTATCACCACACCCCTATTACTGGAACAGTAATTAGCAAGCAGGTTAGTAACTACAGGTATAAGAGTGGAGGAAGCAGATGAACAAACTGTCTCATCAGAACAACCATTTTAAGACAAAATAATTAAGTCAGTCCTTGCGGCAGGTGAAGACAGACGAAATTCAAATCCCTTTGAATGTTTTCTATAGAGCAGAAGAAATAAGTTAGTCTGTGCAGCAATGCGAGAGCAGAAAGCAAACAATCATGAAAATATTGGAATACATGTTGCAAGCCAAATTCAGAATCAGAATACTTTATCCTGCAAGAAATTGTATAACGTCTGCAGACCCATGCCCAACAGGGGGTGGAGGGGGTGGGGGTCTTAAAGGAGCCCCGTGTCTAAAGTAACAGACACTTGTTTGAGCTACAATTTATTGAAGACAGGACACGAAAGGAAAATATAAGGTATTCTCCATCTAAAATAAAAGTTTTTTGCTGATCATCACCAGCTCAGTGGAGGAATTGGGTGTTGCGTTAGACTGGGGGCGGTGCTGTCAGAGCAGACTCTTTCGTATAGGGGGGTGGTTCAGATCATGCTGATCTCACCCGCTGGTTTTCATGGGTATGGGAGAGGCTGGTTTTAAAGGATTAATCTTAAATGTGTGAATCAAAATGGGATTCTTTGTAAAGAGGAATGAACAGTATAATGCATTTAAAACCTCAAAAAGTAGAATTGTCGTGGCAGGGCCCCTTTAAATGAGCTCACCTGCAAATGACAGAAATCAAGGTGTGTTAATGTTTGGGTTTTCTTTTGAAATTACCAAAGTTTGGGCATTTTAACCCAATTCTGAGACCAGAAAGGGACTAACTTTTTCTGTTTTTTTTTTTTTTATTCAGGAAAAAAAACACAAATTGGGTTAAAGTGAAACCACTATAATCCCCCAACAAAATGTAGCCCAACATTAATAACCCAAGAATTGTGTTGAAGAAATACCCCGTTGGTGTCTTAAGGGCTGCTAATGTCTTGTATTTGAACGTGGAAAGTGAAATCCTGCCTGTAGATCACACAGTTTGTCTTCCGCTTCAGGTGACCGCTGCGAGTTTGACCGGCACCATGGAAAGTGCAATTCCGACGTGTGTCGGAACGGAGGGACATGCCAGGAGCTCTCTGGAGGAGGTTTCCGCTGCGCGTGTCCCGCAGGAGGCTACGAGCATCCCTACTGTACCGTCACCGCCCGCTCCTTCCTACCAAAGTCATTTGTCATGTTCAGAGGCCTCAGGCAGCGGTTCCACCTCTCCATCTCTTTAACGTGAGTATATGAAGAGGTCACTCTTTCCCTGGCTGCTTTTTTTTCCCTCCTCTAAAAGTCTAAAGCTGCAGGAAATGGTTAAACCTCTATACACTTTCAGTCTCACTCTGAAAGAATGAAGTTCATCAGGACTCCTTGATTCTGAGCTCTTTCGTTCTCCTCTCTGCTTTAATCTATTTATTCCATCTCCGTCTGAAATCGATCCCCTTACTCATAGTTCTTCCCTTTTGCTGCTTGTCTCTAAAGGGATGCACACTGTCTCTACACTCTCCTCTTTTATCTGTCAATTTATTGGTTTCAGTAACATCTCCACGGTCATCTCTCTTTCAACTTTATCTTTTTTTATCTTGCATCTGATTTCCTTCATACTCCGTGTTTCAACAAAGGAGACGAATTCCTGCCGCTTATGGAGGAAAGTGAGAACAAAGAAGATTTAGTTATAGTTACTGTAATAGAATAGAGGTTCCTTTCAAACTTAGATTAATTTATAGGTCTTGCTTTAAATGATTTTGTATTATTTATTTATTTTTTATTCCACACACAGATAACCATTCAGTTAGTTTTACAGCTTTGTCTGGAGTTTTTCTCTTTGCTCATCCCCACCTTTGTTTCCTGCTGCTTCTTCACATCTTCAGTCTGAGTGGTTGTCTAGAGGATATCTCAAGTGGTCCTGAGAGTGACCAGGAGGGTTGATGGTTGCCATGGATGACATCACTGAATGAAGGTTGCTAAGGTGGAGCTGCTTGAGATAATGCAGCTGTCATGGAGTTGCAATTCAAGATGAAACATGAGCGTTGCTGCTTTCCAGTTCGGGAACATGAAATCCAAACCATCCAGCTGTCGGTAAATTGTACAAAAAAAAAAATCTAGAGCCATAAATACCTATTTTTTCCTAAAATCTTGCTTTCTTCTGAGCTGGAGAACTTCCAGGATTAAGAATTAAAACAAAAGCATAACACTCCCACACAGGATTTGATTGCTTTTAGGACGAAGTTGGTTTAAATTAATCTTTGTGTGCAGATTTTAGATTCAAATAATGAATTTCTAAAAGAGTTATCAGAAAAATGCCGACATGTGAAGTGCAGTCTTGCATTTATCCATTCCCTCAGCTTCTTTATCCCTGATTTGCTGACTCCACTCATCATCTCTGCAAACAAAGCTCATGTTGTTGAGCTTTTTGGGATTTCTTTTCCTTTTTTTTTCTGCACGGCTATTAATTCTGAGGGGTGTAGACAAGGAAGCAGCTTAACCACACAATAAATTGATTGAAACTTGTTTATTTGACAAATTAATACAACGCTCCACTCTACATTTGCTTTCAGTATTACACTAAACGAAATACATGACCTGCAGCTACGCAGTAAACTGTTTGTAAAAAATAAACGTGGAAATTGGCTTTAACTTAATGCAAAAAGGATAACTACTTCTTTCTTAGGACTTAATAACTCCTGGCAGACATATATTATCTGGTTGCTTGAATGCTGTCTGGATTTATAGATATATAATTGACTTTTTTATGAGATTGGATTTCCTCCATTTCACCTTTCTAATGGGAGGGAAGCCAATTTTCCGAGAAAAGTGTCAGGGACTTGGTGGCTAATTTTAAGAGGGAGAATGTTTGTGTCTAAGTGAGAATAGAGCATGTCAATGTGTGTTATACCCAGAGTAATAAATATTACACATTTTTTAAAGACCCACTCCTATGAAAACTGTGTTTTTGTGGCATATTTTAAAGATGGAGGAAATATTTTAAGAAAATTAAGCTTAAAACTTAACATCTCAGTATTATTTTAATCAAACTGTTAATATTTGAGAGCATGCTAAAAAAGTGGTTGGAAAAAGAGCATGGAAATATGCTGGGTGGGCCACAAATTCCCTTATCTGCTTCATTCCAATGTACTTGCATACAAATAAATCCGTGTACGTCTTTGTTTTCCTTATCTGAGCTGGCATCTGACCCAAAATTGTACGACCGGATAGCTCTAATATTGTTCGTCATTTTCGTAATGTTGGATTGGAGCTGAAAGAGAGAGAGAACATGTAAACAGAGAGCTCTCAACGACAGGGGTTGATCCATGCAAACTTAGAGGCAAATTTCTCTGCAGGAACTATGTGCTAGAAAGCAACAGTTTTTAAATTATTTTCGGCTAAAATTGGCATAATCATAATTAAATGACGATTTTAAGCAAGCTCAAATGGTTATCAGAGGGGGTCTTTTATCTATGAAAGAAGGACTCTGTTGTTTGGAGACTGATTTTGAAAGGACTGAGTGCTTTAGTTTGGTTTTTGGTCCGTTTTTCTTCGTATTTTGTGAAACATAGATACAAGTGATGATTCAAAGCAGATAAATAGATTCCATAAATGAGCTGTTTTTATCTTTGAATGTAGAAATCTAATCTTAAAACATCAGCTTTACAAAATCCAAATTTTGTGCTAGTCCAATTAAAAATTCACAATGTTTTGGGTGAAGTGGACAATAAACATCCATCAGAATAATATATTGCATTCCATCTGTTTTCTGTGTTTATCTTATCCAGTTTTGCCACTCTGGAGAGCAGCGGTCTTCTCTTCTATAACGGGCGCTTCAATGAGAAACACGATTTTATCGCCTTGGAAATCGAAGACGGACAAGTGGTCTTCAAGTATTCCACAGGTATTAGGACTGAATGTGTTTAAGCACTGTTCACATTCCCTCAAGGAATGCAAATAGAGACCATATGTGTTTGTCTGAGCCATGCACCTGCACAGATTGTGTACAAATTCACAAATTTGTCCTCTGAGACAGTAAAGTCCCATCTCTGTCAGCACCCTGAGGGGGCTGAAGCTGCCAGTCTTCCTAATAATAAAGCTGAATTTATTTTAGACATGTGATCATATAAAAACGGAAATATGCTTTTATTTCAGATTTTTTTAGTGAGGAAAATGTCATTTCCTTGTGCTGTTGCTCGTGTATTAATGCGACCTTCCTGCTTCTGCCTGCAGGTGAATCATCCACTCAGGTGAGTCCCTTCCTGCCTGGCGGCGTCAGCGATGGAAACTGGCACACTGTTCACATCCATTATTACAACAAGGTGTGTTTACTTGACATCCCAGCACCTCTGTTCTCCCTGCACCGTTTTTATTTCGTAACTCCCATTTGATCTGAGACGTCTGTCTGATTCAGTACGTCTCGATTTAAGTGAAAGTAAATCCGCGGTGATAGTTCAGTTGTTGCATATTGTTCTTCTGAAGCGTCGGCAGAAAAGTTTCCCGCGCAGAAAAAGCACTTTGAATTAAAATGATGTGTTATAGTGTGGGTGTTCGCTTGCCACTATTTTATTCATGCAGATTTGCTGCATATCTCCTTTAATTTTCTTCATGTTTCATTTTCCTCAGCCAGCTACACGCTATGTGAGTATGAATGTGTGTCTGGGTGCACATGCGCTTGCTTTTTGCTTTTTTTTCTCCCTTCTATTCTTTCCCTTCCATGCTTTTCTTCACCACAAAACAAGAGAAGAGCGAGTGTGGCATCTGCTTTAACACCACTTTTCTTACCTATTTGCAATTTCTTTTTGCTTTTACCTTTTCTTTTCTTGTCAGACTAATGGAAAATTTTCCATATCCCTTCCTGACAAATTGTAGAGCTCCAGTTTAGACACTGATCTGCTGCGTTCAGTCTGTATCTGGTGTGTTGTAGTGTAGAGAATAATTGCTGTTGTATCTCCTGCATGTTGACTCGCCTCATGTGTTGTTTCTTCTTGTCGGTTTCTTTGGACATAAATTCAATCTGGTGTGTTTGTGTGTGTTCAGCCCAAGCGCAGCATGATTGGAGAAGCTCAGGGTCCATCAGATGAAAAGATAGCTGTGGTGAGCATCGACGACTGTGATACGGCCTTGTCGCTTCGCTTCGGCACACAGCTGGGAAATTATAGCTGTGCAGCACAGGGGAAACAGACCAGCAATAAGAAGTGAGTGCTGCTTGTTTTTGTCTGGTTTCATCATTTGCATTTAAACAGTAAGCAGAAAGCATGATTTAAAGCAGTGAACATAGAAAGGTCCTGGTCACGATGTAGTGTGACCAGAGCGGCCTGGTTTACACAGGAGGCAGACGTCCAAAAGGTTCAGGAAGAGCATTTTTCTTTATTTGAACAAAAACCCACACTGACTGCAAAACCCCCTCTTCTCACTAAGCCCCTCCCCCTTTAATGGGCTCCAAATTAATTAGCTTCCCCCACCCAGGAAGAAATCTGCCTTAACCAAACAAAAACAGAAACAGAAACAGTAGAAAATGGAATTTAGTCTAAACTCCTGTTAGACTTCAGTCACATATTACAAAATATCATTGTCCAGGGACCCAAAAACAAGTTTTTCTGATGGCCACGTATCAGCATTTGTCAATCAGTAGACGGCAGTCCCGTTTTTCCACGGTGGCTGTGGAGGTTTCAAGAAAAAGTTGAAATTTTATGTGACCAGACAAATTTTCTCTAAAAGTTGACATCAGTCAATGACCGCCCAGAGACAATGTCACTGGACTGACAGTGTCAGTGTCGCCACCAGTTCTGACATGAAATCTTGAAGATTTGCCTCCCCCATCGCCCAAATATTTGTGACTGTAGCCTAAACAAAACAAAAACAATAAGGAGCAACTCAAATCATTACAGACAAAAAACGTATTCAAAGGAATGCGAACTCTCTACTTCCTGATGCTCAGCCCTCATACACAGGAAGTAATGGCCTGGGACACCATTTTGACATTGGGCACCAAAATGGAGAGGTGAGTGTTGCTACCCAATCTGTATCGGACACCTGATTGGTTAGAGTGAATCTTAAGTCACCCCCCCTCGTCGCCAACATTGTGACAATCAACCAATTTGAATTAGATCAGCTCCCGGCAGCATTTCCCAACAGCTTTGCCTCCTTTACTATTGTCTAAGCCATTCAAACAGCAAATAACTCAGTGCAGAGAAAAATGTATGTTTTCCTCAACAAATAAAAACTTTCCCCCAAATGAATTACAGACCGTAAAGTAAAAGAATGCTGCCTAAAAACAACACTGTATAATTAAATGTTGTTGTCGTTTTTAGCTTTTATAGGACATGCTGGCAAGGAGAAAAGAGTGGAACATTTTACTCTGAGGAGATGCTCCCTGGCTGCTGCTGCAGCCATGTTTGCACCCAAATTAACAGTTAATACTGTATCTGTGTTCAGTGAGTTAATAATGTTTCTGTGAGGTGGCAGTATCCTCGTACTCAGGGGAGTAAACTGCCATTAAACAAAACATTAAAAGAAGAAAATATTGGCACATTTGCAGTACGGATCAGGTAGACCCAATCGTGCACTCTAATTTTATATTTCCGCAGTGAGAATCGAGGAGTCCAAATTCATAACTTTTCCCTTTTTCTTTTGTTTTCCCAACACAAATGTAAGCATTGTTATAAACACTTTAATTGTTCATCATTATTGTTAACACATCAAAAGATACTGTGATCGGCATGTGCTGTAAAATGCTTTAGACACATTTCACACATGCAGGCTACCAATTACGTAGATGTTATAAATTAGTAGCAACGGTGAAAAAAAAATCAGAAATAAATAAGCAAATTCAAATATGTTGTGTATATCTTTGTCTTTTGTACTCGCATGAAATAGTCAACCTGTTAGACTAGTGAGAACAAATGACGTTGTTACAGTTTTAATTCAAATTTATTTTATAGAAATAAAATCTATATTATAATGACCAACAGTTTTCTTTTTTTAGATAATCTCAACTGCTCAAACTAGGATAGGTGCGTTCACAGACCTGTGGTCAATGTTTTTTCCCAATTAACAAACAATTAGCTGCTGATTTGAGACTTTATAATGATGCCAAATAAGTCACAAGCCAATTTAGAAGCCAAACCTTATTTCTCAGTGGAGAATCTTAATTACAGCTTCACCGTTCATCCCTGAGGCCTTCATTTTCAATCCATGGAGGTAAATTTACTCAACAGCTTTTTTTTAACCTTTGGTGCACCTGAGGACAGGCTCAGTACAGTCATTACTCTGGGCCGTGTTTAAGGTTTACTCAGGATATACAGACGTGGTTGTAAAGATAACTTTCATTAGAGATAATCTGAGACTGATCGCAGAGCTTAATGCATATTCAAAGGCAATTTTCACTAAGTAGAAAACAAATAAAGCTCATCACCGTGCAGCAGGACATTGGCCAGCTGGCAGTGCAGTATTTGGGTCACTAGATTACAGCTTTAAGAGTTAATTCATGCAAATGTTTAATATACTCTAAAAAAAAAAAAAAATGCTCTGGAAATTTTTGCACTTCTCCCCAAACCACAAAAAATGCTAATTTAATCAATGCTGGAAGAGATGCTTCCCAGCAGCTCTGAGTCACTCTGAGTTGTTTTCCATCCTGCGTTGCCTGGATGACATATGCAGTCGCTGGTGCACATCACTGCAGTTGTTCAGGCCTTCAGTATTACGCATGTCCCCCTAATTACCCACCGAAGCCTTCCAGATCTGACTGGGCAAAGTTTCCAAAAAAAAAAAAAAACTGGAGCACAGACCAAAAAGATGATCCCTAACCTCAAAAAACATGCAACTTAAAACACATTTTAATCTGAAAGGACATTTCTGTTGTAGAGAGGGACTAAAGGAGAATTTTGCTTTGAAAAAACTCAGCTGTTCCATGTCAGGATATGCCTTTCTTGTTCCTCTGATAACTTTATTACTCATTGAAACGGTCGGCTGCTTGTTCATGTTTGTTTTCCTGGTATTGATTTCTGCTCTTCTGTCGCACAGACACCCTCAGGTGCAATCGTTCCTGTTAGGTTCATGGCTGAGACATCCATTCACCAAATTCATCAACATGTTCTCTCAATAAGAAGACCATCCAAAAGAATTGGTTTTTCAATTCTGATTATTTATACCTTCCTATAGTTTTCCAATTTTTTTTTCCAAAACTGTGTTAGTCAGCCACATGTTTATTGGAAACAAACATCTGTTGGAGACTTCTAATTCGTTGCTCGCTTTTTTTGCACCTCAAGCAGGAAATCGTTTGCTTGTTGCTTCTTCTGCTGCCGTCTGCTTGGGCCATTCTTGGATAGGATCTACCTCAAAATGTGGTGCATTCTGTGACTTCACCAGAATGTTGCTTGGCAGATGCAATCGCACAAATTTAAAACGCTAAAGAAAGCAATGGTGTTTTTTGGTGTCTGTGGTACAAAATACCACAGATACCTGGTGTATGCACAACTGTGGACAACTCTAGGATGTGGGGTGGAATCTTAGAAGCCCGGCCAACTAGACTGACATTAATTACAGAACGGCCACTATGGGAAGATATACAGTATGCCATCTTCAATAAAATAAACTGTCTTTTTGTTCCCAGTTCCAGAGTGCATTTCAATGTGGGCTCCATATGGTTTACTTTTGGGCTGAATTGGTGGGCCCCAAGTGGGTTTGTCTGTGGGTTCCATGGTGGCCCCATCTGTGTTTGCCTACATCGGCTTAGGCGAGCCTGGTGGAGTGAGTTAGCCCAGCCCAAAAATAAACCATACGGGGCCCACATTGAAATGTGCGTTGGGAGTCTTTTACCTATAAGGATTCTATTTTTAGCCAAAACAAAAGTCTTGTTTTCTAGAACAGTGTTTTTTCAACCAGTGTGCTGTGAGAGATGGTCAGGTGTGCCGAGGGAAATAACCCATTTTTACATATCTAAAACATTTACCATCACTAGGGTATCAACTATGTGTTCATCCAAACAATCCCTGATTTAACACAGGATAGTTTTCATAAAATAAATTTTTCTTTGATTGTATAAATGACTCTTTAATCAGAATGATGTTACCGCAATCTGGCCGCAAAACTAGCCGCTAGCTCTGCTTTTAGAAAAGTCCCGCCCCCTTCAACTGTCTCTGCCAATCATTGTTTGAGGCTTAATCACATATTATCAATCTGACGAATCAGAAGTGGTTAACGTCCTCTATTCCTTGTTCTGATTCGACTCACAACGTCTCTCGGTTCCAACAAAAAATAAAAACTAAAGCTCTTTTTTAGCGGTGTAGCTTCCTGCGGTATCCCATGTCTGACGATTTAAAAAGTGGACAAAAGAATGAAGCTCACAGACATGAGTTTGCCTGGCATCTGCGTCAGTTTTTTGCAGTACATCCCCCATGATGCATTGGGTTAAAGTGACAGTGCCTCTACTGTAATGAATCTTCCTGCTTTTTCTGTTTTAGTTATTTAAAAACACAAGACTGTGGAGGGACTGAACATCAATACAGACTAAATTTTTTTAAAATTTTTGCAGATTTTTTTCAAGGGAAAAATGTGTACCTTGGCTCAAAAAAGGTTAATAAACACTGTTCCAGAACATAGTCTCTGCAGAGTGGCAGTAGTTCTTTCAAAATTTACCCCTGAGTTGTGGATGGGACCACAGATGTGGAGCAATCCCGTCCCCCCTTCCCATTACCGAGAGCTCATTGTTTACATCACAACCCCAACCTAACATTATCAGTGCAACAAAAATGAGGATCAATATTGGAGCTATCCAGCCGTACAGTTTTAAGATTAATTTTCTTTATATATGACCTCAATCATCAGCAAAATGCCACAAGAACATGTTAAAAACACCAAAAACGCAATTTTCATTAACAACTCTTTTACTCTTGACATTCTCTTTTAATTGCACCTTTTGTTGTTTAATCTGGATCTTTCTTCAGTCAGACTCTTTGTGCTTCCTTCATCTTTACCCTCCTCTCTCCCACATAAGTTCCATCCAATGAGATGCTCCGTTTTTTCTGCAGTTTTGTCCTCTGGAATATTTCAACTTTAACACTTTTTCTTTTTGCTTTCATATTTGCAGATGTCCCCCAACATCTGGAGTATTTTCTGACTCATTTTAGTTTTTGCCTTTTCTTCATTTTCTTCTCTTCATACATTTGTTTCAGTAGATTTATTTAAGTCATTTGTTGTTCTTTATCTGTCACATTTTTCTGTTCATCTTTCCCTCCTGACGATGATCTAATTCCTTCAGTTGTTGGATTCTTTTGAACATTTACCTTGCTGACACAGGTTTATTAGAGCGTTCTTTTCATGTCGTACATTTTCCTTACTTTCCTTTTTTGATGCCTCCGCTCCATTCCTTGGAGGAATAATCCAGTATTTCATCCTCTCTGTTTTCCCTTGAGTTTTTTTTCCTCCTTCTCATCTTTTTTTTTTTTTTTTTTTTTTTTGCAGGTCTCTGGATCTGACAGGTCCATTATTCCTGGGTGGAGTTCCCAACGTGCCTGACAACTTCCCATTTGGCACCAGGGAGTTTATTGGCTGCATGAAAGAGCTTCACATTGACAACAAGCCATTGGATCTTGCAGGATATATCGCCAACAACGGGACGCTCCCTGGTCAGCATTACTCATTTTATTTAATATCTTGACTTATGTTGCATTTTCAACCTATAGTAACTGAAAAATGAGCAATTTTGCTTTAATTACAGTATTTAGACTTTTAAATCTGTCTTTAGCTTGTCAATATATCACCATTAATTTGTTTAGTTTTGAGATCTGGTGAGTGACAGCTGAAAAAAAAGAAAAAAAAATTTAAATCAAATACGTTTTGATAAAACTTGTCAAAGCTGCAACAATGTTGGGATCAAACATTGTTTTGTTTTTTTTTTTGTAATAGCTTTGAAGCTTTGATTTGCATAAAGTTAATGAAAATCAACTCATCAAAGCTAAAATTCTCAGCTTCATTGCAAGGAAAAAAGACTCAACATGTAAACACATTTACATCAAAACAGAGACTGTCTCTTCTTTGAGAGACTTCTCCAAAACCTTCCTTTACATTAAAGCTTAAGTTTCTAAAAAACATTTTTGTGAGATTCCTCTTAAATATTTTGAGATGCAATCGAAACTTTAAGGCATCTTAGCATTTGTACCTTTTAAATATGATGTAAATTTACATGCTTGCTTGTAATCAAACTGTCTTCTCTACGTGTTAATGATCTGTGATGAGTACTTGAGCCTGCACACGTTTATATCTTCATATCTGTAGCTACATTCATATAGATGCACATATACATCTTTTTAAATGTGATCAATCTCTTGCTGCGTCCAGGCTGCAGTGCCAAACACCCCTTCTGCAAGTCTAACCCATGTCAGAACGGGGGCACCTGCAGCGTGAGCTGGGAGACCTTCTCCTGTGACTGTCCCGTGGGACACGGAGGAAAGGACTGCAGCCAGGGTGAGACGCTGTTTTTTTACACTCCTTGTTCTGGTCAAATTAGTCTGTATTGGTTCAGTTGCATTTATTAACCTTGTAAAACTCACTATATTTACAAATAAAAAGACATTTTTTTAACTAGGAGATTTTTTAAGAGATTAAAAAATTGTAATCTCATTTGTTTTATGATATAAAGGAAGTATCAATTATTATAGGTTGAGTGATTTGCAACATTTTTGCTCACAACAAAGTAAGTTCAAGATATAAATATATTGACAAGATTCTACAGGAAAAATATTATTTAAATGTTATAAATTTATTTATCCACTGAATCAAATTTGATACACATTTTAACACGATGCAACCGTATAATAAAGAATAAATTATCCACAAAGTTTGCATTTGTGCAATACAGCAAACAGTCATTTTGAAAAATGAACAGCAATTATTGATTTATACATGGTTAGAGACAATGTGTCTGAACTGAGAATAGTGTAACAAAAGTATGAACTCAGCATCAATAATCAAAGGATCTAGTTTCCCATCAGATCTGAACTGATATTTATAAACTGAGCTTAGTATGTCTTTGCTTTTGCTTTGCTATCAAAGCTGTAAACTGTAGTGACCTCCATGCATGAAAGGGTTAAGTTCGTATTGGATTGATAAAAGAGACGTAATAAGTAGTTAATCTTCATCCAAAACCTTTTTTTAATTTTAAATTAGTCATTCACCGTTACACTTCTGTCTAATTTGTTAGTTCTTTTATCTTATCCATTTGATACAGACAGACAGACACATTCAGTGATTGTCATTTCTTTTGTGAATGAAACAATCGTTTGCTGTAAAGTCCTTGGAAGACAATTTTATTTTAAGTTTTAATCGAGAAATTTATGACTTTGGTGCTGAGAGCACCATTGATACATCATAGTGGTTTCTTAACAGAAACTACTGCTCTTCAAAGACAGCAAACATATATGTATATACAGAACATGTATGTATATAGATGTTTGTGTGTGTAGACTAGAGAATGTGCTACAACAGCTTCTATTTCTTAATAATTTTGGTAAATTGTTTAAGAATGCTGCAAAAATTACAATATTATACATTATGTACAATTTATGATATGAAGAGCATTTAATATTATGAAATCGATCTTTTGAATTTACATTTTTTATTAATATGACATTAGATTTGTTTGTTCATGAATCATCTGTTTTTTTTTTGGAAGAGGGAGGAAAAAGTTGTTTTTTTTTCTAAATGCAAATCCTTGCAACTTCTTGTTCAAATAAAATACTTTTTTTTTTGATTAAGAGAAATCCAACAAGTATTTTTTTTCTGATGTAAGTTTTGAACCCACCCTCCCCTACAAGGGCTATAGTGTGACCCCACCAGTGAGACTAAATCTCATAAGTTAATAAGGAAAAAAAGAGTTTTATGTGGTTTTCATTTTGTGAAGAATTTAAAGAAGTGAAGCTTCATAGAAGACGGAAATTCTACATGAAACGGTTCGAGCTTCAAGTTTTAAAATAGATCATTCATTCAAGAGTAGTGGTTTACAGGATCCTGTTCCAGTACAGATCCAGATCAGGAGGAAATGATCCAGCTTCACAGACCGCACTGCCCCTCAGCTTCACTTCACTTCATCGTTCTGTACTTTAAAGAGAGCAGAGCAAGGAATTTAACATATTCAGACCAAAAAGTCCGACCATGCTGCAGAAGATGGTGTGAATTAAAGACATGACTCAAGACGATGATGTTTGTAGCTGAACCACAGGTGCTTGAACAAAACACTTTCAGAGATTTTATTGAAACAATTAGAGGAGCTAATGTGAGGTTTCATCTTAACTAATTAAACTGTGTCAGAGAAAATCTGCCTTTATTTCTTCCTGCAGACAATCCAGGTGCATCATGGCTTTTATATCTCCCAGCATTTCTCGATTGTGAGCTCAGACGTTCAACTCTGAGGGGAAATATTGAAGCAAGACATTCTTCTGGGCTCGAACGATGTTGTTTTTGTCTCAAAGATAAATGTTCTTAAGTTGTGAGACTTCATTTGTTCTTGTAAATCTGACAGTGTGAAAAAAAATCCCAGTTGTCACAATGAAAAAGGGATTGAAGCAGCATGTGATGAATGTCAGGCTGAGAAAGATTTATGGCTTTTTCCTGTTGGGAAACTACATTTGATTCACTTCTGTCTGTTTGTTTTTGTGACTTTGTTTTAAAGCGACCAGTATTTATTCCTAATTTAAGATCATTTTTACAGAAAGAGGGTCTTTGGAATGACTGCTGAAGATACAATTCTATTTCTGTGCTGTTTTTTTTTTTTTATTTTTTAATTATTTTTGGGCACAGTCCTTAAAAACTTAAGAATAAAAAACAAAAATTGGACACATTTTTCAGTTCTTTGTTTGGATAAACATAAATAACTAGCGATGGACTGGTGACCTGTCCAGGGTGTACCCTGGCTTTATCTAACAGTGGCATGGATAGGCTCCAGCAACCATGTAAACCTAAAAGGGTTTCAGCAAGTTTAGCAAACAGGTGGATGGATCATAAATACATGTAACTGATAGTAATTTTAGAAAGAAAAACGTAAGAGTTCCTGGAGCGTCTCGTGTTTATTTTCACCTTTTATGTGATAATTCCATTGAACGATTTTCATTTTACTCAATTAGAATACAGCGATTTACAAAATAAAGTAGCTTTGTGTAAGACCGTCTGTTCCTAATTTTTTTTATTTTTTTGCATATTTAATCGTTAGCAATGCAACACCCTCATCGCTTCCTGGGAAACAGCGCCCTCTGGTGGGACCTGAAGACTGACGTCATCATCTCCACCCCTTGGTACCTTGGTCTGGTGTTCAGAACCAGAGCCCGTGACGGGACGCTGCTGCAGGCGCAGGCGGGCCAGTACACCAGCCTGCTGTTCCAGGTAGATGATATTTTCTGAGTTTATTGTTTGAATTAAAACTATTTCACCTCGATGTAGGAAAAATAGAAACCGATGGTTAATAGTATTTAATCAATGTCTTCAAACTGGGTGTTTTTTGTAACAAAAAATATTTTACTTTACTTTCTGAAAGAGACAGCGCTTTTTAATTTGCTGAAACTCCTTTTACATTTTCCATGAGCCCAAATCAATTAAACTACATTGATTTAAAAGTGATAAATAGAAACCACTTCCTCTTTTCTACCATTTAAAGTTTGTGTGCTTTAAATCCGGGTTGCCTGTCTTAAACTCGGTTTATCCAGGGGGCACATTAAATGTTCCTCCTGGGGGTGACAGGATGTGTTAGCAACAGTTAAAACATGATGGAAATATTGGAAAAGCCATTAATTCTTTGCTTTTAAGCAAAATCATTATGGAAGTTTTTTATTTCCATCAGACTCTGAATTTTTTTAACCTCCGAGTTTTTCATTCTGAAATTTTTTAACCTCTGAATTTTTTAAGATAGAAAATATTTTTGGGGGCATAACATTTTGCTGTTTAGAAAGCAAGGGTTAAAAAAAATCTCAGGATAAAAATTCAGGGGGTAAAAAAATTCAGAAAAAAAATTCAGAGTTTAAAAAAATTCAGAGTCTGATGGAACTAAAAAACTTCCATAAATCCTCAGCATTAATTTAACCTTCTGTGGGATTTTGCAGACATACTGCAAAACTGCAATGTACTATTTCCTTTTTTTTCTCTGTTTTTCTGTTGATGATTGCACTTATATATTTTTTATTTTTTTTTTTCCCCGCAGGTGATCAACAGTCAGCTGGTGTTCTCCGTCACCCGCGGTTCCACCAAACCAGTGCGTTTACGTTTGGATCAGGTTCAAGTGGCAGATGGTCGGTGGCACGACCTCCAGCTGGAGCTGCGAGACGTCCGCAGCGGCCGGGAGACGCGCTACGTCGCCACGCTGAAGCTTGACTTTGGTCGCTATCAGGTGATAAACTTCATATGGAGCTTTTGGACAGACTCCACGCTCCAGCATATAGTGAACGCACACAATTACTGAGCAGAATCTCTCCCTAAACTATTTCTAAATTACCAGAAAATAATTTGGTATTCATCACTAATTCAGATTTTAATAAAATAATTAACTTTTAATTAATATTCTTCATTTGAATTCCATTTTATACCTAAAAACTGGCACATTTTTTGCTTCTGAAGACACAAAAATGTAATTAAATCAAGCCTGACATAAAACTCCTGTCCCTCAAGGGGATACATTTCAACAAACACACACAAAAATAAAAAAATGTTTGTTACAAAAAAAGGATTTTTTTTTTTTTTTTTGCTGCACTGAAAGAGATTCTCCAAGATGTGGGCCACTAATCCTAGTTTCCCTAATCTCTTGTGGATTACTTTGTCAGATTGTACTGGATGATGTTTATTTGATGTGTTTGTACATGAGTTTGTTTGAGCTGCACATATGCAACATGAGCTCAAAGAGTGCACACACTTTGTGGCTTTTTGCCTTGCTCCGAGTAAAACAACTGCTTTTGTGTTCATGCTGTTTTAATTTCCTAAATGATCCGCCGGTACACTCCGTCGTATCTTTAGGCCGCTGTTCACCAGGCTTCGCTGCAGAGTAACAGACTGAACAAATGGTGCAGAAAGACATAAAATTATTAAACATCGCAGGAGAAATTAAGCTGTAAACGCCTGTGAAAGGTTTTGGCACACGTGCAGCTGTTATCAGAGATATCTGAACTCGCTGTTTTAGCATCCCTGGCGGTGCTGCTGGAACGATGACGGATGGCGTTTGTGGATTCTGTTTTCATTACTCCAGAAAGCTGGACTGTCCCATTATTTTGTCAGTGTAATCACCAACCTTCTCTTTGGTAATTGCTCATCATTGTGGCCTGTTAGTTACCTCTATCCTTTTTTTCAATGAAAGGCTTGTATCAACCGATGCAGACTGCAGAAAAAAAGGGAATTTTAAATACATTAAGCGGATCAAATAAAATATTTAATCCAAATGTTTTGGCCTAACCAGTGTGATTAAAGTTTTGTACTTGGGCCCCTGTTGTTTTTGTTTGTAATGTGGCCCTCCCTCACTCTTGCGTCTCTGTCTGTTAGGAAAGTGTGATTGTGGGAAACGAGATTCCTGGTCTGAAGGTGAAGCACCTGCATGTGGGAGGAGTGCTGGGCTCTGGAGAAGTTCAGAATGGAATAAGAGGATGCATTCAGGTAAGAACGGACCCAGATTGTGTTTTTGGATTTGCATAGTCAACACACCAACAACTACAACCCCGTGTCTCTGTTCACAGGGTGTACGTTTGGGCGTGCGACCCGATGCGCCTGCTTTGCCCCGCCCATCCAAAGCTGTCAAAGTGGAGTCTGGCTGTAATGTTGGAAACCCTTGTCTGTCCTCTCCCTGCCCAACTCACAGCCGCTGCACTGACTTGTGGGAAAAGCACGCCTGCCTTTGTGAACCTGGTGAGTGATCAGATCCTCCTTTTTATGTGGAGTTTGCATGTTTGTGTGGGTTTCCTCCAGTCACTCCAATTTCCTCCCACATAGTTCAAAAACTTCCTTTGTGGCTGACTTGGTGTCTCTTGTTCCTTGTTTCCACTGATTTCTACTTGTTAACAATGACGTAGCTGTGCGTCATAACGGTGCGACTAGAGCGGTTCTCCATATCTGCGGATTCGCCACATCTCTGGTCCCTAACCCTCACGAATAAGGAGGAATATTGAATATTGAATATAGAAGATTACAGGAGATAATGAAGAATACAGCTGAAAAGAGGACAAAACTTTGGATCTTGAGTCGGGCAAAGTCGGATGCTTGCTGTTGTCATAAAACCTTTTGGTCAATCAGTGGATCTTATCATATGATGACAGTGGTCATATGAGTGGTCACAGTGGTCATACTCCACCCTAAATGGTCCGTTTCATTTTTCTATGGACCGATGGAGGACCAAAATCGATAAGAATCAGTCTGGCCTAATGGGTCCATTTTATAATGGAAACACTTAAAATACCGTACCGGTCCAGTCCGGTCTGGACAGCTCAGTGGAAATGAAGCAAAAATTGTCTCAAGGTGTGAATGTGTGAGTGGGCGGCCCCCTGACAGGCTGGCGACCTTATCAGGGTGCACCCAGCCTCCGGCAACCCTGAGAGGTTTAGATGATGGATGGATGGATGGATGGATGGATGGATGGATGGATTGACATTGTATGGCTCAAACTCTGCAAAAAACTGGAGGAATGACTCAACTTTAGGATCGTTTCAGTTAGTTATGTGATTTATAGAAAACTTTTTCTGTCATTCTTCCTATTTGTCAATATTTACACTTTTTGTCACATAATGTATTATGTGTGGTAATTATTTCTGCAGTAGTGTCATTATATCCTCTGATTATAATCAATAAGTACAGTATCTGTGTTACTTGATAATTAATCTGCATTTGGACAAAAAAGAATTAATAATTCTAAATAGAACGGATTATGGCCGCTATGTTATGCAATGCTATTCTCTGAATAGCAAGAAATGTTCTAGTGTAATGTGTCATTTTAGACAGTGAATACTTTTAGAAAATGAATGAAAAGAAAAAGAAATATGTTTGAGGGTAATATGAAGAACGCCAGCTATAAATTGAAGAAAAGTGCTTGGAAATAATTGTATGACCATGCAGACAAAGGTGTCCACCAGCTTCTAACTGGGTTAGGCGGATATTTGAGTTTACATAATGAGTCCTACTCCATTTGAAACTAAAGGAAAGAGACTGACTGCAGGCTAATGTCTAGTTATCCTCTAAAAGGTGAAAATAATTAGGTAGAATTAATCCGGAGGCGAAAAGCAAGATAAAAAGTTCAGTGTTGATGAAGAAAAATTAAAACTTGAACAGAAACTAGAAAGGAGGAGGAACAAAGTGACTAAGAAATTCATTATTAATGGGCTGAAAAGAGAACTATGAGAAACAGGGAAAAATAAACAAAGTTTGGAGGCAATAAGACAGAGAAGCAGAACTCTGTGAGCTTGGAAGTCAAATCAAACACCCGGAAAACACGAGTCAGACGCTTGGGAGTGTGTGTACACACACAGAGGCAGAGAAGTGGCATAAAATTAACATGACAGTTAAAGCAGAGAAAAAGGAGCACGTCTGATAGTTATTTTGAGCTTTGTTAGCATCTCGTCGCACAACATTTGCAGTTCAGTTTTGTGGATTTTGATTGAAGATGTTGGTGGCCTAATGAGCAGCTGTTACAAAGAAGAAAGGAAACCACAGAAAAGAGACAAGTTGGGGTGAAACACTGAAACAGACATTCTTTACATCAGTTATGACGATCTACAGACCAGAAGGGAAATAATGAAGCTCTGATTTCTGAGTTTCGTGACTTGCACCAAACGCTCGTATTACCTCAATTTTTTTGGCGTGAAGCATTTCCACACGACCCCCAATACGTTCCATTTCCATGATGCCGATGAGCTTCAAGGAAACTTCACTTAAGATGTGGTCGCTCCTCTCCACGACCCTCCACAGGCCCTAAAACCTGCAGCACCAATATGAGTCAACCCCCAGGCGGGTGCATGTGAAGAAAGGCTGATTTAGACTGGTCCGTCTGCAGCGCATCTCCATTCTGTTGTGTTGACACAAAACAAGAAAACATTCATTAATCAATCAGAATGTTTACATGGCCTCTGTCATGTCTGCGTCTGACATCTGTTCCTCCACAGCGCAGCACAAGCTTTATGCAGGAGTTCCATTTCCAGTCCTTAGGTGTGTTTGAATTAACTTTCAAAGAGGAGCGAGTCATGCAGAATTGTTGGATCCACAGCTCCTCTGTAAAAAATCTAAATTTCTGAAACTCTCACCATCTGTAAGGGAGGTACTATGGATGATGCTCCATGGCCTGCATAGGACACAAATAGATGATGAGCGCTAGTGCTGTGGCGGAAAATGATATATTTTTGTGTTATCAAACAGAAAAAGCAGTCCAACTGCTTACTTGTTCAAACGTTTATGTTTTAAAACCGCTGAACAGACTTCTTACATGCTTCTCTGCGTCTGGCTCATTAACATATATAGAGACTGTCATTGGTCCATGCGCAGTACTGCTGTGACGTCACTAAAATGCTTCTTTTTTGTGAACCATCTTAAAA
Organism: Oryzias javanicus; assembly: GCA_003999625.1. Classification (NCBI taxonomy): domain Eukaryota; kingdom Metazoa; phylum Chordata; class Actinopteri; order Beloniformes; family Adrianichthyidae; genus Oryzias; species Oryzias javanicus. Next base: position 7,736,646 of record CM012443.1, read on the forward strand.
CAATACTTATTCTCACTCGTCCCCATGGTTCTGAATGACTTATCGCATGAGTTGGTTTGGAAACAGTGTCGTTGCAAAATTATGCTTTTTTTGAGTGTCAATAAAGTTTTGCGCACATGTGTGATGGAATCACAACTAATGTTGCAACAAAAAGAGAAATGAGAAATGTCAAACGGATAAGTAGTCAGAAATAAAAACTTGTACTTTCAAGATAAAACTTTACTTTACATTTAAGGTGACGTTCACATACAACGGAAGATAAAAAGTTAAATTTTGGCTGTACAAAAAGATAACGTAAACCAACTGACGTCAGTCGTGAGACGGACTCCAACTACTGTCATAAAATTGTCCTCGTGTTTTTTTTTTAAGATTATCAGTTTTTGGCTGCAATACACTCCAACTATATATTTTTTCTGTCATAAAATTGTCCCTCGTGTTTTTTTTTTAATTATTATTATTATTATGATTATAATTATTATGCAGTTTTTGGCTGCAATAAAAAAGCTTCTGTCATCTTTTTAGACATATTTTCTTCTGAGCAGCAGGAGCTCATTAGAAATTTGCTTTTGAGTTGTGTGCGGGACTGTTGTCATAGAAGTTAGCCTCACTTATTTCCAGCATTCCTCTCTCCTACTACGACAAGCACCTCACAAACCCAAGCTACTAGCATCACAAAAAAAAAAAAAAACTCAGAGCAATATCGCAGCTTTCCAGCCGCACAGTTTGAGGCTGATGTCCAGCTCAGATGAGGAAATTAAAGACATTAATGGATCTATTTGTCTGCAAGTGAAGGATTTAGAATTATAGTGGAGGATGGAGACGTTGGTGGTTGCGGCATCATAAACTTGAGCTTTTTCAAACCATGGGTTTTCAGCCGCTCCTGATCCAACATGATTTAAATAGAGAAATACTCAGAAAAGTAGTTTTAATCTTAAATGATTGTACATTTGTCCTTCATTATGAGAGAAGTGCTATAAGAACATAATTTTCATTGGAGTGGGTCTTTTAAGTCCCAAATTCTGCACATAGAAGCAAAAATAGATTAAATGTTTTCAGTTTAGTTATTTTTACTTATTACTTAGATTTTTTATGACAATTATTTCATTGGTATAAGCCAGGTTTTTGTTCAAATTTCTTAGATTATACGGTCCTTTAATACACTTACAATTGTGGCTTAACATTTATAACCCAACATAATAACAAAAGGGTGAAAGACACTTTTTGTGTCCTACTTCCTAAGATTCATAATATTTGAACCAAAAAAACTTTTAGCATCAAAGCACAAAATGTTTTATAGCCAAAGAGTCACGTGTCTGTTATATAAAACATGTTAACTAAAGTCTGCTTCACACTTACATGATGCCAAAAAAAAGGTTGACTCACACATACATCTGTGACTGAAAACCCAAGCTAATGCATAAAAAAAAGGAAAAGCTGCCTTCACAGCATCAACTTTGAATAATAGAGGAAAGTAATAGAAAAGTTTCCCATGGAGAAAAATGAAAAAGTTGTTTTAAATGAAGTTAAACATCAAAGCGAAGGTGGAAGAAGTGGAGAGCGAAAGGCTGCATGTGTTACAAGAAGAATGTGGAGTTATTAATGTGAGAGAGCCCGAGGCCTGACAGCGTGGGGAGGAAGTGGAGAGGCACCGCCAGCATCCTCCACCAACCCGGGAGCTAACGCTAACACCTTAACTCATTAAACCGGAGCACACACTTGTGATGGTGACGCTCAGATACTGTTAGATGTGCACATACACACACGTGCACGCTTATTTGCAATCTAAATATGCGTAGATATTTACAGTAAACATGCCTCTGATGAATTTCATTAACATAGGAGCTCTAAAAATAAAATAAGTTACACAATCAATGTTGCTTGGAGACAAATCAAACTTTAATAAAACAGAAAGGGAGTTGGGGGGGGACGACACTTAAATAATTCCCTTTCATTTGTGTGTTTTCATGCTTTGGCCTGGAGCTGATACCAGCATAATGGGTCTCATACAACTGACAGCTCCCCTGATTTATGCAATCAACCCTCCTACGTTAAAAAATAAAACATGTTTTCTACCTAACAGTCACACCCAGACCAAGTTCTGCATGACAAAGCGTCAGCATTTGTGCTTCCTCAACACAAACTTCAGATAAATGTGTGCAGTGATGCAGCTGCATGCGTGGTAACTGCGTGTGACAGCCGATGCTGGTAGCTAAAGGCAAAAAAAAAAAAAATGAAATTAGAATGAAAAAAATATGTCAACTTGAGTTTTGTTAGATGTTAAAAGACCAAAATACTTAATATGCAGAAGCTTTTGTGAATGATTTTTCACTGGAAAAAACATTTATAAACATTCCCAGCTCTTTTGGTAACAAATTTGTGATCAAAACTAAAATATTTAATGTAAAAATCAGCTTAAAACTCCATTTATGAAGGAAAAATGAAAATAGAGGAGTCAACATTTTGCCAGCTGAAGCACTTTATTTAAAAACCATTAGTGCTTTTGCTGACAAGTCAAGTGTGCGACTGAAAAGGTCCGTCTTTAAACTAAAGCTCATGCTGCTAGAAAGTCAGGGTTAGGGTATGAAATGTAATATAAACATGAATGTGAGGAATCTTTGCAAAAGTGTTTTCTTTAATGTGTTGGAAATCTTGTAGGAATCCAGCTGTACAGTTTTGATCCAGATATCAATGAGGAAGACAAAGCTCTAAAAGATCAAAAGATTTGTTTCTTCTTTCTTTAAGTCTACAAGTCAATGTTTCAGAATGGAGTGGAGTAAGAAGCTTGTGGCTTATGTCACATCTACAATATTTTATATCATCTGCTCCTGATTCACTATAATTAAAAAAAAGAAATATGCAGAAATGCAATTTTAAGTAAATGTTCTATATTCATGTCCTCCAATATGAGAAAAATGCTACAAAAGCAAATTAAAATCACCAAAAATAAAATTTCCATCATAGTGGATCTTTAACAAATTTTTTAAATAAACTTATATGAGGCAATTTTGCACAAATAAATTCTAAATATTAAAAGTAAATTAAATCCAAATCCTATTATTTAGCACTTTCTTTTTAATCAACTTTCACCATCAGTTTGAAAGTCTTCCTGTTTTTATTATATTTATTGAGTTATATCATCTTCATAGATGTTAGCGTCTTTTTGTTTTGCATTCTATATATGTTATATATGTTTTTGTAGTCATTTGCTTTTTCTTCAGTCTCTGCCCTCGAGAAAGAAAAAAAAACTAAGATCATGGTTCACTGAACACATGACTCATCTCACTATTCATGGACAAAATCCAGAGGAAGCAGTGTCACTGCAGAAAACACACATGGAAAAGTGAGTCACACTTCATTGGCCATAACTTGTCAAACAAAGTCGCGGACCTTGACTGAAGGAGGCAGAAAACATACAGGCTCAGTTGAAGTGCCAGCCTTTGTTCTTACACGGCCAACCTTCTCCTCCTGTCTTTCTGTCGACTGTGACAAGGCCAAAGTGATGCCATAGCGTACATCAAAAAGCAGGCAAGGCCGTCCCCGCCTCATTCAGCCTGTTGCCATGGCGAAAGTCTAAAGATGTGTGTGGCTGACAGAGAAGAATAGAGTTTATTTATTGTTAGTGCAGGTGAAAAAAAAGGATGTCGTGTAGGTTACTAAAAAAATCTTTTCCTTGCGTTTTAATCATGTGAATTCTCTTTATTATATTTAAATTTGATGGCATAAAAGATCTGACAACATTGTTACCTGATAAATGAAGACAACTCGAAAACCGCCTCTTTAATTAATGGAGCATATCTGCTGTCGCTGTGTACGAACCATGCAGATCAACAGAATCCATGCAGACAGAAATCTAAATAAGGGAAAATAAAAATGCAGCATTGAATATTTGTTATCAATATCTTTTACAGAAGCAAAAAATATCTTTATTCGCTGTTACAGTTTGTTTTTACAAATAAAATCCTACTTTTTGAGCATTTAGATGGAGTCAAACATGTGATATACATTTTTTTTAGGTTTGCAAACATGGAAATGTGATTTAAAGTGATTGAAAGTTATTTAATGGGTGAGTGAGTCTACAAGTGCAATCAAGGCTGAAAGCATGAGAGTATTGTGTGTGATTTCTAAAGCCAAACATGTGAAAGCTGACCTCGTCTGTGCTCCAAACGAAGAAATACACACACACACACACACCCCCACCCACATCAGCCCCTCTTCAATGGAGCTGTCCTTCACTTCTTTGCTTTTGAGTCAAAACTGACGCTGGAGTTGAAAGCTTAAATCTTTGTAGATCAATGTGCCGTCCTTGATAACATTATTTAGTTTATTTTCCCAGAAATGGTTTTAAAGTTTTTATTGACAATTATTGTGCTCTGAATATTGTATGTTTATGTTTCTGACATTTGGCTCAGTTGAAGCCCCACCAAGCTGCACTGCTTCTCTGATACTAATTAACAGATGCTAAACTGAGATTACCGCGGCAATTAACATCGCTGATGAATATCTCCTGCTTATATTGCCATGGTGAGCATGTTACGATGTGAAATTTACAATTTGTTCACAGTACAGAGCCATTGGTGCTCAGGTCCTTGTTTTATTTGTAATTTGTGTAAAACTGTGTACATAAAGTTTAAAAACACACTTGGATTATATTTTTGTCTAATATAAAGCCCTCCCATGTACCCAGTGGGGAATGTTTTTTTTTTTACTAATCATTGTGTCGTTTTCAGTCAAAAAAAACCTTTATATATGTGTGTGGGTGTGTGTGTGTAAAGAAATATGTAGAAATGCAATTTTAAGTAAATGTTCTTTATACGTGTCCTCCAATATGTGAAACAAGAACAAATTAACAAAAAAAAATTAAAATTCTAAATAGTAGATGCACTTGAACCTTAAAAATATGTGCATTAAAAACAATTTTATTCAACCATACCATGATTTTCTTTAGCCCTTCAAAGTAAACTATACCCATGTATGTGATCACATATTACCTTTCGAACACAAAAAAGTAATTTTTTTTGATGAAATAATAGTTAATTTCATGAGTTTTTTTCCTACCTGGAAGTAAAACGACTTGATCCCTGAAGCTCCGCCCGCCGCTGCGTGTGGCTGCCGCCCATTTCATGACGTCATCCTAGAGCCATTGCCAGCGTGTCTGTATTTTCCCACAAAAATTATCCAAACTTCTTCCAATATAGATGCACATACCGTATATCTGCCTTTAGCAGCCCCGGCCATCGATGGTTCACAACACAAATACACACTCGTTTGAGCTGGAATTTGTTGAAGACAAGTCAAAACTGAAAGAGATACAGTATTCTGCATCTGAAATGAAAGTTTGTTTTGTTGATGATCACCACTAGCTCAGTGGAGAAATTGAGAGTTGGTGTTAGACTGGGGACGGTGCTGTCAGAGCTGCTGTTGACAGCGCAGGTTTTTTAGAGGAATACTCCGAAATGCATGAATGGATCCAAATACCACTTTGGGGTTGTTTATAGTGAGGACTGAACAGTATAATACACTTAACAGCTCAAAAAGTTGATTTTTCATGGTTTGACCCCTTGAAAAATAAATGCGAAATCAAAACAATTCCTTACTCCGGAGAAATTTTCTCTCCTTTGCGCGCGAAACACAGCAGGGCACCACATTACAAATGTGCCATGAAAGCCAGCCAATCACAGACCGATATCTCATCAGTCTACGAGCTGATCGGAGGAATCAGCCAATCAGCATCAACCTTCATGATCATGTCTGTGTCGCACAGAAAAGAAAGAATTTCTCTCGAGTGAAAAGCGCGTTTTTCTGTTTGTTTTAAGTGCAAAACAGCACTCTTTTTTTTTTATTTGATACTCAAAAAGGTGAATAATGGCACAAAAACACTTCATAATTTTTTTAAGTCATTTTTTTCCGTAAAGAAGCAGGAATTTATCAGAAATTCTCTGAGTTAGTTGGGAGAATTGCTAAGTGCTACTTATTTATAGACTCTCACAAGCTTACAGTCCCTCACACCCCAAAAATGGGGAGCAAAATTTCCATCCAGCCAAACAGTTTTGAGCCAAATGCAAGCTCAGTTGGAGCACATGGATCCACTTTCTGGACCAACCAGTGTATTTTCCAAACTCAAAAGCATTTTTTTAACTGCATTTTTTGTCTACTCCTGTTTTAAAGGGATTTCATTAAAGAAATACTCAGAAATGAAATTCTGAGCTTAATTATTTTATTTACATATGTCCACCATCATGAGAAAAATACCACAAGAACACGTCTGAACATTCTGAACGCAAGATTGAGTCAAATATAAAATCTTCACTGAAACAGAAGTTTTTATGGAGGACTTGGGAAAATGGATCAGTTGATCTAAACCATTAAACAAAATTTTAATATTTTTTTCCTGTCAGTATTAAGTTATTATTCAAAGACAAAAAGGTCTTTAATTAATGGAAGCAAAAAAGCTTTAACTTTATAAATGCTAATTATGAACAGACAAATAATGTTTTGTTGACCACCATTAGCAAAATCTTTGTTTTTATTGGTGTCATAGCTTTCAAAGAAGTTTGAAATGCTGGATTGTTTTATAAATGTGCTTGTATGTTTGAATGAAGTCCAAACTTTCCTGAATACATCAATATTGCCATAATTTAGCATCTCACTTTAGCATGTTGTCTCTGTAAACTTGTGTTTATTATTCTTTTAGCTATTCTTCATCCATTAAATTGTCAAATATTAATTTCCCAGCAGATATTTTAATCAACAGAAACCCTAAACTGAGAAGTCTGTCATTGTTTTCTGAAGTAATGCATCCTAAAGTCCCACTTCAACAATATTTTAGTGTTAAAAACTCCAAAATATGATTAAATAGGGAAAAATACTGAAATGTTACATTACACTTCAATCTTAATGCAGTTAATAACGTATAAAACATCATTATCAACTTATTAGTAAATTTGTGTTATTATTTAGTGTTTGTTCTATGAAAGAAGGTTTCTTTACTTATCAACTCAAATATAATAGAATAAAAACTCAACATTTGGGAAGTTTGTAAAGCTTCCCAACTTTAGGTCTTCTTTTTATTTGATTTAAAAAAAAATAAGAAGTCACTTGAAGACGTTTTCCTCCAGGAGTTATTCTATGCCGTGTCATGTTTCAAAAAACATATTTTTTTGGCCTGCAGTGAACTCTTAAGTTTTAGGATTAAATTTTTGATGTTTGGCATCTTTCCCAAAGGGATTCCATACTGTTTTTTTTTTTTTTTTTGACACTATAGAGAGCTTAAAAAATGTATAAGGAGCAGTGAAAGAACACTGTTCAAAGCGTTGGCTTTTGAGGTGGCTTTTCACAGATTCAAGCAAGCAGGCAATCTGTCTGAGATGTCAGACTGCTGTGTGGACTTCATGGAGGGACAATAATGTGTTTGAGCTTAACGTATTTTTGCAAGATTTTCCTAACTGTTATATCTCCAATTTTACTCTAATTTTTATATCAACACTGATGATTATTAAATGTAATTTTTTTAAACTCAAAACAGGTTTTTATCTTTTAATTCAGCTTGGTTTGAGCATTATTGTTTAAAACACTTCAAAAATGTGATTGATTTTCAGTTGAAAGATTTGAAGTTAAGGCAATTAAAGAAGCTGAAGAAAAACATTTCATTTTTTTTGTTCACAGATGTGGAAATCTGTTCCTCTCATTTAAAGAATAAATGCTTCTTTTATTGGAACACTAGTGAAAACAGCTTTAGCATCAATTTCATTTGACTTGGAAAATCAAGTAGTTTCCTTATAAAATCCCCCTCTGGAGTCCCTGCGCTTTATTACATCGAAGGTCTGTGTTTTCACAGGTTACTACGGGAGAAGCTGCACAGACGCGTGCCACTTGAATCCATGTGAGAATGAAGCTCAGTGCCACAGGAAGCCGAGCTCTTCTCACGGCTACATCTGTGACTGTGGGGACAACCATTATGGACAGTACTGCCAACACAGGTGCGCATGCAGACTCACACTCACAGTATATTGACTTAAACCTCAGGGAGGGCAAATGCTAATCCCAGTCTTACAAGCCTAAACATCCATTTTTAGTTCACTTCAAAAGTTAAACCTTCATTTAAATCCATCCTCTTTGCTCCTCTTGTGTCTCCTGCTGGTTATCAAGCTGTTTCCTTCTGATTGATTAGTTTACATGCTGTTTTTTTTTTTTTTTTTTTGGACTTAGAATTCAAAGGGATCCTTCTATTTATGCACTTATGCAAAGATGGGCTAGGAAAAGTAAAAAAAATGTCTGCTTAAAAATGATCTAAGTTTAAACTTTGTAATAGAGAACTATTTATTTCTACAAATTGCTTTTTGAATGTAAATTTTTCTGTTTATTACCCCAAAAATATACCTCCTATAATACATCCTGAGCCAAATCTGTTGATATGTTCCAAATTCATCCTGTTGTCTCTGAATGTGTCTTGTGCTCGTGAAGGATTGATCACCAGTGCCCCAGAGGCTGGTGGGGGTCTCCAACCTGCGGACCGTGTCACTGTGACATCAGTAAAGGCTTCGACCCCGACTGTAACAAGACCAGTGGACACTGTCACTGCAAGGTACTCCAGAAACACACAGAATCAACATTAAAAATATCAAAATTACAGATCCACTCTGATCAGCTATTTTAAAATCCTTCCTATTGATCGTATTTGACAGAGTTCATGGGGTTTTCTGGGTTTCTTTTTCTCGTCTTGTTCAAGTTTCTTTCACCATGTCTGGGATTTCCTACATTTTGGGTCTGATACGCATAGTTTTACTGCTATAGAGGAGTCTAATGCTTTCATTTCAATATTCCTGTGTGTATTTGATGTTAACTTTTCTCTGATTCTGGTTTCATGCAACAATTAGATTGATTTTATTTGTCATTAAGTTTAATTCACAATGTCGAGCTAAAATTCTATTTTTGAACAAAAAAAAATGAATACCTCTCTTTTTCTGATATAGCTCTTTATGTAATGTTTAGGTATCTTATTGTAATATTTCTACAGGGATTAATTAGTTTTCTTGTGACAGTGTTGCTGGAATTCTTTTTTTTTTTTAAGTACTGGTTTTCAGAATTTCCTGGAAGTCCGCCTTAAAATTAATATCAAAATTGTCCAAGAATCTGTGCAAGCTAGAAGAGCCTTTGTTTGGCATTTGTCTGTTTAGTGTTCCTTGTAAATGTATTGGTTACTCCTGAGACTCATGAATAATCACAGCTCCCTTCAAGCATTTTTAAATCACCATTTGGCCAATTTAGAGACACGAGAAAGTCTTTAACCTTATTACATGTAATGCTTAGATTTTCTGATTGCTTGTTACAGAACAAAAACTGATCCAGTGATATTTTTATAATTCTATCTTTTTCATCAGCATTTATCCATTGCCTGTTAATGAGCTATTTGTCTAAATCAGGTGTTTGAAACTGCAAAATATGCAGCTTCGAGAAACTGTTTTGCTTGGGTTGATGAAGCGCTCCCATGAACCAGGGGCTCTATGAGACCATAAATAAAAAAAAAAACCAATTTAATACCTAATCTAATTTAAATACGCAATTCTAAGCAATGAGTGAGTTTGAAAGCTTTATTTAATGATAGCTATCATCCTTTTTATTTTCAAACCCTAAAACTTCTGAACAATCAATCTATAGTAGATTATAATATTTTTAACATCTTTTAGATGGTATACTGATTTTTAAAAGACTTGGAACACAATAACATTAAATAAAAGTAATAAAAAAAATTATAAATATCCAGCTGTAAAAGAAACCGTTGCATAAAAACACATTATTTTCCTGTTTTTGAGTTCACCTTTGTTTGTTTTCGTTCAGGAGTTTCATTACCGCACTCGGGGCTCTGATTCCTGCCTGCCCTGTGACTGCTACCCAGTTGGCTCCTTTTCGCGGTCATGTGACCCAGAAACAGGCCAGTGTCAGTGCAGGCCTGGCGTGATCGGTCGCCAGTGCAACAAATGTGATAACCCCTTTGCAGAGGTGACAAACTCAGGATGTGAAGGTGAGATTTTTTGTTTTTCATCTTTTTTGTCTTTGAATCTTTGTTTTGCTGCACGTGAAGATCAAGAGAAATGTCAGAAATCATGTTGCTTGTTAGGTTATATTTGCGATAAAAACTTTGGATTAAAGGGGTGTGCTTAAAATTTCCCATCTGTAACACAGCTGGAGTCTACGCCTTTGTTGATCCTCACGGCTCCTCATAGTTCTATGCTAACATTAAAAAATAACAAACCTATTCCTTTGTTTGTTTATCCTTATGGGGTTAAAAAACAATAAAAAATGTATCTTTTTTTCTTGTGTCTGCTTTACACATTTTTGATGAAAAGGTTCATTTCTGTAGTGACTTAGTGTTTGTTTTCTTTGCAGTTATATACGACGGTTGCCCAAAGACCATCACACAGGGAATCTGGTGGCCTCGGACCAAGTTCAACCTGCCCGCCGCGGTGCCCTGCCCCAAAGGCTCAGTTGGTATGTTTACACATGTTCCAGGGCTTTTCTATTGACCTGCACTCGGAGAAATATTCTCAAACGTCGTGTTTTTACAGGTGCAGCAATCAGACACTGTGATGTGGAGAGAGGATGGCTGGAGCCAGACCTTTACAACTGCACCTCACCGCCCTTTGTGGAGCTCAACATCGCTGTGCGTTGGATACTACTATGTTGCACAATAAACTGAAAGAATGATGATTTTTTGAATAAATCGTGAATGTTTTAGTGATAAAAGATTGACCTCTTCCTTAGTGCATTTCTGCATCCAGCAGCTCACATTACCGATAAGAATCAGACCCTACTTTTGGACACATTGACAGGGGAACGTCCTAAAGGGCGGAGTTAGCCACTTGAGAGAACAAAAAGGAGAATTTTGAATCACTCAGTGTCTGTTCCTTAAGAGAGACATTGGTTTGGTCCACCCCGCCGACGGTAAACTAATGCCACGGTCTCCGGGCCAGAATGGACTTTATGGCGTTTTCATTACAAAATGGACCCGTCAAGCAGGACCGACTGGTACCATTTCTGATCCAGTTGTTCGTAGGTCCATCGAAAAAATGGAATGGACCCGTTAGAGCGGAGCTTCTGTCATCACACATGCAATCCGTTGATTGGCGGAAAGGTTTTACGACTACAGGAAGCGTCTGACCAAACCAAATGTTTTTTCCTCTTTTCGGCTTTGATCTTTTTCGCAAGTCTTCTTGCAAAGAAAAATAAATTCTTTATTCCCCCTTATTTGCAGAGAGACCCCCCGCTTCAGTCTCACATGACCTCTGCGGCCAAAGATGCAGCCTCTCTTTCGCTGTAGTTGCACCGTTTTGACACGCTTTGACTGCGCCATCGGTCTACACCCCACATAATTCTCTGTTTGCCTTAATTGTTGAATTTGAAACTTTATGAAACATTGTTGGTCTTTTAACTTGCTCTTTCTTCCTTTTGTTGAGCTCAAACTTCTCCTGAACAAAAGATTGGGACACATCAAAAGGCTCAGCTATAAAAAAAACACAAGGCTTTAGTTGCTTTCTATCATTTTTATGAAGATTTATGATGGCAGAAAAAATGTTCAAAATATTGTGTTTTGCTGCATAAATAACCTTCAAGCATTATAATTAAAATAAGCTTTTGCTTAGAACAAGAAATTGAGTCATATAATCTTTTTTTTGTAATACAGGATCTGTTTCTTCTGTTTTCTAACCAGCTTGACTCTTTGGAGCGTAATGAGACGGAGCTGAACACCATCACGGAGAAGAAACTGGCCCACCAGCTCCGTGATGTCACCGAGGCCACCGCCCGGCTCTACGGCAACGACCTGCAGATCGCCGAGCGCCTGCTGTCCCGCCTCCTGACATTCGAGACCCAACAGAGCGGCTTTGGTCTCACGGCCACACAGGATGCGCATTTTAACGAGGTAAAAACACACCGACTTTATGAATGAATTAATGAACTTCCTGTTTTTAACTGTGTTTTATCAAGTAAAAACGGGAAACGTTATGTTATATTTATAGAAATATTGCCTTTTTTTCAGAAAATACATGAATGGCAGACATTAAAATGGGGTTACAAACGTAGTTCAGAGAGAGGTCTGGACAAAAACAAAATTGAATATTTAATGCATGAGATACAGCATAAATATTGACGTTTCTTATTAACCTGAATGAAAATTTAAGGTCCAGATGTTCAGTAAATTTGACAGTAAATGGCTGCAGATTCCAAATGGCTACAGACCTGGCAAATTAGTTGTCGTCTGTCTGAAAGTGGATGGGGTGTTGCTATGGTGACTGGTGACAGTGAGATGTTTAAAGATACTGAGATATTGCAACATGTCAACAAAGCACATTTCACTGACAGAAGCTCATTTTACACTGTGCTGTGCTGTCAGCTGAAGATGTACAAGCTGACAAGAGTTAATTCTAGGGGGTGGATGCTTTAAAAAAAAACGTATTACCCGATGCCGTCTTTTCAGTTCGCTTTTTATTGAATCTGTTTAAATATATGAAATTAGGTGATAATAAATTGGGTGACAAATGTCTTTTTTTAATCAGTTTTTCTGAGAATAATTCTTAAACTATCGTTAAGTGGTGATTGGAAACTTTTGCACACACTGTAGGGAAAGCTTCCTGATTGGTTAGCATTCGAGGACTTCAACATTTTTTACCAGTTTACTTTTTTATGTTTTTAGATGCAGAGTCACACACCATCATTAAAAGTTTGATTTATTTATTTATTTTATGATTTTTCCTCATCTTGTGTCTAAAAACACACAATATAACTACCCATCACTGTTCTTGATGGCTGTTTGGTGTTTGTGCCAAAGAACTACTTTGTTTTGTACAAAGTTAATCTTTGTTTTGGAATATAAATGCTTTAATATTTAAACACTCGGTGTGATTATCTTTTTCTCGCACAAAATTCGATACGCATCTGAATAAATGGTCCAAGAATTGATATATAAAAGATTAACTTTTTGGGGATTCGATGCAGTCTGACTAATTTAACAAAATTGATAAAAATTTAAATATTTAAATTTTTTTGGTATTTTAAACTAAGTAGAATGATGCATGCCTTTTAACAGAGAAACTTTATTCAGGTAAGAAGAAGCAAGCTTTTGAGTGGACGTCTTTTTGTTTGCAAGACAAAGACTGTAGAAAGACAAAGACAGTTTGAGGGAAACCAATTATTAACTTTTTGATCAATTTTATACATTTTTACCAATGTAATCCTGCTCATTTTTGTGTTTTTTTAATTTATACTTAAGTTGCTCGATCAGTTTTTCAATACGTATCTAATATCTTTTACATCCCTATTAAACATTTTACACGGGACACTTTTAATTTTTTTCTTTTTTTCTTTTTTTATTATCTATTTTTAAAGCGTTCCTATTATGATTAAATTGTTTTTAGCCCAAAATCAGAAAAAAATCTGTAATTTTCTGGAACATAAATGTATGAGCTGTTGTGGGTGGGACCATCAGTACGGAGCAATCCTTTCTCATCTGCTACGGATTCACAACAATTTGACTAAAAAATACTAAGAGATGCAATTTTAAGCTTAATTTTGTTAATATATATATGTCCTCTAACATCAGAAAAATTCCACAAGAACATGTTGAAACCATTGTTTTTACCGGAGTTGGTCATTAAATAAAAAGATTTTGACTTGTTGATAAAAAATTAAAATCTTGAGAATAATTTCCTGAGTTAAAGGTGAAGTGGAAGAATGAGCCTCTTGAGAATTAAAGAACCACTCGATGAACACTTTAAGCGAAATGTTCATCAAACATTTAAGGACAGAATAAAGCAGAAATGTTGGTCCTACAAAATATTAATTTTATTGCGTTTTCTTTACAATAAAACTCCATGTAAAGTTGTTTGGGGCTCAGATTGAAGCCTTGCTTGATATGTTTCCTTCAATGACAAAAATAATAATAATAAGCATCCAACACAATGGTTGCTATAACAACCCGGCAGCAGAATGAATTTTGCCTTAACGCAGAGCAGAATGAAAGCCTGCCTTATGGTTGATTCCACCTGCCAGCAACTCTGAATCATTCCAATCAGGGTTCACAGTCATAAAGCTGCTGCCACAATAGCTTCAATTACCCTAATACATGTGTTTTATTTTCATCGTACTGGTTACAAAATAAAACTTTGAGCACATCTGACTTGTAGACTCAACAGTGGTGATGCCTTTGTCTCCCGTTTATATGCTAATAAGTTGAAGTCTGTGGAGCATGGCTGTTGTCTTGTTGGCCTTCATGGATGGAACAGTATAGAAATGATGGTACTTGATACCTGACATTGAGCCAGACAAATAAGCATTAAAGATGCTCGTTACTATGGTAACCAGTCAGTGTTAATGGAGGCCCGTGGCTACCCCGACATGAATGAAAGAGGAGAGAAAATAGTTTTTTTTTTTTTCATTTCGTGAGGAATGTGGTGATGAATGAAAGAAGATGAAAATGTTTCATGTTCAGGCTGTGATCACATCTACCCAGAGACCGCTGCCACAGACGGGCCTTATAGCGCATGAAGACACTTTAAAATGTGCATGGTGTTTGAGTGAACTTAAGACGTGTTCATGCAGTGACTCACAGACTGGCAGATTCTTTATTCCTGCACATTTGTTTAAAACAAATTCTGCGTAAATATATGTACTCATATATTAGTACATATATGTATGTACTCAAAGGAAAAAGGAAACCGCTCACTGCCACTTCTTTTAGTGCGTTTGCCTGAATTTTGTGAGGCTTTGCACTCTGTTCCAATTTAAACAGACTTCCTTCCAGAGTCACAAAACGAAATTGACAGGCAGCCTACCGAGTGGTAAAACTGGCTTTAATTGGGATCAAGAACTGTCTGGTTTGAAGTTTGACTTTGATTTTTTTTTTTCTTCTTAATGGCTCTGGTCAAAGCAGCTGAACAAAATCTCTCTCCTTTATACACCTGGAGAAATGAACTATTGATGTTTGCTTTCTGCATCTTTTGTGGTCTGTGAATGTTTTTTTTTTTTTTTTAAACTATGTGTATTCATGTGTATTCTGATGATTTTATTTTTACCTTTCCAAAAACAGTGACAACACATATTCTTTTAAAATCAATTAACCATATAAAGTCCCATCAGTCATTTATCACGCATCTCGGTGTGTGAAATTTGTTCTCCGCATTCAGCCCATCCCCTGGAGGGGTGAGCTGCAGACACAGCTGTACTTGGAAACCATTTGGTAGTTTAACCCACAATCCAACCCCTTGGTCCTGATTGTCAAACTGGGAGGCATTGAATCCCTTTTTTACACCACAGATTTGAACTCACAACCTTTCAATCTCAGGGTGAACACTGTCATAAAGGCCACTGAGCTGGTAGCATTTTTTGAGTTTATAATATTGGTGATTTTTCATTACAAAGTGAGCTGGTTCCACAAAACCCTTCAAGCTTGGATAAATGTTGGATAAATGTAATGTTAGGACTTCATCTGTTTGATAGAATTAATTAATGCAGAAACACAGTCTGCCGTTTTTGCAGGATGCCCTCTAACATCATTTCTAAAGGGATTAATTATGGAACACTTTTCTTATGGAAACACTAATTAGCACAAAAAAAAAAACAATCATCACTTTAAATCTGTTTATGGATTCCACTGTGGATGTTATTTTCCCTGATTAGAATCTTCTGCTTAAACTTTTGTTATTTATAAATCGTTCTGCACGGTTTGGCTTGCAGTTTCATCCTCCTGTTTGCAACTTGTTTTTCAAATTGTGACTTTCTGACTCTTCAAGCCTTAAAGTGCCACTCCGATCATTTTATGATCTACTGTGAGTGTGTTCCCAGTGACGCTTTATAATGAGTATGTCACTTTTAGCCTCTTTTAGCCACAAACCAAGAACATAGGAAAATTGTAGCCTGTTGATTGGAGCTTCTACATCACAGATACAAGCTTTTTCCAGCTATATTTTTTCATCGGCTTCTGATTTACAAGGATTTTCATAAATAATCTAATTTAAGCCTTTTTTTATTTGTTCTGCAACATCAGAAAATGCCACAAGAACATGTTAAAAATACTGTTTTCCTCAAACCTGCTCTAAGGAAAGTTGTGTTTTTCTTCTTCATATAAATATATATAATATATATATTTATATATATATATAATAATATCAGAATAATATAAGAAAATGACGCCCAAGATTGCTTGTTTGAATATTTCTTTATTAAAGTAATAAGGAATCAAGAGCTGATAATCTCAAAGGCTAAATTCTGATGAACTCTTGCTGCTCTGCTGAAACCGTTTCTTAGAAAATTACACTTTTGGCTAAAAAAAAAAAAAAGCTTAATAATAGTTAAAAAACCACTGAGAGGGATTTTAAGTGTATTAAATTCAAATGAACGCATTTAACGTCTCACTTTTCTGCTGCTTCCAGAATGTCCTGAGAGCCTGCAGTATGCTGTTGGGTCCCGGCACCTCTGGTCTCTGGCGAGCTCTGGCTCAGACTCAGAACCACCTCCTGGGCGGTGGTCCAGCAGAGTTGACGGAGCTTCTGGAACAGTACACCCAGAATCTGGCCCGGAACATGAAGCTTACCTACCTCAACCCTGTGGCCTTAGTTTCACCCAACATAGGTGAGTCAGTTGTGTCACACAGGCAGACGCAGACTCCCATCAGCCAACAGAAAATCCATTAGTCAGAACTGACGCTGTAATCTTTAGATGAGATTTGCTCTGCTTCCTACATAATACAGTAAGTCTCTGCTGTGAAATCAGCTAAAATGACTAATTGTAAAGCATGAGATGATCAGCCTTAATGCAAATGAGGGTTTTGCAGCCACAGAGCTGGCAGCAGCACAAAACCAAGAATTTCACACTCCCACACATAGAAAACTGCAATTAATGTCAGCACATGCTTAGAAATCATCTCACACCATTTATAATTACAGATTTGAAGCACACACACCACAAGAGATCACCGGAGCACAGACCATTGACAAATATAGACGTCTCTGATGAGTTGGACAGTCGCTGTGTTGGACACTGAAGTTCCTAAGACTTGTGCTTCAGCCAAGACAGACACACAAACCCCCACATTAATTTTTGCCTCCTACAACTTAAGCTATGTTTAACTAAATATGAATCTGAACAATAGTAAGAAAAGGTGTTGAAGCAGGAGCTTCGCGGTTTAAAAAGAGCTGAAGAGTTTCAAGGTTTCACACGCTACGTACAATGTGGACATTATATGTAATTTCAGTCTTTCGTGTATACGTTTCTTGCGTTTGTCATTCATCGATGTGTGCAGATGTCCATTAAAGGTTTTGTTGTTTTGTGAATTTAGTTTTGAGCAGTTCCAAATATTTAGTCGAGTGAGAATTATATAGTTTATGCGTTTTTTGCATAGTTTATACGCATTGATTAAGAAAATCTTACACAACTGTGCGTGATTTTTACCAGGTGCTTACACAAATTTGTGGCTTTCCGTGACCGTTCTATATATGTCTAACACATTTTTCAAGATGGCGCCACTGATGGCAGGCCTAGCCCTGGGCTACATGCGCCCCCTGCAGGATCTGTAATTCGAATGTTCCAGCTGGGGCTCAAACCGGATAAGGAGGCACGAATCAACCAACATTCAAGAGGAAACTAGGGGCATTCCAAATTTAAAGGTGTTGGAAGAAAACAGTAGTTTGCCAGTTCAGTTAGTCTTTTGAGACCAAAATGCAGGGGGGAGTGAATATCCAAGTAATTTTATTTAAATGAACAAGACAAGACAAGACATGAGCTCGTGTTTCCTCCTCTTCCTGTTTTCATCCTTAAAGTTTTAAAGACGCACTAACAGCGTCAGCCCAGCGCCCCCCGTCCTCTGCCCAACCCAGTTTAGACAGCAGCGACAGCAAGGGAGAGGTGCTGCACTGCAGACTTATTGATTACATCAAACTTTTGTGAGCTGTTTTATTTTTTTTTGTTAATATATTTTTTATGTTTTTACATTAAACAAGTGCTGCGTCACACTGTTTGGCAAAAATGAGTAAAAAAAAAGAAGAAAAACTAATATACATTCATTCCCCCTTCAGCAGATGGCAACCTAGGCAGCCGCCCTAGGTCACCTATGCCCGAGGCTGTCCCTGACTGATGGATAACTTTTGTATCACTTATACGTCGCACAAATAACGCTAAAATTACATAACTGACGTACATATCATTAAAGAAATGGGTATAAATGATCTGATCTTACAACCCCACCACCTATATTAAGTGGGGGGTCTCCTGCTCCCTCCGTCCGGCCCTCGGGGGCGGGGGATCGGGTCTCACCGTGAGAGCGAGTCATGGGTGGGAGCCGGGTACAGTGAGCTAAAATGCGACTTGCTGAGCCCTTTTCGAGAATCTCCCCAGCTGAAGCTTCCCCCGATGGTCCCACTCTGACTGTTTCATTAAAACAAAGCATAACAAGGACCGGCAGCAGGAGTTGACCATGGTGCTACTGATGTGCTGTAGTTTACCCACAGTTCTTTGAATGCCAAAGTGGAGAAATTCAATGAAGGTTTATGTTTTTTTTCCGTGGTTTTATTCTTCTGTGGTCTTAACATGATTCATTTGTGATACATCCGTAAAAATTTCTTTCAAAATTCTACCTTTCTCACTTTTGCCACGTATATTCATGTATGACCAATTTTCATCTATACATTATGTGCAAAATATACGTAGCAGCAGTATGACATGGCCTGAAAATAGAAAATCACTTTCAGTTTATACTTTCTTCTGCTGGTATCTGTCCATTATTATTTTCTTATGTCTTTATGTGATTCAAAAGTAAATTATCTTAATAGATACCCTGGTCATTATTCTATTACTTTATCTCCTATTGATTAACATTTTAAAGTTTTTTGGAGTCTGAAAAATAGAAAAAAATAAATATTATTCACAAATAAGGAAACTTTCAGGCAGATAAATACATATGTTTAATAGATCCACTTAAATTATAGTTAAATAAGTTCAGGAACAAATTTAGATGGAAACAATCATTTAGATTTAGTTGTTCTCAGTCTTACCTTCTCATTCCTTTTGGCCAATAAACCATCAAAGTTACCAACACTGCTCCACACAACAACAGATTGACACATATTAAAAAATCAGTTAAAATGACAGATCTACATCTGATCTCTGAACCGAGTCTGTTCCTCTTCCGTTAGAGGGGTCAAGCGTTATCACACGCTTCTCATCGACGCTCGTTTCTGCCGCTGCAGGCTCGTTTCTGCTGCTGTTACAGGTCTTTCCTTGTGCTCTCATTGATTTTTTTTATATTGACTCTTTATGTGATGTCATAAGGACAGAGCAGTCAATGGAAACGGACAGTTTTTGTTTTACATCATGTTGTGAAGTGCTTCCAGGGATTTTGCAGCTGCAGCTTCAACATGACTGAATCATTTTTGAAAATGTTTGGGAAATCACAAGATGTACCTGTGCTGACTGTGTAGCAACTAAAATGACTCTTTATTATTATTATTAATGTAAAGTTGTTCAGCATGTTGATGGTTTTTCATTGAAAACATCCAGTGAAAACCTCTGCATTCAAAACAGTAGCTAATTAATTAGAAAGGTGGTGTAACTTTGATTGTGTTTTTCCTCTTTTGCCGAACCCTAAAAAAGACTTTTGTGGCTTTATCTGTTTTTAAAGAAGCTCTTACTTCCCAGTTCAGATTTTAAAGACAAGTTTGGCATCATATTGAATTGCTGGAAAAGTACATGTAATATGTAGGAAACTATGGATGGATAAAAATGTAAAAAGAAAAAAAAAACAATTAGAAAAACATTGAAGTGAATTTATCATAACTTAATTTATAATTTTTGAAGTTGTTTTATTTCATGTCATTTTTTAATACTTTTACATATGACATATATATTTCTATTTTTAAATATTCTTATGTTTTCGATTATTTTTAATTTCAAGATATACAGTAATTTAATCAAAAGTTCTATATTTATATGTTGAAATGATTAGTATTTAGAAATAGACTCTCATAATTTAAAAAAATTTGATTTAATCAAATATTTATATCCTACCAACACAAATTAAGGTCATTAGGAATCCCTGAGTAACGATAAACCACATGACTATTTAAGTAGACATAACATTATTTCAGACTTTATCATACCCACATCACTTATCAAAATTAAGAAAATCAATTATCAAACATCAAAAAATATATCCAGATTAGTTTTCATTAGAAACATAATTCTTATAAATCAATTTGGAATTGAGTTGTGATTTGTGTGAATCTAAATCAAATTGAATAAGTAGCTTTATTTCTTCTGACGGCAGCATCAATCCAGCCTCGCTTCAAATATAGAATGATCTTCACAGCAGGAATCAGATGTCATCAAATATCTGATGTTTTTAGAAGCTCCATTATCCTGACACAATAGAATTGTATTTTTTTTAACACTGTTCAACAACAGTGCAACACAGCATCAAACTTCTTGACTGTGTTTTGATGCTCATTCCTGCATGTGTCTGAATCAGTCATGAACCTGGACCGTGTGGAGAACCAGACCCATGTGAGGCGGCGTTTTCCACGTTACCACACCACCCTGTTTCGTGGTCAAGCCTTGTGGGACCCTTACACTCACGTCCTGCTTCCCCCGGCCGTCCTGGTGCCACAGCGGCAGCAGCAACACAACTGGAAGGAGAAGGAGCGAACGGAGAAGGAAGGTAAAAGAACAGACACGCAAGCAAATAAAAAAGAGGAAACAACGTGACAGAGAAACAAGACTGACTCAGGCTCTTTGTTCTCAGCCTCAGTGCCTCAGAGTGCCCCCTTGGCCCCTGTCAGCATCACAGCCAATCAGACGAGAGAATACACTGCAGCCAGACGCAGTGTTTCACTGCCTGAGCAGCCAATCACCGTTGTCATCCTGCTGATCTATAGAAGTCTGGGTGCTGCCCTGCCTCCCAAATACCACGCAGACCGCAGAGGCATAAGGTGGGAGTCTCTCATAGAACAATGAAGAACCTAATGGACAATTTTCTGTGACCTGTGCATGCTCTGGGTTTGAACTGGGTAAAGAAATCTGAGATAAATCAGTAGGATTTGGTCCAGAGAACAGTTTCCATGAATTATGCCTTTAATCAAAATTAAATAAACAACCATCACTACAAAATTTTGCTTAGAAAATCTACATTTTGTTTTTCATTATTTATTGGGGCTTGAAAGTATTTGATTCTTTTAGAAAAAAAAAAGATTCAACACATTTGTTGATTTTGGAGCAAATAAATATCTTCAGTCATTTTGATACATCAAAGAAATTGCACAACAGAATTAAAAATAGATATATGTGGTGCTTAAATACTCAACAAGCTGTGTCTTGATAACCCACTACAATCATATTTTCATCTATTGTAAAAGTGTTCCCAGTTGATTTATAATTATGCAGTTTTAGCCAAAATGAAATTACCTGTCGTTTCTTCAGAGCAATAGTTCATAAGAAATTCGGCTCTGTTATGTAGGTATGACCACAGAAGCGGAGTAAGCCCACCCCTCTTACCGTCACCTATAACTCAGAGCTCTCTGTCTACTAACTCTCCCACTAGCTTACAGCCCCTCACCCCCCCAACCTAACAATAGCTGCGTTTACATGGACACAAGTAATCGGAATAAATGCCTGATCAGAATAAAGATGAATCATGTGAATGCTCTGACCCAATCAGATTAAATCAGATTAATTCAGATCAAGAATTCCTTCCAATCAAGATCGATGGGTTATGCAAATTGTTTATCCGATTGTGGTGCAAGTAAGCAATTTATTTGGGATTTTTCTGGTCATGCATAGACAGTGTGGCGCTCCAGAGGAGGTTCTGGAGTGCAAGCAGGACCGGCCAACTGCTCTGCACAAGCAAACCTTGTCTGAACTGAGCAGCTGGAATCATATCTTAGTGTTTGCAAGCAGGGGGGGGTACTTTGTTACGGTGTTAGACTTCGTAGGAGGCTTCATCCCTCTGGCTGCTCTACACGAGCGAGCTGCTGCACTCAGGAGAACCGGTTCTTCCAGGAGAATTGTGTCTCAGAGCGGCTTCAGGACGGTATATGAGTTAGCAGAAGCAGCTTTTGACTCTGGAAATGTCACTCCGAGCAGTCCTGAGAAAGCGCGCCAACAATCAGTGAATTTTTGCTTCCAATCATGTCCAGATAAAATAAAGGCTGATATTATTCTCACGTATTTAAGTGCGTCAAAGGTTCACACTTCTGCATTGTTCGCGTGGATTTTAAGTCCATCCAAGGCTAAATGTTGTTTTTGATACATATTAACCTAACCCTTCTGAAGGGTCTGTGCAGCACAGAGTAAAGCACTGGCTGCACGCTTTTAGAAAATTATGTGCAAACAGTCACTTTGACAATAATAATAAACGCACGTTTAGAAAATCATTTCGCTCTTTGCTGCAGCGTTTTGTTTAAAGCAGAACTCATTATTTCTTCTTCTATGGCTATTTACGTTATTTTAGAAAGTTTTGCGCGTGTCAAGTGATTTACAGGATTCCCTCCTTATTCGCGGGGTGAGGAACCGGAGTCATCTGAGAATACCCAAAATCCGAAAAATACAGAGGAACCCCGTCTCACCGCCCCTCCCCCAGCAGCCGAAAAATGTCTTTTACCAATCCAGACTCACCAAAAACAATTTTAATTTTTCCTTGTGGCAGAAAAAAAATCAGCAAATGCGTAAAACAGCGAATAACTAAACGTAAATAAATGGGAGAATCCTGTATTCTGATCGAACGTGTGGCGTATGTAAACGTTTGTTATAATCGGATAACATTTTTCCATGTACACAGTTCAGTATTAATCAGATCTTTCCTCTGATTAAAGACATTTTGCTCATGTAACCACAGCTACTGGCGGTGCAACAAAAATGATGATAAAATCGCATCACAAATACGATCTTTTTCAAACCACATTTTTTTCACCAGATTCACAGCAATTTGAATAAAGAAATACTCAAAAATGCAATTTTAAGCTTAATTTTATTGATACATGTCCTCCATCATCATAAAAAAGCCACAAAACATGTTAAAAACACCAAAAACACAATTTTCATTGGAATGGGTGTTTAACTGGTGGTATTTCCTTTTTTAGTTTGTTCTTTTACTCTTTCTTCCATCTCCTCTGGGCTTCCTCCAAGTTACACACATCTTCAGATTGATGTCAACAGTGAAAACAAGTATTTTTAGATTCTCTAAAGATGAGTGCCTCTCCTCTCATCTTACAGCCGTTCTCTTTTGAGGATGTCCAGTTTGCTCAAATAAGGTCCTAAAATGTGGTCTTTTTTCCCTCTAGGCTTCCCAGACACCCAGTAATGAACTCCCCGGTGGTCACCGTCTCTGTTTACAACAACCAGACTTTTGTGGGCGGTCACCTGGACCAGCCGATCCTCCTGGAGTTTAAGCTGCTGGAAACGTCCAATCGCAGCAAGCCTCTGTGTGTGCAGTGGAATCACAGCAATCCGTGAGTCCAAATCCTCATGTATTTATTGTATTCTCACCTGCAGCACATACAACTGGAATAAAGTTTTTCTATATTGAACAATTGTTAATGAAAACATTTTTATTGGAAGTCATCTCTCAAGAATTCAAAGCCACTTTGATACATTCTGGTACTGGAGCTGATGCAGCTTCTTCTTCTACACATTTTTTTTGCAAACCTGTCAGAGCATAAAAAGCACAGATGTAACTGATAACAGTCATGATGGAGTATCTATGTCGTGTCCAGTTCATAAAGACGAGATTCACAGAACTGGGTCATTTAAGAACCCTCTATTGAAAGTGATTTAACTGAAATGTAAAGCTGTGAGTTGATTTGGTTAACGTGGGCTTCAAACATACATAATCCAAACACTCATGAAAGACGCCGCCGGTCTGTCCTTGTTGACTTTTGTTTGTGTTGGATGAAAAGACGTTTTTTCAGACGTGCTCTTTCGTTGCTGTCCCTGCAGGCAGGACGCAGGAGGCTGCTGGACGGTGAGGGACTGCATGGTGGTGTACAGAAACACCTCCCATGTCCGCTGTCAGTGCCAGAGACTGGGCACCTTCGGGGTCCTGATGGACAGCTCACAGAGAGAGGCGAGTAGTCTTCCATCAGCTCCACGTTAACAAATCCACTTTTTAAATCTTTGATTCGGAGCTTTAAATCCACAGTAAACCCTTACATTAACATCTTATTTCAATCAAGTGGTGATACATTAGAATATTAGCAAGAGGAAATAAATAAAACAAACATGTAAGCAGCTCTTGGAGCTCACAGCTTAACTCAAAACTGCTCCCCAGCATTTTCAGCTAATAGGAATGTAAAGGATGACAAAAATTTAGAAAAAAAAATCAATCTAGTACTGAAAGTAACAGCATTATTGATTCAAAACAACAGATACAAACAAAACTATGGTGTTGAAAAGTTATAAATTCAATCATGAAGTGAATAATTAATTCCCGGCAAACGTTGTCAGTTTCTCTTCCTGATGTCTTTTCTGCTTTTTTTGTCTTTTGATACACAAAAATGACGTTCAATCACAGTTACAGTTGACTGAAGGGGAACCACAGAACAGCAATGGAAACAAATAATCTTTTACAACACTGCTAACAATACTTGAATAAATTATTATGACGCATTTTTTTTAACTACATACAACAAAACAGTATACAAGACATCCATTGACATGTAATTTTTGAAGCTGTTGCGTCAAATACATTTTGTTTTTGTTTCTTACTTTAAAAAGTTGTAGGAAAAAGAGCTTGTCTCTTAAAGGGCATTTATATTTTATAGTTTTAAATGCCAAATGAATAATATGAATCTAGGTTGTGTCCATTTAGGTTTTGGAATCTATCGCATCGCCACACAGTTAGTTGAATCTTTAATGTATCGATTTGTGGATCAGGATGTAAATTCAGTCAACTGAAAGAGAAAAATACACCACTTTATTGGCTACAGATGTATGGTAACTAATGTCCAGAGTGTCTTAAGGTGGAATCAAATACCATCTTACATGGCTGCAATTTGTCATGGCACTGAGCGACTCCAAATTAAACTTCTGTAAATGGAATGGAACTTTAACCATCATAGTGTGGCTTCAGATCTGTCCAGACACCTCAGAGTAAAATTCTATTTTAGCTTTTTTGTTGTAACAAACAGATGCAGTTATCTTTGTCTGTTTAGATGCTTACTCTGACTGATTAGATGATTTATTAATTGGCATGTCAGCCTGTGAATTCTTTTATATATCTTTGTTTTTCCTGTCCCTTTAACCTTGTAAAGCCAACACCAGCAAAGAATTGACAGATTTTTTTTTTTCTTGTATTTAAGAGGATTTTAAAACCTCAAATGAAATCCTGAAAAAATGTTTGAAACTATATTTTTTTGTCAAAAACTAGTAACAATTATGATATTGTGGGTGACTTGGTTCATTTTTGCTCACAACAATGTTAGTTTAAGATCCAGAAAAGATTGACGTGAGTAAAAAACAGCTTATTTACCCACTGTATCAAATTTGATCCACACATTTTAACATGATGTAACTGTATTAAAAATAATTATCAATGAACTGTGAATTATTTCAATACAGTAAGTAGTATTCAAAACACATGCATAACAATAGATTAGTTATTCTCCCCGTAAAGATTTTAAATTAGACAAACTTTTTCCGTCAAAAGTTTATGGAAGCAGCCATTTTGAAATAAGCTTCTGCTGCCCCAAGTGGAATAATGATGAACTACAGGGCAGAAAATCTGAACCTACCGGTAGTTCTAAACAATTCTTTTTTAAATGGACATTTGGAACAAAACATCTCAGAAATGTGTATGTCAAATATAGTACACAAAGTTGTATAGGGTTATCTTTTTTTTTGTACTTCTTGGTTCTGGAAATATTTTTTTTATTATGTCTGACTGGCAAGCACACTAGAAATTCTGTCTACATTACTTTTTTGCTGATCAGCAAATCTAAAGGAAGAATTGTCAGATTATATAAATATATAAAATATATAAAAGTAATCATGTTCATCCACTTTTTTATGCTTTGTTTTGGAGTGTCACATTTATTTAAGATATTATGTATTATATTTATAACTTGTATTTGCTTTTTTGAATGTCTCTTTCAAATGAGCAGCAGCTGGAAGGTGACCTGGAGATGCTGGCCTTGGCTACATACTCTTCTCTGAGCATTTCCATGCTGGCCCTGCTTCTCACGGTACTGGTGCTCTCCTGCCTGCGGGGCCTCAAGTCCAACACGAGGAGCATCCATTCCAACACGGCAGCAGCCATGTTTCTGTCAGAGCTGGTCTTTCTACTAGGAGTCAATCAGACTGAGCAACAGGTATGCAAACTGTTTCTGTTTTTTGTTTTTGCATTATGCATATACATTTCTTAAAGTTGTGAATCTATAATGTATAAAACCAGCCATGATGTCTCAGAGGACTCAGCTGTGTTTTGCAGATGTTCTTGTCCTTCACTCCAGCATCTTTTACACCTGAGTAGATCTAAAGATCTGGGAATCTTGCAGAAAAGCTTCCACAAATGTGTGCCCGCCCTGCATGAAATGCAATTAATTAAGCTGCATCCCTGCTGTGTGGTACTTGCAATACGACTGGTCATTTCTAGCAGAACAATATGTTCTCTAATTCCTGAACATTATGCTTGGGAGAGCATGTTATTGCTCATAGTGGCTGTGTGTGTTGCTTTTAATGTGCTAGTGCGTATTGTAGCGTCTCTGTGTGTTAGATGGAGTGCTGGCTTGCTCCTGTTGGTGTGTGGGAGTGTGAGATTCTTCATCTGTGTGTCTGCCAAAGCTTTTGCTGTTTTGTGTGTTGCATCTTGGCGTCTTCTCGCGATTTACAAAGAGCTCATTTCAACCTTTGAATATCAGAGTCACAAATGTGCTTTTCTTGATGTAAAGCACTTATCTTAAGGTCGACGTATATTGAGTCTATTTGCTTTGTTTGAAATTTTTTCAGTTTTTTTTTTTTTATAAACCAATTAAGACTGAGTTAATCTGGCATCAACATAGAAACAGAAGACCAGCAAACATCTGTAACATCTCGTCTGTTGCACCACAAACATCCTCTTCAGGCCCTCTGCAAGCACATTCAGTTGGAAAATGAGATTTAGCTGAGAGAAACTGAAGGGAAAGAAAATGTTAAAAGGCAAAATTATCAAAGAGGTGCCAGGTGCATCATGGGATGTCTCCCAGCATTCTAAGCCTGGAGGAATTTTACGAAAGTGATAGATCAGGATCACCTGAGGGCAGGAAGCAGTCATACTTCTCAGGAATACCTTTAGTCACAGTGAAGCTAGTGTATTTACACAGGGGTGTTGTCAAAGTCAATTCTACAATTACAATAATTTGTTTTTTTGGTATCAAATGAAGAAATCAGAGTGTGCGTTCTTTTACAATCTCATACGGGTTCTTCAGATTAAGTCAGTCATCTGCGCTGTCTCACTATCTCTCCTAAAGTTGGTTTTAAATGTCTGTTTTGACAAGCAGCCTCATGGAAAGAGTTCAGATATGTTGACAGTCCTGAATGTTGTCATTCAGTCCAACTTTTTTTGGATTGAATGTGTTCTCACTCCAAATTTAGCAGAAAGTTTACATTCTTGCACAGTGCATTATTAATGAGAAAGTGCAGTTTTACCAAAACAAAAAATATATTTTCTGCTTACTTTTTTTCCTTTAGCTAAAGTTGCATTGAAAACATGTTGAGTGGTTGGTGTTTTACCTGGAAATATGAAATTAAACCTTAAAAAGTCTTGAGTTTTGTTATCTGAGCCTGAGACTTTGTGCTGTTTCTCCGCTTCAGTTTCTTGTAAAAAAAAAAAAAAGTAATTTTTTTTAACCATGATTGTTTTGATCAAATTATGGAAATGAACTGACATCCCCAATGCTAAAAAAAAGGAAAAGAATGGAAAAAGCACACTACAGCATCATGGCACAGACCACAAACAACAAGAAGCTACAGTTTGATTATAAAATGGGAAGAAATTATTAAAATTGGAACTAATTTATGATGGATAATAGACTAAAAGTCTGAATTTTTACTTGAAAAAAACTTACAGGAAGACTAAAATAAGTTTGTAAGACCAGAAAAAGTTCATTAAAGATTGTTGAAGGAAAATCTAAGATTGGAAAGCAAAAGAGTCAATTTTACTGTAAAGAACATGAACATTATGTAAATCTTAGCCTTTTTACTACTTGCACTCACAACTTTTGCAACGGATTGAAGCTCTACTATGATTCTGTTTGCCGGATTACAGAGTTTGTGGAGATAAATAGCTCCAATAGCTTCCAAACAAGCATTTTATATCACATTTTTGAAGCGATCCTGCAAGGTTGGGCTTATTCATAAGCTCATTTACATTCTGGCATGTTCTTTTTATTCCTCCTGGAGAAACAGTAATGTTACACCATAAGGTCTGTTCATTAGCTGTTAAATCATCAGCAGCGATCATTTCATTTCTAACACCTGCTGTGCTGGAAGTAAAACCTGCTGGTCGAATGCCGCAAGAATTTACTTTTGTTTCTCACCCGATGCCAGAAACTAGTTATATTTTTTCCTTAATTTCCTACAGTTTTGCTCTTTGTTCCACTCTTTTCTGGTTTTGCAGATTTCCCTTCTGTATTCTGAAGTTTCCTCAGTTGCTTCTATGGTTTTCACTATATAAGCTCAGGTGTTAGTTTCAGTTGTCATAAAAAAAACTCTCCATGAGTTTTTCCTTCAGGAAGCGAGAGTGGTTTTAGTTTATGCTCGTCAGAAATGTTTGAACTGTACGATTAAAGAAATGGTTCATGTCTGCAGTGCAGCTTTTAGATTTAATATTATATCACTGTGGGACAAATTCTTGTCTGACAGAATCGAATTGTTGTGATTTGTCTGTGAAGATTAAAAAGTTGGAGTTTAAATAATTTGATTATATTTTCATTTAATTATAAATGTTCTCATTCCAAATAGATTTACATTTTCCTGTAATTTTTTCTGTGCTACAGATGCAATAATGCTTCTCACCTGAATTTATTCTTGAGAACATTTTCATCATTCCATGTATCGGTTAAGATTTCTTCTTGTATCTTTATTTAACATGACTTGCTGCATACGCTCACAAGTTTACCTTTTTCATAGTCTAGCTCAGGGATGGGCAGAATTCTTTTACTTCTAGGTGACAAAAGGTTCTAAAATTTGTCAAAATGACCAGACCAGGAGCAGACGCATGGAGTGTTTTGGTAATCTACGTCATTACGATCCATGTCAATTCATGCCTTTCAAGCAATCTTTCATGTGATGCCTAGTTATATTATGTTTAACTTGTCTTTATGGATGTGAACCTCTGTTAATTGATTGTATTGCGCATCTAATCTAATCTAATCTAATCTAATCTAATCTAATCTAATCTAATCTAATCTAATCTAATCTAATCTAATCTAATCTAATCTAATCTAATCTAATCTAATCTAATCAAGAAATAATGTGGAATCTGGACATAAACATGCTTTAATTTTGATTGAAAATTATAATTCATATTTTAAAACAGAGCATTTTAGAGCGTTTATTTCACAATTTGTTCTTATTTTAGTACTGATTACACCTATAGGTTGACATCAGGATAAAACTTTGAGAAATGCTGCAATGAAGTGGGGTTGGAATGATCGAAAAAAATGACTGTCTGACTCAGAAAACACACTAACGGCATGAAAACAACAAATCTTGCAAGACCACATGGATGTAGAATAATTATTTTGCATTTAGACAAAGGTGACCATTTGTCATGCACCGTCAATGGGGAGACACCGAAACTATAGAAAAAATAAAACATTATTAAGGATTATAATTTATTCCAGTTTGGGTTTCCATGTTACTTAACTTCTAGCTATAAATGTGTGGTTTTCATAGTGCTACAAGAATCATATCACATATCATCATATGAAGTACTCCAAGCTGGATGTGGCTCCAAAATTATTACCAAACAGGAACAGGAAACTTAGAAACACCCAGCAGGCATATCATGCAAATGCAGTTTGATAAGAAGCTCTGGGTGAACGTGCAGACTCCATCATTCTGCCCTGATCTCAGTCTGTGCTGTAGCAGCTCAAAGCGAAGTGACAGGATTGTGTCCCAGAGCTGGAAGTCACATTAGACACAGAGATGAGTGCTGTCAGTCACAGAATCCCCATCAACCTTTCTGTTCCAGTTCCTGTGTACGGTGGTCGCCATCCTGCTGCATTACTTCTTCATGTCCACGTTTGCCTGGATGTTTGTGGATGGCCTCCACGTCTACCGGATGCAGACCGAACAGCGCAACATCAACTACGGAGCCATGAGGTTCTACTACGCCATCGGCTGGGGAGTGCCTGCGATAATCACAGGTGACGCCTGAAAGCATGTCGAATCCCGTAGGTCCACAGACAGACTCAGCAGTCTGGCAGTGCAGATAAGGTTTCCTATTGACACTTAATTAAAAAAAGGTTTCAGTGACATTTTAATATACAGATAATGAACCTGAGATGCACACGAATCTGATTTCTATTTCTTTCCTCAAAAACACACACCAGGATTCATGCAGACCCATAAACATGTTGTCAGGTTTGTTGCATTTTCTGTCACTGTCACACAGACTGATGTCTCTTTTTCTCCCTTAAGAATAGATCTGTCTCACACACACACACACATTAGCACTCGTGTCGTCACTTGCGCTCCTGTGTGGATTTATCTGTCAGTCTTCATTTAGGCTTTTTCCATCCCTCACTTATGCACTTCAATTTAAAAATCCTTAATGCCTAGAAATGTCATCCATGACAGTGTTGCTTAAACAAGGTTTAACAAGAAGTAAAAGCAGCAGCAGTCACAACTATCTGCCAGCAGCCTCACCAGAAGTGGTAAAACAGACATCTGTATGTTTGTGTTGCTGATGTTTCTGCATTATAATTTTAGATTTTGTTTAGTTGTGTTTTTTTAGATTCCCGTCTAGACATGTGCACAGAGATTTGTCTGCCATGGGTTTACAAACTATTCTGAATCCCGTCCCTTTGAGTGGCTTTGTGGACATCTTGATTTCTTGGCTCCTCTACTGTGCTGCAGGCCTGGCAGTGGGTTTGGACCCGGAGGGTTACGGGAACCCAGACTTCTGTTGGATCTCCATCTATGACAAACTCATTTGGAGCTTTGCTGGTCCTATAGCCATCGTCCTACTGGTGAGTGTTGGCTGAAACACAGCTGTCGATTATAGTAAACAGAAAGATGGGATTGTAAAAAGGTTGTTCAGATTAATGAACAGTTTTTGTCAAATGTAATTAAGTCTCATTCTTACTGAGTTCTGGAAAGGTAAGATAATAATGCGAAGCAACAAAAATTAATTATGCTTCATTGGATTGACAGAAGCCCGAAGGTGATCTCCTCTTTAAATAGAAATGTGTGCAAACTTGATTTATGCTTCGCCGGCTGTGGCGTTTTCACTTGGCTGGACAAAAATCCTCTCATCAGCCAGAAGTGGCAGCTCTTCAATTGACTTTCTGTAATAAAAACGCACCACTCCAACTTCGCTGGAGCGTCTTTTTAATTGCTGCCCTCTTTGTGCTAGCACCTTTGACCCTGCAGCGTCGCGCCAACAAACACGGTTTAACTTAATCCTAAAGTATGCCGTGTGCTTGTTTTTGAAGTGTTATATGCTTTTAGAAGTCTAATGTTATTTATTATGTAGAAATATCTTGATAAATATTGCTTTTTGATTCTCTATAATCCAGATGAATGGAGGGATTTTCATCACAGTCGCCAAAATGTCTTGTAATCCGTCCCAGAAAGAGACCAAGAAACTCCCTGTCATGTAAGTACCTGCCTTCACTTTTCTTAACACTTTTTTGTGGCTGTGGGGCATCAAAAGTTTGACATAGAAAGAGTAAACACACAAATGTTTATCACAAAGCAAAAATTTAATTTTGAAGCAGAATTGACTAAAGTTGGGTATCGTCAATAATTTCCAGAATTGAATTGATGTGATTCACCAGAGCCTGGATCAATTCAGATATTTTCAATCTTGTCAATTCAATTTTGAGTTTACACATTTAGACACATTTGCTTAGAAATACATTAATAATGTATAAAATATATGTTTTTAGGATATTCATATTAATTTGATACAGTTCACATACTTTAAAATGTATTAGTGAAATTATAATGAGATTGTTAATAGCATTGATAGCAGGGATTCTCAAACGGAGAAGCTCCAAAAATTGTTCTGTCTCTCCTGAAGGCCGTTTCAATTTGGCCACTAGGTGGCGATCACGCAACCGCAACACACCTTATTCCAGAAGAAGAGAGTATGAGGCGTATGAGACCACAAATGGTTTCTTTAAATATACATATTCTTAAAAGAGTTTGGAAAATTCATACCTGTGAGTTTATAAATATGTTCATTAAGTCAGCAATCTATGTCTAGGTCAACTGAACGTTAGCATTCGCCGTCCTATGGGAAATCCTATTATACATTAGCATGAAGCTAATGGACTTCACCATTATGCGTTGAATCAATCTCTACTTTTATGGATCGATTATTGATCTATTAAGCTTAGATTGATTCAGATAGATTAATTTATTGGATCAACCCATTCCTAGAATTGACAGTTAATGACATATGTTGAGAAGGGCTATAGATCTGATTTGATGGTCTGTTTTGTTGTCAGTCAAAAAGGAGGTTACAGGATCATCTGAACCTCTGTAACTGTTAATAAATATAATGATTCTTTAATGCCGTTGGACTTGAAATGTTGGGACTTCATTCTGCATTCAAACATCTGCTTTCTATATAAAAAAAAAAATGTTGCTCAAAGCTGCTGCAGCTGCAGGTAGCCTCACCTCTAACATGAAACTGTAGCCCGCAGTGCTCTCTGCTGGATATTTGATGCATCATCCTGGAGGATCAAGAAGGACACTGTTTCTGATCTGAAGACACAATACAATAATCAGTTTTTCTAGTGAAAATAATCACTGCTTGTAATTTAATGCTTGGGTCCAGTGTGCAAAAGCAGAAGTCCATCCCTGGCTTCTTTACTGGCTCTCACAGGCTGCCACATTGGTGAAAAAATAGGTGAAAGCTGACACACTGCTATTACTATTGACTCAGTTTACACAGAACTGATGTGATCATGCTAACATACAAAACAGTGAAACTAAAATACTTCACAGCTGAGAAACTTCTCATAATGTTGGATCTCGTGCTCATTTGATCTCTGTATCTTTGTCTTTCCAGTGCTGCTATCCGAAATGCCTTTCTGTTGATGCTGGTGGCCACCTCCACCTGGCTATGCGGCCTCATGGCTGTCAACAACAGCATCCTGGCTTTTTACTATATTTTTGATGTCCTCTGTTTAGTTCAGGTAGGTTTTTTCTTTCTGGACTGCTGCTACTGGAAAACACTTTCTATCTCTATGTCATCTCACATTTAGTTTTAACCTTCTCAATCTTGTTTATTCCTCTCCCTCAGGGCCTGTCCGTGATGTTGGTCTTCATTGTGTTCAATGCAGAAGTCAAAGAGGCATGGAGGGTGGCCTGTCTGGGTAAGAAAAGCCCAGTAGAAGATCCACCAAGACCACAGCAGAACACTGTAAGTTGGCCCCAGACCCCCTCTGATGTTTCTGGTGTTTTTAACGTGTTCTCGTGGCATTTTTATGATGATTGACAACATCAGTTTTTTCATGATTTTATTCATATTTATTTTCTGCCCAGCACTTTGGTTGCTCCTTATTGATTGATATATAAATAATTAGGCTTAATAAATAGATAATTAATATCTTGTGCACAGATCACTAATGAATTGCTCATAAACAGCACAATAATTACACATAGTGTACGATTCATGTATTGTATGTGTCATAGAAGGCCCTGGGGGAATTACGTCCAGCCCTCCACATCATTTTATATTAACATTATAAACGGCCCAATGTTATCTTGCTAATATATTGAACCAACTATAATTTGGACAAAATATTTAATCACGGAGAGTAAAATATTGAAAGTTATTTAAGTTGATTTATTCTGGAATGATATTACTTTAAATATTAATTACTTTTTAAAAGTTATTTTTTTATGAGTTCAATAAATGTTTATCCAACCTAAGGTGGGTTTTGGATTTTGGCCTCCTGTGGGATTGAGTTTGATAAACCTTGATTTATTGTGTGATGGGTATATAAATTACTGATCTTTCACCCTTCTAGTAGTCTGAATGGGGGTTTCCTGACCATGCTGAAGGTGGTTAGGTACAGCAGATGTAACTCTGGATGCAACAGAGGAATCCGACTGTTTGTTTAAAACAAAGCATCTTGAGGGTGCTGACGGCATGTGATGTCTGCCCAGTGCTCTGAATGTGGAAGTAAATAAATCAATGAAACGCTGGTTTGCGTGTTCTTTGCGAGATTTTTTCATAATAATTCAGTGGTTTCAACAGGGTTCAATTGTGACACATCTGTGAACATTTCACACATTTTCCATGAATATGTGCGCATTTCCAAGTTTGATCTGTGCAATATTTTAAAATTGTACGTATCAACAGTGTGACACGGCCTTAAAATATATAGCGGGATAGCTCCAATGTTGCTCTCCATTTTTTTTGCATCAGTATTGAAAGGTCAGTTGTTTGAGTGGCTGTAAGCTAGTGGGAGAGCATGTAAACAGAGAGCTCTCAGCAACTGAGAAGGGAAGAGTTGGGTTGCTCTGCGCCAACAATCCCGCCCACAACTCAGAGGTGAATTCTATTGAACTACTGCCGCTCTGCAGAAACTATGTCCCAGAAAACAACACGTAATCATAGTTAAAAGACCGACTGGACACATTTTAAAAGATCAAATGGTGAGCGGAGTGGGTCATTATTACTCTTTTTGAAATGTTTTTTTAAAATATTGAAAATGGAATAGGATTTTTCACGTGCCACGCATCTCATTAGCAATAAAAAAAAAATACATTTTAATAGTAATAACGACCATAATAATTCCTGATGTAAATCCATCTCTGCATGTACCCAAATCCTATTACTGTTTCCTATCATTGAGTTCTCTGTGATGTAGGGTGTGTTTATGTGTGTCTGTTATGAGATTTGGAGAAAACCCCTGCTGCCCTGCATTTCCCCTTCCCTCAGTCCGTCCATCAGTCTTCCCTGCCCTCACTTGCTCCTCTCCTTCTGCCCTCCGGGTTTGTTGCTGACCCACATGAAACAATGCACCAGCCGGGAGAACGCTGCGTGCTCTTTATCCACTGCTGTAAAAGTACTGCACTGTGATTGTTGAGCAACTGCGTGTGTATGTGTGTAGTCCTTCTTTGCATCTTTGCTTTACCCTTTTGCGTGTCCTTTGTGTTTAATTCGGCTCACTGCACATTTTCTGCAGCCACTCTATTTGTAAAACACTTTTTGTCGTTAGAGAACATCATATATATGTGCGCATTTTGGGTTCAATATAAAGTTCACGTTATGTGTACTCAATCGTATGTTGTGTGGAAGCGTGTGTGCAAGTGCCTTTTGTGTTTCCATGCATGGATGAGTGTGTGACTGCGTTTTAACTCCTCGTCTCTGTCACTGAGTCATGTCGAGAAAAGCCTAAAACTATGAATAGACTTGCTTGTTTTTGTCTTTGATGGGCTCCCTGCATAAATAAGCACTCATTAGCATGCACTTCCCTGTCAGACTCTGAGTTTATTGCGTGTTATTTATGACCACAGCAGCTTCACTTGGCTGCTTTGTTTCCATCCAGGAACCATAATGGCTCACATGAGCGGCTGGAAGCTTAAGAAAAATGCTCTGTGAATCACAATTCAATGATCTTTTCTTTAGTGACAGCATTCAAACTTCACGTCATGTTTTTTGTTAATGTTATAAATACTTTTTGACCCACAAATAAACCTTTTTCTTAATTGTCTTGTATGTGTGTGTCCAGGCGCAGAACCCCTATCACAACGCATCTTTGTTGGAGCAGAGCGGGCTGCACCGCATCACCTTAGGAACCTCCACCATCTCTTCTGTCAGCTCTGCAAGGTTTCCAATCAAAATCCAAACAAATATATCATCACATTTATGTCATATTATTTAGATGAAACGTTAATGAAGAAAGTTTATTTTTTCCATTTATGCTCATCTGGAATTATTTAAAAGGACCAATAAAGAAATAGACGATTAAATGTAGTGATGCTTCTAGATATAGAATTTTGTGGTTTCAGGAAGGAATTCCTTGACTGATAACTAACAGAATCCCATTTATGTGCTTTGTGGGTCAGTGGGGTGAAGATGAGGAAGATTGGATGGAACATTGTACTTTTACTGTATGTGGAGCATCACTAATATCCTCTGAAAGTGGCTTCGGCTGTCTTCAGGGCTCACTGATTACAGTGTGTGTTCATACAGTACATGTGCATGCAGGGAATCTTTCATCCTTTTATCTGCATTTGTGTTTACATGTATGTGTGTGTGTGCTTGTGCACATGTGTATTTGGGTAGATGTCCTCACCCTCTTTCTCGTCCTTGTTAGAGAAAATCTTCTGGCTCGCCAGACTCTGGAGCAGAACATCGTCCAGACAGGAGCGACAGACCTGGATGTCGCCATGTTCCACAGAGATGGAGGTAATTGTGCAAAAGCACAGATACACACAAGGATGAGTTCTCAACAATATTCCCCTCAGAGTAGCTTTTCAACAAACCTTTCCTTCCCAATCTTCACCTGTTTATTTCCCTCCATACGTTCAGGTGTAGACTCCGACTCTGACTCAGACCTCTCCATGGAGGAAGAGCGAAGTCTCTCAATTCCATCGTCTGAAAGTGACGACAACGTCCGTCTCCGAGGTCGCATCCAGCGGCGTTTCAAACGCTCCAATCATGGCGAGCGTCTTCTCACGGAACCTGCAAACAATGACACCAAAGGTAGAGAAGTATTAAGAAAAAATGTCATAGGTTTCAATAGACATGTTGATGAAAAATGTTCTAATACGTTTAATACAACATCCACAAATTTTAGTGTAGAAATTAGGAAAAAAATTATGCGTGTATTATCATTTCATCAATAACCAATATTTTCCGTGCAACTGTGGCTGATATCCAATATTTAAATGTCTTGAACAAAGGTCTGCAGCCTTCAACACTTAAAGAGCCATTTGGGTCAATTTCTTCACTAACTAAAACCCAGCAGGTGCCAAAAAGTCTTCATTTAAATAAACTATTGTTTTTTTTGGGGAATGAATTAAACAAACATAAGAAAATAGCTTTGTTTTAAATATGAAATAGTTAATAACTTTTGACAGAGCTTTGCATGATTTTCTTTCAAAATAAAAGACATCGTACACCATAAGATCAAGTTAATGCAGCAAATGCAGTTGGGAGTGTAAAGTCATCAATGATGGGGAGCAAGCCTGCGCTACACCGAACACTTCTCTTGCTGTAACCACCGGTCAAAGTAAAAAAGAAATATCAGTGGCATATATCGGTGGAATTTTGATGTCGGACTGATATCAATAATCTCAAAACATGCAAATATTAGCCAATACCAATACTGGCACATACTGTATATATCGCCTGTCCCAAGAGTGTATGTCTCTCTGTTTGTTTCAATTAGTCATGTGATGCCTTTTGTTGCCATAGTTATCATTACATCCCCGTGTTATAAAAAAAAAAAAAAAAAAAAAAAAAACAACTTACAATTGTAAGATTGTAAGTACAACATACTTTTATTTGACAGCAGGCCATAAATATTTAAAAGGAAAATCCCTGTTTCTGAAAAGACTCTTTGGATAAAAACATTTTAAATATAATTGATACATTTTTTTTTCCATACCTTCTGATACTCATTAACCTGCATAATTTATGAGTTTTCTCACCACAAAAATAGATTTAATCGATGCAACAATTTGAAAGTTTGTTTTATTTATTTATTTATTTTTTACTGAGGAAAAATGCTGGAAATATTCATATCCTTGAATCAATAAAAGCAATCAGTTCTCATGTTAGCTGTTTGGATCAAATGAACCAGAACTGTCTGTACAGCGGGAGGGCGGGATGGTGGAGTCAGATCAATATGTTGTTACAGTCAAAGCACAGAGAGGTGTCCAGAGAGCGGAGCGTCTGCTGAAAGGTTACAGCCGGCCTGCTGGCTACGACAAAGCATTAAGTCCTCATGGACGGGACTGTTTTTGAAAAGTTATGTTCTGGGAAATAAGATAAAATTACCTTTTTTACCAAAATTAGACATCCAGAAAGAGGCCAAAAAACTATCTTGAAAATATCCTTTTTTAAAATTCTTACCTTTTTCTCTGTTCAGCAACTTTTTTCAGAGATTATTTTAATTATTATTATAGAAACGGATGTTCTGAAAAGTGGCAATCAAAGTGGCAACCTTTCTGGATAAGCATTCAATTCTGCCAAGTCATGCTTAGTTTTTAGTGAAATTAAACAATTTTCTCTGACATTTTTAATTTATTTTCCTTGGCTCATGCTTCTAAACCAAAACAAATGATTTGCCTGATTACATTTCTTTTCTTGAATATTTTTACAAAATGTTCGATTTAAAGTCCAAAGTGATATTTTAAAACTACCATCAACTGGTTTAAGTATGTAGTTTTAAAAACAGCTAAAATAACAGCTGACATATCAGAGCGTCACGAGATTCTTTCTTTTAAAGCCTTCCAGAGATTCTGTTGTGCACAGCTTGAAAGTGTTGTGTTGTTGTGTGTGTCCCAGATCTAGACGGTAATGACCTTTTGTCATACTGGCCAGCCCTGGAGGAGACGGACACGCACACATTGCAGAAGTGGGGCTCAGAGCGCCCTCTGGGAGCAGATTACAGTAAAGACGCAGCCAACAACAACCAGCTGGATGCAGCGCTCACCAGTGGGGACGAGAACGGCATTGGCCAACCTCATCGCCATCGTAAAGGTGAGGAAGATGTCGAACACCAAACCATTTTTTACTGTCACTTTTTTATTTGTTAATACATTTAAAAGTATTCTTAGTGTGGACTGACATTGGTGTATTTAGTGGGTTCTGAATATAATTAATCTGTGATTGTTTTCACCACATTTATAATAAAATATTAGTAATCAGGCTTCCTGATAAACATTTTGTCAAAACAGAGGGATTGAAATCAACATAAGATGGATATTTATTGCATATTGTGGCATAACCTCAGAAGATACAGGTTTGATTCTTATGTTTTTGGGAAAGAAAACTTGCTGGCTGGTGCCATTTACAGCCATCAGTGCGTATTGGACTGTGCTTGTAAAGCATGTTGTTATCAAGTTGAAGCATGAAGTTATCAAGGTAGCAAAGCATTAAAAAAGTATGCGGCTGTGGTGCAAAGGTAGAGCAGTTGACCTCTGATCGGAAGATCCCAGGTGAAGTTTCCGCTTCGCCCATCCATGTGTCGAAGAGTGCGTGAGGAGGACTCTGAACCTCACATTGCTCCTGGTGGTTATAGGTTGGTACCACTGTTGGGCAACTGAACCATCAGGGTTTGAGTGGGTGAATGAGACTGTAGAGCGCTTTGGGTCTTAAAGCCAGTTGGTAAAAATCTATAGAAGTATACACCAAAAAACATTTACACCACTTGTCCACACAGGACTTGTGTTTGTGCCTGTCATTGCTATTTCTATCAAAGTTAAATCCAAACTCTTCCTCTACCCGTACGGCTTTTCCCTACCCCTACATTTGGCCTTCCAAAAAGAGAGTTATGGGGAAAAAAAAAGGCCCAATCCGAATTCTTCCCTTCTCCCTAGCCCATCTCTTTCCCCTACATTTAGCCCTCCAAATGGAGAGTTACAAAAAGAAGTGTCTCAATTTCGGATGTTACATTCGTTCAATGACGTCGCCAGTAATCGCCAGTCTGCTAGCGTTAATACGGAGCTTCCAGCGCTTAAATATACAGTACATGACAACAGTTTTATAACTTTTCAAAGGTCATACTACAACAAAAGTCCTTTCTTACATTTAAATGTAAACTTCTGTGCTTCAGAAGGAACCCACGTGAAGAAAAATGTTTCTCAGCGCGACGCAGTTTACCCTTGCGACGGAGGACTTTATACCCCTCTACTTGGAGGGTGAAATAAAAAAATATTTATATCCTGGACACACTTCTACTCTAACTGCCCCTTCAAATGGAGGGAAAAAGAATTCGGATTGGGCCATAGTGTCATAGTGTCTTCAAATTCCGATGTTCCTACCCCTCGATTACGTCGTCATCAGTCGCCGGTCATATACACTAGCAAGTTGTTGCCAACGCTTCGAAAGTACATAACATCGGTTGTAAACCTT
This sequence comes from Oryzias javanicus, assembly GCA_003999625.1. Lineage (NCBI taxonomy): Eukaryota > Metazoa > Chordata > Actinopteri > Beloniformes > Adrianichthyidae > Oryzias > Oryzias javanicus. Next base: position 7,776,925 of record CM012443.1, read on the forward strand.
TAGAAAGCCATACTAAAGCAAAAAGGCATTTCTCCAAGTTATTTAAATGTAAACTTCCGCACTCCAGACAACACCCACCAAATGAAGAAATTGGTCACTCCTCTGCGGCACAGCCTGTTGCAGATTACCCTACAAGCAGAGAGCTAAGTCCCTACTCTCTGCCTTTGACGAACAAAGTTGGACAACACTACAGCTTCAAATGCCCCAACAAATGGAGGGGTAGGGAGAAGCTGTGGGAGTAGGAGAAGAACACAGATTTGGCCCTAAAGTCCCATAAGTTATCACATACACACTACACAGACAGATTGGTGAACTGCACACTTGGAAACCATTTCTCCAATCCAACTTCTTGGTGACAAGTGTCAAGCGAGGAAGCTTTGGGTCCTATTTTTAGTCTTTGGTTTAACTTGAGTGTGGAATTCTGTCTCAGGACTGACCAAAATCTCTTAGAACAGGGATAGGCAACTCCAGGCCCCGAGGGCTTCTGTGTGTGCATGATTTCCAGATATCCAAGCCCTATTCATGACTGGTTCAGGTGTGTCCAGCCAATTAGAACATGCCAGAGCAGGGTATGTTGGAGAGCATGCAGGAATACGACCCTCGAGGTCTGATGTTTCGTATCCCTGCCTTAGAAATTTTCTGCTGTCACACCATGAAGCTTCAAAAGATTTTCAATGTAAATTTTGCTTCTCCATTCCTGTTCTACTTTTCTAAACATAACTTAATTGTTGTGTTCTGGTTTTCAAGCTTGCATTTTCTCAGAAGCACATCAAGCATTAAAAAAACAGATGAAGAAAAGCAAAGTTTGAAAGCGCCTCAGAGGGCAAATATGCAAGTTAAAAATAAACTGAACACTTGTTTAAAATGGTTAAAATTCAGTAACGTACTTCACCATTTTTGTCTATTCGCTGCTTCACTTGACTGGCTTATTTTAATATGTGCCTCACGAGTTCTATGTTCCACACCCCGAGCCAACACTGTTATGATTCAGAACATGTTAACAATGACTTAAGGCACATTGAAAATGTCAAGAGTTCTGCTCTTGTCTGCCTCTCTTTGTCATTTCCCTCCCTCTGCTTCTCTTCTGCTCCTTTCTTTCTCAGCCTTCTGCCCCGCTGACCTTTTAATTCCTTATCCAGCCTCTTCTTTAATCTTCTCAGTAGATCTCTATTTCTTTTTATGCTTCATGTTCTTTTTTGTCTTTCAGGTATTCTGAAGAATCGCCTCGGATGCCCTCAAGCACTCCAAGGTTTTTCCACTACGGGCCGAGTTCCTAGTGAGCTGAACTGGTACCGAACATCTACTCTTGGCCATCGAGGTGTTCCAGCAGCCTCATACGGTCGGATGTATTCCGCCACCGCATGCGGCACTGCAGGTTCTGGCTCCTTGTCCCAGCCAGCTTCCAGATACTCTTCCAGGGAGCACCTGGACTCGCTTGCCAGGAGACAGTTGTCCAGGGATCCTCTGGGGAGGCAGACAGTCGGGGGATCAAGGGACCGCCTAGATTCCCGAGGTTCCAGGGACAACCTGGATCTTTTACCCAGGAGGAGAGAGCTGGGGCTTGGACAAGGAGCAGGACTAGGAAGCCTGGATCACCAGAGAGTTTCGTTATCCAGGGAAAACTTGTCAGGATCCAGGGACAGACTGAACAACCACCATGCCAGTAGCTTCCACGCCTCGAGGGAAGACTTGAGTGGGAATGGAGGAGCTGTCGGAGCTGGAATGGAAGGATACCTTAGTGGGTCAAGGTCACAGCTAAATACACAGACCCGCCGTCAGGCCTCCTCCCGGGAACACCTGGGAGGAGCCCTGATGAGCAGTAGGTCAAGGGAGCAACTGGAGACCAATGGCGTAGGAGCTCAGGCTCAGCCGTGTCGGGAGTGGCTACGCACTTTGCCTCCTCGGCAGCCCTCACACCCAGACCAGCCTCCCTCTGCCTCTCCTCCTCCCCCCATCTCCGAGGAGCCTCAGCAGGAGCAGCTACCCCCTCATGTGCGAGGACGCCTGGACTCTGCCCCCTCGTGTAGGTACCCCAGTCAGACTGTTGGCCAGGCCGCGGGTTTGAATCCCAACCCCCTGGTTCGACAACCATCCAACGAGCACCTGGACATTCTGTCCTCTATCCTGGCCTCCTTCAGCTCCTCTGCCCTCACCCCTCCCCCTGCTGCCTCTAACCCTGGTCGTAACGGCTCCGCCCTTGGACCCTCCCCCTCCCCACCCCAGTCTAACACTTCCCATAGTATATCTGAGGTCTCCCCCGACTCCGAGTAAGTTTTTGTGTGAATGAACTTGTTCCCAGCATGTCAGAGCTTTATTTATTTATTTTTTGTTGTTCTTGAAAGTCCCACTCCAATCATCTTATGATCAATTTTCAAAATATTACCAGTGAATTTTCAGTTTAGATTATGCCATTTTTAGGCAAAATTAAGAAACACGTTCGTTGTTTTCTTGGACTTAGTTTCTGCAGAGCGACAGGAATTTTGTTGTGGGCGGGAATGTTGCCTTGGAGCGATCCTTCCCTAACTTCCTATCATATCTTTATTTTCACTCTCTCCTGCTAGCTTACAGCCTCTAACAACCTCAACATAACATTAGCGCTGCAACAGAAATGGCGAGCAATTTCAGAGCTATCATGCCATATAGTTTTGAGCCAGCTCAGACAAGAAAAACTAAAATTAACATGGATCTATTTTTCTGCAAAGAGACGCATCAGAATCAGAATAGAGCAGAGCAAGGAGCTTGTGGCCTGTGGATTGTTTATGTGACAACAACACGTAAGGGATAATGCCTGACCAAGTGTGCATTATGAGGAATTAACACGCTTCCTGTCTGACAGTGAAGGCATCCAAGGCGTCGTCGGACATTATCTTACTTATACCATGGTCACCTGCAAAAGAAATAAATATTACATTTATTTTAGTACTTTATTCTTGTTTTTTTTCCGGTTTAAATCTTTTATTAATAAAAGCGGACTATTTCATGTGTGTTGTCACGGTAACTTAATGCGAACTGAGCTGGCACCGACCTTGACTGCAGTGGCAAAGTAAAGCGATATATTTATATGCTGATTATCACAAAGTGTCAGTTCAGAGGAAGTTACTGCTTGTTTTTGTTCAGATGAGGAAGAAAAAGTTGGTTTTAAAGAAGCCTGCACAGTGATACAGAACATTTAGGCAATGTGACCGGAACTTCTTTTTTAGGCGTGCATTATCCTTTTTAATCCACACCCAGCAGCCAATCAGAATTGAGTTTTCATCCAGATTATGGTATATACTTATATAACCCTTCCGCTCTCCTTGGGGTCCAGATGGCTCCAACCACATATTGTTATGCGATTTCTTCCATGACAAATGTGGACGAAGGGGGACAGGATTTTATGTCTGCCATGGACATTAGTGAAACTCAAAAATCAGTGAAAAAAAAAAGTTCAGCGCAATGTCCTGTGGTGTCCAGATGACCCCGCTTTTTATGTAAACAAGCTAAGGAGAGCGGAAGGGTTACACAACATTTATTTGTCTGATTTACAATAATTTTAACCAAGAAATACTTATGTTCTTTATGTATGTCCACCATGATGAGAAAAATGCTACAAAAACATTTAAAAACAACAAAAACAACAGGATTTTCATTGGAGTGGGTCTTTAAAATACTTTACTTTTTCTGTATTTTTGTCATTAACACTTTTTTTACTGAATAACGTTTCCAATCAATCCGCAGTTTAACTGATCTCCCTTTTCTTCTCCTCAGAGCCAACAGGAGCGAGGGACAGTCTTGATGACAGCTTCAACACCCCCGCCCCCCCCATTCATTCCAACTATTCTTGGTGCACAAGGGTCAAGTTGGAACAACGTGGAACATTGAGAGACTTTCATCAAGCTGGAGGAGAGACAAAACTGATGAAGAGGTTCTTGGGCAGGCTGCTCTGTACTCAGACTTTTTGTTATTTTTTTAGCTCAAAAGGCTGAAGACGAAGATGGTTCGATCTTCAACAAACCATCTCAGTTTTCAAGCACACGTTAGCCTCAACAAAACCTGTTGAAAAGGAAAAAAATGGGTCTGTAAATAACATTTTTATACATTTTGTATCTTTTTCATTGGAGATGAAGAAGAAATCTCTTGTATTGTTTCTTTTTAAGGTGGTTTTGTCTGTGTGAGGTGATGAATGAGGTCGATGTGAGTGCTCTCTTACGATTTGTCAGAAAGGGGGAAAAAAGGATTTCCTTAAAGGCCCCTTTTAAACATTGTCCTTAACCTTTTCCGCTCACCCATCAACTTTATGTATAGCGTCACAAATCTGACAATATCTGATGAGATTATCAAAACCCTGAAGGTGTGTTATCGAGAAGTGACTGTATATAGAAGAAGGGATTTTTTATAAGAGATTTGATGGAACAAGAAGATTGTGCAAAGAAAGATTTCTAACAGAACATTAGAAGATTGAGAGATGGTTCAACTGTTAAAGCCCAGCCATATGTATCAAAAGTATCAGCTCCCTTGGGACATTGTGCTGTTTTGTGATCCGATGTATATGAATGTGACCTCGTCATCTATCTGTGTATCTTTGTGCCTGGTGCTGTCTGAGCTCCATCACATCTTCAGAGACCTGATGGGTGACGGTGATTCTGTCTGCCTCTCCGCGTGAGGCTGTACCAACTGCTTTAAAGCCCCTCGCCCACCACCACCACCAAGGTGTTTTATCCCGCTTTGATGCACCACAACTCGACCTGCCTCAAGGGTTGCAGCGGGAGCAGCAGAACCTCTCCGGCAGCATCCGGGAACCTCCTTTATGAAAGCTTCTTATGCAGATGCTTCGTGCTAATCTAAGCCAAAGGGACTTCGAATTTGTTTGTTACACTGATGTTCATCACTTGTTATTCACCTTTTTTACTTTACCTATGGTCTAACTGTGTGATGGATCTGAGTCTAAACTTTTTTTTTCTGTTAATGAGGCCTTAGATTTACATTATCACACATCCCATAATCTATGAGATGTTTTCTGGCTGCACAACCACTGTGGAAGCAAATAGGTTATTGAGCATGAGGGGCTTTGCATATGCTGGAATATATCTGTGGATGCAACATATATTTCTCCCTATCTGAAGTGTATTTAAAGCTCCTTGATTGTTGCTCCAATCATAAACTGGGAAAAAAAAAAAATCACTTAACCTGAATTTTGTTATGCATCTCTTCATTTGGACTAAGATATCTTCAAACCAGGAGTGCAACACTCGACTCTGTAAAGGAGAGAAGGTGTCAGCAGTGTCAGCTCTAAAAGCCTCTAAGTGGGTTTCAGGTGCTGGGATTTCCATCAGGTCAGACCTTTGGAAAAAAAAAAAAACAAGCAGGTTTTTACCAACAGTTTTTTAATTGCAGACGAAGAAAATAAAATCTTTTAGCTGGAGCAAAAGACCTAGACCGAACAGACTCACAAATAAAGAACAATAAGAGGAAAAAAATGCAAGAAAGTGAACAAATGATCTGAAATATCTGTGTATAAAACTTAAAAGGTAAGAGTTGAGAAATGAAAATGGTTAAAACCAAGAGCATATCTTCCTTTTTTTATTTAGCATGTTGGTGCAGCTGACATGCAAACCTTTACCAATAATTCTTCCTGCAAGAATACCCACAAAAAAACATTTTCCCTCCCTCATTTTTATTATTGTTGCAAATTTTATCTTAAAATGTCAAATGTCATATTTTATTTATTGATCATTTATGTGTATTAATTATTTATTATTGCTATTTTCTACCAGATGTTATTGTTTGTCTATGTGTTTTTTTTTAAAGTTTGATTTACTTTGGTTTGGCACAGGAGGCACCAAATTTACAAAAGAACATGTTATGGTTCTTTTTTAAACAATGATCTGACTGCTTCATGAAAGGAAATTAATTTGATTCTTTTATCTACCTATAAACCTGAAAAGATCTGTCAGAACCAAATGACATTTCAGTCCATTAAGAATTATCCTCTCTAAAAAGATTTTTGAAGCATATCTTGATGAAAACAGGTAAAATGAAGAAGCTTTGAGACTGATGGGAGATCGTCTTTCTTGGCTTGTGCTCATTATGAAATGCATTTTAACCTGCTCTAAGGATGAAAACGGCTGTTAACGAGTTACCATGGAAATGAGAAAATGTTGAACATGAAAAAAAAAAAGACTTATTTCTACTGAATATTTTGTGTTTTTCTTTTGTATTTATTCAAGTTTTCTGCTACCATGTTGTTTGGTTGCGGGTCACTTTGACCCATATCATAAATCAGCTATAAAATACAGTAAAACCCTAATTTATTATCCCAATAATGCTTTCATCTATTGGTTATCTTGATAGGCCTCCTTATCCATAAAATTATTAATTTCATTATTTGTTTAGGCTTTTTTACTGCATTTTTGCAGAAATGTACATTTTAGAAAAAATAGTAAAATGTTCAAAAAAATTATAAAAGTACAGATTCCTGTAACAGCAACATTACTGAGGGGCAATAAAACACTCTTCTTTATTCATAATTAGCAACAATAGAAGCATTTATAGTGTTGGGGTCCATTTTACCCATACACACTGCTCACGAAAATTGAAAGGAGCACGTTAAACACATTAGATCCATCAGATCTCAATATGAAGTTGGATATCTATACAAATAACGACAGGTCATTGTCTTAGGAACAAAAGGATGCCAAGTCTTTTAATGGAAATAAAAGGACAGGGCCCACTACAGGACGTGGGGCCCTCAGTTCACCTTCATGAAGTCTGTTCCTGATTGCTTGGGTAGAGACATTCACACCAGTGGCCCTCTGGAGGTCATTCTATAGGGCACGAGCAGTGCTCAGCCTGTTCCTCCTTGCACAAAGGAGCAGGTATGGATCCTGCTGAGGGGTTGAGGACCTTCTACGGCCCTGTCCAGCTCTCCCAGAATAACCAGCAGTCTCCTGAAATCTCCTCCATGTTCTGGAGATTGTGCTGGGAGACACATTAAACCTTCTTGCTGCAGCACGTGTGGATGTTCCATCCTGGAGAAGTTGGACAACCTGTGCAACTTCTGTAGGGTTCAGGAATCTCCTCATACTGCCAGTAGAGAGAATTACACAAGACAAAATCAGCACGAGTGGAAAACCAGCCAAAAAAGATCAAGAGGGAGAAACTTGAAATGACCTCCACATGTAACAGCAGTCCTGTTTGGAGGGTTTTCTAATTGTTGCCACTGAAGTGCACCTGTTGTTAATTCATGAACACCAATACAGCTGAAATTGATTAACGAGGCCCTCAGCTGATTAACCAACAAGAAAATGATCAGACAGGTTTAATTCAATTCATGCCAGGCCCAAAAGAAAAGTGTTCCTTTAATTTTTGTGAGCAGTATATATTAGCTTCTAGAACATTTTTTTTTCTCTCAGTCATAATTATTAATACAAATAAAAAGCAGGAAAGTCAGAACAAAAATGTGTGTGTGTATATATATAATATATATTATATATATATATATATATATATATATATATATATATATATATAATATATATATATAATTTATGGGTAAACTACAACTAATTAATTTTGTTGCAATAACAGTAATTGACAAAGTAAAAAATCTTTGAAATTGTAATTTTTTTGTGCTTTTAGCTTTTAAAGCAAAAACAGGGTAAGTACCGACTCTAACTCCAGAGGAAGGTTAAAGAAGTGTTTTTCTGTTTCATATTCATGAGAAAAGACATGCTTAGAAGTGAAGCAGAGTAAACATCTAGACAGGACGTGTTTCCGATTTTTCCTCTGACTTGATTTGACTCTAATTATTCCGTCACATTCAGAGGCCTGTTCAGCTGCTACCTGAGTCAGCCAGAGGCAGCTGCACTCAACAAGACCGTTTGTGGAGGTGTGATGTGATACTTATGTAACCAGGAAGTTATTTATTTTTTATTTGTCTCTTTACTTTGAATACTTAAAAAAAATCAATCCATATAGCTTAAATTACATTTTTTTAAATATGCTTTAATTCTATTTACTTAAATCCCCTGATGATTTGATGAAACAGCTGTATTTTTTTTTTATTTAGTGTAGGCACAATAACTACAGCTGGGCTCAGTTTTTACACTTAAAAAATGTTTATATAGATTTTGATTATCTGCAGCTCTACTGCACATGTGCAGACGGGTAAATACAGGTGGTAAAAACAACCCAACTGTTGGAAAGATTTAGGAGAGACCGGGGACAGTTTAACGCAGTGTCTTCAAACTTTTACACAAATTAGCTTCACGTTTCTGATAATAAATGATGCAGAGTTTACCTCTGTAGCACAAACGCAAAATACGTGGCCTGAGCTCAAACACACAAAGGAAACTGTAAACGGGTGAATTACAACAGCCCCCAAGTGCATTTATTGAGGAAGAAGCTCATAATACGACTGAAAACTAAAACATAACATCCAACTTGACTGAAAGAGAGTTAAACGTTACCATATTTAACAAATTACATGTTTGATGCTTTTAACTGTAAAGCAAGCCATGTATTTGCAAAAATTATTTGAATAAAAAAGTACTTTCTTACTTCAAAATGACATTTTACCTTGGAAAATTAGCTGTTTGCTGGGACACCATTATTTTCATATTAATATATTGAGCATGTGAAGTGTGAATGGGATGACTCTTAATTGTTCTTGATTCTAGAAACTGCAAGTGTTACAACTGACCCCAGTCTCCCCTACTTAATCCTATTTAACAAAGCGGAAATTGAAAATCTTTAATTATCTTTAACTTTATGAGAAATTAATTAATGATGACACAAGCGGAAGTTACTTTCACTCTCTTTTGTGTCTTTAATTTAGTTTTAGTAGAATAACATCATAAATTTTACTAAGGGGATCTTTTTAAGAACGTTTCTTTTAAAAATTAATCTCACCTTAAAATAAATGTTTATTTTTGCAATAGAAGTGTCTCACTTTTAAAGAAGTCTGTTAATTGTGTTACTTAAAAAGTAAAAAAAAATAAAAAGCACAATGAACATCAATTTTCATACAACCAAACTAACTTCAGCACGTTGTTTTGAAAAGTCATCAAGGACGTTTTCATATTGATTAAAATTAGTTTATTAGTTTAAATAAATACAAATAAAAATTAATAGTGATTTCGTCAAAAAAAAAAAAATTATTTGAAAACAATAATTCTAGTTTACATTTTCTACAGAAATTCCAGTTTCCTCCCACAGTCCAAAAATACTCTTAAATGGGCTGAAAGTTGCAATTTACAGAGAAAATAATAAGTTAAAGCTGCCAGCTCCTCCTTTTCCTCCATTCGTGTCAGTCTCTTGATGCAACCACAAGCTTTATTGGACCACAGTAAATTTTGAAATGCTGTCAAGATGCATTTCCCCAATGCAAAATCCAAAATGGCTTTTGAATAAAAACTGCCACTATGTAGCTGTGGTGGATTAAAGTGTCTAAAGGACAAACACATAAGGTGTTAGAAGAGTATGAGGAAGGAAAACAACATTTGTCTCTGCAGCTGCAAGCCTGCCGTTAAGTAAAAGTACACATGGCAAACTATAAAATGAAATACTTCAGATTTTTTACGGTTGTTACTTTGTCTAGTTTGTATTTTACCAATTAGGAAGAAAAACAGCAAATTTCCCATCCCCGATTTCCAAATTTTTTACACTGCAAAGAGTGAAACATTGTTTCAATTAACAAAATGTCTGTCATTTATTATATTTAAAACTATTAGTTTTCATCAAATTCAAATTTTGAGTTGATGGTTTAATGTTTTTAAATGTAACAAATTACAGAAATTTTGTTAATTGATACAATATTTCACTTTTAGCACTGTAGGAGAAAAATGCATTAAAAAATCATAAAAAAAAAAAAAAAAAAACTAAAATTTTGACTGAAGGTGGCGCTGGTCCTGAAGATTGTAAATTTATGAGCATTTTTTAGTAGGTCTTGATGTAATTTCCACAAATTTTCACATCTGCACCCTTTTAGAATTTTGATTCCACCATATTGTTGCATTTTTTGAGGTTTGTTGTGGGGATGTCGAGCCATTACTTTACAGGGTCCAAGATTATTTTATTGAAAAAATGTGACCAAAATGAGGCGTGGCCACCCTGACCACGCCCCTTTTTAATCCACAGTTTTTGATGGACTCACTAGGCGTGTTTGAGTTGACTTGCGCCTCGCCTGCTTCGTCGACGAGACTAAGCTGCTGCAGGAGGGGGCGGAGAAAGGCGCCTGAGATGAATGTGGACGACGAGACTGCACGAGAACGAGGAATTGGGGGTTGTCCTCAACAGTCGGCTGAATTTTAATACGCCACTCCTCCTAGTATGATCTGTGCTGTTATGTCTTTTATAGTATTTTTTTACATCTCTTAGAGTAAAACAGATGAAAAAAATAGTCGGGGGATTCATTACATGTACACAATCCCAAATAAACAGATAAAACAAAAATTAAAGTTCATTTTAAAGACAACTATGACACAAATAACCACAGATTATTTAAAATCTTGTATATTTTTTCATCAATGACTCACTACCTTCCAGAAAGAGTAAAAAAATACACATATTTCCTTCATTTAGCGCCAGTTATTTGACAATAAACTACAAAAACTTTCAGGACACCGTTTCCCACAATGCATCGTTTTGTAGTCATCAAGGCGGCTTGCAGCCAGCGCAGTACCTATTTTCTGGCTGCGCTGGCTTAGGTAGGCGCCTTGAACCCGCCCCCTTCTCGCGATACTTCATGTCGTCGCAAATGTGACGTCGGTGACAGAAACTAACCAGCATGCACCGCAATCCAGGCGATCTGCGCAGCGCCGGGTCCGCCTGCATAATCTCAAACACGCCTACTGACTGAGTGTGATGTCATTCACACATCACAACTTTCTTCTGGCTCCAACCAAATGACTTCAATTTACTAGCCATTTTTTTGCCACACAGATGCCGCCATATTGGAAACAGAAATCGTCAGTAAGCAGTGATTGGTCCAAATCGGTCTGAGTCATTGTTTCTATGACGACCACTCTTACCAATCAGTACGGAGCCAATTGTAAATCCACAAAACTTAAAGTGGGCTTCAAATCAAAGGTTTTAAACGTTCGATGTGGGAGGCCAGCAGGCACCGCCCACTTTTATTGAGGAATTTATTTGGACAATTTATAATTTAAATAATTGCATGCTAAAAAAATATGATAAAATTAGGATTAGCCAGAATATGTTAAAGTATCAGAGCAAGGTTTGGTTAAATATGACCACTGACAAACTGTTTTATAATCTCATAGAAGTCTTTGGGATTTTAGTTTCTCGGAGCCAGCAGGTACTTCCTGTTTGGACGGTGAGGGGGAGGAGTCACTCAGTCCAGTTCTCTTGTGCAGTCAATAGATCGAACATATGTCTAAATAACTTTTTTTTTTTTTTGTTAATTTTTTGTGAGTTTTCAATTAAAAATTAGTCTGAAACATGGAGAAAAAAGCTAATACTAAACTTGCAATGACAGTATGTTTTAAGGGCTTGGAGCATATTGAATAAAGACAAACACTAAGAATGTTCAACCAGTCAGATCCGATGTTTTCTCTTCTTCATCGCCACTGCTGGAGGAAGATGGGGGAACGTCCTCTCCCAGCCTCCTCAACCGGGCCTTGTAGTACGCCTTCTTCATCCTGAAAGCTTTCTCCTTCTGACGGGCTGCTCTCCTTTTGTCCCTCAGCAGCTCCTGTTCCCACGCCAGCACCTTCATCCTGTTCTCCCACTCCAGCATCTTCATCTGATGCTGCTGCTCCAAAGCCTCAGTCCTCTGCTGGTACTCCAGTCTTGACAGGTTTAAAGCTTCATGCTGAGCAAGGCGGCAGCCTGGGTTTTCCACCTCGCCTTCTGATGGATGGAGACGCTGGCCCATGAGCCTGGAGCTTCCTGAGAGGTACAAAGATAGAAAGCATTAGAATCTTCTGATAGTCTTTTTCCGGAACTCTAACTCCGCAGCAGCTTGAATTTTGGTACCTGGTGCAGTGAAGTAGGCAGCAGGAAACGTAACGTCCTGCTGCTCTGCATTATGGGAAGTGGGGCTGTGATGCAGATCTGACCAGCTTCCCGTTATTCTGTCCAAAGCTCCACGCTGAAGGCAGATGGCCACTGGCTCCTTGCTGTCCTCCGTCTAAGGAAGAGGCAGAATTTTCATGTTTCCAGCTAAAACATTGATTTATAAATCATATCCGTCAAGCTTTAGGAGTTGTAAGAAGTTGGAATCATTCTTTAGTTAAACCATCCCTCTAACAATAAGTAGTAGGGGTGTAACAACTAATCAATTAGTTGATTTATCTTTGAATCACATTTTTTGTCAAATTTTTGGCTAAACATGTCCTGGATCGATTTCAGATCAGTGAATTGGACTGTTAAAAATGAACCAGTATTGACCATGAATCGAATTGGCAATTATAACATGTATTGAATTTTTAAAATGAAACGTTACACCCGTAATAAGTAATATTTACCCGATTCATGCTGCCATTCATTTTTCCTCCATCATTTACTGAAGAGCCTGTGTGCAACAAAAAAAGGGACAGTAGGAGAGAAGGACAGCAACATTATGTTCATTTCAGAAAAGGTATGCTTTTGTACAAACAGTTAAAAGTGTGGGAACCAAACCAAGGAAGAGGAATAGGGTCAATCAAGGTCAAATTCTGACTTTTTTCCTCAAAATTTTGACTTTAATCTCACACAGAACAAGTCATTTTGTTATTGGAAGAACAGAAGTAAATTTTAAAAAAGGGTTATTTTTTTAATCAGAATTTTTTAAAAATAAGAGCTAAAGACTATGCTAGCATTTTGTAACTTCTGGCAGACATAAAACATCTTTTTAAATGTACATAAATGCTTTTGAAATTTCTGGGTAAACATTTGTGACTGACAAAGCCAGTCTGGCTGAGTTTTGAGTTTTTATACTTTTTTTTAATCTGCATTATACACGTTTTACCACCAGAATTGTAGTGGTCTGTGATTAGATCCACAGAGTTATCGACAAAATTGTGATTGTTTTTATCCTTTCAAAATATTCAGTTAGACCGGGCCTGATCACATTGGATTCAAGATGTTTAATTCATTTATAACTTGAGAAAATAAGGTCCACATAGGTCCGAAATGGAAATTTGACTTAGTTTGGAAACCTAATTGAACTTTTTTTCAATTACTCATCATTTAAGGTGAAGGAATGACATACTTTCTCTGTTTTTTTTATGCTGCTATCGTATATTTCCCTTTATTTATTTAAGTATTATAGCCTGAAAACCCTTTTATTATATAATAATAATAATTTCCACTTATTCTGCTTTTTATTGTGCTGTAGCTGCAGTGATTTTAACTCTCACATCACTTTAAAGACAGCAGGTTTTCTTATAACTCACAAATCTTTGTTGACAATTGGTTCAGTTTTGGCGGCCATTTTGGATTCCCTATGCCATCAATTACTGATTAGACATAAAAGGAGAGCGTTTCTTCGATTGTATCTCTATGGTAACGTTAGTAGACAGCGCATCCATCTGGTGCATTCATGTACTACATCCCATTAAGACCCAAAAAATTAAAAAAAAAAATATATGAAAAAACACCTGGGATGCACTTCTTCATCGTGTAGATTGCAAAAATTGGCTAAAGGTAAGTTTTGCATTAAAATAAACAACATTAAAAATATACATTAAAATAAGAAGCAATTAATAATTAGCCTTATAGTTTTAAAATTGTCAAATAAATTAGGAAAAATGCAAGAAAATAAAAAAAGTGGAGTAAAATCTAGAAATTGTCTTTAAAAAGCAAATGATCTAAACAAAAATACAACGATATAAAAGTTAATTCAAAGATAATGATTACTGATTTGTTTAGAATATTTATTTGCAGGCTGACTTTTGAAATATAGATACACTTTTTGCTTTAAATAGATTGGTCTATTAATAAATATTTATCAGACTAGAGTCAGCTTTTGGATCAGTTTTAACACAAAGTAAAAATAAAAACAATTCTAGGTATCTGTTATACACTTATACATTCATTATACACTCATCAATGAATGAATGAAATGTTGAAGTCATATTATAATTAACACTGACGCACTTTTATGCCTGGTGTGATACAGATGCTTGCTGACTAAAATAAAAAGCATGCTGACTAAATAAATGAAAACAGACCTTCCAGGAGTTTGCGGACAGCAGCCTTGTGTCCAGCTCCCCCCGCGTGGCTGGTGAGCGCAGCCTCGCCCATGGTTTGAAGTTTGATTGATTTACAGCAGGCCCTGCAGCGCGCGAAATGAATGTCATCCGCATCCTTCACCAGCCACTCCTTGAAGGCGTCTTTTGTCAGCCACGAATCTTGGAATTTACATTTTCCGGGCATCCTAAACGAATAAGATAGCTAGATTCCTGTCCAGAAGCAAAACACACGTTACCTGATTTGTGATGCATTTGGGTACAACTTGATAATATGGGGAAATAACAATATTTTGGTGAGTAAGTTCTGCAGATTGGGGTTTTCAGATCAAGACAAAACCAAATAAATGTTTTTCTAATCCAAAATGTATACTGTATTTTTGTCTTCTCAATAATTTTTGTACCAGGTATTATAAAAACGTAAAAAAAAATAAAATAAAATAAAATAAAAAAGCAACTAATCATAGACCTCTTTTACAATTACAACTGTGGAAAAACAGTTCATTTATTACATTAGGATAGTTTTCAAATTCAATTTTTATTTGGAAAAGTGCTAAACAACATAACATCATTCATATAATGTTGATGAGAACACATACGTTTCTTGAGATTTTACATGATACCTTTGAATGCAACACACCCACATGAACAAAGGTCACATGACTTTATTTTACCAATGAACACATGTCTCCTTTTCTTCAGCCAATCAGCGTTCAGTGGGTGTATTAATAAAGAGTGATTGGTTAAAAAAGACAACATGAGCCTGAACGCATGACAACGGTACTACTCTGGCTTTATCGAGTTGTTTTAAGTGTATGTCTCACGAGAAACGTCTCAAAATATTTGGACATTAAAAGCGTGAAAGTAAAGATGATTTATTATTGTCATACAAGGAGAAAATCAGCTTTTTGTTGTCGTTTGTGTCTCTAAACAGCTCGCAAAGAGCTAGCTTGTTTGCTAACCTCATCGTGGGCGCTCGGTCATTGAAGTTTTCTTATAGTTTTAACCTCAGATCGGTTCTCTGTTTCCATGAGACAAAAAAGATGGAAACTCTGGCTCTCGTAGCTCCAATCACAAGCCTGGAGTTCTTTGAAGACAAGTTTCTTCTAACAGGTAAGCAGCATTTATACAGAGTTCAGCTTATACTATTATAATGTTAATATCTAATAGGAATATAACATATTCTCTTTCACTCTAAACTTTATTCTGTTTTGTTATTAATGTCGTCTTTTCAAAATCTAGATATAGTTTTTATATACCTCAGAGGTGATGCAGATTTGTATTTATTTTATTTTCAATTCTTTTGCCAATAAATAACAATGCACAGTAATCTCTAGAAATGCACAGTCAAGTGGATCATTGAAGGATCCAGAGGTGAGGTTGTGAATTACTGTATTCTTTAGATCTAAGTTAGGTCAGGCATGGCCCGTGGGCCAAATGTGGCCACCGAGGTGAAGTTAGTTGGATATTCGACAGACATTCGCTCCGGGCATGGTTAGGAACTGTCAACAAATTAAAGTTTTACCATCAATAAATAATAGCTTTTAGGCTTTCATACCTATTTGATCCAAATCACTCTGGAATGATAAAACTAATTTATATCTATCGGGGTCAGCAACTGAGATTCACTTTGGATGCTTTTTCTATTTTTAATACATTTTTTACTGTAAATTTAGGTGTTTTTCTTCATCAGCTTTTAGGTAATTGGACCTATTTGGTCCAATTTAGTCTAGAATGATAAAACTAACTTATATCTATCGGGGTCAGCAATTAGGGCCGTGGATCATTGCTCAGGTGGAGATCCGATTCGATTCATGAATCGAACCACAATTCTTACTTTATAATATAATGTTATTGCTATTTGTATGTCTACTTACTGGATGGATGAAAATTCATTTTATATATATTTAATCATTATTTATACCTATATTAAGAACAGGAGATCAGATTCAGATAGAAAGAAACGCTGTTTGTCATTTTAAACTTTTTTTTTTCTTTTGACAATCTTCTGTTTAAGTTCAGTGATTTTTAATATCACTGCTGTTTTGTATCATTTAAAAGGAAAACCTGAAAATTATCGCCACACTTTTCTATCCACAAAGTTCTTCAACACTTTACGTTCTAAGCTTTTCATATTGGTGCAGAGCCCGTATTAAAAAAGTATTTTTTTCCCGCAGCAGAATCAACTATTTCACGTTGATTACATCCGCCTTTCAGCAGCGCGAGGCTGCGTTTCTTCAGAATAAGCTGGAGTTTAGTTAATTGCGTCAACTATTACACGCTTCACGGCAGAGCATGAAACTCGGTGGGAGACGTTTCTGTTTAAAACATCTGATGTGCTCTGAATGAAATGCAAAAGAAAAATATGTAATCCATACAAAACTACGCATACTATAAGTGCATGTTTGTACTAATAATCATTTATTTAAGTACACAAATCTGTGTGAGGTAGTAGTGCAAACATATAGTGTCGAGAGCCTGGAATTATGGACCACAGTATTTTTATTTAAATTTAAAGATGGCTATTTTACCATATGTTGGGTCAAAAATGCAAAATTTAAGTACTTTTATCTAAAAAAAAACTATATAGTAAAAAGACACATATCTGTGTAAGGGTGACCTGTAGAACAATGATATAGTATTCAAGGCCTGGAATTATCCAGTAAGATTACTTTATTCAACTTCAAGATTGAAAACTTCAGATATGTCTTTATTATAAATTGACATAAATACATAACTGATAAATACTACAAATATGCATCAATAGTATACGTAGTTTTGTTAGGGGATTGTTTTTCTTTTACATTTCATTTAGAGCAGGGGTCCCCAAACTTTTTCTTGAGAGGACCACATAATTGTTTTCTTCTCTGATGGCGAGCAGGGGTCAGTTTGTAAACTATCAGAAAAACATTTGTCTAAACGGGAACAATTGTGTTTTTCCAGAAAGCTACGCACAACCATATTTTAACAATCTCTTTCTGTAATCTTCACAGAGAAAATCAATCTAAAACAAAAGTAAACCGCTAAATAAGGAATCCTCTCCTTTCAAGGTTCTGCAGCTCCTCACACGAGATCTTAGAACCATCTGGATCTTTTGGATCTTTTGCTCGTTTTGTTGTATTATGTAACTTATCAATGACTATAAACTCGTGCAAAAAATGAATAACAGATGTAAAAACATGTCATTATGTTAATGTTTATGTTCCTCCCAGATAAAATGTACAAAATACATGATAAAAAAAAGAACAATTATTTACAATTCAACTTTTAAAGAGAAAAAAGACAAAACACTGCAACCAAAACGCAAAATACTAATTATAATGTGTAAAATGAAAATGGAAAAAAAAAAAAAGGTTTGTAAATTATGATAAAGGTATTTAGAAATAGCTAATATCTCATCTTTGTGAAGCTGATATGGTTTCTTATGTCAGTGTCTGATCTGTTCTGGAGAAAGTTGTTCTCATGTTCACACAGGTTGGTTCTGGAGTCGGTTCTGTTAGAAATTCTTTTCTCGCAGATTCTAAATTCTGTCTTCTTATCAGAATCAGAATCAGAATCAGAATCAACTTTATTGCCAAGTACAATTGAACATATACTAGGAATTTGTCTTGGTGATGATGGTGCATTCATGAATAAATAGAAACAGCAAAATATTAAGTAAGAACAGAACAGAAGGGATATTACAAATATATATATATATATATATAGACACATACACGCACATATATACCTATATATTTATATTATTATTATTGTTATGTAAAATATAATTAATATTACTAATGTCATTTAAATTTATATACATATATATAAATATATACACATACACACATTAAATAATAAACAATAAATAAATAAATAAATAAATACATAAAATAAAAATCTGTCCAATGTGACAGTCAGATGGGGGCAGGGAGAAGTGATGGAAGGTTCCGGGACTTATTAATAAGGCTAACAGCAGATGGAAAAAAACTGTGCCTGTGGCGAGAGGTTCTTGTTGTGATGGACCTCAGCCTCCTGCCAGAGGGGAGTGGCTCAAAAAGTCCATGTCCAGGGTGGGAAGGGTCTGCCACGATCTTTCCTGCACGCCTCAGGGTCCTAGAGGAGTACAGGTCCTGAAGAGATGGAAGATTACAGCCGATCACCTTCTCTGCTGACCGGATGACCCGCTGCAGCCTGCTTTTGTCCTTAGCAGTGGCAGCAGCGTACCAGATGGTGATGGAGGAGGTGAGGATGGACTCAATGATGGCTGTGTAGAACTGAATCATCATTTCCTTTGGCAGACTGAATTTCTGCAGCTGCCTCAGGAAGAACATCCCTGCTGAGCTGAGCTTTCTTAATGAGGGAGCTGATGTTTGGCTCCCACTTGAGGTTCTGGGAGATGATCGTTCCCAAGAAGCGGAAGGACTCCACAGTGGCTATAGTGGAGTCACAGAGGGTGATGGGGGCAGGTGGAGCTGAGTTCTTCCTGTAGTCCACAACCATCTCCACTGTCTTTAGAGCATTGAGCTCCAGGTGGTTCTGGTTGCACCAGGTTACCAGACGGTCGACCTCACACCTGTACGCAGACTCGTCGCCATCAGAGATGAGGCCGATTAGGGTGGTATCGTCTGCAAACTTCAGGAGTTTGACAGACGGGTGACTGGAGGTGCAGCTGTTGGTGTACAGGGAGAAGAGCAGAGGAGAAAGAACACAGCCCTGAGGAGATCCAGTGCTGATGGTCTGTGAGTCTGAGATCTGTTTCCCCAGCTTCACACACTGTTTCCTGTCAGACAGGAAGTCTGTGATCCACCTGCAGATGGAGCCAGGAACGTTCAGCATGGAAAGCTTCTCCTGAAGCAGAGACGGGATGATGGTGTTAAAGGCAGAGCTGAAATCCACAAACAGGATCCTGGCATAGGTCCCTGCAGAGTCCAGATGCTGGAGGATGAAGTGAAGGCCCAGATTGACGGCGTCGTCAACTGACCTGTTGGCTCTGTAGGCAAACTGCAGGGGATCCAGAAGAGGGTCTGTCATGGCTTTGAGGTGTGAAAGCACGAGGCGTTCAAAGGTCTTCATGACCACAGAGGTCAGGGCGACGGGTCTGAAGTCATTCAGTCCTGTGGTCCTCGGCTTCTTGGGGACAGGGATGATGGTTGAAGACTTGAAGCAGGCTGGCACGTGACAGGTCTCCAGTGAGGTGTTAAAAATGTCTGTGAAGACTGGAGACAGCTGATCAGCACAGTGCTTCAAGGTGGACGGGGAGACAGAATCCGGTCCAGCTGCTTTCCGGGGATTCTGTCTCTTGAAGAGTTTGTTTACGTCTCTTTCATGGATGGAAAGAGTCGTTACTGGAGGGGGTGGAGCTGTTAGGGTGGAAATTGAAGGAGGTGACTGGAGCTGATGGGTGGTGGCAGAACTGACCCTTTGTCTGTCAAACCGACAGTAAAACTCGTTTAGAGCGTTGGCAAGGTGTCGGTCGTTGATGGAGTGGAGGGCTTTAGGTTTGTAGTTGGTGATCTGCCTGAGCCCCCTCCAGACAGTTGCAGAGTCATTGGCTGAGAACTGGTGTTGTAGCTTCTCAGAATACAATTGTTTAGCCTCTCTCACCGCCTTACTAAACTTGTATTTTGCCTCTCTGAATCTGTCTTTATCTCCACTCCTGAAGGCCACCTCCTTAGCCCGCCTTAGCCGTCTGAGTTTGGCTGTGAACCAGGGTTTGTCATTGTTATAACTCACCCTGGTGCATGATGGGACACAGCAATCTTCACAGAAGCTGATGTATGACGTCACAGCCTCTGTGTACTCGTCCAGACTGTTGGTAGCAGTCCTGAAAACGTCCCAGTCAGTGCAGTCCAGACACGCCTTGAGAACCTCCACCGCTTCACTGGTCCACTTCTTTGAAGTCCTCACTACAGGTTTACAGAGCTTTAGTTTTTGCCTGTAGGCGGGAATCAAGTGAAGCATGACGTGATCGGAGTGACCCAGTGCAGCCCGGGGGACGGCGTGATAAGCATCCCTGATTGTGGTGTAGCAGTGATCCAGAATGTTCTCCTCTCTGGTCGGGCATCTGACAAGCTGTTTGTATTTCGGGAGTTCATGAGAGAGATTACCTTTGTTAAAGTCTCCAAGGACAATAACTAAGGAATCTGGGTTGGTCCGCTCCACACTTCGTATCTGGTCTGCGAGCTTGAGCTGAGCAGCCTGCATGTCAGGCTGCGGCGGGATGTAAACGCCGACCAGAATGAATGAAGCAAACTCCCGGGGTGAATAAAACGGCTTACAGTTGATGATAACAGATGTTATCATCAATAACAATAAAATCACTCACTCATTTTTGAAGTTTTTGTGTTGATGTCGTTGTTACACGGCTCTGCTTTGACTCTCCCTTATGTACGCAAACAATAACGAGCAAGCGCGCTCTGAGAGCACGGCTCTGCGCTTTTATGATCTCTGCGGAAATGCTATGTGTGACTTTAAGAAAAAAATAAAATAAAAAAGAGGGTTTGGGACACAACTTGACAAATAAACAAAAAGTAAAATTTATATTCCCTCAGTTATTGGGGGAGTTGCGTTATAAACCCAACCCACCAATTAAAGGTGTTGAACTCGTCACAGCGCACTTTTTACACTTTTTCAGACAGACATGATTGACATTTTAAAATCCAGGATTATAGAATGAAAGATCAGATTGCGATTGCTGCACGTTTCAGCGCAGCAGACGCAGCATGGAGGAGATTGACAAGGTATCCAGCCAATCAAGACGCAGAACACGGTGCGCTGTTTAAAAAAAAAAAAAAAAAAAAGAATCTAACGTCTCTCACGCTGTATGTAACGTGGACAACACCGATTGGGTCACATGTTTCCCAGCGTGCACTGCGGCTCAAACTGTATCTTTGGTAATTAAAACAGTTATATTTACATTTTTTCATATTTTTTTTTACAAGTAATATATACAGTTTGTGATTAAAGTTTGCCAAACCACACAGGATTTAAAAGCACACCGGAAGTCAAACCATTTGTTTACACTAAGGTAAATAGCCGACAATAAAACCAAAACGGCGGTCATGCGTCTATTGTGGTGGGTTCGTCGGACAGTGGAGTGTGACGACATAACGCCGGAGTCACACTGGACGCGATAGCGCCGCGAAGCGGCGCGGAACGGCGTGCGCTTCCATTCGGCGCCCATGTTAACCTATGGCGTCGGTCACACCAGGCGCGAGGCGACGCGGAGCGGCGCGGAGGGTCCGCGCGGTGCAGCGCAACGTTTCGGCGTCTGGCCTATTTTGTGCGCGAGCCGCGAGCGCTCCGCGTCAATACTGGCAGGAAGTTGCATCAAAATACATGAGAAAATCCGGTTTATTTTCAAAATAGAACCAATTTTTCACAATAAAACGCCGCGATTGACAAATGTGATCATGTTTTTGTGTCTAAACAGACTGTAGAGATGAAAATATGCATACAATCAAAACACAGACATGTTCACGAGCACAGAGACACACAAAAAAGACAGATACACACAGAGACAGATCAGTGAAGGGGGCACACTGGAGCGGGGCTTGGGGCTGCGTTTGAACGAGAGAGAGGCAGAGGAGCGGTTCTTCTGGGAAGAAACATCTTGTAATATTTTCAGTTTATTAATTGACCGACGGAAACACCTGCGTGCGTGCACACAGACACACAACAGAACAGAAAGACACGCACACGCGCGCACAAACCGATCAATGAAGTGGGCCGACTGCGGAGCTGGGGGGCGGGGTAAGTGTCAACAGGGGCAGAGACCATCCCCTTTTAGCAGAAACACTGGGAGATATCCTGGTTATTGACCATGATGGCAAAAAAGCAATAGCTCTAGCAGAAGCGCCTGCCGACCGTCGCGGAAACAAATCGCGTCTGGTGTGACCAATAGAGCGCCGCGCAGCGGCGCGCTCTCCGCTCCGCGCCGCTGCGCGGCGCTATCGCGTCCAGTGTGACTCCGGCGTTAGGCTCCCTCACTGCTTGCAGCATGCCCTCGGTGCTGCAAGTAAGCGGTCGCAGTACAATGCAACTTCTGTGCTATAGGTATGAATGCATACAACACAACATTGCAATACACTCACAAGTGCTAAGCTAGCACGCTAATAACACTGATGTCATATATACATGGTAAAACAAACCTGCAACATCCTTAGCACTGTATGCCATTGCTGTGACCTGAGCAGTAAGAGCACTCAACTAACACTGCCGGGCGGGCCCACCTTTTTTTTTTTAAGTATGTTAAAGTGAAAGGAAACAAAAGGAAGAGATAATAAAAGAAAAAAACATAAAAAAAAATGTAAGATGTTAAACAGATCCAGGCTTCAACTGTATTAACAGCTTTTGCATTGGTACAGGATTCAATATTTTTAATATACAAAACCATTTCTTTGTGAAAAACATAAAACTGTTTTTTTTTGTTAGTATATTTAGATTTATGTATATAATATTTAACCATAATTATCAATAAATTAAGGAGATATTTTTTTTTCAGAATCAACCTTTCTTGTGCAAAGTAACCAAAAACAACATTTTCATAAAATAACTTATAATTTAAACATAGGTGTGTTGCTATAAAGCAAGTAAAGTTTTTCCAGAATGAACACGTGAATGAACAGTACCAGAAAACATGAAGCACAGTTTCAGGCGACGCATTGCAAAAAAAAGACAATTAAAATCAATTTTTTAAACTTTGCAAAAAAGTGCTTTGCGGGGTAACATTTATGAATAATTTTGAAGGAGATTTCCTTGATCTTATTAGAAACTAAATATTTTTGGGGCAATGTCCAAACTTTATCTCACTGAATCTTATAACCAAGTGTTTTCCAATAGGAGATAACGTGGGGCTTGGTGATAACTCCACTTTTATCGTATCAAAATGATTAGATTTATTAAAGAAATACAAACACAGGACAACATTAGAGGATTTATACACATTCTGAAACAGATATTGGAGAGTCTAGTGATAAACGTAGATGCCGAAAAAGCATTTGATTCAGTGAGATGGTCCTTCCTCTATGAAGTGCTCGATAAATTTGGTTTCCATAAATGCATAATCAAAATAATTGCTGGACTGGATAAAAAAAAACCCGTAGCAAAAATTAAGATCCATGGAGATCTCAGACTCTTTTCTCATAGAAAGAGGAACAAGGCAGGGATGCTGTATCTCTCCAATCCTCTTTACTTTATGTATGGAACCGCTTAGCCAGTGGATCATAGAAAACTACCACTTCACGTCCAACATACACCCCTCATAGTTATTGAAAGACGGGTACCACTTTCAGCTTTAATAGCTGATATGAAACTATGAGACAAAATGAATATATTAAAGGAAAATACGTGTAGTCTGATGTTTTCTGCCTGGAACAAAACAATAAAAAACAGTTATCTGGAGAAATATTCAAAGATATTAAGATGGTGTGCTTTTGATTCAGAATTTATCAGAGGTGAGTAGAGTGTTCACAAATTTTACTCAAGGAAAAGTATCGTTACTTTACCAAAATAGTACTCAAGTTCAAGTAGAGAGTAGGCATACAAATAATTACTTGAGTAAGAGTAAAAAAGTACTTGAATTAAAATCTACTCAAGTACTGGGAGTACAAGTAGGTATGAAAGCCTTAAAGCTATTGAGGAAAAACCTTTATTTATTGATGGTAAAACTTTAATTTGTTGACGGTCCCTAACCATGCCCGGAGCGAATGTCTGTTGAATGTCCACCTAACTTCACCTCGGTAATGTGGCCCACATCACAATTTCCTTCTGCCCATAAGCTCCATTCACAATATCAATAATCAACAGCCTGGATCATTTTCTCAGTTGTACTATTTCTTGGTTTTGATGGGCTAAATTACATTTTAAGCCGTTGTAAACCTGTGGCAACACTTTTATGTGACCTTTCTTTAATACTTTCTATCTCGTTTCTAAAATGTTGTCATAAAAAGAAAAGTTTACAGTAAGGGACGGTGTTTCCAGGACAAGGGAAAAGTTACAAATGTTTTTGTTTTGCTGTTTTTGAAGCATCCTTCTGTCCATCACTGTCTTTAAAGAGTCCAGATTCACTCCCATCACGTCCCCCCCCCAGCCTTTCAGATCAGTTTATTTAGTCTGCTTCCTCAGCAAATCACAGCAAGCACGATGGCACTACCGGCCCCTAACTCATAAACATCCTCATCATGATTTGATGTTAAATGGTTTGCGCCTCCTAAGGAAGTAGGACGTTTTTTTTTTTTTATTGAGAGCATCAGAAGGATTTTGTATTATTTACAGGTATTTGTTCTTTCCTTTATAAAAGGTGAGGGTCCAGTCCTGTCAGCATACAGTCTTCACTGTAGTCCTAAAGGCTTCACCTCTCTGAGTGTCCTCCAGCACCAGCGGATCCATGGCATACGCCCCAGAAGTCAGTGCGTTAAGTCAGCTCAGAGCTCTGCCTCTCAACATGGTAATAAAGTAGAGAAAGTTATATTTAGAATTTGAAGTTTTATACTCTCACAAGTTTAAATGTCTCCACATATACAAATAACACATCTCTGTTTTAATTCCCAGGACTGAGATCCGGATCAGAGCCTTCATTCCATGACTTTGCAGTATTTGGAGGCAAAGCTTTGAGGGTGGTACGGCTTCATGTGGATATCCAGAATGTGGAGAATTTTCACTTTGAGATCCTGGGTCCTCTTTTAGAGCTGCAGGACTGGGTTCTGGATGCCCGCTGGCTGTCTGGAAGCAGCCCATCACAGCTCTGTGTGGCGGTAGCTCACAACGGCGCTCTCCTTGTGGACGTCGCTGCAGGACACGTGGTGACTCAGCGCTTCTGCCTGGAGGGTTGTTTGTTGTATTCAGCCCTTCTGGTGGTCCACGAGTTCTGGGCAGAAACGGTTTTAGTCGGAGGGACTGTCTTCAACCAGCTGATCGTCTGGAAAACTGAGAATAAGGACGAAGGTTGGGATTCGGGACACAAAGCTCCGGTTGAGCGGCGTCTCTTGGGCCACACCGGTGTCATCTTCAGCGTCGCTTACCTTCAGGAGGAGGGGTTTCTAGCCTCTGCCTCAGACGACCGCAGCGTTCGCCTGTGGGGGGTTGGCGCTCTAGGTGGCCCTGGAGGGAAATGTGGCGACGTGAACCCAGCCTGTTTAAGAGTCCTGTATGGTCACCAGGCCCGGGTGTTTTCGGTGCGCCTCTCACCTGGGAGGGTGTTCAGCGCCGGGGAGGACGGGGCTTGTGTGGTGTGGGACTGGAACGAAGGCGGTAAGGTGATGCGCACGCTGAAGGGACACCGGGCAGGCGGCGTGCGCGCGTTGGCGGTCAGCGAGAAGGTGGTGGATAATAGGAGGTGGGTAGCTACCGGAGGGGCGGATGGAGGAGTGAGGTTGTGGAACGTGGAGGGCGGTCAGGAGGAGGCAGCAGTAACCACAGAGCTGACGGACCTAAAGTTCCCCCAGCTTGGACTTCCAAAAATCGTTTGCATGGTTGGTGGGGGCGAGAATCCCAGCTGGAGCCAGTTTGTGGTTTGCACCGACAGAGGATCCGTTTGTCTTTATAGTGACGGGACATGGGAAACTATTTGGCAGGGAACCGCTGAGTTTCAGTCCTACTGTGTGATGGAAACCGTTAACGTCTGCGTGAAAGACTCAGCTGCCACGGTGAGTTTGTGCGCCGTGGGAAACATCAGCGGGTCTTTAGAAATCTTTCCTGTTTCCTGTCCTCGGTCTGGCGTTCGTCTTAGCGGCGGATCGGGGAAGATCCAAAGTCTTCATTTTCAGAAAGAAAAGGAGCGGGTGTATTTGCTCGCCTCAGGCGCTGAAGGGCTGGTTCATCGGTGGTGCGTAGAGGTAAGAAAAAGTGAAAGCTGCTCCTTAGTCGTAAGCGTGTGGCGTCTTCCACCATTCCTCCTTCCTCAATGCGCTAAACGCTGGCTCACTGCTGCTGTCCGCCTCCAAACATCTTCCAAGAAGGTTCTCTGGGTGTGCGGAGACAGAAGAGGATCTTTGCTTTTGTTTCAAGAAAACATGCGATTAGATGAAGATCAGAGCAGAGAGATGCTGGATCCACCTCTGCAGCCGCTCAGCTGCTTGTTTGGGGTGCATGGAAAGCACGGCGTCACCTCAGTGTGTGAGTACCAGGGATTGTTCTACAGCACCGGCAAAGATGGCTGTGTGAGGGTTTTCAGAGTGCATCAATCAAAACCAGAGGAGAGGCTAGAAAACGCTTCCGAGGTGAACATAGGGCTGAAACTGGACGTCCTCCGAGTCCAGCGGGCCTGCAAGGGCATGGAGTGGCTGGAGAGAGCGTTGATTCTTGAATCTGCGGTTTGTTTAGACGAGGAGGATCACAGAGAGATGACTTTGGTTTTTGAAAAACAAAATGTGGGTAAAGAAGCCAGGTTTGTTATCGCTGGCTTCCACGCCGCTCACTTTGTGGTTTGGGACCCTCTGCGGCGGGAGAGGCTGTTTGCGGTGCCCTGTGGGGGGGCATCGCTCGTGGGCGCTGTGGCCGTCACACACAGGGGTGTGGCCTGGATACGGAGCTCTGGTCTTCATCAAACAAGGGGCGGTTCTGACTTCACAGCCCCCTGGGGAGGCGGTGGGGGCAAAAGCAGGCGCGAGGGACTTGAGGGAAGGAGTTCACGGGAGAGGGATCTGGTGCGTGTGCAGGGTGGGGAGGATTGGAAATGTCGTGCAAACCAAGAACACCGAAAACGAGGGAGGAGGAAATGAAAAACGGAAAAGCTTGTGGGAGATCATCGTGACAGGAGGAGAGGACACGAGCTTAGCCGTCCTGGCGGTGCATCCTCCGTCCGGCGCCGTCAGAGTCCTCTCGCTGATCACAGACCACATCTCTGGCGTCCGCACAGTGACGGCGGTCAGACGGCCACACAGCAACAGTGGAAACCAGCTCCTCTCCGCCCTGCTTGTGTCGGCCGGCGGTCGCGCTCAAATACAGAGTTACCGGCTGTTGGTGGGCTGGAACGGGCAGACGCTGACTCCCTCCTGTCAGGTGATCCAGGTGGGAGGACACAGGCTGGATGAACAGTGGGAGAGGAGGAAGAATCGACATAAGACGGTGAAAATGGACCCAGAAACAAGGCGAGTCTTCATTAAATGTTTAATTAAAAGCAGTTTCGGCTGTAAATATAAATAGAACCTCTTCGATACTGTCTCAAATCTGGTGGTTGGGAGTGAATAAATGAGACAGATAAAAATAATTTATACATTAAATACAGTTGTGGTCAAAAGTTTACATACACTTCTGAAAAATACAATGTTATGGCTTTCTTAGTTTCCATTCATTTCTACAACTCTGATTTTTCTCTGAAAGAATGACCAGAACAGATGCTTCTATGACACATAAAGGAAATCATCATGAAGTTTGGTTTATTTATGGATTTACTGAAAATCTGACCAAATCTGATGGGTCAAAAGTATACATCCAGCAACATGAATTAGCAATGTTGATGACTAGGGCTGCCACGATTAGTCGACTAACCAACGACTAATTGAATATTAAAATAGTTGACGACTAATTTAATATTCGATTAGTCGTTACTTTATATAAAATGGAGATGGGAGTGTAGTAAAGTTGAAAGTTATAATGGAATTATGCTAGCTTTTTGGACTATTTTGGCATTCGTTAAGGTTTTTTGGGTTATTTTGATGTTTAGCTAATATATCATCTGCGTGCTAGCTATTTTCGCTAGTTTAGCTTTTTTTGTTTTTTAGGCTGTTTTGGAGTTTATCTAATATTTCACCTGCATGCTAGTTGTTCTTTTCTAATTTAGGCTTTTTTTCAGTTTTTTCAGCTAATTTGGCATTTAACTAATATTTTAGTTGGCGATCACCTTCAGCGATTTCAGCTATCAATTTTAGCATTTTAAGCCATCAATTTTAGTGCTTTTATTTATTAGCACTAGCATCTTCAGCGGCCATATTCAGCTTAGTTATGTTTTATATATTTATGGCTGAGGTGCACCTCGAAGTTAAACTACACTGCTCACAAAAATTAAAGGAACACTTTTTTTATTAGGCCTGGCATGAATTGAATTAAACCTGTCTGATCATTTTCTTGTTGGTTAATCAGCTGAGGGCCTCGTTAATCAATTTCAGCTGTATTGGTGTTCATGTAATTAACAACAGGTGCACTTCAGTGGCAACAATTAGAAAACCCTCAAGGTGACTCTGCCATAAGGCATCCAGATGAAATCCTTCAACCCATTGTCAGACCCTACACTGGTGCAGTAGGTCCTGGTTTCCTCCTAATGCATCACAATGCCCGGCCTCACGTGTAAGAGTATGCAGGCAGTACCTGGAGGATGAAGGAATTGAAACAATCTGATTTTATGGTGTCTACACAATTGAGCCTCTGTAGGCTGAAAACTTTTATTTCCATTAAAAGACTTGGCATCCTTTTGTTCCTAAGACACTGCCCTGCCGTTATTTGTATAGATATCCAACTTCATATTAAGATCTGATGGATCTAATGTGTTTCTTATTTCTTATTTCTCCTTTCATTTTTGTGAGCAGTGTATATTAAGGTTTTTACATCTCTGCTGACTTGAAGAGGTCTTGTGTGCTCTCTGCTTCCTCCAGAATACACCGATTTCAAATATTAAGCAAATTTTGGTTAAAAAGTCGAATTTTTTATTAGTTTAAAGCACATATTATCTTATGCTGACCTGAGCTGTCAAACGTAAAAATAATTTTACACGTTCAGTAAATTATTGGTTCTTTTTATATTTCTGTTTTTATTCATGCCACGAAAGAAGTATATGTGTTTATTTAAAAAAAAAAAAGTGTAATGACTGCTAAACAGTATTTAAATAAGACTTTGCATCTCCTGCTAAGTTTTCATCAGCAGAAAATGAGACTGAATGGCTCTTTTACTGTTAAAGGTTTCAGACTCCTGAGCAAGAGGAACTTTGCTCTCACCTACTTCACTGGAGTGAAATTAAAAGCTTTGAACAAAAGTGGAAAATGTCTGTAAACAAATGTTTAAAAAAAAAAAAGAGCAACAGTTGTATGCACCTTATTCCTATGCCCCATGAGCCTTTGCGTGAATTATGGGTGATACTTCCTGTAGATGCCGGAAGTAGCATTTATTTACATTACAACTGTAGAGCCGACAGCGCAATCCCCCTTGTTTTGGATCTATAACTACATATAAATGTGGGAACAGCAGCTGTCATGTCTTTAAAGGGGAGACGTAACAATTCTGGTGCCTGTTAAAATTGAAAAATGACCTTAAAAAATGTCCAAACATAACATGGTAGCATTTTTAGCTACTTTCTCAGTTCAGTTGCGGCAGATGGTGAAGCTATGAACAATCCTAAAAGCTCTGAGACATATCAATACCTTCATACATGATTATTTCTGCTGGAGTTAGCACACAGTGCTGATCAATTGTAACCTTATCGTTTTACGTGCTTGTGTTTACATGCTGCCAGAGCCAATGAGGGTTGCATGGCGCGGTGTAGCTTTAGCCCGTTTCATGTTTTGACTAAGTCAGCTGCGGTTTAAACATCTGTCATTTTTTAATAGTTAATACCAGGAGATGCAGCAATTACACAGGAAATATCGTCCCTGTTCTTGTGACGCTGTAGCAAATTCACCGCGCTGTCAGGTCTCTGCAGTACCCGGCGTCTCTTCTTCTCTAGTGGTCTGGAGTAACCCAACCAGAATGTTGGATACGGATTTTCCTCCGTGGGACTTAATCCACAAAATGAAACGAACATACATACAAAGTCTTGTGTGGCTTCTTAAGATTTACATTTTTCAGCCACATCCTTCTGACTTCATCCTCGCCCGATAGACGATAAAATCTGTACCGAGGAGGACAGCTGCACTCCCTCTCCGTCAGCGGTCCATGTTCCACACAACGCTCCTTAAGCCACAAATTTAATTTAGTTTGGGTGTTAGAGCAACCACAAGCTGCGCAAAGCCATTTTTTAAACTTTTGATGGATTAAGTTAAACACGCTTCTAAAGTTTGTGTGCACGCTAAAGCTAACAAAACAACTTTCAATGGAAACAAATAGCGCTGTGTGACTTCCGGTTGCTATACCGGAAGTTATACCCATTACCCGTTTTACATCAGCGGCCCCAGGAATAGGGTGGATAGAAATTTTTGGCTTTACTATCATCTATTTTGTGTTTTACAGAATTCTTGTTGCATTTTTCTGATGATGGAGGATATATATGAAGAAAGTTAAGCACTAAATAGCATTTTTAAGTATGTTTTTTAATTAAAACCGTTCAGGAACAGCTGAAAAATATAGTTTGAAAATAGCTTTTTTGTGATGTAAAAAATGCTCTGGTGAGCCAAAAGCTTCCTGATCCTCTCCATTCTAATGCATCCTCTTGTAGACATCTGTTTTCTTCATCTGAGATGACATCTGGATCAGTACTCCTCACCATTTTGTTCCACTGTTAATGTTTGGTTGGGGGTGTGAGAGGCTGTAAGCTAGTGGGAAAGTGCCTAAGCCGATAGATGATGGGATGGGGGGGCAGGGTTGCTCTGCAACAACAGTCCCACCCACAATTCTGATTTTTTTTTTTTTTTTTTTCCTGAATTCTGTTTGGATTTGTAAAATGTAGAGTTGTTGTTTTGTTTAATATTTATTTAGCTTTTTTAAATAATTGTGATCTTTAATATGTTTTTGAGTAATTTGTTGATGTGATTTCCGCTCCAGGGTCATCATAATTCAGGGATTAAACTGAATTAACCCTTAAGCACTGAAGCTCCAGTGTTTATTATTTCATTTATTTACTATAATTTTTACATTTTTGACACGATCAACGTCATTCCGGTAGATTCTAAAGGAGAAAAGCGTCGGCTATAATGACATTGATCACATTAATAGTTGAAAAGTTACAGTTTGGCAAAGATTTTGTGTTTTAGCGTCACTAGCGAGGCCTCAGGTATTAACATGCATTTTAAAGAGACTTCAGATTAAACTTTTTTAGTATGAAGCGATTCCGACAGTGTCACTGTTTTACATAAAATTTTTGTTTTCTTAGTCTTTATTTCATTTTTTTTTTAGTTTTTGTGGATCAGGTCTTCCAGCTGATGTTTGTTGTTTCAGGTACGTGTCTTTAGCTGTGGTGGAGGAAAGCTCCGACCACGTTCTGCTGGCGTTGTCCTGCAGTGACGGGGCCGTCAGGTCGGTTTCTTTTTGTTTTGTTATTTGTAGCAAAATGTCTCTTTCTCTCTTTTTTTTAAGTTATCTGTGTTTTTCTGTTAGGATAAATTGATGAAAATGTTTCTGTTTACACATAAAGTTGAGCACAGGACTGGAAAAGCACCCCGATGTTTAACTTTAAAGAGGCAAAATATATGTTTAGATTTACTCAGATTTGTGTGTTTTTCCAGATTGTTTTCAGTGACTGAGTCAAAGAATCAGATTGATTTGTTGTGGGAGACGTTTCATCACCAGCGCTGTGTGCTCAGTGTCGCCACCTGCAGCCTGGAAGGTGTTAAAGACGACAGGTGAGAGGAAACTTCTACAATTTTTTTTTTTTTTGACTCAATTAGACAATTTAAAAAGGAATTAACTATTGAAAGAAGCTACTGTTTCCAATTTACATAATAAAGTTAGTTCATAAGTGGTATAACCTGGTGAAAATCATCATTTTAGTCAGTAAAGTATATGGGTTAAATATTAATTTACAAAGCTAATGTTTCCATTGCTTATGAAGTTGTTTTTTCTTCACAAAGTTATATCAATATTCCTGAACTGCAAAGTGAATAAAAAAAAGATTGAAAGTACTGTTGATTATTTGCGTCCTGTGTTTAAGCTCTAAGTTAAACACATAAAATACTATAGCAATAAAATTTTTTTTTTTGTTGAATTTTATAAGCTCTATTTCATCTTTTATGAAGCCAGGAAAGAATTGATGATATACGTTTATTCAAGCATTTGTGTGTGAAAGTTTTTCTGTTCCTTTAGACTCTGAATTTTTTTTTAAACCCTTGATTTTCAAACAGCAAAACTTCATGCCACAAAATATTAATTTTTATCTTAAATTTTGCAGTGTTTTTAAATTCAAGATTCAACATTTCAATTGCCCAGAAATTCAACGGAAAAACCCTTACTTTTTCTGCCTCATTAGAACAATTAGTTGATCAAAGAGCACATCCTTATTCAGCCAATCAAATCATGACACTGATGTGACTTCAGTGTTTGCAAGACAGTTTGGTGCTGGCTCCAATCAGAGGTTCTGGACGGTTTGGCTCCTCTGTGAGCGAACCACATCTCTGAGGAGAGTAGCCTGGGTCATAACTTTGTGTTTGCAGGCTAGTAAGGGTGCTTTGTGACGGTATGAGCTTCGGACCGCAGTCTGTACGGCTGCTCTGCGCGAGCGAGCAGCCAGACCCGGGAAAACCGTGTCTCCCGGGAGAACTGTGTCTCTGAACGGCTTCGGGATATGTGAGCTCGCGGAGGTGCCTTTTGAATGCAGAACTGCTACAGTCCTCTTAAAGTGTTCAAACATTCATGTGAATTTGCGTTACCAATGCTGCATTTCTTGCTCGGATCTTAAGTGCATTCAAGGCTAAATGTCTTATTCTAACCTTTCCTCCGGGTCCAAGAAAAAGATACTGACCACACTGATTTAGAAAATTATGACCGAACAGTCACTTAAAATTATTATTAATAATAAAAAAAGGCATGCTCAGAAGATCATCATGCTCAAAGCTGAAGATTAAACGTGTGGCAAATGTAAACGTTGGTTATAATTAGTTATTCGGGGGCCATGTAGCCAGTTTTTTTTTTTCTTAATCACATTTTATTGACATTTTTGATTAATTATACAAAACATGACACAAAGAAATAACAAAAAATCATAAAGAGCAAAAAGAATTACATAAAAAAAACAGGTTGGTCCAGGCTGGAACAATCAGAATTAAAATATATATAAATATATAAATTTTGTAAGCAAATAAATGGGACACAAGCATCTACCTATGCAGTTCTGCTACATACAATCATATTGACAAAAAGAAAGGAGAGGAAAAAAATTGATCAATAGGCAAATAGAAAAGGTAAACTCTGTATATAGTTCACACAGTCATATTATAAATCCGCCATTCCAAAGAGCCTGAACCCCTTTGAATTGTGGCGGCCAGATCAATGGGTAGATATTCTGATAGAGGTCGCCACAGCTCCACAAAGATGTCTTCGTTGCCCTTTAACCTTGCACTCAACCTTTCCATAGGGAGAAGCTTAAAAATGTCTTTATAGCCAATTTTATGTTAGATCTTTGATCCGATTGAGGTCATTTCGCGCATGTAAACGCAGCTGCCAGGTTGTGCTCCAATAGAACAGAGCAAATGCTGACGCCACGTCATTGATTGGCTGGATATCAAGGTGCTCTTAGATTCATGGAATTTCTGGGCCATGAAAATGTTGATTCTCAAATTTAAAACACTGAAATACTGAAGATAGAATATAATATTTTGAGGCATGAATTTTTGCTGTTTGAAAATCAGGAGTCCAAAATAAATTCAGAAAGAAAAATCAAAGGTAAAAAAAACTCAGAATTCTGATGGAACAAAAAAAAAAAAACCTTCCACTTTGTCTTTTTGTTTCTGTTTTGTATTTTTGGTTTGGATGGGTTGTAAAATTTGAAAATAAAACGCAGAACAACTATTTAATGAATAAAATCTGAAACAAATCATCAAACCAAATGTTTTCACAGCATTTAATGGATTAAAATGTTTTTGTTTGAATTAAAATATTTACTAAACTCCAGAGACATTTAATCAAGGAAGAACCTGAACAACCATTTTTATTTGTCTTTCTCTATTAGAAACTTTTCATCATCAACATTTTTTATAATTTAAGTTTTATTTATAGATCAGATAGGAAGCTAAAATTTTTGATGATTTTTTGTTAAAATGCCTGATTTTACATGAGTTGAAGCTGAAACTTTTGCTTTTAAATGATTTAAGAAGAAAACATTGCCTGCATTCCTATAGTCAGTTGTTAAATATGATTGTTTAATGTTTTATAAAAGTATGGATGTTTTCAATCTCTGACAGTTGATAATATATGAGCATAGAGGAGAGCTGAGTCTTTGTCATGCCGCTCTTTTCTCTCAGGTCCAAACTGCTGTTCAGCGCTGCCACAGATGGGAAAATTGCCGTTTGGCATTTAACTGGAGTATCAAGCGATATTTCAAGTGGTGCTACAAATCCCCCAGCTCCCTGCCTCAATATCCCCGCCCACCAGAGCGGCGTCAACTCATTGGTTGTTTGGGTGGAGAAACTGGGACGAGAAGGAGGAGGCGGTTGCTTGGTAACTGTTGCTAGTGGAGGGGATGACGGACAGCTGACAGTGTCCACAATTAAGGTGCAGTTCCCAGGAAACGGGAAGGCTGGGGGCAGCAGAGGGTTTTCTGAGATTTCTGATTGCCAAAGCTCAGTAGAAGCACTCCTAACAGACCAAAGAGAGCTTCAGCTTCATCTCCTCTCTCAGCGCCGGATCCCGCTGGCTCACGCTGCTCCTCTGACCGCCCTGAAGCTCCTCAGTCCCGGCCTCCTGGTCTCCACTTCCTCAGATCAGAGGGTTTGCCTGTGGAAGGTCAGCGACGTCGGCATCGGCCACAGCGGGGCGCTGTGCTCCCACGTTGCAGATGCTGCAGCGATGGCAGTGTGGGAGGG
The DNA here is from genome assembly GCA_003999625.1 of Oryzias javanicus. NCBI lineage: Eukaryota > Metazoa > Chordata > Actinopteri > Beloniformes > Adrianichthyidae > Oryzias > Oryzias javanicus. The sequence goes on from CM012443.1 coordinate 7,811,738, forward strand.
GGAGGAAGAAGAGGCAATTAGTACGACGGGATCCGAGCTCGTAAACGCTCTTTGCAGAGAACAAGAGAGCCAGACGCAGTCGGAGACAAAGACGGAGGAAACTGAGGGTGGGTGGAGTAGCGACGGTGAGGAAGCAGCTGGTGAACAGGAACTTAGACAACCTGCTGTAGCAGTGAAGGAGACAGTTGACCCAGTTTGCAAGGAAGAGGACACGACTGATCACTCAAAATCAGAACCTCAGCCTGACAGCTCAGGTGAAACAGTGAATGGGACAAATGGTAAACTGTGTTTGAAAGCTTTCCCTGACGGCCAAACAGGAATCATCAATGAAGGATGGGTGCTGGTCTGTGGTCAGGGTCTCCAGCTCCTGCGGGTACGAAGTGCAGAGATGGATGCATGGAGAGAGAAAAGGGAAAAGAGTAACTGCAGTGTTAAAGTGACGCTTCAAAAACAGCAAACATAATTGGACTATATGTTTTTTTATTATTATTACTTTTAATAAAATGATTAAATCTGTAAACTTTCACGACTTTAGTCTTTTTTGCCTTTTGGCTGCTCCCTTTAGGGGGCGCCACTTCCCCATGTCCTCCTCTACATCCATGACTTCCTTTTTGATCTTCCTCCAGACCAGGACAAACTTTTTGATTCGTGGGTCACAAAGGGTTCTAAAATTTTACAGAAGGGCGAGGCCAGGAGCAGATCTGTACCATGTTTTGGTAGTTCCACCTCTTAAGAGAAAGAAATGACATGGAATGTAAATGAAAACTGTGAGTTTTGTCCTCATTTTAGAGACAATTGCTTAGATGGGTTGATAATTTTTTTTTCTACAGCTAGATGGAGCTTTTGTGTTGGAGACTTGGACATCACAGATTTAATTGTTTTATTAGCATTTATGTGACTACAAACATTCCAAGTATGTCTAAAAAGCCCAACTGATCTACATTTTTAATTCCAATTTTGATCTGATTTTTGTTCCATAAATAAATTTTGATGCATTCTATAATTCAAATTACTTAGTAGAAAAGTAATTATTTGCTGTATTGCATCTCATTTCACGGTCGGTTCAAGCCCGGGGTATAAAATGATTTGACTTTTCTGTTATTTGATAGCAAGTAAAACCATGATTCATTGTAGTTTTTCCACAATTTGCTTTACTACCTTAACTTTTGATTTTATAGCTCATTTGTTGTTCAAAGTTCAACACTGTTATTTAATTCAAAAGCAAAAAATGAAAAACAGACTATTAACAACATTTAAAGGAAATACAATATTTTATCTTTAATGTGATTTAAAGAATCGTACTTTTTAGTACTTTTGATCCGGTAAACACATAAGAATTTCATAACAAGATGTACACAAAAGCAGGAAATGTATTTAAAAATTCAATTCAACAAAAGGTATTCTTCTAAATTTGATCCATAAACTACAACACAGTTTCAGGACATGCATATTATGTCTAAAAACGTGGAAAAATGTTCAAGGTTCATTAGAAGCTTGAACATCAAAACTGCAGATCAATCATTCAATTTCTGAATGCTTCGCCTCTTTAAGACCTGGTGGCCCCCTTTGCCCCAGTAGGGAGGGGATGAGATTTATCTTTGGGCTATGCAAATATTTATGTCCGGAGGGCCGGTCTTGGGTCCTCTCTTTTGGGTGCCGGTCTATTCTGCATTTTCATTTTCACCTTGGGAATTGGATCCGTCCGTCCATTCGTTTGTCCGCTCATCTGGGACCGGGGGCAGCAGTCCAGGCAACAACACCCAGATTTTCTTCCCTCAGGTCACTTCCTCCAACTTCTCTGGGGGAATTTCGAGATGTTCCCAGGCCAGTTGAAAGACACAGTAATTCCATCGTGTCACGACTCCAGTCTTCCTCATTTCCGGGACTGTGTGTCTTTGTGTGTTTGTTTCCCCTTTTTGCTTTCTGGTCCTGTTTAGTTGGAGTCTCCACCCTCTGGGCAAACCTGGCCAGTCCCACGGAGGATACAAAAGCTACTGGGAGTTGTAGCAACACTCTCTCCCACCTGGCAGATGAGGCTTCAGCCTGGCAAACCCTTTTACTTTTCTTTGCAGATTCAGTTGAGTTAGACGTATGTTTAAATTAAACTTCTGTTAAGCCTTACCCAGTCTCCCTCTTGTTTGTCATGACTTTCATTTAAGCAGGACATGACAACCGTGTCCTGGGTCTTACCCGTGGTCTTTGCCTAGTTGGATGTGCCCAAAACACTTCACCAAGCATCTGGGAGGTATCCAGTCCAGATACCTGAGTGACCCGATGTGGAGGAGCAGCAGCTCTACCTCAAGGCCAGTGCGTTGTAGTCTGGGTGGCAGTCAACCCTCCAGTCGCGGAATATGGCTTTTGGAACTTTTGGGAATACATTTTGCTAAAATCTGTCACCAATGGGGAGACAGCTGGTCCATTAGCTCAGACAGGAACTAAGTACAGTTAAATGTCCACAAAGCTAAGTCAGGGTCAGACAGGATTATCCAAGAAGAGACGAGTTGTCAGAGTCCAGGCGAGGGTCAGGGCAGGCAGCAGGCAATCAAAGATAAAGCAGAGTCAGGTTCACAGAAGATCAGGTCCACGTAGAAACGCTCAGTGATGCAGGCAGGATGGCACAAACAATACTTCACACTGAGTGAGACTGCAGTGCAATGCTTAAGAGATTGGCAAATGAGAGGCAGCAGAACAGCATCCTGGAACTGTGCGCAGGGGTTTATGGGAGATGTAGTGCGGTCAGTAATGTGGAGATGGTTACCGCTGGTGACCAGAATCCAATACCTTGGTTTTCTGTAGTTTTCCTATCATCACTAAATGGTCCGAAGTGCTGTTCTGTCATTAGACTGATCTCTTAATTGGCTTTGAAGTGTGACAAAAATAATAAGCCATCTGACAACACAATAAAAAAGTATTGTGTTAGAAAAGTTACCAGGTTACTTCTTAAAGATGAAAGGCGTCCACGGTCTTCACTCCCTGCTTCTGTATTGGGATTCCTGACACTTCCTATAAGTACATAGAATAAATGGAAAATGGAAGGACCTTGTGTCACACAGCTGTTCATACAAAGGAAAAAGAGTCGATCATTGAAGGTCAGCCTCGCGTCCGGCTGATCTCCTCTGAAGATGAAAGTACTCGTGTGTGGCAACTTGCTTACTATCAAGAAAAGGATGGAGGAGCAAAAAGACAGCAAGTTTTTAACAGATACATGTTTCTTAAAAAAAACTGCAAGGCATCATCTAAAAAGACAAATTAGTTGCTTATAACCATTGAGGTCAAAATCTACCTCCCTGTTTTTCAACCATCTTTTTCATTTTGCCGTTTATGACTTGGATCAAGAGCTGGAGTCATTTAATGCATCCAAACAGCAGCAAGGGGTGAAAAGCTGGGTGTGTTGTTAGACCTCATTAGGTAGAGCAATTCAGCTGTAGGCCACGACGTCATGAAGGACTCCACATTCACAGCATGTCAAACAGACTCTGAAATGGCCTTCTTAATGAATAACAGTTTCTCGGATCATTTTCCTGCAACTTTTCTGTCTGATGGATTTATCAAAAATGCAATTTTACGTGTAGTTCCTCAAGTTGCTGGTTTGAGAGGAGAATTTAGTGAACTCAGTGTTTACTCAATCAGTCCTGATGACAAAAAGAAGAAAAACAGAAATTCTCATTACTCCCCCACTGTGCTTGATGGCTGGTGGAGGTGGAGACGTGCAATTGAGCCTCGAGCTTATGTCTCATGCTACATTCCCACCAGGCATGTGAACATGCACTTAGTTCATGGTGTTCACATTGGACAAGCAGGGAGGGGCTTCTTCATTTTTTTATTTTTTTTTTTTACTGTATACTTATGTATCTGTATAACTTGTAGTTGGAAGACACTTGGTGAGAAATGTCAAAGCGGTGCCAATTTTTTTTTTTCTTCACTGCTCTATTCTGATGTATAATAGACTTGATGTCATAGAATTTCTTCTGCAGTCATTAATTTCTCCTCTATGACAAATTTTCAAATGGTTGGCATTTTTATGACTAAAAAGGAACACCATCCATGCATCACTACCAAATCCAAAACCTTGATAGGTCAAAGTTCCACCTGGTTTAACTTGCAACGAGTGTTCAATGCCTGAACATTTTGAACGTAGAGCCCAAAGTAGAAACTTCCTCGTAGAACTTGTCTTTAACAATGTCTCTAATAGTGGTCAGAAATCAAAAGGTTATAATGTCAGTTTGAGAGAGTTGAGCACAAAGTTAAAACATAAGTTTAAAATCATCAGATTTGACTGAAAATGTGGCTGAAGACTTGAATATGTGAGAACATCTGACAGTTTTGAGATTTTGGTTTTGACCCAGGGTGCATTACAAAAACATCCTCACTTTGCTCTTGTTTCCATATGAAGAGAATTCATTCATAAGTCTTGTGTTTGTTCAGATGGTGGTTATATTCTTTTCTGAGATTTTTTTTTTCTGAAAACCCCTCATTGGAAGCAAAAACTGCTCTGTTTTAGTCTCAAAAAAGCAACACTTTCTATTTGTAAAAAGTGTTGCCAATGTCAACATTTTGGATGACGTGACTTAATTATTAACTCCTAAAAATGTGAATAATTACCAGCTTTTAAACAGCATCTGTCTGTGACTCTAATGTAGGTCAGGATTCTGTTACAAAATAATAAGATCAGAAGAATGGGATATCTGATGCACAAATCAGCCTAACATCAGGATTATTGTTCCTGTTGAGATATTTTCTGTGTAGAGTTTGTAATATTTGTCAGTGAAATGTAGGCACAATAATTTGGTCACAAATTCCATAAAAGTACTGGCTTGTGATTTGGGTGTAAATGTTTTTCTTTTATGCTTTTAGGTTTGCCTGTACCCATGAAGGGGCTGACTGCGGGTGTTCATTAATAGTTTAATACTTCAGTATCATCTCATATTACTATTTGTCACCATCTGCCACTCGCATGAAAGAAGAGAAGGAGAAAGAGTCTGACTAAAGCCAGAAATGAGGTCAAGTGGTTTGAGAGAAGGATGAATGTGAATACAAAGAAGAAAAGAGCTCCTAAGATCCTTAAAAAAAGAAACTAAAGACAGGAAATAAGGAGGTGGGGATGTCAAGTGAAAGTAATAGATCCTAAAGGGAAAAAGGTGGTGGGGAAGGACGCAGTCAGAGGAGGCGGCTGCTGCACAGGTACAACGGTTGTAGTGAAACTTTTATTTTTGTTGAAGTTGTGATTGAAAGCAATCCTTTTCTTCTTTTTTTGGAATAATTTGTGTTCTGCTAAGGTGTGATTTTTAAGTCATTTCCTCTATAGAGGAAAATGACTTCATTTTTTTGAGGAATGTTTTGTATCAAGTACAGACAGATATGAGTGCAGCTGTCAACATGCAGAAGGAGTGAGATTTTTGCATCCACTGAAAGGGTAAATTCCCTCTCAAATGTGTGTTTTGTTGTTTTTTTCCTATATTTTCCCTCCTGTTAGGCTTATGTGCATGTGTCAATTGTTCTGTATTTGTGATTTTAAATCATGCTTGGCAAAAAAAAAAAAAATATTGGTTTTAATGTCTATTATTTCTAATACCAACAGCAAAGTATCAGATTGATATAACTTGTTTTCCTTTCGGCTTTCCCCTTCAGGGGTTGCCCCTGCTTCCTATCATACACTGTAAAAATTAAACATCATATAAATTAAAAAAAGGTCTGTAATTTGTTTGTAAGTAAACTTCATGAAAGTTTTTAATTTGATGAAAACGAATAATTTTAAATTTAAGAAATCACAGAATTTTTATTCATTGATACAACATTTTGCTTTTTTCAATGTAAGTCGGATTCATATGTTTGGTTTGGCCTTCCTGACACATCCGGGTTTGGGACCAGCCCAATGAGACCCATATTTGGGCCTTGTCGTGCCTACATCATCAGATTAATATCACATTGAAGACAAAATGAAGGGCATGTTTCTTCAAAACAGAAATAATGACAAATTAATCATAGCACACATTAGTGTTAATGTGTCCTGTCCAAAAAAAAAAAAATTGGCTTTTAAAAAAGAAAATAAAAATTAAGAGGAAACACAAAAATCTGAAAATATGCAAAATAAAAGTTTTGACATGAGAACTGAAGGTCATAGTTCAGCTGACCTCTGCTCCATCTCCTCAGAATGAAGGATGCCTCGTGAGCGGCTGCCCCACATCACTTCATCTCAAAACAAAACAAAAGGTAATTTTAATCTGTCCTCAGGATATGAAATGTCAATTTAACATCTGATTCAAAAATGCCTCAAGCCACTTCTGTTCCAAACTTACCCCATTTTAGCATTGATGTACAAGCAAAACCCTAAGGGAATTTTTTAATTTTTATATCATTTTTATGCAGATGACATTCAACTTTACTGGTCATTTAATAAGTCAGAGTTTTTCAAGATTGCACAACTTTTTGATCTGTCTCTCTTCAATTCAAAACAGAGTTTCAAGAAATTCCTTTTAAATTAAGCTAACAGAAAACTGAAAATCTAATTATTGCTCCAAACAAAAAAAACCCCTTTCATCAAACAATACCTTGTTTTTAATGCTTCACTCCTGACCACAACTCAGAAACCTCTGTCTATGAATCTGAGTCTGAGTCTATGAATCTGGACTCTAACTCTGGACTTTTAAGACACTTGGTTACAAATTAGTCAAAAAATATCTCAACATCCAAACTGAGGCCCATTCTGTCTAAATCTGACAGAGAGTTGGTTTTATTTCCTCTCGTTTACATTATTGCAAATATCTTTTTATCTGCCTCAACAAATTGGTGTCGCGTGTCTCTAGCTCGGACATTTAAAATTGATTTTAAAATCTTAGTTATAACTTTTTCAGTCCTCTGGCTCCCAATTATATTGCCTACCTGCTGACTCCCCACATCTCTAATCGATCTATTGAATTTTTGTTTCCCTTTAATCATGCCTTGTAAAGCTCCTTGTGGTTTTTACTTGTGAAACATGCTATATAAATATATTTTTTCTTATCTTTATTTCATAGAATAATAAATTCAGGTGACATAGGGTGAAACCTTCTTTTTTTAAATTGAGATTAATTTTAAAAGAGTTGTCATTGTACAGACACTTTGAGCTTCTGCAAATTTTGACAATAGTTTTTGCTTTTTTGATCCAAAGATACTCAGTTTTGTTGAACACGGGTGATAAAATATTGATGAAGCTTCATATAAATCGAAGTGAAAAGACCTGCATTTCCTAAAATGACCACCAGGTGGGAAATTTCCTGTCGTACACCAGGGGTCTGCATTCTGGGCTCCAGAACCACATGCGACTCTTTTACCCCTCCACACTGGCTCTCTGGCTAAAGTAAAATAAAATAAAAGTCATTTCTAAAAGTAAGGGTTGCTAATTTAGCAATGATTTAATTTATTTTGATTAAGTTTATGGTTGAGGTGAACTTTTAAAGATAAACTGCAATGGTTTTTATATCCCTGCAGACATTATTAGGCCTTATTTGCTCTGCACTTCCTCCAAAATACACAGATTACAAAAACAAGGCACAATTCCCGTTAAAAGTCTGATCTTTCCTGATTGCTGAGTTTATCTTATGACTTATTTATGATCTTGTGCTGCATAATAGTTATTAGCTATTCAGTGAGGAGTGGCTAGAGTTGTGTATTCTTGTCATTTTTGTCTCATGTTGTTTAGGAATACATTTGCTTCACTTGAATCTTACTGTTTGGGAAAGGAAGTCTTTTATTTTGAAAGTAAGTCATATGAGCTTCTGTCAAAAGTAAAATGAGAAGTTTATCTTAATATTTATGTATTTCTTTGTACACAAAAATAAATATAATTCATATTTATTAGAAAAGAAATAACAATGTAATGATGCAAAGTAGTAGAGAAGGATCAAATTGTCCTAAAAGGGTAAAAAAAAAAAAAATACATTTTGCGGCTCCTATTAGATTTTGATCAGTACCAAACAGGCCTAAATGGCACTTTTAATGGCAAAGGTTGCTGACCCCTGTCCTATTGGACTAAATTTCCTCAGAACTGACAAATCTGTATGTTTTTTTTACTTCAATGTCAATGTTGGGGCTCTGTATATAATACAGAACAAATAGAAGCGCTTTAATGTTTTAGACTAAACTGACAGGTTTTTTTAACTAGATTCTGATATATTAGGAGAAAATCATACTCATTATTCAGATCATTTTAATTACTTCCAGATTTTTTTGTTTAAACATTTTACTGATATTTCAATAAATACTTGAATCCTTTTTTTTAATTGATAATTTAGTAAATACTCGAATAAAAAGCTTGTTATTTACTAAAGAGAGTGATTCAGTGTTTTTTTTTTTATTTTATTTTCTTAGTTTTTCTTATTCCTTGTAATTTAAGTGAATTATAAAATAAATGTGTTACATTTTTAAAACATTCTGATTTATGTAAAATATAACATTCTGTCTTGGAAAAGGTTATGGTTTGTTATATCCTCCTGACTACTAGAGGGAGAAATGTCCTATTAATTTTTTTTTTTATTTCACCAAAAATGACAATTCCCAGAGCCCCACCCCTTCACATTTGGTGTTGCTGAAAGATACCAAATTTCCTTTGTTGATACCAAGAGGACTTCATTCAGTTGCATGCGATGTTTGGGAGTTATTTGGCTTTAGAAATTTTCCCTACAAAGGACAAGCGTGTGTTCCTGGTAGTCAGGAGGACAGAAGTTCATTGTAATTTTGTTATTTCAACCTGATTTTAATTATTTTATGTACTTTTCCCCTTTAAAAAATACAGCCAAGACAACTTTGTCATCTCAGACTCCCCAGCGCCCCCATCCAGCCAACCGCAGAAAACCAAACCGGCAGCGGTTGCCCTCTTCTTCTCACCCTCACCCTGCTCCATCCTCCATCCTCCTCTCAGACGCCGCAATGACGCCATGGGGAGGCCTGGCTCTTTCTGACTCCTCGTTTACTCTGATTCCACCAGTTCTTCCTCCAAAACCTCCTCCGCCACATCCAGCCTCTCTCGCTCCCCGGCCAGCATCACCGACTTCTCATCTCAGGAAACCAGAGCAGGACGAAGAAAGCTCGAGCTTTAACTCTGAAATTCCATCTCCGCCCCTGGAGCTTCCTCACAGCAGCTCAGGTACGGCGCTCAAGAGCCAAAGGAGAGAACATCACATTTGTAAGAAAATCTGATATTTTGGTACAAATTTCCTGTGAAATAATAATAAATAGATTTTACATGGAGTCAAAGTGACTTCTGAAAAAATCATACAAATGTCAGGACCTGTTGACATTAGAGTTCAAAGTCTTTTATTTTGGTCTCCGGTCCCTGACAAAGGTTTCTATTGTAACGTAAAATTTAAAAAAAAGCTTGACATTAAACTAAAAATGGTTAAAAGCTTTTAAGGAAATCACCAAAAACTTTTATACACATGTACAAAATCACAATGTTAAAAGAATATAGTGCAGCTCATGCAGGGAAAAGCTGTTTTATGCAAATAATGGAGGTGAACATATTTATTTAGCCTCCTCAGAGCACGTGTCAAAGTCAAGACCCGCGGGGTAATTATAACCGGGCCTCCAGATCCTTTCGTAATATTATTATTATTATTATTATTATTATTATTATTATTATTATTATTATTAACGACACAATGCTATCTTGTATAATTGTGACAGGATCTATTCTGTGGAAAGCAAAATCTTTTTGTATATTAATAAGTTACATTTTTTATATAAAATGACATACGAGAAAAGAAATGTGAATTTTTTTTTCGTTAAACATACACTTCATTTCTAACATGTATCTATAATTTTGACAGAGTATTTTATTATGGAGAGCAAAATATCGAAAGTTATTTAAGATTTTAGCTGATTTATTCTGGAATTACATTCCTGTCTGTTGTTATTAAAATTTAAGTTTAAAAAGTTATGTTTTTAAAGCTGTAAAAGTTTTATCTAGGGTTGTGAAAGTAATAAATCATAATTAATGCTTTCATATTTTGTAACACCCTCATTCGTCCTTTCCAACAGCGTAATAAAACTCTGTCTAAATAAATGTTTTGTTCCGTTTTGGGACAGGACCAACATGAATTTTCCACAATAACAAGCACAGGCGTGGTCTAAAAATTGTGTAAAACTCAGTGGTTCTCCGGGAAAGTCCCGCCCACCAATATCCTAGAAGGCGAGCAGTTCAGAATGGACAGACACGCCTCCACCTGTGAAGTTTCCATTTGAGCCGACATAAAATCCAGCTGGACCAAACTTCTCCCAAAAATATATAATTTAATTATTATTTTTAAAATTATTATTTTTCACAAACACAATAAAAAACATTTTTGAGGAAAAAAAAAGAAAAAAAAAACACAGTTCCAGACACAATTCAAATAGTTAGCAATGCTGGTAGCTGAAGCCACACAGGCAGATTCCAGCCACATAAAAAAGATCACATTATTGATCTGTCAGGTCTGTGATGATCCTCCATCAAAATAAATTGATCATATATGTGGCCCAAAGGAATCTGTGACTTTAGTTTGGATTTTGTTGTGTTTGCATTCAGAAACATGTTCATTAGTTTGTTGGTAAATTTTTATTCTTGTTTTTTTTTTTTTTATTATTTTATAAAATTATAACTAAACTTTCATTCTATGTTGTAAAAACAGGTAAACATTTTTGGAGTGTCTACAGCAGAATGAATCCCATTTTTCCAGACAGAATTTTCTGTTTTTGCATGTGTGATTATAACATAGAGAAATGACAACATAAAGGTATTTATTTTCACAAAGGTGCAGTTTGCTGATTAAAATGATACCAAAAAAGCAAGCAGGTAGTCTTTCAAATTGAAAATACTGAAGTAAATTCAAAAGTTAAAAGGTTAACAATAAATGTTCGAAATGCCATTTTAATGTCATTTTATATTGTGCTTATTTGCACATAATAAGCTGCTGGCAAATACAGTTACAAAAAAAAAAGAACTGCGATTAATCGCAACTAATCTTTTCCAGATTTGCGATTAATTGCTTATTTTTATCCAATTGATTCCCAGCTCTAGTGCTAACAATTTCGTCTTTTCGTGTGTTCAATAAGTGTTTGTCCAGTTTTTGATTTTGGCCCTTTGTGTGATTGAGTTTGACACCCCTCCCATAATTTCATAGATGACAAATATTATATCTGGCCAGATTCTAGTGACTGAGCATAAAACCAAGCTGATGTACTATTTTAAATGAATGAACCAACCTGTGCTCTGTTCTTTTCCTTTTCACTTGTCTTTCTTTCATTTTGTTCGTATAAAAACAGTACATTGTTAAAGTTTAAATCTGTACTTCATAAACTCTGCTGTATGAAAAGCTTGCAAAGTAAAACATTACCGTGTTCCAGTTTCTGCAACTTCATAGTGACTCTACTAAATGATGGATGTGTGATAAAACATCGAGGTGTTTTCCTGTGAAGCTGGACTGAATGACGGTTCAAATCTCTCCAGAAGTTAAACACTGCTGGAGCTTCTGTACATGAGGTACTCGGCAGGACTTCAAGACTATCAGATTTATGAATGGAAACAACATGGCTTGAAGATGAACTTTGACCCAACAGTGGAGTATCCCAACTGCTCTGACTTGTTTACTCAGCTCTGCTAGCGCTGTCTTATGAGGATGTGTCACACAATTCTCACATTTGTCCACGTTTGTAATTTTGGATTTTCATGACACATGCATGATTTAAGTAATTCATAGGAGTTTATAGTATTTGTCATTCGTCAATGTCTGCTTATGAGTCTTTAATTGAATTTGGTTTTGAGCTAATTTACATTTTTGGTCCATTGAGAATTACACAGTTTATTTAATGTAGTTTTAATACTCAAATATTACGTACTACATATATTACGTCTGCAAATTTGTGGCATTCCAGGACCGTTCCACGTATGTCTTACAGTCTTTTTTCATGCCACCAATATAACTTTTATATTGAGCACATATTATGTTAAAATTACATAATTGACACACAAATCACTGATGAATCGAATACAAACCACACAATAATCCTGCACGGCGGGTCACTGGAGAGGACTGGTACGGCGGTCATTAACTTATCACCCATGGCAAAAACAAAAAAAGCTCTAGCAGAAGTGCTGGTCGACCGTAGCGGAAAAATGCGCTTCTGGTGTGAACCGCAGAGCAGAGCGGAAGCCGCACGACTCCGCTATTCGCCGCTCTGCGCCAGTGTGAACCCGGCGTAAGAATACTCCCACGAGCGCGCAGGTGTGGAGGAACAGGCATGGAGACTGTCCTGCGCACATGGAATGTTCATTGCGCACATGGAGTATGCTCCTCAGAGACTTTTGGCAGAAATTGAATGCGTCGGGTGCTGACTATGGTGCTGACACGATATGATTTCTGCTCAGTGCTCTGAAAGCCAAAGGGAAGAAATTCAGTGAAGTGCAGGATTACGAGTTCTTTGGGTGATTTCGTCGTACTCCTTCTGTGGGTTTCACGTGATTTATTTGTGACAAATCTGTGAAATTTTCACACAACTTTTCTCTTTTTGTTCCACGTATATCCATCACTATGACCGATTCTCATCTGTGCATTAAATGTTCGTGCATGAGTGTGACACAGCCTTAAACAAGGTCTTCTCAATTGTGCCATTATGTCAAAAGTCTGACTAGACTGAAGTTAAAAGACTCTTCTTCCAAGAATAATTGTCTCGTTTCCAGTCTTGCGAGAAAAATATTCTTATTAAGAATGTTTTTAACAACAAAACAATCTGCGTTTAAGAAAAACATGCATTGTTGACTACAATTATTTTCTTAATATAAAAATTCTTGGACCAATCGGAGTCAAAAATTATTACCCAATTGGCAATGAGACAAGATTTTTTTTCTTTCCCCATTGGAGTACGAAAAATTATCTTTCCAATAATTATTATTTTAAGAAAACAATCCTTGTCAGATTATGTTGCTATCCAATAAGTTCGTTCCTAAGATTATTTTTCTTGCAAGACAAAAAAATGTTTTTTCTGGAGACAAGCTTTTTCTTTTTTACTTTCTTAAGATACAGTTTTTGCAGTTGTTTGTTGGAAAGGGTTTAATCACAGCAGTTTTGAAGGCTGACTAAATAAAGCTGTTTATAGTTTGCATTTTCTTTAAATTAGGAAAAAGATTTGCAGACAGGGAAAGAAAATTAGCTTTACCAAGAGTTCTTATTTTAATGAAAATTTCTAGTCACAAAGAAACGTTTTCTCAAACTAAGATTATTTTGCCATTATTTTGATTGTAAAGCTGATAATAATTTTTTTTTTAAACAAGGGTCTTTTTATTTTCTTAATGCTCCTTATAGTTAAAAGATTAAATCTAGCAAATCTTGACATTTTAATCAGATCGTTTCCCTGGTTGATGTGAAAGCTAGACTGTAATTTAAATGTTTTCTCTTTAAAAGAAAAAAACACTTCTAAAAGTAGATATGTAACAGATATTTTGTAACACCTCGGTTTCTTTTATATTCTTTCCTGTTTAGGATCAACAGAACACAGAGGGCTTCAAACAAGGAGGAGGGTTCTTCCGCAGCGCTGGGCTCCTCGCCCGACCCGTCTCCCACCACTGCATCCCATCACCAACCTCAGCTTTTCTAGAAGCTTCACCTTCTCCTTCTTTGAGCTCCCACTGCACCAGTCCCCTCGCTGCCGAGCCGAGCACGTCAAAAACCTCTTTCTGCTTTTGAAGAAGATCCACTACTAAAACCCTCTATGGTTCAAGAAACATGTAATATTTAAAAAAACCCGTTTCATGCAGGTGAAACAATAGTGGTGCGTAAAGCGAAACAGGTTTCCTTTGGTGTGCATGAGTAAGATATCAAGTATGTGTTTCATGTTGTAATTTGTCCTTAACATGTTTAACAGTTATGTGTCTTCAATACAAAAAAGAAATAGCCCAAAAATAGGAAAATTACACTAACCATAAGAAAAATAATCTCTAGAAAAGTACTAATATTATCTGCAATGCAACAAGAAATCCTAGAATTAGATATTTAAATCTAAAAACAAGATTCAAAAAGGGAAAACTGTTCAAATTGAAAGTTATACAGCCCAATAATTAATATTTTTTTGCTTGTTCTAATCAAATGTTTTTGTATTTTTTTAGTTTGTATGGCTTGCTCTGCCAGACCCGTGCAGAACCAGTTTTCCAGTAACCACCGTACTCCAGCTCCATGGCAATTTTCCTTTATGTCAAATCAAAACAATAATAAAGATAACACAATAGTTAGTTGAAGGAATAACAAAAAAAAAAGAAAAAAAACTGCTGTTCTTTTATGTATCCCCTCTCAGATAAATGCTGGAAGTTTCAAGCAGCGCCAATAGCTTGAAACAGAATAAAACTTAATAGACAAAAGTCAGTTATACATTTTCATTGTGAAGCATTTCCGTTTTAATGTGACTTTTGTCGTTGTGTCATGGCTTTTGTAGTCGTGTTTTAGCTTTTGTCGTTGTGCTTCGACTTTTGTCGTCATGCTTCATTTTTTGCCACCATTCTTCAGCTTTTGTCGTCCTGCTTCATTTTTGTCATAATGCTTCAGCTTTTGCCACCGTGCTTCAGCTTTTGTCGTCCTGCTTCATTTTTTGTCATCCTGCTTCATTTTTTGTCGTTGTGCTTCGGCTTTTGTCATAGTGCTTCAGCTTTTGTCGTCCTGCTTCATTTTTTGTTGTTGTGCTTTGGCTTTTGTTGCTCTGTTTTAGCTTTTGTCGTCATGCTTCAGCTTTTGTCGCTGTGCTTCATCTTTTGTCGTTGTGCTTTGACTTTTGAGATAATGCTTCAGCTTCTGTAGTCATGTTTCAACTTTTGTTGTCATGCTTCAGCTTTTGTAGTCATGGTTCAGTTTTTGTCATAGTGCTTCGGTTTTTGTTTTCATGTTTCAGCTTTTGTCATTGTTCTTCAGCATTTGTTGCTGTGTTGTGGCCTTTGCATTTATGTGAGCCGTGTCAGCATCCATACATTTTGACTAAAGTGTCAAAAATAAAATAAAGAGTGTAATTAATGTAAATGAATCATTTTAGGACTAAATGTGAACAAAATGAGATTACAGTCTTAGTTCAGGTTGTCCCCTTCTTAGAAGTCTTTAAAACAGCTGTGCTTACAGTTAATAACTAAGTTTACTTGAGGTTTTATCTGCGTCATGAACCAATTATGTTTAATAAAATGTACTTAGATGTAAACATTTCTTAAATCAAGAATTTTTTTGTCTAAAATCAAGTTTTTCTATCCTCATGAATATGGAGCAAAAAGATTTGGACACATTTTACTGATAATTTCCTTATTTCTTAATGAGACAAATCTTGACTGTGCAGATTTTGAGAGAAGATTCTTAGAGCAAAGATTAGCTAAAGCAACTTAAAGCCCGGTATAACATTTTAAAAGTCCAAAAGTTTCAAATCTTTTCATGGATCACTTTGTTTGAAGTGTTTGTTTTGTCTCGTCTTTGCATTTATGGTTTTTGACATCATGCACACGCATATTTTAAAGCTGGGTTAATATAACAGAGATATTTAGAGGTGTTGTATGCGCTGCTATAGGAGAATGGGGGTTATAAACCGTATTAGACGGGCAGAGTTCAAGGCTGTTTTCCTTCATTTGTGCACGTGAGTGTGTGTGTAGCTGCTTGTCCCCCACATGTTCACCTGCCACACCTGCTGTTTTGAACTGCTATCTTTGTTCCTGATTAACTTGTTCCTCGTTGTGCGACTTCATGCACACACAAAGAAAAGTCAGGGTCAGAGTCGTTCAACAAGTATCCAGTGAACAAAGTATTTTAGAAGGATCCACTGTGAGCTTCTGAGCATGCTGCTAGGATGCTCAGGTTCTAGGAGGAACCAGGGCTGCTCCCCGTCCCATCATGACTCCCTCCTTCCATCAGACAAAACACTCGAGTAGATCGGATGCCAAATCAGTGTTGGGATCCCTCACCTCCTTTAGGGTAAGGAAGCATCAGCACAGATAAGAGTCACTCACAGAGCTCAGAAAGAGTCGTATCTGCCTCTCACATCACATTTTATAGTATTTTGATTTTTTCTTTGAATTGTAACTAAAGTTAAAATAAGTATCTAGTTTGAAAACGTGATGTAAATGTATGGTCACTTTGTTTAAAAAAATCACCAATTTCACTTTTTAGGTGAATAATTAGGTTAGACAAAATAATTAGACTTATGGGGCATTAAAGTATAACCAAACAGGGAAGTTGGAGGCTGACTCCACCCACAGCCGAAATGTGAAAATCCAGTCAGGGGTGTCCAACTCATTACCACAGGGGGCCACGGGAAAAACCTTTATTGAACACTCTAAAACTGCATTTTTAAAACTTTAAAACCATAACTTTTAAATTGCTAAAAATAAAAACAGGCATGAATTTTATTCCAGAATAAATCAGCTTAAACCTTAAATAACTTTCTAAACTTTTCTCTCCATAAAACTATATTTTGTCAAAATTATACAAGTTAGAAATAAGCACACGATAATAATAAAATTACCTGGAGGTCCGGACATGATTACCCAGAGGGCCGGATCCGGCCCCCGCGCCTTGACTTTGACACATGTGCTTTAAAAGATCAAATCTGGGTGTTTTTACTTCAGAATATGATATCACTTGAAGTTCAGGTCAAAGATTGTGTTACATGGTGACAAACAACAGTTATATTTTGATAATTTTTTGCAGCTCAATAAGGTTTTTTAGTTTAATGTTAAAGGGAAATAAAATAAGTAAATCAAGAATTTACTCCTGTCTGTACAGAATGGAAGCTCCTCCCAAAAGATTTTAAATAAATCTGTTTTGGTTATGGAAAAATATAAGAACAGAATAAAGGTTTTAAAGATCTTATTGCAACTGGACTCTACTTTTTGTTCTTTCTTCAGAATGACTGCTACAGATTTAATAGGATCCAAATGTGATTTAGAGTCATACTTGAACAGCTCCTAATTTAATAAAGAGGATTATTTTTCCCCGTTTCTGCTCAAAGTGATTAGCTGATTAAATCAAACTGAAAGGAACTGCAGTGTTTGGTGCTGCCAGCATGAAAGAACGTTTCTCCAGCACCAGTTTTTGCAGCATCTTTTTTTGTCCTCACCTCTTTTCCAACTGCATTCAGAATCCAGTCATGAACGATTTTGACTCAAAGCACTTGATTCTGGGGAGAGATGCATGAAGGAACAGAGCACCAGATAAAGAAAATCAATTTAATTCTAAATTAGGCTAATTTCTATCATATTTAACATCCTCAAACAAAATAATTAAACATTAATCTAAAGATCTCAGTTAGAAATGCAGATAAAAAAATGATATTTTCTCAGTTTTGCAGCTGTCAACATAAAGGTAATGTGGGCGTGTCTTCCTGCATGATGGTTGGAAATGTACATTATAGAACAAATGTTCAAAATAAGATTCTAAAAAAATTAAAAAGCATATTAAATTAAAGTCTATCAGTGATTTGTGTGCACATAAATTTAATTAGATAATACCGCTGCGCTCGTGTTTGGGGCGTCTGTAGTTTGTAGTCTTTCTGCACCTCTCTGACCTCTTTTATTGACTGTTTTCCATAAATGTACTGATCAATAAAAATCCCTCTTACTTCTGAGATGTGTGAGCTCAATCTTTTAATGATTTTATCTCTTCAGTTGATCAGAGTGGAGGCAGTTCTAACATATGAAGCTTAAGTGTCTGAAGTTCATCCGAACAAATGATGTTTGTCAGCTTTGAATGAATAAAGCTGCATCTAAAAGCGACTTGAGAAATGTATTGGTGTAACGATTCATATCGATGAATCAATTTATGTTTTTATGATCCAACCAGATCGGTCTGTCTGACGTAGGTGGTTGATCAAATAGAGGTGGGAATCTTGATTTGATTAAGAATCAGGAGGCAACAGTTCGATTATGAAACAATATCAATGCAGCATTTTAGCTATTAGTCTTCGGTTATTAAATGAGCAGTTATTATGAGGTCTAAATCTGTGAGTGTCACACATCGATACTATCCTGCCAGTTTTCACAAAGCTGACATGACTTCAGCAGTGCTGGGATGACCTTTTTAGTGAAGAAGTGCCAGGAGAAGATGTTTGGAGCAACGTTTGGGAGCCCTCATTCTCCACCACCAGTGATGGGTCATGCTAGAAAACTTTGATTCTACAAATCACTGCCTGATAGCCAGTTTGAAAGAGTCTACTTTCAAATGATGGGAGCCGATTCTTTACTTTTTTTTTTTTTGTCTGCTGGTTCATACTTAATACAATTTGCAATCACCCATACATCAATGCTACAGATGTGATCTGTGTTGAAATTTGAGTGTCGGACGCAGCGCGTTGGTTTGGCAGATGCACATGTTAAAATATCTGAGCATTGGTTGCATCAATCAACTCAGCTTTGAGCATTTGATGCGTTCAGTGACTCTGGAGTACACGGCGGATCAATTCAAGATCCAAGATCTTTTTTTATTTATTTATTTTTTTCCACCATTTATTAGCCTGCAAATTTGCTCCAGTCTTTCCATAGCTCAGTACCTTAATACCTTAATAATCTGCAAATGCTTTTCCTAAGAGAGAAATTCATAAAACTGTCTAGAATTTGTTGTACTCTTAGCTCCTCCAAATATTCTAAACCAACTCTCCAGCTGCATGTTAAAGCATGACATTCTGCTTTAGCGTGTGCATCTACATGCGTGTGTTTGTGTCTGACAGGTACTTTTGCCGTCTCGGCCATCACGATTGGCTCTGTGACAGCTAACGTGGAGTTGCCTAGCAACAAAGATGAAGAAAGTCAGTTCCCTTCTTGGAGCGGATGAACAAGTCACCTTCCTTTGTGGTCTCAGACAGGTACCAGATCAAACACAATCAAATTTGCTTTCCAACCACCTGAAATCCATCTTGTTCCGCTGCTTCCATCGTGGAATTGAACCAGCAAACAGTTACCTTAGTCTTTGATGATTTCATCACACATCCTCCTGTTTTTTTTAATACTTAAAGTCTCCTCCGGCTTTAATTTTTTATTTTTAAGTGCAATCAATTATCTAAACTACTTTATTTATAGACAGAATAAATTCTATTCATTTAGAATGTCTGGGTGCCGTTTTATAATTTAAAGACACGGTTGGGTTCAAACGAAGCATTCACTTGTTGAGCAACAAAATTGTTCCCCTTTTTTGGCTTTCCGTGTGTGTATGTGTTGCTGTTGTTCCTGCTGCAGGGCAGCTTTGTGTGTCATTGGCTGTTTGTGTAATTAGAGACTGCAGCACAGCAGCGTCTCTGCCTGTAATCATGCTGCAGCTTCCACTCATGACTGGGATTCCTCCAGACGTGCTGGACCGCTGGTCTTTTTTGTTCCCGATCATCATTGTCTCTATCCAATGTGCTCAGATCCAAAAATATGTCATAATTTTGACGCTTCATTGCTGCTCTCTTAGGGTAATGTGGTCGAAGCATCACCTCTCAGTAAAAATAAGTCAACGATTTATAATTTGGTTTCATCTCGTAACACAAACAGTAGATAAATTAGTTAGTGGTCTCTTTGTTAATATTGTAAAGTGCTCATAAAAGCTGTTTTTCTTTTAGATTTATTTAAAAACTGAGAGAAATTCTCTAAATAAAGCACACTTATATGTTTTAAATATTTAGTTTTAGTGTGTTCAACAAATGTTTATCCTGTTCAGCCCACAACCTAATTTGGGTTTTGGATTGTTGCCCCCTGTGTGATTGAGGGATCGGAAAAATAAGTTTTTTTTAAACTTAATTTTTTCACATCAGGATTACTCAAATCACCCAAATAAAAAAATGTGTTTTTTGTGTTTTTAATATGTACTTGTGGTATTTTTCTGATGACATATGAAAAGAATCTCAAGAAAATTAAGATTAAAATAGAATTTCTTTATCCAAATCAATTGAATCAGGAGCAGACAAAAAAATTCAGATTGAATAAGGTCATATTGTGAAAATATTCTAGGCGGGCCACATTGTTCCTGCTCCACTCCTGATGCTTCCTCGAGTAAACAACTAGATCCACGGTTGTCTTTGCACTCCTCATCCAAGCTGGCATCTGGCTCAAAACCGTACGACTGGATAGCTCTAATATTTCTCAAAATTTTTGGTGCGCGGGTAATGCTATGTTGAGGGTGTAAGGGGCTGTAAGCTAGCAGGAGAGTGTTTAAACAAATGGGGATGGGCTTACACCGCGCCACAACTCAGAGGCAAAAACCGAATAAACTCCTGCAGAAATTATGTTCCAGAAAACAACAGATTTTGTTTTAATTTTGGCTGAAAATGTCATCATGATGACTAAAAGGCCTCTGGAAAAACTTTTACAATCGATCAAAAGATGATTGGTGTTGGACTATGAAGTTTCCCGTTCTCATTTCATTTTTGT
The DNA here is from genome assembly GCA_003999625.1 of Oryzias javanicus. NCBI lineage: Eukaryota > Metazoa > Chordata > Actinopteri > Beloniformes > Adrianichthyidae > Oryzias > Oryzias javanicus. Next base: position 7,832,106 of record CM012443.1, read on the forward strand.
AACCATAAAAGGTTTGTTGCTTTTTTAATTTCTTTTTTTTTTTTTTTTTACTTTATTTTTATCATTTTGTGTTTTTTTATGTTTCTGCTTAGTCTTCTACAGTCTCAGAAACTGCAGGTTTCCCATGTCAAACGACTCCCAACTGTTTGCCGTTTAACCGTTAGGCCTCACCCTGTGAAAGAGATTGGTTTTCCGTTTTTGTCTCTGTCAGGTTTTCTGTTGGGTCACTCGTCTGGCTCGCCCACATTTTTTCAAGATGTTGTCATGTTACAGTCTTGGTTCTGTATGTTTCTGTTCTGTCATGCCTTCAGTTACTTTTAGGTACTTCCATATCCAAAAGAAATCTGGCATGAAAAACAGAATAAATATATAAAAAAAAGCACTGTTTGCACTTCTGATCATCAATAAAACTTCTAAATATTTACTGCTCAATCTCAGCCAGAAAGATGACTTTAAAATGGTCAGTTTGAAAACCAAAACTGCTGTTTTTACCCTAAATTGAAAATGAATGCAGTAATCCTGTTTGTTAGAACTGTTCTGTGGTTTATGAAAAACTGCAAGATTTGGGGCTTTGCCAGTAAAGGTCCCAAATACAACACAAACAGAACACAGACACGCACAATAGACTCATGTCCATAAGATGATCCCAGATGGGCAGATGCCACAGTGATGAGCTAACTAATGAGTCATAGTTATATAATACTCTGTTTTTATCTCCCAAATCCCCACATGAAGCTGATTAATCATCATTGTCTTTAGGGCTGGTGACAATAAAATAAAAATATGTTGTTTAATAAAAAAAAAAAGGAAGATGTTGAGTTTTTATGTGGTTCAAGCCAATTAAGTTCATCTGATGTGTTTTCTGAAGTCAGATCCAAGGCTAAAGAACTTTTTATTACAATTCTTTCAGTTCATATTATAGGTCAAAGTTTATTATGTAATGGTTGGACAATTCAATAATTTCCGTAAACTGGCCAATAACTTCAGCAATAAACCTGGAGCTGGTTTTATTAAGTACACATGAGTACTACTTCTTCAGAACAAGTTTTAAAATTTTAGGTTCACAATATATAAATAGTATAGGTATACTGCCTCACTTTTACCATAGATGAAATATACTTCTAACACATTTAAATACTACTTTTTGTTTAGGGTAGATTACGAGTTTTTAATGTGCTTTTTTTTTTTTTTTTTTTGATAAAGCAAACACCTTAACTGTTTAATAGAGGAGTTGATTTTTTTTTTTTTTTTCATTTTTCAAATGAAATGCAGATAATATTGTGCTCATTGTTTTTTCAACCATAGAGCATCTTCAGCACCATCCTGTGAGTCCAGATGGACCTGACTGGACAGAATGGAGTCCAAGAGATGGGACACATACCCAGTAGGTCAGTAGAACTGGGTTATTCTGTTTAGCTTAGTCAATTCACAAGCAGAGTTTTTTTTTACTTTTTTTTTTTTGCAAAAATATATTCAAATCAGTGCCAAATGTATCTAATCTGCATACATTCTGGAGTATTATTATTACAATCCATGTTTTTTCCCAACCAAAATATAAAGTAAATAATCAATCCACTGCCTAATCATTATATTACAGATGGTAAATCAAGGATTTTCTGACTTCCTTATTATCTGTCCAAGCCCAAAAACATTTCCTTCTAGTTCTGTCAGTACCTTTGATTGATTTTAGTTTCCTCTTAGTGATAAGCTCAGTGTTCTCCCACAGACTTGATCATGAAGAGGACTATAGTCTAGCGAAGACTTGAAGTGAAAACACATTTTGACCTCTGGTTCTAAAAAAAAATCAGCTGTTTTCAAAAGTCTCAACATATATATATATTTTTAATTGTCAAGGCATTCCCGGTGGTCTTTTAACTATTATTATAAGGTTTTTAGCCAACCTTTAAAAAACTGTAGTTTTCTAGGACATAGTTTCAGCAGAGCAGCAGGAGTTCATTAAAAATGTACCTCTGAGTTGTGGGCGGGACTGGAAGTCAGGCTTGTTGATTCCTGTTTGTAGGTAACGATTACGATCTTTTCAACCTTAATTTTTAATTTGCTCTTGAATTACTGCAATTTCAATAAAAATTATTCAGTCTCAGGACTTGGCCTTCCAGTTCCACCTCTGACCACCAGAGGGAGCCATCGCCTGAATATTGACTTCCTCATTCTCTTCCTCACTCCATATCCCATCAGTCAGTGCTCTCCCCTCCATTTTACCTTCAGCTGCTTCTCATCAGCCTCATCGGTATCATTCTATATATATCCTCTCTAGACTCTGTTTTGTGTGAAGCGTTGTCTTGTTTATAAGATCGTCTGAGTGGTTACACTGTTGTTTGCCCTCTCGTTTTTGACCATTTCCAATCTCCTCGTCTCCTGTCTCGCTCCATGTTTGTGACTCCTGCCTGGTTTTTGGTTGACGCTCTTGCCCTTGCCTGTTTTTGGTCGCTATTAAACGTACCTGCAGCACATGAATCCAAACACCTCAGAGTCATTGTTATATGAAACGCTTTTTCAATCTTAATGTTGTTTATGTATTCCCCCCACCATGAGAAACACTCAACAAGAACATGTTAAAAACACCAAAACTTGCCATTTTCATCAGAGTGGGACTTTAATTAATTGAAGCTATAATATTTTTATATTTAAACTCTTGGATGACAGGTCTGGTGTGTCCGCGGCTAACTTTAACTGTATTGGTGGAGATCATTAGGTGTTGCAGTTAATCTGTCTGAATTTAGGGGCAAACTACGATTAAATATTAATCTAGAGAAAAATACTGTATTGAGATTCCCTTATGTTTTATTTTCCCAGTAATGCTGGTTTCTAACCATTGATGACGCTCCACATATACATAGACTTTTGTTTAGGTGCAGTAAGTTGTTCTGCATTCAAATGGTGTTGAAAGATTTGTTGGTTTTCTGGCGTTCATGTGTTTCTGAGTCAGACCCTATGGTCAGACCTTCATTTTCCCGGTCATTCCAGCACCACATGCACTCAGTATTTCTCTAATAAGGCCGGATCCAAATTTTTCCCTTATCCCCACAGCTACCCTTACACAAACAGAGAAATATGGAAATATAGTGTCTCATAATTTGGACGTCACTCTCACTAAATGATATCATCAACAGTCGCCGGTCATCTATGTTACCACGTAGATGCCAGTGCTTGAAAATATATAACAAAATCAGTTTTATAACTTTAAAAGCAAAAAGTCATTAGTTACATTTACATGAAGACTTCTGTGCTTCAGAATTCACCCGCGGGAAGAAATGTGTCTTTCCTCCGCGGCACAACACGCCGTGGAAGGAATACAGAGCCCTCCGCCGCAAGGGTTTCCCCTCAAAGAAACTATTACAGTCACCCTTTCCTTTCAAATGTCCCTACGATTGGAGGGGTGGGGAGAGAATTTGGATTCAGAAAAAAAATTTACAGTTTTGAAATAAAAATTTCTAAATGTTCTGTTTTATACATATATATATATATATATATATATATATATATATATATATATATATATATATATATATATATATATTCAATCAAAACTGAAAATGAGTTTTTTCTCTTCAACCATTAAAAACAAGATGATACCGATTTTGTAGTTTCCTAACAAAAGACAGTTCATTTAGGTTTTTAAATGTGTTTGTTTGTCTCATATGAATGTTTCAGTTTTATTTCTGCTGTATCAGGCAGAACAAGCTGTCATTGTTCTGGAGAGCCTTCAGGGGATACTGGCTCAGTTCAGAGATGTGTCTGGAAGTCTGACGGATTAGACCTGGTCCACTTCCCTTCTGCACACAAACAGGGTTATGTCAGCCGTCAGTTTCAGACTTTCATTCTGGCTTTTATCTTTCCCTAGTGTCCCAGTGGATGTGGGTGTGACGGGTTTCCTCTCCTTCGTCTTCTGAGGGCCATGACGGCCATGTTTCCTGCAGACTCTTGTGTGCAGAACGCTAAATTTAAGACAAGGATTTCTCAAAATGGAGTCAAAGCTTCATAAAGTTTTGTGAATAAAACCTTTCCATCCTTCAACAGATGCTGATGTTGGAATTGAAAGAAACATGATTTTCATATCATTTAATTAATCAGATAATCAGCTTTTAGCTATAACCATCTGTGACGGAAACGGATTAGGTTGTAGACTTGAAGGCAAAATGTTGTATTATTATTTTAGGATTGCTCGTACAGCGTTTGTAGTTGTAAAAGCATGATACATTTTTGGTTACTCTTTTTAGAGCATAAGAGAAGCTATGTATTCAAATTGTTGGTAGTAAATTGATACAACTCAAGATACTTGTGTGAAATTTTTGCATCTAAAGAAGTTGCTGACATGTGTGTCCCTGTTCCAGGAGGGGAGCAGAGGTACACGGCGGAGCTCTCCGGAGGGGGAGCACCTGTCAACTGACCCTTTCCTCTCTCTGTGCCCCAACATGGAGAAATGGCATCAGCTGACTCAGAAGCGGACATAAAAAGCCAAAATATGCTGAAGAAGATAATCCCCAAGGATAATTAACTTCCTGGGCAGGTGTTTATTATTTACTCTCCTGGTTTTAAAGCGCAGAGAGACAGAGGGACACTCCACGGAAGCTCCGCGCTAAAACTAGTGGGCCGGTGATTATTGATGACATCATCGGACGAAAGTCACGTCCAAAATATTAGACACTATTTTTTCATCTCTCTATGTTTAGAGGGATAAATGAAGGGAAAAGGGAAGAATTCGGATTAGCTTCAAGTACAGAAATTCCATGCAGTTCCTGAATGCACCTTGTGCTTCTGCGAATGTGACTATTAATCCAATCTAATAAATCTGAATTAAAAGTCATCATGTTAAAAGCACTGAAAAATATACAGTATTTGCATTGGAGTGGGTCTTTAAGAAGAAAAGTTCACCGTGAAAGTCTACCTGAGAAATAAATGTTTCTTTAAAGTCCCCTTTTTAGTTTTTAGCATGTATGTGTGGCATTTTTCATATGAAAGAGAAAAAATGTAGTAAGAAATCATTTCGTTTTTGCATTTCTGAGAATTTGTCCTTTTAAATCAAACTGTCTCAGAAAATCTCTGTTTGAAATTATGAGTAGTTACTACGTCTCTATTGCTCCACTGCACATGCGCTAACCTCCACGTCTGTCCCATTGCGTGCCGAGCTCAGGTTCCAGAGAAGAGAAGAGAATCTTCCCGTTGACTGCGGGCAAATGAGCCGCCAATTGCATTTCCGTGATCAAATTAGCCGTCACTGTTTTGGGGGGGTGTTCAGAGCAGCTCCCCTCAGCTCCAGAAGCTTCAGATCAACATGAAATATAGCTTTTTAAGACATTTAGGTTGTGGGATTTTGGTTAAAAACTTAATAATCATAATTAAAACACTACTGAGAAAGTTTTTTTTAATAAAAAAAAAAATGGTCATAGAGAAACTTTAATCTTGTTTTACGGACAGAAATAAGCCATGAGCAGATTCATAATTAGAAGCATGTTGTTGAAAGGCAAATAGCTGACACTGCTGAGACTTTGATGATTGTAAGAAACCTTATCACTTGACTCTTGATTATCCAAAGGGATTCTAGTCCAACTAACAAGCCTCATTAGTGAGAAACATAGCGAGTAATGAATTCTCCACAGCCTGTCTTGTATCAGCATGAAACACTCCATCATTCAAGCAGCATCGGCATGAAAATATGAGTTCCCTGTTAGAGAAATATCTTTATTTTACTGCATCATAGAAAAAAAAAACAGATTTCTGTCCATTCTTATTTCAGTTGCTGCATCTTTTTCATTTAAAAGGCAAAGAAAGTTATTTTATAAATTGGCATCAATAAACCAGCAACTGAGTGGTTCTGTATTGCATTCAAAACAAATTAAAAATAAGACTGGCTGAACCCTCCCATCTGTCCCACATCAAAACACCAAACTATCACCAAAGACAGTCTGTCTGGGCTCAGAGGATCAGTGAGATCCTGTCAACCTTTCTGTTTCCTCCAGTTTGCTCCTCCTCAGTCTGTTCGGCTGGCGGCGGCGGCACAGCTTCTCTCTGAACAGTTTGTTCGGAGCATCATCCTTTAATGATGCCCCAAACAGTTGGTTTCTCTGTAGGTTGATTTCTCTCTGAATTGGCTCAGAACTTATTCTTTCTAGTTTTTTTTAATGATCTCTCACACCTCACAGATTATTTAATTGAAATATCATTTTTTGTGTCTGTGGATCAAGATGTGGTTTATAAAAATGCCAATCCTCTTCAGTCCGGCATTCACATATTTTGGAGGAAGAACAGGTTTCTATTTCTCTGATCTTGTGTTGAGTGGAAACTCAAATGTGTGTCACTGCAAAGAGCAGCTAAAAGCTCAAAGTTGCTCTGAGATCATAATAAAGAAAAAAAAAATGAAAGTGATGCACATTTAAGTATTTTACAGTCCCCATTTTCAAAAATAGTTCTCTTAGTTAATACTGATGTACAAAAGTCCATATATGTGTTTGAAAATGTCACTATGTGTGTGCTGCATCTAAAATTTACTTATTTTTGCAACTAAGTCATCGGACTAGGATGCATTTAGTCCACAGTAAATTATCTGTTGTATTTAGTGGATTCCATAAACTGTATTTGTGAAAGATTCTACAATACTTAGGGAAAACTGAGGAATAATATTTAAAATGTTTCAAGGTTTTCAGGAAATTTAACATAAGCTTTTATTTTGAAATAGCAACCTTTCTAAACAATGCATTTCAAGGGGAACCAGTGCAACAACAATGGCGAGCATGACTGAAGCTATCCAGCCGTACAGTTTTGAGCCAGACGCCAGCTCAAACGAGGAAAACGAAGAAGTCTGCATGTGGATGCATCAGAATGGAGCGGAGCAGTTATATTGTTGTTATATTACACTCATTTTCAAACAAGATCTTTTTTAACTGCTCCTGATTCACAAAGATTTGAATAGAGAAATACTCAAAAAAGCAGAGTAGCCTTAGTCCTTTATCATAAGAAAAACAATGCAAAAACATGTTAAAAACAAAAAACATTAGACTGGGACTTAAATTAATCAAAAACTGGTAAACTCCAGCAGTATAAGAGAGTGTTGTTTGACTTTGATTCCTTGATGTGACATTAACATTTTATGTCACACTTTGTCACACCTTTGTTTCAATGTACAGAAGTTTTTTGTTTGTTTTTTTTTTCATCAAGCCAACACTCCGATCTCCTCAGCAACATTCATAAACTCATCATCCAAGATGTCTAATTGTAAGACTAGCAATTCTAAATGGTGGTGGTTTATTTTGACATCTTTGTCTTTGTTGATTCAAAATTCAAAATAATTCATTCTTCACCTTTTGCTTACATCTATACTTGAATGAAAAATCCACTTGTATGATGTACAGAATGTAATCTTTTGTGTTTGAAGATGAACTTGGTGGTCAAAACTTTTAGGGAGTTTCTGGTATCGAGCTCAGGTTTCTTTTACGCTTCTCCTCTTCTAGACTTCCACAGACGTATCTTCAGCTTCTTTCTCTCATCCACTCACACTCAGCAGGTCTCCACTGTTTTTTCAGCTCGTGTTTCCACAGGTCAATTTCCCATCCCACCTTCACGTACTCTGGCTCAGTGTGATTTCTTCATCACTTTCTGCTCTTGGGACAAAACAAATATTTTTCTACTTAAAGTTTTATTGTTTTTGCAATAAAGTAGAACAGCAGTGCTTTTATTTTCCATCTTCATTCACAGAGAAAAGTCGAACTTGTGTTATTACTCCAGGTTTTGTGTCAGTCATTCCTGCTCCCGTCTCTTCCCATCCGTCCACCATGCTGTCCACCATGCTGTCCAGCGCTCTGTCTGCGTCTGTGGAGGTAAACACTCTGAAACACTCTGAGAAGTTTGCTGACACAACAGAAGACCAGTTCTAAAACTAGCAATGAGTTAACTAATGCTTCTATGTTAACTCGTCAATCAGTTTCTTGTGAGAGTTTAATAAATGATCAGTAGTCTGGTTCACTATAAGAGTAAGTGGGCTAATCGTTCGTAATGAGTCAGCATTAAAAGAAGATACAATTCATCTTAAATATACAAAAAGTGTTCCTAATGGAAAGGACATGACAAAATAATTACTTTAATTATTACTCTGTCGTAAAAAAGATATCTGATCTGATTATTGGTGAAAACTCTTGGTTTAAGTCAACATATTTTGTGAGAAACCATTAAAGCAATCATTATCTGAATCTGGTACATGAGTTAACTAGTAATAGTAATGTTTACATTGGTTTCTGGAGTGCTACACACACATTTAGTTACTTTGCTTGAAGTTTAGTGAGAAAATCTAAGCTGCAAAAGATCTCACCAATTGAGAATTATGCTCTGAAACAATCTGTCAAGTCATCTGGATCCAGTCCTTTGCCATAATCCTAGAATCAAAACCAAACATGGAGATGCTGCATTCAGCTTCTAGGCTCCACATTTCTGGAACAGACTTCCAGAAAACCTTAAATGCATTCGCACTGAACGCCATTCCCCCGGCAGAGGCGGGCAGTTTCAGTGTTAAGTCAATGGTACACACGTGAATCGAGGTGATCTGAATTCCCAGGACGCGATTTAAGTGACGGGTACAGCAGTCCGGCAGCAGCTCGATTTGTTTTTTTGTTTTTTTTTTTATCTTGTCCTGTCCAGCAAACAGATACGGGCTGAGATCATCTAGTGTTGGGCAGATTTTACAGTCACAACAGAGGTTTAATGAGTATAAACCCCTGTTGTATTTCATGCTAAACTTTTTTTATATTGATTATGTTTGTATCTTTCTGTCTTTTTTTTTTTTTTTGTACCAGACAGAAAAGAAGAAGAGGGAAGTTGGGGAGGGGGTAAAAGAGGGGGATTTAGAGAAGAAAGAAGATGGCAGGAAAGGGAAACAACCAGGTATCTAAATAGCAAACTAGAATGGGTGGGGCCTGTCCACACACTCACTCGGTAGTTACACACACACCTGTTGGCTGAAATAGTCCTTACATTTAAACTAGTCAAAATATACACAATACAACTGCAACTTACACACTTATTCATACAAACCGATACAAATAAAGCCTTTCATTCTGTTACACATACTATTGGTGCGAAAGACACCTGCGCTCAGGTGAGTGTTTCTGTTTAGCTGAGGTGGAAGATGATGGAATGTACAGAGGGGGAGGGCGCCCCCGCCTATGCCAAGACCCCCCACCGGGACAGAAGCAGCAGCCCGGAACCCCCCAACACCTGCCATGGAGTTGTGGAGAGAATCCGCTCGCCGGGCAATCCTGCCAGACACCCAGACCAGGGCACCGCCGCAGAGGCCGCCCACACCCGAGAGCAGGAAGGCACAGGAGCAGAGAGTGCAGGCCCCAGCCCAGCCCGAAGAGCAGCCCACCACCACCCAGCAGCACCGAGCATCCCCCGCCCCCACCCCAGGTACGAGCCAAGAGAAACAGGGATCCCAGAGGAGTGATGTAAGGCCCGACCAGGCACGGCTCAATTTGAGCAGCGAGGCACAGATTGGGCGGTGCAGCCAAAATTTAAATATCAGAAGTTTGGCAGGTCGCCACGTCGCATCTGCTAATTAGGGATGTGACATTATCAGTGACTCGATCAGCAGGTAGAAAACGATTCTGTTGTAAATATGCCGAAATGAAGTTGTCTGTGAGCCTTGAAGTTTATCTTTCTGCTCACTGTATTCTAACATATCAGCTCAAACCAGCCTTTGCTGGTTCCTGCATTTGTTTTTGGACTGCTAGGGTGGAAAACAACTCCTTCTATGGTATTACTCTTATCACTTTCCTTGAGAATTCTTGCATTTTGCTGCACCTATTAACTTCTGTGACTATGGGCTGATACTACGTCAACCTGACCATATTTAGAAGTTCCTGTTTAATTAATAAAAGTGATTGTGTGGGGTGAGGAGGCCAGAGACCCGGACAGAGACCCGGACGGAGACACTCTGGACGAGTCTTCCAGCCGATTCTCTCTCTTTGCAAAGAATGACTTCAACTTTGAAATTCTGACTGGTTCTTGGATTTTGCAATACATTTATATAGACCCTTTTTTATCATTCTTAACAGATTCCAATGTAAGCATTTTTGTTATGAAATGCAGTCTATTTCCTTAACCACGGGGGTTGATCCTCTGGCTACACTCTGGACAGATTGAGCTCAGGCAGGCGGCGAGCAGCAAATTTGCCACAAGGTGAGAGAGGGGCGGGCCATGCGAATTTGTTGCCCAAATCTTTTTCATTGTAAATGCACTTAAGATCGGTCTAAATCCAGATGCATTTGATTAGTTGTTTTGGAGTATTTTTTTCAAATAGTTTACATCTGCACAAATACTTTGAGCATCCTTTAACTTCAATTCCTTATGACTTCCTTTATTTTATTTTAATAATCATTTTATAATTAATTTAAATGTTTCTTTTAATGTGAACATCTTTGTTCTCAAAATGTGTCTTACAGATAAACTTGCCTTGCATTGAACTTTAGATTACTTATATAACTGTTGTTACAGCTTTTCCCAAATGCAGAAACATGTTTTCTGAAAAATTTAACCAATTTAACCAAACATCCAACACAATTTTTTAAATATAATAAATATACAAAAGTCTTGAGTCTTCAGTCAAATCTCACTTTGAGGTCAAAATGAAGACTCAGTCGTCAAAACTAACAAACCTGCAGCAATCACAACACACTACACAGAAAAACACTTGAAACTGTTCACAAAATTGTTTGTTTTTTTAATTTTCTAAAATTACATGGAAATTTAAGGATTAAAAAAGAAATTATCTAAAATTGCAAGATGAGTGAGCAACTAAATAGTTAATTTACAGTGTTATGTATATTTTATATTTAAAAAAAGAGTTACTATGAAAGGAGAAGCATTAACCCTCCATTTGGAAAACAGAAAAAAACAGTCCAACTGATTGTGGGTGTGGCTCAGTGTTCTTTTTTTCAGGTTGGATCTTTGAAAATTGCTGCTTTATAAACACATGCTGATCTCATTGAGCACTAAAAATTTTATTGCATTTGATTTTTTTAATGTCATATAGCTCTTTTGATCTGTTCAAAGAGAATTCACTTTGATGGTATTAAATGTTGAACTTAAAATGAGCCTTCCAATGTGGAAATTAGTCAACCGGATCAATGCTCCTTTTAATGCACACATTCTTTTTTTCTTCTTTTTTTCAAAGAAATGATCCAGAAAGAATATTGATTTGATGTTAAAATGTATACACTGAGATTGTGACGGGATTCTGTTTATATGTCTTTAACTGCACCGATTTGGAGTGCATAAATCATGATGAGGGGTGAAGCTTAGAGGGATTTATGGTCTAGCACACATTCATGCTTCAACGTGTTCACCAGTGTAGAGAAAGCTGTGTTTCTACTCTGGGCTGCTGGATGGTTTGGTTATTGACTCTGTTTCCAAACAGCAAAAGGGGCCCTGGTTTCAGTCCCACCTGGGTCCTCTTTGAGAGTCCAAAAACACATTTCAAAGCTTGACTGGACCATAAATTGTCCGGTAGAAGGGAGTGTTTGTGTCTGTGTGGCCCTGCAATGAGTTGACAAAGTGTTTGGGGTGTTCCCTGCCCTTATTCTAAAGTAACCGGAATAACAGCCTCCACGTCTGCACCGTACATGATGTATGCAGTTTTTTTTGTCTTCTGTCTGCGCAGAAATCCCCTGAACTCAGAGGAGTTTGTTGGGAAGTGGCACAACCCGGATCTCCGCTCAGAAGAAGGGAGTCATCTCTGTTTTCATTATCACATCATCACACATCCATCCTGTTCTGAGCTGCACTGCTAGTGTTTTCTGATAAACTGACAGAGACAGTGTTGATTTGCTGAAGGTGACTGGGAAAAGAGTGTGAAGAAAAAAATACATTTTCATCTCTTTCTTACTTCTGTGCTTTGTTCTTGTTGAATGTATCGTTTTTTTTTCATGCTGGAGAGAAAAGCGTCACCTGTTCTGTGTGGTTACTCCACTGACAAACTGAAGGTATCTCACAACTGAGACACAACGAGAAGTTGCTTTCACTCGCAAAACAACGCACTAATACTTTTTAGTATTCATGAACAGACTGTAATGGCAACCAACTTCAATCTGTATACTTGCTCTCCCTCGTTTTAATTAAATACATGAATGACATTTATAGATTTCCAAAGGTGTGGCTTCTGTTTTATAGATTTCTGAATGTACTCAATTAAATTTAAAATCAAACTTTACTCATAAGCCGCTTTTCATACAACAGTAGTGCAACGGGCTGCACATGCAACAATTAAAAATGAAACAAACAAATAAAATAAATAAATATAATTAAAAAAATGAACAAAACTTGGATTAATGCTGATGTGCGGAAATGAAAAACATGGAATCCTTGATTTATTGCACATTTTTTAATTCATGAATAAGGCAGAGTCTCTAAACGTTAACGTCCTTTTGTTTTTGTCCCTATTATTATTATTACCTTTTTGTGAACATTTTCTGATTTCCATTTAATGACAAATCTCTCTAAAATGTTTTTTTTTTTTTTTACTTTAGAGCTTTAGGTGTACGTTGCAACAAATATCAACACACCAAAGCCAAAGAAAGACCTAAATAAATACCTAGAACCTTTTCTGCAAATTGGTGTTACTTCTCTTGTACTTTTTTGGTAATAATTATCTCAAATATGATAAAAACTCAAGTTTAAATGCTTTACTCTTTGCTATTGTGCTATAGTTGAATGTCTCATGTACCAACAGCCTACTGTAAAAGAAACAAACGGATCTGCTCTCGTTTCTAAAGCCTGTTTCCAGCATGACTGGAGCTTTGTGGCCTCATTAAACCCTCTGAGATGCTCAGATCCACAGTTTTAAAGCTGGAAACAGGATTTACACACAGACACAACACTGTTGCTCCCACATAAAGGTGTTTGCCTCGTATACGTCAAGAAAGCAGACTGTCTCATTATCACGTCTAACAGTGGCTGCTACATTACAAATATAAGTAGAAGTAAAGGCAAATCTTTCTCTGGTGTAATCGTCTTCATATTTGAGGGAAAAACAACTTCAGATTAGGAAAGTTGTATTACGTGCGAGAATACTAGTGTGCATGCTTTTTGCTAAATCTGGTTGCTGAAATTCTCTTTGTGATTTTAGCTGTATAAATAAAATTTAATTGAATTGAATTGAAAACGCTTAAGCAATGTACTTTAATTGCTGAAAGGATTTGCAGAAAATGCAATATATATATATTTCTGTATATATTTAGTATATTTGCTCTAAAATCCTCAATACATGCCAATTTTGAAAAAAAACAAACCCATGTTGTGTTGCTTAAATACGAGTTAAACTCAAAAGTAACCTAACAAACCTCAGCAGAAAACAAACTAGTTAGCCTCTTCCCAGCTAAACTCAAAAATAATTTAACAACCATAGTGGATAACAAATTAGCCAAAAGATGTTTGCATGTTGCTAAAATATTAGATGCCAAATTACCAATTATTTAAAAACTACTTTAAACAAAGGTGCTCAAAGTTTTTGAATAGTTTGAAAAATTCTCATTCACTTCCTATGGGGCACATTTTGCTCAATATTTCAAAAACTATAAAGTTTATGAAACTGCTTGTACCAAAAGTACATGCAGTATATGTCCTGAACGAGCTCAAAGCTTTGAAAACAAGATTGCTGAAAGCGGGATTGAGTTTTTACAAACCGAAAAACGTACAAAAAGGAGAATCCCTATTGTCTAAATGCTGTAAAGCATTCACACAATTATGCAGTACTACAATACATTTTAGGATTGCTTTAGAGTCCTTCACTTTGAGGTCAGTGACGGTCATCTAGCTCTGGATGATGGCTTTACATCTCAGCCTTAGTTCTATGCCTCTAACTCCTGATAAAAGCATTTCTAGATGAAAAGATTTTAAAAGTGACAGAGAAAGTTCCTTTGCATGTCCATGAAAAAGATCAGTCATGATGAGTTTGAGGTTTGTCAACTCTAATGGGAAACTCTTGTGGATGAGGATCATTAACTTTGACTGGATTATGTCTTTTACTCATTAAAGCTTTCCACAAAATCAAGTCACTGGGACAACCTTTTTTGCTTTTCCTCTGCTTTCACATGGTCTGCAGCTGATAACAAACACAAAATGATTAGTAGCTGACATGGGACAGGAAATTTGGAAACATTTAAAAGTGGAAAAGGCCTTAGACGACTCTCAGGATGAGTTAAGTGGGTGTAAAGTATTGTTATTTGTCCATATGTAATGTAACAACATGCACAAAGAAAATAAATGAAGTTGTATTGCAGAAGGGAGGCTAAAAAAAAACACAACTTTGGACAAATCTGGAATGAGCAATAAAAGAGTAATCTGTCTCTAAGTAAGCACAATGTATTCCACTTTAGTTAATCAGTTTTTACCACTTTGAGTGATTATTTTGTGATGCCATGAGCAATTTTCACAGTGACAAAGCGAAAATGACTAATCTAATCGCACACAGATATAAAAGTCACAGATAAGGCACAGTTGAAGCTTTGTCTGGAGCAAAACTATGTTTTTTGCACTTCTTTAAACTCCTAATTATTAGTTTTTGCTTAAAATGGGGAAAAAATGACACCCTTTGTTAATGATAAATGTGCAAAAGAGTGACAACATCTGAACGGCTTGACTTGTTCTGCACGTGCCGGGAACTTTGCCCTTTCTACCCTTAGCAATCAGCGGCGTCATATCTGGAGAGCTCTCCAAGAACTGAAGCCACATCAGTGAGGAACTGACGGAGGCAGCAGGGGGCTCCTCATCTAACGAGAGAAGCAAGCAGAGAAACACTTCTAAAACAAAACCTACCTTTTTTTCTTTAATTTCGCTGCTCCTACAGTAACAGGAACTGCTGCTTGGATCTGATTGAAGTTTCCACTTGATGCTCTCACATTGAGGATTTATCCATCGCCAAGATCGGAGATCCACTTAATGACTGAAGATTTTTTGTAGAAACTTTTTGTCTCAATCTTTTTGAGGTTGGGTTTGAAACTTAAAGCAGAAGGAAGAATAATATGTGATGATAAGCTCTCAGTTGGATTGTTCTTGACTTCAGAAGATTGGCACTTTTTACATAAAAAACAAGGTAATTATTTTAATATTCTTGAAAAATATTTTTCATCTGCTATATTATTGAAACTGTCATGTTTTCTTGCAATAAGACTTATGTAAAATATGATCAAGTTGCATCCGTTGTGGTTTTGAAGCGTTCCTATGGTAATGACGGTCTCTTTGCTGGCAGCTCAGTTGAGCCAAGACACAGGAGAAGGATGGAGTACAGGGTCCAACGGGAGGTTCTGGATGAAGGAGAAGTGGACGAGTTGGGTCAAAAAATTGACTCCCATTTGCCTTTTTCTGAGAGGGTGAAAAAGTCAATGAGGTAAAACATTTGAACTTCTGAATATTTCATATATTCCTCTACGTAACCTAGTCTAAAATGTTGATCTTTGCATAAAACACCTGCTTGTTTTGCAAAGGTTTTTAGAACTAATGAGGAAGCGGAGGATATTTTGGGGACATAAAAATCAAATTGCAAAATTTTCAAATATTTGAGTCTATTGACAAAAAATGTCAGGAGAATATAGTATTTATCAACAAATAGATTAGCGTTGTCTTTTACATTTAAATTAAGGAAATGCCACTTAAAACAAGAAGCTAGTCTTAAGGTAGATTAACTTGGATCACATAGTTAACAGTTCTATTATTAGATCGCTCAGTATTGTAAACATTTTTATCACAAGTTGGATCCAGCTCAGATGTCTGATATGATAATATCGGATGTGACATGGTATCTTATGCGTCTGTAAAAGCTTCAGTAGCAAAAATGTGTGCAGGGACTTCATCATTGGTTTATTGGTTTAGTTTTCCATTTGTTTTATATATAATAAAAAAAGAGAAGGGTCTGAAGCTTATTTGATGCCATTCATTACTTTGCACTATTTATTCCAAAGACAACTCTGTGTTTTGACATCAGGGAAAAGTTTCAGTTTGCTCATGCTATAAAAACCACAAAAGCTGCAAAAAGAAAAAAGATCCCTGAACTGAACTGAACTGAACTGAACTGAACTGAACTGAACTCTAACCTTCTGGGAAAGTGATGGTTTCCAAGAAAATGTCACTGAAAAGGCTCTTTCACGCCCCACATGTTGTAGTAGTTAAATATAAACCTAACACAGTTCTGAAAGGTGAAAAAGCTTGAAAACCAACATGAAAAACATCCAAATTAGTTTGCCAGCATAATGGTAGAACCAAAACATGGATTTCTGAACAAGACTGCATGGTGGCACAGAGATGCACACTCTTTCCTTGAGCTTTCATGCTCTCCAGGTGCTCTGGTTCTCACACAGTCCAAAAACATTCTTTACCGGGTTAATTGGTGACTCTAAATTGCCCCTAGAGTGTGAGTGAGTGGGGTTATATGGCTCTGCAATAGACTGGTGGATGGATGGATGGATGGATGGATGGATGGATGGACAAAGGGATGGATGGATGGATAAAAGGACAGACGGATGGATGGATAAAAGGACGGACAGATAGACTGAAGGATGGTTTGACGTGACGGATGGATGGATAGAAAGAATGACTGATTGGATTGATGGATGGATGGATGGATGGACGGATGGATGGATTGATAGAAAGAATGATTGATTGGATGGATGGACAAAGGGATGGATTAAAGGACGGAAGGATGGATGGATAAAAGGACGGACAGATAGACTGAAGAATGGATGGATGGATGGATTTCCAAACTACTCAAATCTTTTCACAAGTTACTCTTAATTTTCTTGTTTTCCCTCTTTTCTTTCCCTCCTGTCTGGAATCTCCTCCCACATTCAGGTGTTCTGGTCCCAGACTAAAGAAGACTCTGTTCAGTACTATTCCCATCTTATCATGGCTGCCTCGTTACCCCTTTAAAGAGAACGCAGTGGGTGACCTGATCTCGGGAATCAGTGTGGGAATCATGCAGCTGCCCCAAGGTAAGAGCCACAGGAACACCATACAAGAACTAAAATGTAATCACCACTACAAACTCTAATTTCCAAGTGCTTTTTGTATAAAACATTGTTTTTCCTTTCTTCATGTCACAACAGTAAATCACTGCTCCCTTTCTCATGTGTGCAGGTATGGCCTACGCTCTGCTGGCTTCTGTTCCTCCAATCTTTGGTCTGTACTCCTCTTTCTACCCGGTCCTGATCTACTTCATCTTCGGGACGTCCAAGCACATCTCCCTGGGTAAGGCTTTCATCTTTAAGACTTTTTTAAAAGCAATACACTGAACTACCTTTATTTACCTCTTCTTTCTAAATCAGTCAACACCAATGAGTTCAAAATCTTCTGCGTCTTCCTGATAAGTTGAGCAAGATATACATTTTGGACCTAA
Source organism: Oryzias javanicus (assembly GCA_003999625.1). NCBI lineage: Eukaryota > Metazoa > Chordata > Actinopteri > Beloniformes > Adrianichthyidae > Oryzias > Oryzias javanicus. The sequence goes on from CM012443.1 coordinate 7,849,495, forward strand.
ACTGGCATTTTCTGGGTTCTTAAACACCATTAATACATGGGATTTAAAGCCATTTATATTGTCATAAAGTATTAATTCCCAATTTTTTTAAGTACTTTCACTCTATGATTAGACTCACTTGACAGTTCAAAAAACATGTTTTTCCATTTTCAACATCTCACACACTGGAAATTTAGATTAATTTTTATAACGAGCTCTTGCTTGAAACTCAGTTTTCAAATTAAGTTAAATTCTTTTGATGGAGGCTAAAGAAAATGAGTAAAAGTGCCCACAGATCTGCGAAACTGAGCAACACAATTCAGAAAAAGAAATGTTTGACTTAACATCATAGGGACTGCATGGCTTTTGGGTCAAATTTTTTTTCATCTGCTCCTGATTCACAACAAATTGAATGAATAAATACCCAGAAATACAATTTTAAGCTGAATTTTCTTCATGTATGTCTTCCATCATCAGAAAAATGCCATTAGAACATGTTAAAAACACCAAAAACACAAAACGTCTTTGATTGATTCATTCCTTTTAGCCACAGAAAATCATCCTCAAAGCAATTGTTGAAAATAGAATCAGAGAAAGCTGTTTCCTCCTCAGGAACGTACGCCGTCATGAGTGTGATGATAGGAGGGGTCACAGAGCGGCTGGCCCCCGACTCCGACTTCATGATGTGGGAAAACGGGACCAACGGCAGCTTTATAGACATAGTGGCTCGGGATGCAGCGAGGGTCCGGGTGGCGGCGGCAGTCACTTTTCTGTCTGGAATCTTCCAGGTAAATAACTATGGCTGTAGATTGTTCTGAGCCAAGCAGATTCATGGACAGCTTTGATCAGAAGTGTAAATGTTTCTGTGAATGGGATGATATAAGATGAGGGAAGGATAAACTATACTACTAACATCGTCAAAGCTAAGATGAGGGCCTGTTGTGACTAAAATAAATTTAAAACGTTTTATATTTTGTTAATGATGTGTTTGTTTGTTTTTTCGTGGAATAGAAAAAAAATAGATAAAGTTGGAAAAACTTTTGCATAAACTTTTTCAGAAACTTCACAAACTTCTAAAAAATATAAAGCTCTATAACTTGTAGAAAATAGGACAAAAAAAATTGGTATGAATTTATCTCATCATAAATGGAAGGACTGCACATATAACCCTCTCAGGTAAACATCTAACCCGATGACGACTAAAAGCTAAACTTATGGGTGTTAAATGTTTAGAGGCATTTAGAGGACTAAAGTGAATCGTTTTAAGGTGAAATGAAAAATTCTTTAGTTTCACGTTATCCTAAACTAGACTGAACATCAAAAGAAAGTTCTAGAAAAAAATAAAAAAGGATACTCCCAGAAATCTGTCAACCAAGAGCACTTTGAGTGTTCAAACGACTCTAAATTGGCTTCAAAAATGTGAACAGACTTTAAATTTATGGCTGTGAGTGCAACCCTCTAAGGAACTTTTCTAATTAAAAAAAACAAAAAAAACAAATCAAAAATTAGCTTTATGTTAAATGAAGCAGTCCAAAAAATAAACAACCAACTAAAACTGTAATAACAAAAACATTTTGATTCTTGTTCGATACATGTATGAAGCATTAATGGAGTATTTTTTTTTTTTTTTTTAACTGGAAAAAGGTAAAAAAATAACAAGAGTAACAAGAGTCTTTCAACCTTCTTAATGTTCTGTTTATGCAGTGTAACCATCTGTCTGTTGTTTCTAAACCTGCTAGATTCTGCTTGGCGTGGTGCAGTTTGGCTTTGTAGTTACGTACCTGTCTGAGCCGCTGGTCAGGGGCTACACCACAGCAGCTGCCATCCACGTCATCGTGTCCCAGCTCAAGTATAGCTTTGGCATCAGCCCGGACAGATACAGCGGACCTCTCTCCTTGATATACGTAAGAAAGATGACCTTCTTCAGTTAAAATGTGGAAACTGAAACATGAAAGGAAACTCAGTTTTCTTCTAATGACCTTTCAGTCACAAAGTGTTCATAACTTACAAAATAGTTAAATTTACTAAAAATTTCTAACCAGGAATTAAAGAGTTTGATTCAGCACTAAATATTAGAAATTAATTAATTTTAAAAGGTTCTTGAGAAACTTTTATTGATCTTTGAGTCGTTTTGTCTCTTTTTTTTTCTAACTTTCCTCCTCTTTTTTTCAGACTGTGATAGAAATTTGCTATCTCCTTCCAAAGACAAACATCGGCACTCTTGTGGTCACTATAGTGGCAATCGTTGGCCTTTTCCTTGCAAAGGAGCTAAATGCATACTTGAGTAAAAAAATACCAGTTCCGATACCTACTGAACTGATAGCTGTAAGTATTTTTAAAAAATGCATAAAACCCTGATAATGTTTCCTGGAGGGGCTAAAACGTCTCGTTTTCTGTTCAGATAATCATTGCTACGGTAGTTTCCTGGCAGGTGGATTTATCTGGGAAGTATGGAATAGATATAGTGGGAGAGATTCCCTCCGGGTAAGACAAAAAAACAGACTCAAAAAAATTAATAAAAATAAAATTAGTGATGATAATTATCTCTTTTGTCCCCACATGTTAGGCTCCAGCCTCCCGTTTTCCCAGATGTAAATTTATTTGGCTCGGTGATCGGGGACGCCTTCGCCCTGTCTGTGGTGGGTTACGGCATTGCCATCTCACTGGGACGAATATTTGCCCTGAAATATGGCTACAAGGTGGACAGCAACCAGGTAAACGAGAACTGAAGGATGAACAAATGAATGGGAGTACTGCAATGTGAACCAACGGTGCTTTTCATGGTTTAGGAACTGGTGGCTCTGGGATTAAGTAACTCCATCGGAGGGATTTTCCAGTGTTTTGCAATCAGCTGTTCCATGTCTCGGACGCTGGTTCAGGAGAGCTCAGGTGGAAAGACGCAGGTTGGTATGAAATTTAAAAGTGGATAAAGTTTGCAAAGAACTGACCTTGTAGTACCACAACAAAAACTCTGAATTTTTTCCTTTTTGTGGAGACATTTCAGTCAAATCTTTACTACTTTGTTTTCATGTATTTATTACAAGTTTTACTACATGTTCTGCTAAGCAAGTATTTTGTAATATTACTCAGATCAGCAGTATAACAATAAAGCTCCTGTTTTTTAAAGCTTTATTTTCTTTTTATCAAAGTCCCACTCTTAACATTTGCAAGTTATTTTAAAGTCCCCCTGCGATGAAAAACATGTTTTTTAACATGTATGTGTGGCATTTTTCTCATAAAAGAGAACAGACATAGAAAGAAATCATTTTGCTTTTGCATTTCTAATTATTTCTCCTTTTAAATTGGTGTCAATCAAACTGTCGCAGAAATTTCTTTTTGAATTAATGATCAGTTAATACATCTCTGTTGCTCTACTGCACATGTGCAAACCTCCTCATCTGTCCCAGATACCGTGCTGAGAGGATAATCTTCCCGTTGACTGCGGTGAAATTAGCCGCCGTTTGCATTTCAGTGGTCAAATCAGCCGTCACTGGATTTTTTTGTGTGAGTTTCAAACAATGATTACAGTAGCAGGGCTGAGAACACTGGAAAATCTCCACCAGACTCCACGGAGCTGCTTGATGTAACCACGGAAATGCGAACGGCGGCTCATTTGACCGCAGTTGCAAAGGATCGGTGAAAGCTCTGAACTTCCTCGTCCGAGCTTACATCCACCTTAAAACGAAACTGCTGGACATTTTTGTGGAGCAGTGGTGATGATTTATGCTAGCAAGACACAGAGCTATCATAATCAGACAGGGGGGGGGGTCCGGGACAGATCAGCGCCGCTCAGCTCAGTTCAGCTCCAAAAGCCACACCCCCCAAGGGGATATTCTTCAGACTGAAGCTTCAGATCAACATGACAAAAAGCTTGTGGGATTTTAGTCAAAAACGTAATAATCGTAATTAAAACACTACTGTCATAGGGAGACTTAAAGCTTTCCCAGTGGTCTCTTAATTATGGTGATGCTATTTTTAACCAAAACCATGAACGGCCTTGATACCGACAATCACATAAAGCTCATTATAAAGAAGATGATAACAATCCTGCCTGAACCCCTCAAACAAAACTGTTGAGCTTTATTTTCATCGTTGTTTTCTCTTCACAGCTTTCCACTTGTGGTCGTGTTCACTTCCCTGTCGTCTTCTTGCAGGTTGCCGGGGCTTTGTCGGCTGTAGTTATCCTTTTCATCACGCTGTGGATCGGTACTCTCTTTGAAGATCTGCCCAAGGTAATGTGTGTGTGTGTGTGGGGAGTGAGGGGTGCTCAATGTAGAACTGTAAAAAACTGTCAAAGGCTTAGAAAGAAAGTGTGACATTTTTTTAAGGCCTTAACCTTAAAGCTAAATCCCCGGGATGAAGTTTTGTTGTTGTTTATCTTCAGGTTAAAGTTACTTTAGAACAAGCACAGGTAATCTAGATTAATTAGTCAAAAAAACTTATACCAGGTTGACCAGGTTTAACCAGTCAAGTAGGGTTTAATCGCACAATCGTAGAGTAATTATGTGAAGGGTTAAGCTTAAAGGCTAAATGGTTCTTTTGAATTCACAAAACCTAGTAAAATTGTTTTTTGTGAGTATTAGACCTAAAAAATGAATGAGAAAAATGTCATCTAAATTGATAAATAAGTGTTTTGTTTTGTTGACAAGCTAGAATCTCTGAGAATTTCTTAACCTTAACTTAACTTCTTAACTTTCTACTGAATAATTATGTGTTGACTTCATTTTTTAGGCGGTGTTAGCCGCCATCATCCACGTCAACCTTCACGGCATGTTGAAGCAATTCATGGACATAGGAGCTCTTTGGAAGAGCAGCAAAATAGACATGGTAAGTGAGCTGAAGCTGGGTTGATAAACTCGATTAATCGATCTAAGCTAATAATCGATCCATAAAAGTAGAGATTCTTCAAACCCATAAATCTTAAGTCTGTTACCTTAATGTGAGCATACAGAGGGATTTCCCCAATCTCCCATAGGACAACTAATGCTAATGCTTGGTTGATCTGAACATACAAAGACTAAATGAACGGCTTTATACCTTTACTAGAAGCACAGAGTGTGCAGTGGCTGAAGTAATCAAATCAAATCAAATCAAATTGTTGTTTGTTTGTTCATTCATTAAAACATTAAATAACCAAAAAAACAAAAACAAAACAGTACAATTAATCCACATGTAGTCCACACACACATAAACAGATATACAGATACCCACAAATACACAAACAGCTTGAAACAGGTGTTAGAGGAAGATAAAACATAATGTATTTATTCTTTCCTCTTCCACATTTATAAGTTCATATTTTGAATTGCTGGTGGCTTATTTATATATGAAACTAATCGATTTAACCAACCAACCATCCTCCAATATTTGCTACTCATTCATATCAATAATTATAACATTAACCAATAAAACATTCCAACAGTGAAAATACTTAACATCTAGTTTTTATTATAAATCAAAAGGTTTTGATCAATTTGTGACTCAAGTGAATGGAAGCCAAACATATGGAGAGAAAATAGACTCACATTTGTGGGTGAGTAATTCTTGATTTGTGTGTAAATTAGGATTTGTGCATACATATTCTGGATTTGTGCATGTGTAATTTAGGATTTGTGCATAACTTTAGATTTGTACATGTGTTATGCTTGATTTGTAACTCATATAATACATTTTGTGCTTATGTACAGTAAATAAATTACAAAATAAAAAAAATGTAAAATACAATTTACACATGCACAAATTAAAAGTACAACAGCTTGAAGCTACTTACACACGTTAATGTTTAAAAATTGCGCACAAATCATCTTACGCACTGACAAAACTTCAGTTACGCATGGATCTATCATGAGACTCTTTTCACATTTCACAGATTCGTCCGTGAGTCTAAATGCTGCTAGAATGCTCGTTCATCAGAGTTTCCTTATCAGCCATTTTAAACTTAGATTATAAATAATATCTGGTCAAACTTCACATTTTTCCACACTCTTGAAATTATATTCCCGATAATTAATATAATAAGTCTAAATAAGCATTTTTAAAACTCTTATTCATTTTTAAAATAAAATAGTTTTCCAGGACAGAGTGCAAATCTACGCACAAATCAAGAATTACAAACCCACAAATCGGAGTGAGTCTATTTTCTCTCCATACAAACATCAACAAACACAAAAGATCATGGCTTTTATCAGGAGGTATAAATCCTGATGATTCTGTCTCCAGGTGGTTTGGATCGCCACTTTCATCCTCACAGTGCTGCTCAACCCAGATCTGGGCCTCGCCGCTTCCATCGCCTTCTCCATGCTCACCATCATCTTCAGGACGCAGCTGTAAGAAAACTCGCTTTTGATTTATTGCTGAGATTTTGTCCCAATAAATTTTTTAAAAAGTTCAACCAAGCGTGTCAACAATTGGTATCTCTGTTTTACGTTTTAGACCAAAGTATTCCATTTTAGGACAGGTGGAAAACACTGACATTTACAAGCCTTTGGACAAATACAGTGAGGTAAGGAGCAAAACACTCAACACATACAAAAAAAGTGGAAAAAATATATGTTTTTGGAGCATAAAACAACTCATACAGTATATAATGTCAACTTTTGTAAGCAATTTCATCTCAAATATGCTTTTTTAATTCGTACAAGTTGGAGCTCGTTATTTAAAACCATTGAAGAGGAAAACATTAAGTTAGGAATTTACAAATGCCCTTAATTGCATAACTGCTGATGTGAGAGTGATTACAACTTTACAGCTTCCTGTCACTTCTTTCTTGCTGTTGTCTGTGGGTATTTATGAGCGTTCCTCCTATCAGTTGTTGATAATTAATGCATCAGCAAACAGCTTTGAACCTCCCATCAATAATCTTTGCCTCCATCATTGGAGTTTATTTATTTATTGTCATAGTTGTAGAGGAAGATTTTGGACTTTTGGACGTTGGTGAGACAAGGGTAAATGAAGCAAGTTTTTTTTTTTCTTTAGATATCAGTGTGTAACGTGCAACATCAAAGCCACTTTGTTAATGGTTAACTCCTTCTGTTTGACAGCTCGCCGTGTCACGTGAGGCGCATGAAAGTACCTCAAAAATTGTAATGATATTAAATCAAAATTAGCTCAAAATGTACCAATGAAAATCAGACATTACTTTTACATTTTTACTCCCAAATTATTTTTTAAAAGTAAACTAACAAAACAGGCCTGACAAAAGTTTAATTTAATTTGTATAATTTGCTGCACAACCCTATGAGGTGACCCCGATTTTTGTTTCTCTCATTAGTGAATGAAAACTTTAAAGTTAGAATTGTTTAAAAACATTTTTTTTTTCATAATGTTTGTTGTAAAACTCACTCCACTTGCACATTGTAATTAGTTTTAGCAAAAATGTCAAATGTAACTTGAGTTTCTTTTAGGGTAGCACATGTTGTGGAGACATTAGGATATGCTGACAATTTGGTTAAAACCTCAAGTTTTGTGTCACTGGTATGATTCTGTTCAACACATTATTTGTAGAAACGATTCAGTTCGATTCACAAGACCCTGGATCGATTTAGTTTGGAGTGTTCAGTGTTCAGATCATTAACATTGTAAATATTGTTCTGCTTCTCCTAGAGGATGTTTCAGTTTGGCCACTAGGTGGTGATCGTGCTATAGCATTACATCTTTTTCCAGTAGAAGAAGAAAGTATGACCTAAAAACTTTAGAACACAAATGATTGCTATTAAATATTTCCTTAAAAGAGATTGGAAAATTCGATCTATAATTTTATGAATCAATTATTGATCTATTAAGCTTAAATTAATTAAAACCGGTTAATCAGTTTTATCAACCTAGTTATAATCATTTGTGTTTTACAAAAAAATAACAAAAGGATATCAGAAAAATACATCTTTTAATTTTCTGAGTTACAATGATGAAAAACCTTTCAGTTTGCTTATACTGAGCTTGATGCAATGCAATGAAACGATAAATGTAAGATTTAAATGAATACAACACTAAATGGTTTGCAGCAGTGATGCAACGATTCCCTTTCTCCACAATTCAGTTATAAGGTTAATATATATATTATATAGTATATATTTATATATTATGGTGAAACATAATGTTTGGTTTTAACCCTTTAACACCTGAAACGTCACCGGTGATGCTAAACTCAAAATCGTTAACATACTGTAACTTTTCAACCGGCAACACAATAATTATCGTGTTAACAGTTGAAAAGTTACAGTAAATCAAAGAACATAAACACTGGAGGTCCGGTGTTAAGGGGTTAAATCGAGGATTGTGTCATAGTGTACACTGTACACACTTCAGTGTTTTTGCCTGGTTTTAGGTTTTCCAAACTTACAATCTTTTTCCTTTAAAACTGGTAATTTAGGGAGAGAATATAATTTTGCCAGGGAAGAGCTCCATAGCAAAGGCGCTGCAGGGAAAGCATAGCCACTAGGTAGTGATGAGAATAGAGAAATTTTAGTTTTGACTGTTTTAAAAAAAACGTTTTTATATTAAGTATCGGGCATATCTGCCTAAGAAAGTGGGAAAATGTCAAGTTTTCACCAGATGTTATTCACAATCTAAATTCAAAGCGGCTGATAAGAAAACTCTGATGACCCAGTATTCTAGTGGTATTTAAACGCATCATTTACACACAAATCTTGAAGAAGTGAAAAGTCTCACATAATATTTGTGCATAAATGAAGTTTTGTGTCTATGCATCAGGCAATTAGTGAGCAATTTTTAAAGATTGGTTACTTATAAGATGCTGTAATTTTTAAGTTGAGAATGTGTGCATTGTATTTTTTTTATTTCATAGTTTTTGCACACGTGAATACACAATTGCAAGTATACAAATTTACACACAATATGTATTGTTTGAGCTCCAAATCAAGTTACAAATCATAATTATGCGCACACAAATCAAATAAAGTTACACACAAACATGCTGACACAAGTTACAAATCAACAGTTACACACACACAAATCTGCTGATACTATTTTGTATACGTAAAAATTGGATACTAATTTTTCTCTTTTTTCTTTGTAATAAATCCTTAAATGTAGGTGAAAAATGTGCCAGGAATTTTAATTTTCCGCTCCTCTGCAACACTCTACTTTGCCAATGCTGAGATGTACCAAAAGGCACTCGGTAAAAAGGTAAGAGCAAACGCACACACAACTCTTGATACGATTTTTACTTAGTTACCATGTCAAAATAGGATCTCCGTATAGAGATTGTGGCCCACCCATTGTATTTTCTTGTCATGAATAAGCCTTTTTTTCAAACATTTTTTCATATGCTCCTGATTCACAATAATTTGAATTTAAAAAAATGCTCAGAAATACAATTTTAAGCTTAATTTTCTATATGTTGGTTTTCCATCATGTCAAAAATGCCAAAAAACAAAATGCTCTTTCAAGCAGATTTTCTGTTTTTAAGCAACACAATTCCAAGCCAGACAATTTTTGTCAGTTTTTATGTTCCACTTGGCCTCAGTGAGCTTTCATTGATTAATTTTGCATTTTTTATTTGATGCAGCCTGTCGAGCTGTCCAGAGTTTATCCTTCTTCACTGACTCCAGTGGTAAAAAATAGTCTTTAACCTGATCTCGAAACCAGAGCTCAGTCCTTAAATAGAAAATCTAAGAAAAGACAAATTTGAGTATTTAAAAAAAAGTCATAACCACTCATTACACAGATTCAGACAAACATCAGGAAATGACTAAGCAGCAGCAATTCATCTTGCCCAAGTTTCCGTGCGATTAACTCCATTCTTGCAAACGTTCGTCTTTGACACACTAATGACTATCGAAACCTGTCACCCATTCAGATGTCCCAGCCATGACAGACATTGTTTAAAATGTCATCCTCTCCCTTCTTCTTCTGCTCGTCTCTTTCCCTCCTCCCCTTCTGTCACGTCTCTTTGGTGTAAGGAGAAGACAAATTGAGGGAAGGTGGACAAAAGATGACAAAAGACAGGAGGGAAGAGAGGGTGGCAGAGACTGCATCAAGGAGGGAGATATGGGATCTTCTGATTCATTAAAATGTCAGCGTGTCAAAGTCCCAGACTCTTTTTGGTTGATTTTTTTTCTGCGCCGTTTTTCTTGTTTGTTGAAACATAACATTTTTTTTCTCCCATGTTGTGATGACGTTTCCGTTACATATATGCACAAAACTTTATTGAAATTCTAGAAATGTAAAAAAAAAAAACAATTTCCCAATTACAGTGTTTCCTCTGTGACTCTCTGTCACAGAGGAAACAAAGCATTTCTTTGGTTCTGATCAGCTGATTCACAGAGAAAACAAAATAGTATTTTGTTGGCTTTTTTTCTCAAGGTAAACGGGTGTAGTTATACAAATTTGAACATTTGATAATATTGACTTGAAAGAAATAAAACGATTTACGTTTTCTGTCCCATTTGAAGCTCATCTTGCAAACTAAATTACTAGACACAGTTACAGTTTATTAACATTTAAAAGCTTAACGGCTGATAGTTCTGAAAAGTTTTTAAAAGATCACTTATTAAAGTTGCAAAATTTCCACTTCCAGCTACAGCCACTGTTTCTGGCACCATCTTGCATGTGACCAGAGGTCCCTCAAATGTTAGGCCCTATCACATTTAAAAAACTCACCAAAATATCTACGTACTTAGTGACAGATGAAAAGAACATTTTTGGCATTGTGACCCTCCCCCCACACAAAAAGAAAAAGTAAAGATGACATGACCTCAAGGGAAAGTTAAAAAAAATGAATGTAGCCAAAAACTCTTTTGGGGATAAAAAAAAAAAAAATCCAACATAGTAGTCAGAGGGAATTTTTGAAATTATTATGGTATTATGGGATGGCCGCAGGACCTATGACTTGTTGGCCAATTGTGAAATTTTGATATTTTGGCACAATAAGCGAAAAGAAAGCTTTTGATCAAGTGATCCTCACAAAATTTTACAAACCGACCGCCATCTTAAGTCTGAAACTGCAACCAAAGTTTCGTTCACATTTGACCTCAAGAAGAGTCTTCCGTTTTGAATTTTCTCCTAAGAAAAATCCTCTTTAATACCAGTACAAACTTAAAATCCTGGGGAATTTGATCCATCCCCTCCTAACTCCTCAAACATTATGAGGAAGCACTTTGGGATAAAATGCAGGATTTAGAATTTTGTAAAAGTGTCGTTCCCCTATAGTTCTCACATTTTTTACTGGAATATAATATATAAATACCTTAGGTCAATGTAGTCTGACAAAAGTCTGACAAACATTTATGGCATGTTTTATCATTTATTTTGTTCTGGAGAATTATCAAATAAATTGCAACTTCTCTATTTCAGATTTTACGGAACTTGCTAAGTTAAAAGAACAAAGTAGAAAAGAACATGGATACCTAAAGGTTTTAATGGACTAATCTGTTGTCTGAGAATGTTCTCACTGCTTTAATAACTTTAAAAATTTTGTTTTTTTATTTTTATTTCTATTTAAGGTTGGAAAAAAACCCCATTATAAAATATTTTCAATGCATCAGGTGCTTACAACAAGACTGATTTGGTTGAAACTCACTCCAACCGTCTTTTGATCTATTTTAAAAGCATTCCTAGTCATCTTTAAATATGATTATGTCATTTTTAGTCAAAATCAAGAGAACTTGTGTCATTTTAAAGGACATAGTTTCTGCAGAGCGGTGGTAGTTCATTCAAATTTTGCTTCTGAAATGTGGGAGGGACTGTTAGAGCAGAGCAACCCCACCCCCCTTCCCGTTCTTTTTGGCTTAGAGCTTGGAGCAGGAAGCTTATGGCTCCCCCAGCTGACTTTCTATGTTACAAACAGGCCCTCATTTTTTTCATTTGCCACTGATTCACACAGATTTTAATAAAGAAATACTCAGAAGTGCAGTTTTGAGCTGAATTTTCTCTATAATCATCAGAAAAGTGTAATGAGTGCATGTTATCACAGAAAAAACAATGTTCACTAAAATTATATATATATATATATATATATATAATATATATATATATATATATATATATATATATGTAGTAAGGATGTTTGCAAGGAGCTGTGAAGCAGAAGCAGAACTGATCCAGTGAGTGTGTAAGAAGCTTTGCAAGGAACCTGGAGGATCAAGCGTGCAGGAAACATGCACCAGAGATCCTCTGAGCTGGTAGGACTGCAGGGAAATGCAGAATTAAAGGATGAATGGAGTCAGCACAGAGTTTTAGGAGTCATGATACGGGCTGGATTATTCAGATGAGGAGCAGCAAGGGAACTTCAAAAAGCTCAGAAAAGGGCTTGCAGGATGAAGATGAGGTCCATATTTCACTCCAGCAACAGTATTTCATCTTTACCCTTCACTTTAAACAATTTGCCACAACTTTAAGGTTGTAACAGGAATCTACTTTTTACAACCCACAATTTTCTTGTGACAAATGAAATAGTAAGTACCGGTAAGTAACCTTTATTTGTACAGCCCTTACCACAGATACTGTCACAAAGTGCTTTCCAGAGTAAAACAAGAACAATACAATAAAACCAACAAATAAAACTGAGTAAAAGACAATTTAGTATTTTTTTTAAAGAAGCATTTTCAACTGTTTCCTAAAAGATTCGACTGAATCGAACTACAAAAGAGAGAAGGAGAGGGCATTCCAGAGTCTCGGGGCTACTGCCAATGTCCCCTGGAGTTTTCTAGCGGGTCTTGTGGACCTTAAGTAGGTTCTGGTTTGAGGAACAAAGGGGGCGGCGAGGGGTGTATGGAACATCGAGAGCCTGTCCCTTAAGAACTGTAAAAGTCAAATTTAAGTTTTAAAATTAATTCTAAAATTGACAGGAAGCCAATGCAATGATTAAACAGGTGAAATGTGGACTCTTTTGAACCAGCTGTAGGCATTTTAATGAAGAGTGGTTAAAACAAGTAAAAAGAGAATAGGAATCATCTAAACGAATTCAAACAAAAGCTTGAATCAAAACCTCCATGTTACATTTGGAAATCCTTTTTCTCTATTTAGAGATGTTCCTTAACTGTAAAAGCAATATTTATGTTGAGGGCTTGTCCACTGGTCCAAAATAACACCAAAGTTTCTGAGGGAAAACTTGCATGTGGTTGTATGTTTCAGTTTTCTTTTCATTCAGTTGAAATCGATCAAAACCAAGCCAGTCTTGAATGTATGAGAGGCTAATTTGTGGAACTCTGAGTCAGTGGATGATCATTATAGTCGGATGTCATCAGCATAAAAATGATATGACATCTTTTTTAAAACTACTAATGATTTTTCCGAGAGGGTCTAAATAGAGGAGAAAAAGGATCGAGCCCAGGTCTGAGCCTTGTGGAACACCATGTGACAGAGGAGTGGTTTCAGATGAAATGTTGTTGGCAAACATGGTAGCTGTTCTGTTTTACAGGTTGTAGGAAAACCATGAAAGAACAGTTCCAAGTATTCCAAATTCATTATTTAGTCCTGATGATAAAATGTAATGGTCAACTGTATCAAAAGCTAAAGAAAAATCTAATGAAACCAACGTAATGACCAGAGTCTGCTGCAATCAGAACATCATTAGAGACCTTTAAGAGAGCAGTCTCAGAGGAGTGTATCCTGCGAAACCCAGACTGATATTTATCTAAGCTCCCATATTTGCGCATAAAAGATGTTAGTTGAGTTTCAACAACTTTCTCCATAATCTTTGACAGAAATGGTCATTGTGATATTTGTCTGTAATCGATTGGCTCCAATGGATTTAAGTTTGTCTTCTTCAGGATTGGATTTAAGGCTTCCTGGTTGAGGAAGTTTGGCACTGAACTACTAAATGATGTTTGACAACATATCACCCCAACACATCAAATACCTGTTTGATAAAAACAGTGAAGTAGGTACAATGTCAAGTTGATAGGAAGAAGCTTTTAGGGTTTTTAACAGATCCCCAACTTCTTCCAAGGAGACAAGGGAGAAGGAGGACCAGGTTCATTAAAAAGAATCAAGATTAAGAGAGATGCCGTAAAATGGGTTATTATTAACCCTGATATCTTTGTGAGAACGAAGGTCAGGAGCTCATTAGAATCAGATTTGTTTCTGGATTTATTCCAGGTCTTCTAACTTTATTCAGAAAGGAACAACTTCTGTTTTCATTGTTCAAATAGTGTCAAGCATAAATCTAGATAGGCAAGAAAAATGGTTTCATGCATAACAGTGGTTGTTTCATACATTCCAGGAGGACCAAACATTGAATTGCGTGATTCCTGTGGTGAATGTGAATGGTTTCATGCATAACAGTGGTTGTTTCATACATTCCAGGAGGACAAACATGTTCACAGACAGTGACTGATTTTCTGCTCGATGGTTTTGTTTTTTTTTTTTTTTAACTGTTCAGACTTGTAGCTGTAACTTCTGATAATCTGGTGACAAAACCAGTGACAAATTCATGCAAACCAGTTTCACCTACAGTTCATCCTCATTGAGAAAGAGATTTGTGTGTTGTTGCCCTTTCTTGTCCCTTTCAGTCCGGCATTGACATTACAAAGATCCTGTCGGCCAAGAAGAAACTGGAGGCCAAACGACAGCGACACGAGAAGAAAGTTGCAAAGAAAGCCAAGAAAGAGCTGAAAAGAAATGAAGTCAACCAGGTGAGACGACAGCGCAACACGAGAATATACACCACCTCAACAAAAACTCCAAAGTTCCTAACAAACAATCTTATTCAGCTGTAAATCCATAACTATAACACTGATGAACCTCCTATCTGCTCTCATTGTGTAGGAGCAGCACAACGATGAAGATCCCAAGGAGATCGCTGTCATCCATTTGGACCCGGAGCCAAACCCATCACTGCCAAAAGCCATCATCCTTGACCTCAGCCCTGTCAACTTTCTGGACACAGTGGGGGTCAAAACGATACGAAATGTAAGACAGTCACAGAAAAGTGAATCTTTTGATTTAAAAAAAAAAAAAAAAAATGAAAGTTTCACAAATAGCCAATTCATGTCACAAGAAGTAAAATTCAATCATGACTTAACCTGTCAAACTGCTTAGTTTCCAAATACCGACAAATAAAATACGGAAGAACACAAAAAAAACAAGTTTCTCAGAGAGACTTTTTGAACACAAATGTATGGACAGAAAATAGTATCACCCTGGTTTGTTGGTGCATAATTCTTGATTTGTGTGCAGATTTAGATTTGTGTGTTACTTTGGATTTGTGCGTGTGTAATTCTTGATTTGAGTGTAACATTTGATTTGTGTGCATATAATTCTTGATTTGTAACTCATACAATACATTTTGTGCATTAACACAAAAATTACAAAATTAAAAGCACAAAAATAGTCAATTTCAAGATGTTGCAATTTTTAATTTGTGCATGTTTAAATAGTAATTTATATATTTTTTTAATTTTGTCATTCTTGTACTTATTCACAAAATGTATTGAATGAGTTACAAATCAGGAATTACGCACGCACTAATCCAAAGTCACACACAAAACCAAAGTTATGCACTTTGAGTCTATGAGTCTATTTTCTCTCCATACAATGTGCTTGTGTGTGGATACAGGCTGTCTGCAGGTAAAAAATGGACAAGGCAAGCAAGTGAGACACAGGAAATATCAAAGTGGTTGATGGCTCTCTTAAAATCTTCATGCACATTTTTTCTACGGGCATGCTGCAAACAACAGGATGCAACAAACACTTAGCACTCCATATTAATGAATTGTTTAAACTCCCCCCAAACTCTGTCTACCAGGAGCCCGGTTCAGAATAAGTGTTCACTCCTGCACTCAGTCTGACTGTTATGCTGCATTCACACCGGACTCGATTTTCACGTCAAATTCTTGTCTGCCATCTCTCTTTTGATGTGTGTCAAATTTAGTGAAAGCCACTTTAGGATAGGATTTCAGACAAAAGGAGGGTAGTTTGTGTTTGCATCCTATAGGCGTCCTTCAGGCACTTATGTATCATTGAGGAGCCAGTACCTTACAGGCAAGAGTGCTGCGTAAAGGGCTCTGTACGACTGCATCCCCAGCGTGTCATAAGTGCGTGTAACTCACATTATCCATCCATCTTCTTCCGCTTCATCCGGGACCGGGTTGCGGGGGCAGCAGTTTAAACAAAGATGCCCAGACTTCCCTCTCCCCGGCCACTTCCTCCAGCTCCCCTGGGGGGACCCTCCACCCACCGAGAGAGGGCAAACTACCTTTCTCCGGTTGAGAACCATGGCCTCAGATTTAATCCAATACATGCTGGAGGTCCTGGCTTGATGGAGCCAACAGAACAACATCGTCTGCAAAAAGCAGAGAGGAAATCCTGTGGTCCCCAAACCAGATCCCCTCCGGCCCCTGGCTGCACCTAGAAATTCTGTCCATAAAGACTATGAACAGAACCGGTGATAAAGGGCAGCCCTGCCGGAGTCCAACATGCACCGGGAACAGGTCTGACTTGCTGCCAGCTATGTCACATTATTCTTACAATAAACTTACCATATACACGACAATCATACGTCCCATTTTCTTGAAGTCCCTTGAAGTGGCTGCCCCTTTCTATGACCCTCCAAAAACCTGCAGCACCTGTTCAGGTGCATGCGAAAAGGTTTTACGGATTGACAGAGTTCCTGGTTTTTGGAAATTTACACTAAAAGCTTCAAGGTTATATTAAGACATACTTCTCCAATGGATTGAAAGAAAAATATATAATTTTGGTGTTTGTTTAGAAAAAGAAATAATATTAAAAAAAGGGGAGAAAAATTCAGGATTATTATGATTTAGGGTGTTTTTTTTTCTGTGCTGTGATCTGAGTTATCAGATTTGTTTGATCTTCAGTTTGGCTGTGATCCAAATCTTTTTTTTTCTGGTGTGACACTCACTAAAAACCCAATCATTTTCTTACATGATCCTATCAAAATGATGGTCTATTTTTTTTTCAAAATGTAGCTGATAGAAATCTTGTAATTTCCATCTAAACTTTTAAAGTTTGAAACTCCTCAAAAGACAACAAACTGGCCAAAAATCAGATTACTTTCTTCAAAGAAGAACAAAAAACTCCTGCAGATGTTTTCCCTCTTCTCTCTATGCCTCTACTTATCCTTCAACCCTTTAAAGCATCCATTTAATGACTCTCAGGACAATTTAAAGTCTAACTTTGGCTCCACTTCTGCTTGTCTGTTTCAGATTCAGAAGGATTACGGGGAAATTGGCATTGAGGTGGTTCTCGCCGCCTGCCAACGTGAGTCTGTCCTCTGGGCAAAAGACGCCGCCGCCACAATCAAACACGAAAAGAGAAAAAACTATTTGAAATGAATAAATTAGTTTATCTCAACTTCATCAAAGGCCTTTGAGCACACTGAATGTCTTAAGTTTACACTCAGACCTAGGCTGAATTGTAACACACTTTCAGATTACAAACAAATGCAAATCTGGAACCTGAGTTGTCATATGAAAGGCAAATGTTAATCACAGATAAAAACTGCTGGGCCACGCAAATGAATAATGCAGAGCTGCTCCGTGTTTATTTATTTATCCATCACAGCATCACCAAAATGAATCTTGACTTTCCGTTTGGAGAAGAATTAATAACAAACTCTGGAAATTAAAATTGCATTAACTCTATTCAGATGATTTCAACTGCTTTAATTAGTTTTGATAGTCTAACTAAGATGAGGAGAACGTTCTGAGGCTCACCAGAGGGTTTACTTTTACAACCATCAATCTTAATCATAGCAATCATGTTTCATTTATGTGTTTTCTAATCCTTAAGGATATATTTGCTCTTTCAATTATTGTCTGTTTGATTTCATTCTGCGTGTTTAGCTGGTGTGGTGAAAAACCTGGAAGCTGGAGGCTTTTTCAATGAAAAAGTGACCAAGTCCTGTCTGTTCTCCACCATCCATGACGCTGTGCTTCACTGTCAATCTGCCATATCAAGGGAACAAAGAGAGGACAACCAAGAGGTATGAGCTCTGGCATTCACCCCATGTGACTTATTAAACAAAAAAAAAAAAAATTAAAACAAGGAATTTCATCTTATGGATTTGGAAAAAATGAATCACCATTTTTGTTTTTGGAGAAGTTTATGTTCTGCTTGGATGAGGATTAAGTGAGGGGAAATCAGAGTTGGGTATTTTCCATTACTTAAGATTAATTGTGCCCACACTATGAGACTTGTCTGAACCAAGAAAGATATGCTTGAAAACTTTGTCAAAACAAAAGTCTAATGCGTAGAAAGAATGTGACGTTCCATCTTAATGGACAGATTGCTCTTACATTATAAAATGAATTCAGTTTGGGTCGACCTGCAGAACGGAGAGGAGGAAAATAAAACTCACAAGTGTCTAAAGATGAAAATCCTGCTTTAATCTTGATGTGTGTGGACTGACTTCTTACTTCATTCGTTTTTTTTTTAATCAAACTTTATTTATAAAGAACTTTTCATACAACAGTAATGCAAAGTCAAGCTCAAAACACCTAAAAATAAATTTGTAAAATGCACGGCACCAAACACAATGAAGCATAAAATGAGGCGAATAAAACACAAAGTATCCATAAATAGAAAAAGCAGCAGACACAGCACAAAGATTGTTTTTGTTTTAATCGAACAGACTGTCTGGAATGTTCTTTGTGTTTTTCCTTGGGCATTTCCTGGACAATTAAAGTACTCAAGTAAAGTACTCGCACAGATCTCCACCATCAGTCTGTGCACACATTGTATAACTGCTCTCGTGCAAATGTGAACGTCTAAGCTGGAAAAACAATTCTTAGAATAACACAAAAAATATATATATAAAAAACAGGGTGCTTTTCTGTGTCATAAGTTAAAAAAATTACCAATAAAACTAGTAGAATTTGTCTTGGTAACATTTCTTAAGATACTATGTAGTGTCTTTCCCCTTTAAAACAAATTGAAATCTTAAAATTAACTCCAAACTCTCATATTTAAATACACAAGACCAATCTGCTTTTGTAAGAAGGGTCCAAAATTCCTATAAACACTCTCTTCAACCTTGTGGACAACCTTCCCAGAAGAGTTGTAGCTGTAATAGCTGAAAAAGGTGGATCCACATCATATTGAACTCTATGGGTTAAGAATGGGATGGCACTTCAGTTCATATGTGAGTCAAGGCAGGTGAGCCAATATTTTTAGTAATGTAGTGCATATTGCTTTGGAAATTGGAAATGTGTCATAAAAACATTGTATAGTGCTTTAAAAAAGGTTTTTTTCCCCAAATATATCCTATCTTCCACATTTCAAAAGTTCAGCATTATAATCATAAGTCTAGAATTACATATTTTAAGACAAAATTTCTCTAAAAATGTTAAATAAGTCCATGTTAACTTTCAAACTTCTGTCCTGCTGTTGTAAAATGCATTCCTACTGTTAAGGGTCAAATAAAACGCTCCAGCTTTTCTAAAATCAAGAACAGAAAAAGAGCTCTCTGTATTTACAAATAAAGCTTCTGCTTCCATATTTAATTCCACAATTTAACTACTACTGACAGTTACAATAAAGTATTCTGATTTGAAGTGCACTGTAAGGTGAAAAAAAATGGATTTTTTAGATCAAAAATACAGTTTAAAATTAGATGTTTGCATCCAACAGAGGAGTTACTAGGAAATGTTTTGTGAAATAAAATATTTAAACTCGCAAAATACTGTGTTTTTGTACTGTACATGACATTCTGAGAGATTTGTTTGTGCACATGATCTTTGTTTAAAATTTTTTTTACGCCACTTAATTCCTAACTAAAGGCACCTCATAAATGACCCCAGAATGAAGTTTGAACACATATAAATGATGCAAAAGTGGACAATTTGGACAACTCAAGACCAACTAGAAAAGATGCATTACCTGCGATGATGCTATTGTGAATGTTTTTGCTGAAAGTAGTTGCTGAAGATGCTGAAACTTTTTGCTGAAAATGGTGACACAATTTTCTTTAATTTCTTAAGGGATTAGCTCAAAAAGCTATTTGCAAAATGTTAAGTTTGCTAAAAGACTAGAAATTTTGTTAAAGTACAATAAAAGAGCGCTGTAGTTGACCTAAATTTCTGAAAATGTGTAGCAAAATTGCATAAAAATCCCTAATACATGCCAACTATGCAAAAATATTTTTTGTGTTGCTTAAATATAAGATAAGATCCGAATTATTCTATATTTCCTCCGTAATCTAAATGAGTCAAAAGCATTAGAATGTTACTAAAATATAATCTAAACTCTAAATTAGCCTAAAAAAAAAACCTTAGTAGATAACAAATTAGCCAAAAACGTTAGCATGGTGCTAAAATGACACCTCTACTTTCAGCTTACGCTGCATCTCCCTGTACTCCTGTCTACTCTCCTCAGTCCTCTCAGTGTTCCACTTCTTCTTAGCTAGCCTCTTACTCTGTATACACTCCTGCACCTCCTCATTCCAGTATGTCCACCTTTCTCCTCTTCATCATGTCAACTAACTCTCTACCTTTTCCTGTCATAGTTCCAACATTCAAAGTTCCAACTCTCAGTCCAACTCTAGTGACTTTCCTCTTCTCTCTCTTCCTTCAAACCCTCCTTCCTCCTCTCCTACTTCGACCAACAGTAGTCCAATTTCCACCAGCACCCTGTCAGTGACCAGCACTGATGGCGGTCGTTGTTAACCCGGGCCTAGACCGATCCAGTATGGATATCGTAGGTCTGATTCGCATATTTGGTTTGGCAAAGATTTTACCTTCCTGACACAACCCTCTGTGTTTATCTGGGCTTGGGACTGGCACGAGACCCTGGCTAGGGCCCCCTTGTGGCTACATACTTTTTCCTTCATTTCCCATGGGGCATATTTTGCTCACACTATGAATACCAAAATTACAAGCAATGATGTCCTTAACGAGTTGAATGTTTTGATACCAAGATTGCGGAAACTGCTAAAAGTGTGACTGAGATTTTACGTGCTGAAAAACGTACAGAAAGGAGCAAGATAATCACAATTGTGTGAATACTTACTAAGCAATCACACAATTATGAGGATATAATATCTATATACATGTGCAGACCATGCTGTATTTCATAATACAATGAAAATAGTTACTTATTACTTAAAATCTTTTCTTTTACATTAAAACACAAAAAAACTTATTTCTGATGTTGTGTTTTTATTAAGTGTTGGTCAAAATACCTCAAATCTTCTGTTTGTTCAATACTCCCGAATACCAGGTGGAATAATGCGACTCTGTGGCATAAAAAACAGCAAAAGAAGTCCCTAAAGCTGCCTTGCCCTACATTCCTGCAAAACCATTTCAGAATTACACATTTTATATTCACTGCAGTGAGGTTCCTTCATCAATGGGAATTGAAAATTCAAATTGGAAAATGTCAAAAGCATTTTTTTTTCTTTTTCATGTACTTTTGAGGTTTTGAGTGCGCCACTTTGTCTCTGTTCTGAAATGGTGTGTTCTTATTTTTTAAAGGAGCTCCCATCGACACATTTCTGAAAAACCCAGAAGAAAGGAAGAGGATGTCACCAGAAAGTGGCACACAGTCTGCCTGCTGAAGGATTTCTCTACACTCTTAAAAATATCTGGGACTCACATCCGTCCCACAAGCACCTGCAGCACTGCAGAGCAAAGAATGAGAAAACTCAAATACGCCATTAGTATGAGTGTTTGTCTATATCAGAACCGAGTAGAGAGTAAAATGTTAGATTTTTTGCATCAAATTTTGTTTGAAAACTTTCGTTAGCTTGAAGTGTCAGTGTTGTTTTCAGGATGTGTGTTGATATTGTCTTTTATATTTGCTATGTAGAGACAACTTAGTTCTGTGTTTGTGTAATGTCACAGAAATTTAACAAATGAAAAGATGACAAAGATCTGTATTTATTTTCATATAAATCAAAACAATTGTCATTTTTATCCACCTAAAATTCCTAACACTAAAAAAAAAAAATCGCTTGATGATTATCAATTGGAAAAGTTATTAAAAAATTCACATTATGAATTGTGATTGTATTTGTTACCTTTATGTATTTCATTGTTGTATCTAAAAAGGAATATAAATTAAAATATTTTTGCCTTTATTTAAACTTTTTTTCAAACTTTTTTTGGTAGTTTTCTGCAATCTTCCGGTGCTGCAAAAATACTTAAACAATCAAAACCACAAATAGTAAACCACTTAATTTTTGGGAAATGAACAGAAATTAATACATTTGGTGAAAATAGGATTGATTTCCTTTAAAGTCTATTGAAAAAGTTTTAAAAAAAAAGTGGACTGTACGGTTTCAGTATTTAATGTGTGAATAGAATAATTTGTAGATTTGGTGGAGCTCATTTTTGGATGAATGAAAAATGTCTGGGGTGATTTTAGGAAATTAAGATTGCAAAAGAAAAAAAATATAAACAAAAACATGTGGCAGATTATGTTGTTTTCATCCACTAGATGTCAGCAAAATTAGATTTTCAGCTGGACAACAAACATCTACTGTTCTGCTGCCAAACTTGTTAGTCTCTTTTCAGGACGCTTTATTTTTAGCTGCAACAATTTCACAGTTCATGGTTCTGAAAGCACATACTCTGAATTGTTTTGTATTTTGATCAGTAAAAAAAAAGTATCGAGGTTATAAATAGCCTTCATGAAAATGGTTTCTCCAGATAAGGAGTCCACAGAGAATCAAGCTTTGTGTCAGTTTTGTTTTCAATTTATGTTTGATTCATTTTCATTATTTGGTTCACTTAAGTCTGTAAAATTGTGACCCTTTATGTGAGAAATGCTGAAAAATTAGGTCAACAAATGCATTTTATCCTGGTCAGAACAGCATTTATTGCATTAAGTTTCTTCTATTACTTTTTCATGTGTCTCAAACCGAATGTGAACAAACATCAAACCAAAAACTGATGGATTCTGAAAGCTTCATCCACAATACTTTATCTCTGATGTTTGGGACGATGACATGATTCCTGATTAATCAACTTCATTGAGTCTTGAAGTTTTCAAAATAAGAGGCAGTACGGTAGAATTTCAAGGTGAAAATGAGTGTAAACTCAGCGACTCATCAGTTTTGTTTCGTCATTTCCCTCAACTGCATTGTTTTGCAATGTTGAGCCTTTCAACAGTCTATGAATATCTAAAAAACAGCTGAAGAAGAACCCTGAAGAATTTGAGAATTTCTGAGGTAGTTTAAAGACAAAATATCTGCAGCGATTATGCAAAAGTCCATGTAAATCTCCCTGTCTCTGTCAGCTGCATAAAACAAAGAAACAGAGGCTGTCCAGTGAGGAGTTTGGTGAAAATAAATAAATGTTGTAGACAAAAAAAAATTGGTTGTGACCAGAAGACAAATTGACAAATTTGTTTATGTAATTGCATCTGTTTTACCTATATGAACATTAATTTCTAGACTTGTGGCTCTGGCACAGGATGGGTGTGTAAGGCTGATTCAGGCTTTTCCATGACTCTGATGCAAAAACCAAAGATAGATTTGAGTCACCATTACACACCTAAAAATGTCTTTCTGTTAACTCTTTAACACAGGAGCTCTGGTGTTTATGTTCTTTGATTTACTGTAACTTTTCAACTGTTTACACAATAATTCCAGCATATTCTGATGGAGAAAAGTGGGGTGCTGCTGAAATTATCATGTTAGCAGTTGTAAAGTTACAAAAAGATTTTGCATTTAAGCGTCATCGCCCAGCCAACAAGGCCAAGTAGGCCCCATAAGGTTTAAAATTGGGCAAAAAACGTGGGCCCCAATTGGGTTTGTCTACACTTTCTAAGGTGACCCCACCTGTGTTTGCCCAAATTGACTTGAGTGGGGACCCAGTGGGTTAGCTCGCTACGCTAGCCAGATAACGTGCTAGCGAGCTCCGGTGTAGAAAAACTAGCGAGCTTCTCTGTAGCGAGCTACGCTGTTGTATGCTCGTGAGCTCCTTTGTAGCATGCTAGCGAGTTCCACTGTAAAATGCTAGGGGGCTCATCTGTAGAAAGCTCGCGAGCTCTTCTACAGCGAGCTCCACTGTATCAAGCTAGCGAGCTTTGATGTAGTGAGCTTGCCATCTCCTCTGTATTGAGCCAGCAAGGTCCGCTCAAGCGAGCATCATTGCAGCATGCTATCAAGCTCTGCTGTAGCATGCTTGTGAGTTCCTCTATATCAACTTAATGAGCTCCACTTTAGCATGCTAGCAAGCTCTACTGTAGCATGCTAGTGTGCTCCGCTGTTGCTAACTAGCGAGCTCCAGTGTAGCCATCTCCTCTGTATTGAGCTAGTGAATTCCACTGTTGCGTGCTAGTGACCTCTACTGAAGAAATCTCATTACAGCATGCTAGCGAGCTCCGCTCTATTGAGCCAGCAAGCTCTGGTTATTGAGCTCCTCTGTATCGAGCTAATGAGCTCTACTTCAGCATGCTACTGAGCTCTTCTACAGAGCTAGTGAGGTCTGCTGTATCAAGCTAGGCTAGCAAGGTCTGCTGTAGCGAGCTAGCCAGCTCCGCGCTATTGAACTAGCAAGCTCTGGTGTATTGAGCTCCTCTGTATGGAGCAAATGAGCTCCACTTTAGCATGCTAACAAGCCCCTATACAGCGAGCTCCACTTTAACAAGCTAGCGTGCTCTGCTGTAGCGAGCTAGCGGCTCCACTTTAACAAGCTAGCGAGCTCTGCTGTAGCGAGCTAGCCAGCTCTTCTGTATTGAGCTGGAGAGCTCTGCTGCAGCATGGTATCGAGCCCCGCTGAAGCATGCTGGTGACCTCCTCTATATTGACCTTATGAGCTCCACTTTACCATGCTTGCTAGCTTGCTGTATCGAGCTAGCACTGAGCTCCACTGTACCAAGCTCCTCTGTACTGAACTATTGAGTTCTGCTGTAGCATGCTCGTGAGCTCCACTGAAGTGAGCTCCATTGCAGCATACCAGTGTGCACCACTGTTTTGAGCTAGTAAGCTCTGCTGTATTGAGCTAGCGAGTTCTGCTGTAGCATGCTAGCAAGCTCCACTGAAGAGAGCTCCATTGCAGCATACTTGTGAGCACAGCTATTTTGAGCTAGCAAGCTCTGCTGTATTGAGCTCGCAAGCTTCGCTGTCCACCAGGTGGCTGTGGATAACATAGCGAGCCTACCCACTAAATGCCCAATTAACAATGTGGGTAAATACAGGTGCGGCCATCACTGAAACTCTGGACAAACCCAATTGGGGCTCACATTTTTGCCTAATTTTACAACATAAAAGCCCACTTGGCTTTACTGGCTGGGAGGTGATATCTCAAGTGTTAAAAGAAATTAAATAAAAAAATCAATTATTCACATTTCATTTCATGGTCTATTTCCTTTAGACAAGAAGTATATAAAAAGGGGAAATTTGACACAGTCACTAAACAAAAGATCCAGCATGTAAGCTGTTGTTTGGTAAACTATAGCAGCCAGGTGAGTCCCATGCAGTTCCCACCTCCAGTTCTATCCCATTTTTCCATCAGAGTTTACACTTAGGCTCCTATTGCATTAATAAATTGCATTTTTGGGTGAATTTAATGAAACTGGTCCACACCAATAATGTGAAATCAATACAGATTAAGTCTTGAATGAGGACTAAACCGATTTACACAAAAGAGCAAAGAGTGGGAGGGGGGTGGAAAGGGTGTGTGTTGTGTCGGTGTGTGTATTTAGTTTCGTCGCCTGCCAGACTGCATTTTTGGAGTGGTGAGTTTTGAAAGGGACCAACTGACAAAACGGAGGCACGAACTGACAACTTGAACTCCAAAAACTTCAGGTCAGTCCATCTCCATGAGTCCGATGGTAGTTCTTTGGATACTCTGAGCGCGCATGTGGGACAGGACGCGCAGGCAGATGCTGATCTGTGGGCATTTTTAAGAGGCTTTATCTATGTTCTGTCAACCCAGCAGACCTTTCCCGTTACTGTAGCGCATCTACTTCTTTTGCGTCCTTCTTTACTGGCGTGAGGAGCGCATAGCGGCGCTCCAGGCGCGTCTGGTGTTTTCGCTGCAGCTCGACAGGCTTCTTTCTCACCGATCGGAGCTTGTGACGGAGGTTTTCATCTGCGTGCTGCACATGAAAGCTGCTTCCCATTCAGTCACTGAGGCGCGCTGTGGGGATCCGACGCGCGGACATGAGGCACGGATCTCCGCGCGGAGCTGGAAACAATGGAAGATGCCTTAAGTGACAGTAAGACTGCCTTGTACCTATTTGGACATTTTTTTCCCCGTGCGCTCTCAGCCCCAATTCCAGCAGTTCGAACGTGTTTATTGAGGCTTGAGGCATTTTTTTTTTGTTTCATGATTAGTTATTAGAGTCAATCATCTTTATTGATGTTGAAAGAAAATATGAAGATGATTTGAAACAGCTTCAATTTCTTTTTCTGAGGTGTGACAGATGGAGTCCATGCAGTTTCCGCCTCTGTTTTGCTGGTGCTCATGGCACCAGTGCATTTGTATTCATGTGGCATGAATGTCACATGAATTCTGTTCTAAGAATAGTGTGTTGTGAGGTTGTAGTTGGACTCTGTGTGGGGGACAGGTAGGTCTTTATCCGTTTTGAATGTTGAACTTCGTTATAAAGACTCTTTTTGAGTATTAAAATAGATAAAGTTGTGTACTTTTGTATTTATTGCCATGTTTGTTTTTATAATCATTGGAGTGTTTGGGACTTCTGGTTGGTCCATGAGGTTATAAGGTAAGTTCTCACCCGGTTAAGGTGGTTCAGTGTCAAGGTTCGACAGCACAAAATCAATGAAAGTAATATCTGACTGTTTGTAATATCAGCAGCAGAGAAGAGAGCATATGGTCGTGACGTCACATCGGCAGCGGACGTCTCTGACACCAGCTCCTTTTGGTGCGCGCGCGCGCAGCTCCGAACTGACCCACATTCAGCATCTCCGCAGATGCGTTCCCCATAGAAAACAACAACAAACAGCCATGAACGCCGGTGCCGCGGCCGCCTGCCTGCTCGCCGCCGCCGTCAGCTGCTACTTGTACGGCAGCGACGTGCTGACATCGCTGCTCCGTGTCTCCGTTGCAGAGGAGCCCTCCATGCCCGAGCCGGGAGCTGGCGCGCGGCGGAGCCCGCAGGGAGTCCCGTACTCCGAGCTGCCGCACATCGTCAACGCCGACGGACTGCACCTGTTCTGCCGCTACTGGGAGCCCGCCGCTCCGCCGAGGTGAGTGGAAACACTGCCACTGTGTTATAGCAGGGCTGCTGTGTGTCAGAGGGACGATTGGAATGAGAACCGTTCGTTTAAATCTATCCAAAAATGACAGTTAGGGTCACTTGCGTCACTCTTAAGGTCACGTGGGCGTTCCTGGTTATGGCATCACGTGATTTCAACACGTGGTGCGCTGCAAGTTCATTTCCCTAAAAGTATCTTTACATTGCAACCCGCTTATAGGCACAAATAGTTCAGTCAAACCTTGTATTTTAATACTTTAAAAAAGTAATTCTATGTATTTTCCTATTCATCATTTAATAATTATTCAGCCATCCATAGGAAACATTTTAAAGCTCATACTTTCATACTGGATTATTTATAAAGCTGCAAAAGCTATTATTCTGAACAAAGAAGACATTGATGCCATTGTTTTCAGAAAGAAGAAATGACCGAAACAAGGTCAAAACACCAAGGAGAGCGGAAGTCAAGGTTAATCATTTTCTCAGCAACCTTAGATCATCTACATCCGGTCTTTTGTCAGTTCCTAGAGTCAAAACCAAACATGGAGAAGCTTCATTCAGCCTCAATGGTCCACATACCTGGAATAGACTCCAGAAGATCAGCTGAAACACACAGTTTAAATCCACTCCAATTAAAATCGTGCTTTTAACACATTTTTTTGGTTTTATTTTCACAATGGAAGACACATATATATATATATATATATATATATATATATATATATATATATATATATATGTCTATATAAAAAAAAAAAAAGAATAAGATTAAAAGTGCATTTTTGACAATTTTTTATGGAAGTTGTTGTGAAGGAGGAGCAGATGGAAAAAAAAAATGCAGTTGGAAAAATTTGTAACAGTGGCGAAGGTGCTTCAGCAGGCCATTAAGTCAATCAATCAATCAATCAAACGTTATTTATAAAAAAAAAAGTGCTTCTCATACTTGCGCAACTCGAAGAGCTTTACAATTTAAAACAGAAACAAACATTACTAAATCAATCAATAAAAACAGAGGAACCCAATCCACCCTTTATCTACCCCTCTCTCCAATAACACACACATGACATTACCACATAAACAATGAATACTTATACAAGTACATTATAAAAAAAAACAAAACTTAGGCTTGGTGCTGCTGTGAGAAAACAGTATTTTGGGAACCTATAAATAATATAATAATATTAATATTATATTATATTAACATTATTAATATAACATTATAATAACAGAGCCACAAGAACCATGCCACAGTGTCCACCCAGACCGGGACAGCAGCAGGGTCCAACCCACAACCATGAGGCTGCAAAGTCAGACCCCGACTGCTCACAAAAGAGTGACAACTGCAGCAACGACCCCAGACAGAACCGGCAAACCCTGGCTTAAAGGATCCCCAAAGGGTTTCCACTGAGCGGTCCGGTACGGTCCAATATTTTGAGCAATTCCATAGAAAAACATAATGGAACGTTGAAGTGGAGCCGCTGTAGCCATCTGTTGATTGGTAGAACCGCTTGTTTTTGTCCAGAATATGAAGGAAAAGTTTGTTCTGAAGAAGCCTGTGGAGTGATGTAGAACATTTGAGGTATGTGACCAGAAATTCTTTCGTAGGTGTGCATTATCACTTTGAATTATCACAAATCAGCAGCCAATCAGAATTGAGTATTTACCTGTGATAATGGTAGTGTGAAGGCTTTTTTGCAGAATCTAGTCACTGAAGATGCTCAAGCTGTTTACTGAAAATGCTGAAGTAATCTACTTTAATTACTGAAAGGTTTGCTAAAAAAAGCAAAAACTATTTGCTGAAAATGCTAAATTTTCTAAAACACTGGAAATGTTGTTAAATAACTATGACAGACTGCTGAATTTAAAAAAAATGTGTGCCAAGTTTGCTTAAAAATCCTCAGTACATGCCAAGTTAGCAAAATCATGCAGTGTGTTGCTTATATATTAGCAAAACCACAAATTAGCCCAAAAAACCTGTTAATAGATGCTAAATTAGCCTATAAAAGCTACACATTGCAAAAATACTAGCTCAACTTAAAAATAACATAAAAACTATCAGTAAATGACAAATTATGTAAAAAGAAAAAAAAATGTTAGCCTAACAGACAACAGTGGAAAAAAAATTAGGCCAAAACGTTGGCATAATGATAAAATATACTAGCTAAATTCCAAATTAGCATGAAAAAAGCCTCAGTAGATTAGCTAAAAATTGTTAGCATGTTACTAAACTAATAGCAAAATTCCAAATTAGCATAAAAAATCTCAATAGACAGCATATTAGCCAAAAACGTTAGCATATTGCTAAACTATTAGATCAATTTCAAATTAGATTAAAAAAACAACTCATGTAAAATTACCCAAATTAGCCAGCATGATGCTAATTTAACAGCTCAATGTCAAAATATTTTAAAATTACTATAAACAATGGTTTCAAAGGAGTTTCTTTGCAGTTTTTAAGTTTTTAAGTAAATAATTTTTTAAAAGAATTTCATTCATTTCCTATGGGGCATATTTTGCTCAATATTTAAACCCTATAAAGTTTATGAATACTAACAGTACAAGTAGCAATGTCCTGAATGAGCTGAATGTTTTGATATCAAGATTGCAGACATTGCTGAAATTGAGTTTTTATGTGCCGAAATGTACAGAAAATGTACAGAAAGGAGCATTGCTCATTGTGTGAATGCTTACAACATGAATGTGTTTAAAATATAAACGCCTACTCTTGTAGAAAGATTTAATATTTGGAAAGTTGCAAAAAGTGATAAAAGTTGTACCCTGTTGAAAGCTCAGCTTTTTACATCTCTTCAACCAGATAAGCTGTAATTTTCACTTGAATGTCTTACCGTGTCTTGCTGCCAGCAGAATCACTCTAAACTGCAGCCTCACTTATCAAAAGGCTCCATTTATTTTATTTTAACTTTTTCCTACTGGTTTACAGTAATGCTGACATTCTTCTAAGCCTCCTTCTGGAGGCCCCTGTGGAATGTGTTCTCATGCTTTTGAAGTCCAGCCTCCACCCCTTTGAACATGTGGCCAAAACGGCGAATAAAACCCAACACAGATGTCCGACTCCTTCACCGGGCACCATCGAATACAGGGAGAGAAACACAGACCGTTAAGCTGGGATCAAGATATTACTGATCAGCCTCAGCATATGCACACATGCAGACACACATCACACTATCTGACATAGAGCCTCTGGTAATTGCTCAATAGAGTGAGGCTTGTTGGTTTACAGCAGCATGTGTTTATGTTTACTCTACCATCAGTTCTGGATTTACTTGGTGTTTGTTCATTGGCCGTTTGTATGTCTGTTCGCACACATCTGTGTAAGTGTGCACCAGACACTGAGAGCTTCTTGTGTAAACACAGTAGGCATAATAGCTGACTATAATTCAGCAGTGAGTCAATATAATCACACTTCTTTTATAGATTTTAAGCATCTGTATGTGAAATTTTGCCTCTTAACTTGTTTTTTTTTTCCACCTGGAAATGTAAATCCCAGTAGAATTGAATCATTCACCGTTTATATTTTAGAAGATGCTTATGTAAGAGGATTCACACTGGTCACTCTAGAACTGCCAGCAGGCGTAGTAGAGGACAACCAGAGTTTCCATTGTGTGTCTCCCTGAGTAGAACGCTCAGCACACACTTTTTCATGTGTCCGTGACAATGATGTGCATTGAAGCTGCCAAGAGTAGATAAAGTGCCTCTTTTTTTGGTGCATAATGGACATTTTAGCCGATTGTTACAACTCACTGGCCTCACA
The DNA here is from genome assembly GCA_003999625.1 of Oryzias javanicus. Classification (NCBI taxonomy): domain Eukaryota; kingdom Metazoa; phylum Chordata; class Actinopteri; order Beloniformes; family Adrianichthyidae; genus Oryzias; species Oryzias javanicus. The sequence continues at coordinate 7,880,330 of CM012443.1, forward strand.
AATTGCATCACACAAAAGTGGAAAATGCACAGAGGAGGCTTTTTAAGATGCCTTAATACTCTCCTGAACCCCAGACTCATAAAATTCTTTTCATTGGGCCAAAACCTCCTATAAGGCTGCTGAAGTGGGTTTACACTCAGTTTTATAAGCTGAAGAAACGAGCAGTTTGGTTGGAGGCTCACATACAGTACATTTGAACCAAATCAAGGCATGTAAAGTCATAGCTTTTGGAGAATTGCTTTTGTAATACAGACGGCTAAAGAATATGTGATTGTTATAGAAGATTGGATTTTTGTGTCTGTTCGTTCTCAGAGCTTTTTCCACATTACTGTCATTTTTTTTCACACAAAGTAAAGATTTGTCAGTCAAATTTGTGAACTTAAAACCCCATGAAATTAACCAGACACTCAGAAAATAGGAGTACCTAAATGTTTAGATTTTACTCTAATAATAGGTCTTGAAACTGCCTTCAAAGCAGCAAGTTCAGACAGTAATAATATCAGAGGATTAAAAAAAAAAAAAAAAGTCGAGGCTTAAAATGATGCTTCATGTAACAGCTGGAAGTCTGAAGCAGCAGTTACAGGATTATGGGATCTGCACAATCATTGAAATATTTTGTCTTAATCTACATAAACACTTTGTAATTATAGTAGGTTTAGTAAACTAACTGTTGTTCATATTTTAGGATTATCTTTCTAAATTAAAAATACACATCCTGTCATTTGGGTATTCTTTTTAAGATTCATGTGCATCAGAAATATGTGTAAAAATGACAGAACCTCAGCAAAATGCATGCTTTCCAAAATTCAGTAAATGACACTATAGGCAACAACATATCAGCGAGCGGTGTACTCAGTCTGTCATTACCTGAAACGTACTGTTGTACTCTGTTATTACAAACTTTTAACTGGCTAGTTAAAGAATGTTTGCTCACTAAAAGTTGTCATTTCTTCTCTTTAAAGATGACACTCTTTGGCCACTTTATTAGTCACACCTGTCCATCTGCTCGTTAGTGCAAATTTCTAATCAGCCAATCACATGGCAGCAACTCGACGCCTTCAGGCATGAAGACATGTTAAAAGATGATCTGCTGCGGTTCGAACCGAGCATCAGAATGAGAAAGAAAGATGCTTGAAGTGTCTTTGAATGTGGCGTGGTTGTTGGTGCCGAATGGGCTGGTCTGAGTATTTCAGAAACTGCTGATACTGGGATTATCACCCGCAACCATCTATAGGGTTTACAGAGAATGGTCAGAAAAAGAGAAAATATCCAGAGAGCAGAAATGCCTCGTTGATGCCAGAGGTCTGAGGAGAATGACCAGGTTAGAAAGGTAACTTAAATGAACACTCGTTATAACCGAGGTCTGTAGAAAAGCATCTCTGAACGCACAGTACGTCCAAGCTTTGAGGCAGATGAGCAACAGCAGCAGAAGAACTCACGGGTCTCACTCCTGTCAGCGAAAAAACAGGAAACGGAGGCTACAATTCACACAGACTCAACAAAATTGGACAACAGAGGATTGAAAAAACGTCTGAGTCTGATGAGTCTCCCTTTCTGCTGTAACATTCTGATGGTACGGACAGAATTTGCCGTCAACAACATGAAAGTATGGATCCATCCTGCTTTGTTTCAATTGTTCAGGCTGGTGGTGTTGATATAAGGGTGTGGGACATTTTATTAACGCTTTACCAGTTGAGCGTGGTTCCAACACCACAGATTAACTGGGTATTGTTGCTGACCACGTCCATCCCTTTATGACCATAGTGTACCATCGTCTGATGCTACTTACAGCAAGATAAGCCTCCATGTCATAAGGAATCATCTCAGACTGGTTTCTTGAACATGACAATGAGTTCACTGGACTCAAATGCCTCCGCAGTCACCAGATCTCAATCCGATAGAACGCCTTTTGGATGTGGGTAGAGCAGGAGATTATCATCATGAATGTGCAGCCGACAAACTGCAGCAACCGATGCTATCATGTCAATATGGACCAAACTCTCTGAGGAATGTTTCCAGCACCTTGTTGACTCTACGCCGTGAAGGATTAGGGCAGTTCTGCAGGTTAAAGGGGGCTCAAACTGGTACCAGCAAGCTCTACCTAATAAAGTGCCCTGTGAGTGTATATCTTTGTAATGTTCTCTGAAGCTCAACATGGCTCTTGTAAGTGATGTCCGTTGAGACGGAGAGCAAATGATGTTGCAGAGGAGGTAAATATTTGCCATCTTTGTACGCAGTCTGCTTACAGTAAGTTCCTCAGACATTAACATCCGAGCAGTGGAAGATGCTGCTGTTTGTGCTGCAGCCACAGCGTACAAGTCACTCATGTTTATTTAGAGTTTGTTTATCAAAAAACCCCAGGAAATCCAGTCGGTTAAAACTAAAGCTCACAATGAGGGGAAGAGGAAGACTCCTTCAAGTTTAGCATAGTGTTTGTACATACTAAATGCAGGATTTACTGCAAGAACACATGAAAGATAATGGGCTAGAGATTCTGCTGTACTTTACGTACATATTTAAACATGTACAAACTCAATCACTTACATCAATTTCAGCAGTCTTGGTATCAAAACATTGAGCTTTTGGTATTCATAAACTTTATAGTTTTTGGAATACTGAGCAAAATATGCCCCTTAGGAAATGAATGAGAAGTTACGCAAATCCATCAAAACGTTTGTGTACTTTTTTAGAAACACCATTCAAGCTTTAAAATGATCAAAAACCACTGGGTTTTTAGGGTAATTTAGTGTTTAGCTTTTATTTTAACAACATGCTAGCTGGTTTTGGCTAATTTCGATTACGTGTTTCTAGTTTTTAGGCAAATTTGTACATTTTAGCATTATATTCACTGTTTTTGGCTAATTTAGACATGTTTCCAGTTTTTGTCTAATTTTAGTTTAGTTAATATTTTAGCCTTATGTTAGCTGTTTTGGGAAATGTATATGCTTCAATTTTTTGTCTACTGTGGAGTTAGGCTAACATTTTAGGATTATGCTAGCTGGTTTTGGGTAATTTAGACATGTTTACATTTTTTTTGGCTAATTTGAAGTTTAGCTGACATTTTAAGAAGCTTTCAGCTTCAACATTTTCAGCTAACTACTCTGGCACCTTTAGCAGTCACATTCACCTTACAGCATTCACGCTTGGATTATTGCAGGTAATGCTATATATTTAGTTTTCACTTTTCATTTAACGTATCCATATCTCAAAATATCGATTCTTAAGGACAAAACATTTAAATTTGACCTTTCTTAGTGCATAAAAATACAAATGTTTCATGTTTTGTTTTTATGTGACAATTTCAGTCACATAGTTAAATATATGCAAATGTTCTTATAGCTCATGTAAATGTGTCAAAAGATCACTTTTAAAATACTTGGACAATGAATGCAAATAAAGTCAGAAAGTTTTTTTTTTTGTCACCTGAAACAGGAAGTAGGTAAAAAGTCGAGAGATGCAGGGCAGGGTTGTGTACAATGATTGACAGAGTGCCTAGCTAGTAGATGTCTAACCTGTAGTCAGACAGTCATAAATATACTCTCCCGGTTTGTGCTAACGGGCCGTGCTACTATCAGCGGTCTCATTCATCTATTCTGTGAGGTTTCTGCCCTGTCAGGCTGTGTGGTTTACCTAATGCCCGTTGGTATGAGGTCTGCGGAGTACGCTGCTCAAAAACAAGAGGCCTTCAACATTCTCTTCCTGTTCAGGCTCAAGAGTAAATCCCGGCCGAGCATTTCTATAAAACGAAGGGAATGGCTAATTCCTGTTTTAGTTGCAAGTATTTCAGTTTTAGGAGGACACACTCAAGAATAAGATCTATTTTCCTGTTAGTAAGCAGAAGTTGTTTTTGCATAAAACATCAGCAGCTGCAACATTTGCATTCATTGAAAAGCAACCAAGAAATTTTCTATGTAATTACTGCTTTTTAAGTTCAATTGGTTTAAAAATTATATTTTTAAAAAAAAGAAGAAATAATTTTTTTAGCTATGATTACTGAACTAGCACGAGTACAGAGATTGTAATTAGTTATTTTTATATAGTCGTGTGTTTTGATTTAATAAATCTCATCTGCTTAAGTGACGCTGCAGTTTACTATATCCTTTCCAAAAGGACAGCTAATTATTATTGTTTATTTTTGTGGTTTGGTAGACTGAATAAATGAGTCTGAATCCTCTCTGAGCATTTTAAAGCATTGAGCATGCTTTAAATTTACCTTTTTGGAACCATTCCTGCTGTGCCTGCCTACAGTCCATCTGCCTCGGTTCATCTCCCTCATACAGTAGTTTCCTCTTTTATATATATTTTTGGTTTGTTTTCTTTGCAGAGCACAGTTTGGCACACACTCCATGCTGACTTCCTTGTTTTTTTTCCCCATCTTTTTCCATGCTGTTTTGTCACACTGGCTCTCAGCCTGTCAGATTCTCTCATTCTCCACCTGTCTTCTTGTCTTTTTCTATCATCTTGTTTTTCTCTAAGTGCATCAAATCTTTCCATCGTCTGGGAAATCAGACTCAAACTAAGTCTGGATATGCTCCTTGTCATCCATTTATTTGATATTTATACTCTTTCTAAGAATAAGTGGAATAGACTGATGCAGCAGGTGGTGTAAGTTTATAGAGCCACAACATTACACGAAAGCAAGTGAAGGAATAAATGGATGTCAGGTCAGAAGAGTAAAGCCATGGTGACCCACAACTCCAAATGTTGCTGTTTCACATTTGAAAATGATCTCGTTTTATGTTGTAGAGACATTTTGCTGTTTTACCAAGTATTTCAATTTTTATTGGGGGTTTCTGTTAGCAAAAATCTGTCGTGTGATATGTATCGCGATTTATGTCTCACAATACATATCGTAGTGTATCCCAAGAGTGTACAAGAAACAGTTTTTCACTTTTTTTTTTAAAAGAGTATGACTTCATACTAGTCATACTAAGTAGTACATGTCTCATAGCAACAAAAACCACGTAGCTGACTGAACCAATGGGACTGAACATTCAACACAAGCTGGTTCTGTTGAAATCTTGTTCTGGTGCAGTGTAAAGCTGCTCAAAGTGTGCTGCACTGCCAACTAGTGGTTTGGAGTTTAGATGTCAAACAAAAGAACCTTGAAAGACGCTCACAAAAAATTAATAAATATTGTCTTGTCAGCATTTTAAATCGATACAGTGAAATATGACGATATATCACCATTTTTTCCCTCCCCCCTGATGTTTGTATGCAGCCATAAAACAAATAAAGTAATTCAAACATATTCATGAATGAAAATATTATCCAAAGTATAAGACAAGGAAAAAAAGCTCATAATTGCGTCTTTGATCAAATTACAAATTTGGCTTTTCACTAAAACTACTAATATAGAATACTTAAAAATTATGTTTATACTATTTTACTTTTTTCCTGGGTAGATAATGATTAAATAAAAATACTAGATTCATCAGTAAATTTGAATTAGTATTATTCCAAAAGAAGCAGGATCTTAACACTTTCTAGCCATAAATTTAAGCTTTAGATACTGCATGCAGTAAGGATGTAATGATTCTTCGAGAATAAAGTAAAGAGTAAAGAAAACTGATTCAAACTTGTCAGGATGTTCATCAAAGCAGAAAATGTAAAAAAAATCAATTCGACAGCTTTCCATGCAGACGTACCTGTGTGTGTGTGTAAGTGCTTTCACATTGGCTGCTCAATCAAGCGGACAATTTCAATGACAATCAGGGAGAGTGTGTAAACAAAGAGATGATGGGAAATGAGGGCAGGCTCCCTCCACACTACAACTTAGAGGCAAATTTCTAATGAACTTCTGCCACTCTGCAAGATCTGTTCTAATAAATGACAGTTTTTTTTTTTAAATATATTATTATTTTAGGCTAAAAACAGCATTATCATAATTAAAAATGCATCAAAAGTTGATTGGAGTGGGACTTAAAGTTTCCTAACATCCAAAAAGTATTTTTCTGTTTGATGCATCTCTTGTTGGACAGCGCAACCTCCAAACTTTACGTGAAAGCCTCGCAAAAACTCATAACAAAATTTGTAAGCATCCCCTTATTGGAAGTAATGAACCAGTCATGTCAGCACCACAATTACGCTTTCTTGCAGAGACTCCCCATCATTGCATAAACAGGATTAGAGCCCCTGTGTCTGTTTGGGCTCTGCAGTTATTTAGAATACGTCTGTATAGCTTGTGGGAGGCAACAACTCTCTTGGGCTCTTTGGTTGTTTTATAAGGCTGGTTATAATCCATGTTGTTCTGGCTGTCAGTCCTGTGAGAGACAGACAGCTGTCCAGTTCCCATGAGGCAGGAAAAAGGAGCGAGGAGAAATAATGCATGTTAAGAAGTGAAAGTCCAGAGTAATGAGTGCAACTCCTAACGGGAGTTCATCATGGCGGTGGAAAGGAACACAAAGTGTGTGTTGGAATGTGAAATGCTTATTTGCATCTATTTTAGGGCATTACCTTCCAGCTCAGCTCCAGGCAACAAGAAGCTCATTTTTAAGCTGCTCAACAGGGAATTTTTGTTGTGGAAAATTTTTCAAAGCCTAAAAGAACAACAGGACGGAACACTTTGGTGCAATCCTTAAATAAATGTCTTAAAAAAACACTTCAGTCATCTTTTCAGCTGTATTCAATGTGTTTTTAGTGATCTTTTAATCCTGATTAAGCTGTTTTAGCCTAAATACAAGAATATCTGTTGTTTTTCAGTGCATAGTTTCTGCAGAGTGGCAGTAGTTCATCAGAAATTTGCTTTCTAAGTTGTGGGCGGGACCATTGACACAGTAAATAGCCCTATGCTAGGCTCCCTTAGTTGGTTGATAAGGAAGTGAGAGACCAAAACTTTCTACGAAATTATGACGAAGTTAGTTAGATCAAAGTTGTACAAGCAGCATGCTTCACTGACCAAATGTATTACACGGCAGGAGGGGCGTTCCCTGCCTGCATTCACACACATAAGGTAAAGGAGTACCCAACTGTTTCATATCAGCCCCATGTCAGAAGAGGAGGAGTATGAAGATCACTTCATGGCTTCAAATGGTCATGAAGGTGTGGCTGGTGTTCTAACTGGTCGTGTTGTGTGTGTCTTCTGGATGTGTTGTCCTATCACTGACGTCTCTGCTGTCATGCAGCTGAACGAGGTCATTCATGCTGTTCTGTGGAAATCTACCTAGACTGAACCTATCCTTGAAGTGTCATAACAAGGGACTTGTTTTCATCAGTTTGCTTCATGATAGTTACATTATGTTAAAGGCATTAAAGTCTGACTCCAACTATATTTCTTTCTTTTGTAAAAATCGTTCCTATTTGTCTTTTAATTATGCAGTTTTTAGTCAAAACCAAAAAGTCTGTGTCGTTTTTAGGAAATATTCTGCAGAGGTGCAGAAGCTCATTAGAAATTTGATGTTGGGTTGTGGGCATGACTGTTGGCACAGAAGTGAGCCTCACTAATTATCCATCAGCCTTTTCTTTACACTATCTCTTAAAATCCCCCTTGGACCCGCCCCAGTTCCCCTCTTTTTAATGTCACAAAAAAGTTGTTTTTCCAATGGCATTTTTTTCAAATGCTCCTGATTCACAACATTTTAAATAAATAAATACTCAAAAGCTTAACTTTCTTTATATATGGCCTCCATCATGAGGAAAAAATGCTATAAGAACATGTCAAAAACACCAAAAATGAAATCTTAATCAAAGTGGGTCTTTAAATATATGCTATCTTCTTTTTTTTCTTTCCTAACTGGAAAATTTAAGGTAGTAATCATTTATTATAGTTAAAAAATATATAATTATCTAATTTCATTCATGTAAAAAAAAGATTTTTTTATCCTACTTTACCAGGTTACTTAAAGCGGAAAAAGGACTTTGGCATCTCAGAGTTGAGCCAAAATACTGGCATGCTTGAGGGCGGTTGCTCAGCTGCAGGGCCTGGTGTCGATAAATGATCCACATCTTTCATTTTCTATAACTTTTTTTCACATGCAGTTGTCCTTACAAAAAACTCAGACTAATCTCTGTGTGAATCGCTGACTATTATTCTTCACAAATGATTCAGTCACACACAGACAGCCTCAGTTTGAGTGCAGATACAGTATTATCCGTTCCAAAAAGAAGGGAAGGATCCGTGAATAAAACTTGCTAAGGAAGCGTGCATGAACAGCTACCCCTGTACTCTTCCTCACCCCTCTCAACTCCTTTTTTCTTCTTCTTTCCCCATCTTTCTTATTTCCTCCTTGTTTCACTTTAGTCCATTCTTCCTCCATTCCTGAGTGCGTTTGGTTTAATTGCTGCTGCAGCTGCTTATTGAAACTCCAGCGAGCTTCTCGGCTCTACTACTGCTTCACGGAGACAAAACACTCAGGCATTCCAGTTCCCCTGCTTAATATGCACCGAGAGAAGGAGCAAAGAATAAAGCAACTTGTCTTTGAGACTCGGCTATTAATTAGCAAAAGATATGAAATACATCTCCCATTTCCCAGAGCTTTAAATGTAATCTGAGCCTCTCAAACACATTTAACAAGGGAAAAGAACTATAGATTTTCTTGTCAGTGTCACGTAAGTCTGTTTTAAAACAAATTTACGCTTCAATGGTTGCAGCTGAGCTCTAAGCCGTTTCATTATTCGGATTATTAGAAACTCATTTTCAGAGGTCCTGCTCTTCCTAGAGAGAACACGACTTTCTAAATGCTTCTGTGTAAATGTTGCTTTGACCAGCAAATCCTAGATGCTTAATTCAATTCAATTTTATTTATATAGCCCAATGTAAAAAAAAAATTGCCTCATTTGGCTTGTAAAGAAGCAGAAGTTTTGTCATAAAATATAAAATATAGTTGGTTACTAAACTAAACCGAACAGACTAATTAATCCTGGCCAATGAGAGAAGAGATCTTTAGTCACGTGGTTTTGTTTACCAGCTTTGGTCTGGAATAGGAAAGGTTGGTTGATCGCAGTCTGATTACAGACTAAAAGCAAGACTCAGGACTCGACCCAGAACAAATTAAGACTGATAGTGACTGATAAATTAGGGGGAAAAGTGTGGGGTATGGCTTTCTGATGAGGAGGCAGTAGCCCCCCTGTAGCTCCGCCCCTGTTTTAAACACTGAACACCGGAGCTCCAGTGTTTATGTTCTTTAATTTATTGTAATTTTCGATCTTGTTGACAATTGAAAAGTTACAATATGATGAAGATTTTGAACAAACTCCACTGGTAAAGTCGATCAAAGGCAGATAAGAGCAATCACTTGCAATATACTGAATAAAAACTTCAATGTTGCAGCTCATAAACATGTGACAGACATCAGACTGACATCAGCTGCAGCTATGTTGTCACCTCCAGGTTAAAACAAGCTGAAATGACTACAGGGTGTGAGTATTAAAAGACAGCAGTCATGTCAAAATATCATGATTTAGTAACCCTCCCAGTTAGAAAAATGTATCCCCTGGAGGAAAAATCAAACGGATGACAACTTCAAAGAGAAATGGACATCCTCTGGATGTAAATCAAATGAAATTCTGAGCATAAAAACATCATACACCGAGGATTTCTGAGAAGCCCCGAGGCAGTCAGGACAAAGATGGGTTGTGACAGTTTAGGTTTCCCGCTGGAACCATCAGAGAGGAGCGACTGTACCCGGACCGGGCCCGCCTGCATCCAGCTGCGCCGCTCCCACAGGGCTGTGAACCAGCATGACTTCATGGCATCTTGCAGCAGCTCTTTCGGTTGGCACTGTACAACTCCACGTCGCGCATTAGGAATTTTCGATGCTGCATTCCTTCACTGGGTTTCTGGGTTACTTTTTGTTTTGCTGGCTTCCCCATGTCTGTCATGTTTTAGGCAGACAGGGATCTGCAGAAGACAGATGGATGATAGCTTTGATCTGTGAGCACACAGTCGTCATCGCGCTCAACCTGCTCTTCCTCAGCCATTCTTCTGTCATTGCTCATCTTGATTCCTGTCACCAACTCACAAATGCACAGTCAGACGAATCCGTGAGGCACCGAGTTATAAAAACGTGTTGGTGGTGAAATGTCAGATTTCTCTGCTTTGAACAGATTTGACTGTCAGTAAACCAAGTGGGAGCTTTTTTTTTTTTTTTTTTTTTCTAGAGAAAACTCTGATTTTTCTTGTGTTTGTGAAGAGAAAATGTAAAAAAATCTCACTTTTTTTTCTCTTTTTTTTATTCACAGGGCTTTGGTGTTTATTGTTCATGGGGCTGGTGAGCACAGTGGGCCATATGACGAGATCGCACAGAGACTGAAGGAACTGTCCCTGCTGGTATTTGCACATGATCACGGTGAGTGATGCATGCATATCACAGGACTGAAATCACATGCATACATTTCCACCCACACTCATATTGTGCCTCATTAGCTCTGTGTATGAGCCCACAGAAATTCCCTCAGTCCTTCTAAAATGTTCAGTGAACTAATCATACTAGGAAACATAATTACAGAAGAAATCCTGCTGGTCTTGGCTGCTAACAGCTTTTAAGAGATCTGCTTGGCACACAACAGAGACCCGTTTGTTATTGTTTAATAGCCGGACTGAAAGAAAGATTTTCCTGCATGACTGTGACACCTTCCTAATAAATTCAATCAGTTGGGTTGTGGTATGTAATATATGTAAAAACCCGTTTTTCTCTTTTGTTTACATAGCAGAAAGAAGTAGCCCAAAAAAAGAAAAAAAACACAAATCTTGAAATAAAAAAACACCAAAAAGTAGTACAATTATCTGTCCATGCAGGAAATATTTTTACTTAAAAATAATTGTATAAGATAGTAAACTCTAGAAACAAAAAGTCCCACACGAGCGTTCAAAGAGGGAATAATAAGCCAAAGAAGCTACTTGTTAGATGTAATTATTTCAAATTTAATGCTAAGCATCCCAGATAATTAGTATTTCATTGCCTGTTTTATATCAATTATTTGTATTTTTTGAGTTTTCATGTATCTAATTGTTGTTTATTTTTTATTTCATTTACAAAAAAAAGTTGCAATACACAGAAATGACTTGGTTTTTTCAGAAAAAATGTGAGAAAAAATGAGAATACAATTTTAGGACAAGTTGTCCCATCTTAATAAATCCTCAAAACCTAAAATTAACACTTATTCTTAGAACATAAATCTGAGGGTGTTTTCAGACTGGATCTACACATTCTCACTCCTGACTCAATGGACTTACGGTTAGGGTCCCACTTGTTGACGTTTTGGGTGTCCTCAACTCGTTTTTTGACGTGCTGGCTGTTCCCGTTAAACCATAAGTCCCTAACAAGGCCGTGGACCGGTCAATTGCAACTGGGCCGCAGAAGAACTAATCAATTATATTCTTTTTTTTTTTTTTTTTGATTCCCTGAAACCTTTCATTTTGAAAATCGACTTGGATTCTCTCAATTAGCTTGAGCGTGGTAAAATCCTCACGGGTTGACCGGTCCACAACCACAAAAAGTTTGAGGAACACTGCTTTAAAGCAAAACTTTTTGAGCTTTTAAAATAAACGTGCATTTAGTCCTCTTAACCTGACTGTAACAATCTTGATTAACCCTTTAATTATTGTCATAATGTTCATTTTTATTGTATTTTATTTCTACTTTAATGTTTTAACTGTATTTCATTTTCTTGTGTTGATGCATTTTGGCCCAGGTCTCCCTTGAAAAAGACATGTCATTTCACTGGGATTTTCTGGTAAAATGAAGGTTAAATCAATAAAATAAATAAGGTTAGGGTACCAGTGCCAGGTTAGGGTTAGGGTACCGGTCCATGTCCCGAGGGTTGAGGACCCATGATTTGCATATGCATTTTTTTCTTTCCAGGTTAGGGTTAGGGTACCAGTTTAGGTTACTGGTACCAGGTTAGGGTTAAAGTACTGGTACCCTAACCAGGTACCAGGTACCTAACCCTAACCCGGATCAGAGTTAGGGTACCAGTCCGCGTCCCGAGGGTTAAGGAACCCTAACTTGAGTGTGCATTTTTCTCATCTGGGGCCCTTAGACTGGCACCGGTTTGCGGCCTGGAGGTTGGGGACCAGTGATTTAATGAGAACAGCCAGGACGTCAAAAAACTAGTTGGGGACACCCAAAACATCAAGAAGTGACGTGGAGGGGCCCGAACCATATGTCCATATATGATGAGTTGGGAGTGAGAAAAAAGCTGAATGGACATATTTGGTTCACTTAAAAGAAACCTGAGTTAATTTCCCCAATCTGAAATAAATTTTCAGTCCGAATAAACCCAGTGGACCCTGTTCCAGTACCAGGAACCGCTCCCCAACACATCACCCAAAATTATTATTTACAAAATAGTAACAATGATGAACAGTCTAACTTCTCAACATTTCCAGGGCCTAAAAATAACATCCTTTAATTTGAACAAAAAAACTACAGTGCAATTTGAGCAAATAACTAACATTTGAGCCTATTGATGTGTAAAAAAATCACATATAAGTCGCTTCCCTGGCCAATCTACATATATACAAAAAATACGCGCCTTTTTAGTCCGAAGAATACGGTAATGAAATTCAGTGGAAGATCTGGAAAGTCCCAGCAGGAGAAATGACCACCGTCTCGTTTGTGCTCTGTTTGTTCTTGCATGTTTGTAATTGTATTCAGCATCTGACAACAATCCCGGAAAAGGCAAATGCAGCCACAAAGCTTGTTTTGGCTGACATTTATATCCCCATCACCCAAGAGATTTTGGATGAATGTAAATAGAAAACAGAATGTTCCTGTTACTGCTGAAATGTGAAGCGTTTTCTTTTTAGAAGGAGATGCTAAAATGTTTTTGCCTATTGACCTTGTTCTGACTAAATCATTCATAAAAATAGTATTTTTTAATATATTTGCGCTTACTCTGCATAAAATACAAAGGTTGGGCTGCACGTCATTGAAGGTAAATGGAGACAAATGAGTCTATTGTGTGTACAGCAGTGGTTTACCTTCTATTAAATGTTGTGTCCATGGAAACAGACATGACCTCAAATGAGGATTGTGTTGCCGTTTTTAAAATACTGATTTCCAGCATACATTTTTTAAAAGTTAATAAGAAACCTGGTCCAAGTTTATGAAATAATAGCCTCTCAGTAACATGTTAGGTGGTGATCTACATGCATGATTTGGGGAATTCATGTCAATAAGATCGCCATAATCTAAAATTGATTAAATAAAAAATGGCTTCAACCAGTTTCTTATTTCATTAAAAGAGATGAATGAACTGTTTCTGAAATAAAAAAACAATTTTCAATCTTAATTTCCTTACCAATTGCTCAATGTGTTCCTTAAAGTTAAGATTGCCATTGATTAAAATGCCATGGTAATTAAAAGATTTAACTGTCTCTATTTTTAACACAGGACTTGTGATACATAAAAAAATAGAAAAATTAAAAAGAACTTTTACTGTTTTATTTGAATAAAAGGCGACATAACTTGCATGTACTCAAAATTGACCCACGTCTATATCGGAGGCAGGCTTATAACATACAGTAAAAAGGCTCCATTCAACTGATCAACCATGTGATCCATCCAATTGGTCAAATGCATAAAAGGCTATGTTTGATTTGTTACATTTTTGAAGCTGCCATGAAATTATTTTAACATGTAAACATTTTATTTTTGTTGTTTTGAATACATTCTTGTGGCATTTTTCTGATGATAGAGGGCACAAATGAAGAAAATTAAGCTTAAATTTGTATTTTTGAGTATTTCTTTAGTCAAATCACTGTAAATCAGGAACAGATGAAAAAATGTTGTGGGAAAAACCCCTTCTCCACTCCATTCCAATGCACATGCAGATGAATAGATCCATGTATCTTTGTTTTCCTTATCCGAGCTAGTATCTCGTTTAAAACTATGGAGAAAAAATAGAGCCATCTTGATTTGTGCGTACGTAATTCTTGATTTGTGAATAACTTTGGATTTTTGTGTACCTAATTCTTGATTTGTAACAAAACTTTGGATTATGCGTTATTATGTGTTATGTATTATATGAGATTCAAATCAAGAATTACACATGCACAAATTGGAGTGAGTCTCTTTTCTCTCCATATGAAAGTGGATATCTCCAATATTGCTTACGTTTTTGTTGGTCTGTAAGCTAGCAGAAAAACAGATGGGTGACAGGAAGTGGGGGCGGAGTTGCTTCATTCCAACAGGCAACTTTCTAATGAACTACTGTTGCTCTGCAGAAACTATGTCCTAGAAAATAACACTATTTTTTAAATTTTATTAAAAACAGCATCATTATAATGAAACACTGAAAATAGATTAAAAATATAATCAAAGTGAGACTTTAAGGTAACCATTTTTCACATATTATGCCATATTTTATTGCACAGGCTGATATCACAATGAATATACATACAGTATTCACTGTATTTTGCAGCCTAAACTGAGTTGAATCAAATTAGATCTTCAAAAGAGCGCAGATCCTAGTTCGGCGGGATGGCCCCTTTTTGGTTGCACCCTGATCTTCTTTGATACCACCAAAATGTGTGAAGTTCCACGACTGCACCAGGTACTGAGGAGAAAGAATGAGAGAACAGAGTAACAAGATCTCATCTGTGCAGTCGGGTAAATATTTACTGCAGCGTCGATGTCATTGAAGAGCGCAGAGAGGCAATAAAAAGTAGAGTGAATGGCTCCAGCTATTCACACAGGAGCAGTTAGCTCATTTACTTGTAGTAAGATGTCACGCGGTTAAATGTAAAATCCTTAAGTGGAACAGGTCTCTATAGACTCCAGCTTTCTTCTCTATCTCTCTCTCACACGTACACACGATCACACTCCAGACCCAAACACACACAGCCTTGGGAAGATCTCTTTATAGAGTTCAGGATCTGAAATCATTTCTACCTTTTCTCGTGTGTATTTCTTTCTAATTGAAGAGCTTTAAAATATTTTTTTTTTGTATCCACTCTGCCCAGACTGAGAGGTTTTGCTTTACTTCTCGCTGCATTTAAGACCAGTTTGTATAATATTTCATTCTTATTGACTGACCGAAACTTTGGCTTAAAACGTACAAAGGTTTTCGTTTACTTTTGTAATCGTTCTAAATTGAGACACAGTGAGCAAACGTCTTTATTCAGAAGCATGTCTAAAAGTTTGTGCTCTGGTAGACGCTTTGAAACAGTCAAATTACTGCTGCTATAGATAAAGAGGAGCAACAACTTTTACTGAAACTACTTTCAGAAAGGAAATGAGCAGCATGTAAAACCACCTTCTTCCTGCAGAAAGAACACAAAAATGATCCCAGCTATGCTTTGCACAACATGATTGTTGCCAAACCTGATCAGAAATTTTGTTAAAAATTTGATTAGATTTGACAAGGAAAATAAAAATGAGAGCTTTGGTGAGCATGTTGTCTGTCTGTTTGCAAATGAAGGACGACAGATGCATTAAGATGCTAATTTGAAATTGACTAACTGCTTCCATCATAACACTTTTTCTGTTAAGATTGATAAAGAATATTCCTTTTTTTTTATTTTAGGCAGACTTCTTCTCCACATTATTTTGGATATTTTGTCAAATCCAAATAATCTAAAAATATATAAAGTAGCTTGTAGCCCTTTCATTCAATCCTCGTTCTAGTACATTAAAAAATTGGTTAGGAAAGAAATAATGACCAATTCCTTCAGAAAAATCAATCGGAAGTCGTAAGCTGCGCTCATGTAAGTTTATAGCATCAGAAGTCTCTAAATAAAAGTGTGTACCCATCAAAGTCTGACAGTTTTAATCAGGTTTAAGGATCTGTGGAGGGTGAAGCTGCAGATCTGCTGCAGTGCTTTGACACTGCAACTGCAAGTGGTTATTGATTTTCTTTTCTTCATTCTTTGTCACTGTCTTTTTAGTTTAGTTTAACAGTCTGAAAAAATAAAATGCACAAACTCCCTGCTGCATGGACGAATGCAGAACACACATTTATTAAGGTTGTTAGCTAAAAGGTGTGAGTTATACACGTTGTAAATGTAAATTAGGAGCTGGTGCTACTGGTCTGGCGGTTGTCATGGCAGCCTATGCGAGCAATGCAGAGAGCATGAGAGCACATACATGCATGTGCATACAAACATACATGCTCTCCTCTGTCATGGGCTTGCTTGAGAATACAGAAAAAGACTAAATAAAAGGCAAATTGGAAATGATCATTATGCATGTATTAAGATAATTAGTGTGACACATTATTATCATATCCATCCATTTATTGTGTATAAAACCGTCTCCAGCGTGAATCACAGCTCGTCTACAGACTGGGTCCCTCTTATGTTGGTGCATACATTTGTAAACGTTAATATGCTTTGTTTGGAAATGTTCCTAATTAAAGTCTGCTCCCGGTGTGTTCAGTTTGCTGCTTTCCTGTTGGTGTTCTTCTGTTAATTGCCACAGCTGTTTTTCATTAGTCCTAATTGTCCCGCCACATTTGGTATTGGCTGCTGTTTTCAACATTATTTACTATCTTTTCTTTTTTTTTTTAAATATCATGACTTCTCTCTTCTTCCTTCATTAATCCACACCTCTTCTTCTTCGTCTTTGTACAGTTGGTCATGGTCAGAGTGAAGGAGAACGGATGAACATCAAAGACTTTCAGATTTACATCAGAGACTCCTGGCAGCACATCGACCTCATGAAGTCCCGCCACCCCGATCTTCCCGTCTTTATCGTTGGCCACTCCATGGTAGGATGAACAAGTCTTTCGTGTTTTGCAGCAGAAGATCTATTTACTTTACTAGCTAGGCATTTAGTTTATAAGACTATTGGTCAAAAGTAAATCTTCTATTTGTTTTGTTATTTAAACTGACCTTCTTGGCTTTTCTTGTTCAAACAAGACAAGAATCGTTTACTACACTGCAAGAAAAAATACCCTAAATAAAGGAAATCTGCTTTTTGGAAGAAACAGAGCTGTGCAATTAATTGTATCAAGTAACAAGTAATTAACCAAAAATATTATAGTAGGATATCAAAATCTAAAAACAAGAAGTTCCAAAGGAATATTACAAAAGGGTCAAGTAAGCTGAAAAAAGCTAAAATTGAGGCTTAATTGAAATTTAATACTATAAAGACTAATAATGTGATCTTCTTTTGTTAGTTCTAGGCAAACGATTTATAGATTTTGTCCTGTTATGTACCTGATTGTAGTTCATGTCGATTACAGTGACATTTAACTTAAGTGGAAATGAATAATTTTAGAACAAATATTTGAACACAACGAGAATACTATCTTATTACAAATTTAAAACTAGCACTTAACTGTGCATAAATAATTTATCTTCCAAAATGCTGATAAGGAATGTCAGTCGCACTTGTCAACATTTATTGAACTTTAAAATAACATTCTTAAAATTGAACCAATCATATGAGTTATTTTGAGTCTTAAAGTCCCCCATAACTATTTTTTTATTTAAATAACAACGTTCACAGTAGTGTTTTAGTAATGATTATGAATTTTTAACAAAAATCAACAACCTGAATGTCTTAAGAAGCCGTTTTTCATACTGATCTGAAGCCTCTGTTTACAAAATCTCCTCTGAGGGGGCGTGGCTTTTGGGTCTGAGCTGAGCAGCCCCACCCCTGACTGACAGCAGAGCTGTTGTGACGTCAAGAAGGATCATTAAGGCAAACAGAGCCTGTCTGTGACAGTTTTATTAACAGCGATTTAAAAGTAGAAATAGTCAGAAATGCAAAAATGAAATGATTTATTTCTACATTTGTTCTCTTTCATAAGAAAAATGCCACAAACTCATGTTAAAAACTCAAAAAACATGATTTTCATTGGAGGGGGACTTTAAATGAAGTTTTTCTATTGTAGAGCATGGATTAAAATGATTTTGACTTAATTTGATAATAATTCTTCTGATTCTTTATTTCTAGATCCTAACTCTTAATGAGACAAAAAAAAATGTGTGTTGATTTTGAGAAAAGTTAGTAAAGGTGTCGAGCATAGATGATTTAAAACGACTCCTGCTAAAACATCTTAAATGTCTAAAAACAATAATTTTTAATCGCTGCAAGGCTCAAACAGTGGTTTACAGGGGAACGTTTTTCCCGCGAGCTACATTTTTAGTGCCCACTTGTGTCTTTTGGCCTGACATTTGTTTGCTTTGGCTCTGACAAAGCTCCACGTACATTTTGGGCACAAGGGGCAAATGCCACATCATCTGCAGCACAGTTCAGCAAAGGTTTACTTTTCCCAGTAAACTGTTCACCTTTCACACATTGACACATATTTCCCTTAAGTAAAGAATAAAGATAAATAGAATCAAGGTTTGTTTAGCACTGAAATGCACAGCTGTAAATAATAAATACAAGTTTGGATCTATTCTATGTCAACTAATGACCACTTTTCTCTCGAAAAAACATGACAACTCTCCAATAATTTTAGCTATTTCTTTGCTTATTTTATAAACTTTAGCTTTTAATTGTACTTCATTTTAAGCTGATTGTTAAACCAGTTCTTTGTAATAAAAACGAAGAGTTTACTTACATTTTATCCAGCAAAGATTATTGGTGCATTCTCAACCAAAGATTTGAGAATCTTTAGATCTCTGCAAAAGGAAATGATTAGCTTCCTCAGTAATTAGCCTGGGATCAAGGCTTATTATTTCTCCGACCGATCATTATCAGACAGTTGACAGGATAGTGACCTTCTGGGTGGAGACCGGGGTCACTGTGGCTCTCATGGACGCTCACAAAGGGAATGTTCTCAGACCCACAGACATTACAAGTTAAAAAAAAAAGAGAAGAAATTCAAACCAATTCAGAAACACCTTTCTATGTGATTTGATTTTTTTTTTTTTATCCATGAATATGTCAATGAATTGAATCTACTTTTCATATTTGGGTTTTGGATACATTTACTATAACTAAAAAAGTGAGGCAAAACATCCCTATTATCAAACATCACAGCCTGATTTTGTGCTTTGTGAAAAAGCAAAAATAAAAGCACCAGTGATGAGTTACATAATGAAGCTGACACATTTTTGGACAATTTTGAGGATTGTTTTATGTAGGTTTTAGTTGGAACTTTTCATCATTTAGCAGCTTTGTACCGGTCAGGATGACGAAGACATTGTTTCACTGATGAAAACTCGCCTTAAGCAGGGAACAGAGAACATCAAGCTCGATTTAGTGCTACTGTTTTTGAAGCCAGGAGCTCGGTTATCTTTCTGCACAGCTGTGATTCTAGTGGGCACGAGGTAGTCGAAGCAAAAAACATTTCCCAATTCCGCCAATTTAACAAGCTTTGCAGAGAAATGGAAATGAGGTTTATAGAAATTAGCAGAGTATTTGTACTCTGGGAAATGCCTGGCAGTCTGATAAGGAAACTCCAGTTCATCCTCCAGGATCCTGAGAAGAACCTGTCCAGAATTCCCAAAAAATAACTGCTCATGATTTTTTTTTTTTTAAATCTAAAGGTACTTTGATTTGTCAAATCTTTTTATATGAATAACTCTATGTAAGGATCATAGATGAAGAAAAAAAAAACATAAACACTGACAATAATGCCTGTTCATTTTCATGTTAATTGTCAAAATCACAGTAGACATCCATCCATCCATCCATCCATCTTCTGAACCACTGTCATTAGGTTGCTGGAGCCTGACCAGCTACGGTTGGGCGTAGGTGGAGTACACCTTGGACAGGTCTCAGGGACACTTCTCAATCTCCAGATAAACTATGAAACATGTTTTTGGACTTTGGGAGAAAACCGGAGTGTCCAGACACTAATTATTAAATATTTTTATGATTTCTTTGTGCTTAAATTTAAAAGTATTAATAACTGGAAGTGCAATGTGATCCTCTCCTTACTCTGAGCTTGAACCATAATGAAGCGTCGCCTCAAATTGTGTTTACAAGCCTCATTTCCCAGCTTCCCTGTGTTGTAGGTGCACATCCTGTTTCCATTCGTGTGTCTTTGCTCTTCCTCTTGTGAGCGTTTCTGTTTAAAAAGCCTTTGCATGCTTTGCTTCAAGATAGCACTTTGATGTCAGTTCTTGGGGCCTGTTATGATTATATTATTTTTATTATTGCTTAAATGTCTGTGTCAGTCTGTTTCTTTCAAACTGTGCAACATAGTGTGTCACGTTGACCTATAGTGAGGGACGCCGGAGGAACGGAAGCCATAATCTCAAGGAAGTGCAGCTGGTGACTGCAAGGTTGTTTAGCTTATTTTATCTATGCTGCTATGTCAACTTTTGCAAGATCCCTGAAGTTCCTTTTTTGTCGCCACTGTTTAAAGTCCTTCTCCAAATTGTAAAATTGTTCACCGTAGTTGTGAAGGATCACTTAAAGTTTGGTCTGTGAAGCTCTCAACTTCCTCGTCTGAGCTGACAACCAGCTCAAAACGAAACTACTAGACATTTTTGTGGAGCAACGGTGGTGATGATTTATGCTAGCAAGACACGGAGCCACCATAATCAGACAGGGAGGGTCCGGGATACAGCAGCTCCGCTCAGCTCTAAAAGCCATGCCCATACAGAGGATTTTTTCCAGGGGAAGGCTTCAGATCAACATGAAAAATAGCTTTTTAAGATATTTAGAATGTGGGATTTTGGTTAAAAACGTCATAATCATAATTGAAACACTACTGAGAACGTTTGTTTTTATTTAATTTCAAAAAATGTCATACGGGGACTTTAAAATGTAGAGTAAAATTTGGAATTCATCTGATAGTCTCTTATAAATGAAATAAACAAATTGTCACCCCTTTTCAGTTTATGCTTTTAGGTAGCAGGAATTGTTTTTTGGTTTATCCAGGCCTTATTTGAAGTCGTCCATTTGATGTAATTCATGCAATCTTGAAATGGTCTTGAACCCTTTTCTCTCAGCAGCTAACGCCCTGTTTGTTTTCCGGCTGTCCCTGTCCGACTCACTGATACATGGAGCAGACGATTACAGGATTGTGTTATACTGATCCCAAGATTATACATGGGAAAAGGCAATTATTGCTGGAAAACAAGGAACATAGTAGTTTTTATGTTTTAGCTATAATGCTTCAATGTTTATTTTGTTGCATTATTCTCCTTAAAATAGGACATCACTGATAATTATATGGATAAAAGCAGTTTAGTGGATTCAGATTTGGCTTTTCTAAATATGCTTGCCTCTCTGCAGTAATCCCAGTCCAGCTTCTGGGGTATGAATATAAAAGCTGTGTAATACTTCTGATTTCTCCATGTCAGCTCCTTGGGCGATTTTCAACTCCAAACACTTTTAGAGTTTAGCTGGACAATACCGCCATTCATCCTTTCAAAGGCTCAGAGACAGAGAGCATAAGGAGGCCTCTAATCAACCACTGAAAAGGCCTCACTGTCTCTCGCTGTCCCCAGTGCATAAAAATAAATACAATAAGCAACGAAAAATGTTAACCTCTGAGTCATTGTGCAGTTGGATGTTTTGTTTTGAAGAAGGATATGGATAAAAATGACAGGAAACAGATTAATCTGGGAAATACTTCTTTTATTTTTTTTTCTTTTTTCTGATAAGTGTGTGTGTTTGCATTCAAGAAGCACAGTTGGAACGTGGAGCTTGTCCTCAATGCTTTCTGGTGGGAAATGTTCTGTCTCTTTTCATGAGATAGGCTCACTGCTGGCCTCAAGCTGATGAATATTCACATGACCGACAAAGAGTGTTCACATAAACAAACTTGAGGCCAATTAGTTTCCAAAAAAGAGAAGGAGTGCTGGGGACAGATTTATCCTCTCACAGTCCCCGCTCTTGTGGGTCTGCCCTTCACTTTTCACTCCCAAGGGAAGAAGGCCTCTCACCGCCACTGTTCTGATAAACCTCTATCAGAGTGAATCCTAAGGCCACGCCGTGACCTTGTGGCGACACAGACAGGCTGTTTAATTCCATAAGCCTCAGTGTGAGAACACTATACGGTCTGTTTAGAATAACAACTAAAAAAGGGTGGAAACTCGCGCAGAACTGAACAAAAGGCGAATTGTTTTGTGTTTTTCCTGACCTTTGAGTAGTTTTCTACTGATCTTTACTGATTTTTACCTTTCACCCAGTTTGCTGAGACCTTCTGAAGGTCTTCTGTAACAGGAGACACGAGACCTGTTCCAGTGAAGCCTAAACAAATTGGCTTCATTTTTTCTTTAGGTAATCTTGGGTGCAAACCAGTAGCAGAGCTAGAACATCATAAATGGGGGTCCGGGAGGGGGCAGAAGACTATGGAAGGGTGGCAAATAAGAACAGGAGGATGCCCAAATAAAAGCATCAAAAACAATTGGATTATTGTTATAAATATTCTGTATTGTTCTCTTAGCTGATGTGCTACTATCAATGTTTAATAAACTTTAATTTATCTTTTTTTAAATTCTTTGTCAATAATAGAACTAATATAAACTCAAAAATCGGGGGGATAAATGGGCAAAGCTTTGTGCTTTGGGGGTCAACTGCCCCCTTTTGCTCACTGTAGCTCCGCCCCTGTTGCTAACTAATAAACCTTTGGCTCTGAAGGAAGCAAACAGTGTTGTTATAAATAAACTGTCACATTGTGTGGAAGCTTCCAGCTCAGTGGTCTTGTGGAAGAGTGTCTGCCCTGAGACTAGTAGGTTGTGAGTTCAAATCCCAGCTGATACCAAACTCTTGAAGTTGGAAGGATAGGGAGTAAAAGTATTCAGATTCTGCCTGAAACTCATGTGTTGCTGTTCCAAAACTTATGCTTTAAAGTGTGGGGGACCACAGATAATCACGTTTGATCGGATGTTATTTTGGAATATAAAGCAAAGGGATTCAAATTTAGGCAGTTTGTAGACAACTAACAGGTGAGATGTTGTTTTGGTGTGTGAGCGCTATAGGGGGAGGTGAGCGAGATCGAGTGACTGTAGGCGCACGTTTAATGGTGAAAGTTGTGAGTCCCGATGGAAGGTTGTGATTTAAAAGAAAATGAAAGAAAGTTTTTAAAAACTCATGCACGTCTTAATGAGCATCATTTGAGAGTGTGCAACACAAGACCCAGCCTGATCATCGTTAAAGCCATTTCAAAAGCGTTCCTTGTGGTCTTTTAATTATGGTTATGTACGAGTTGTGAATGGGACCGTTGGCATGGAGCAACCCCGCTCCTATTCCCCTCTCTGCTGAGAGTTTTCTGTTCACACTATCTTACAGCCTCTCACAACCTCAACTTAACATTACTGGTACAACAGAAATAGAGAACAACACTGAAGCTATCCAATCGAGCAGTTTGGATCCAGATTCCAGCTCAGATGAGGAAAACAAAGACGTTCATGGATCTATTTGTCTGCCAGTGGATGCATCAGAATGATATTGATATTCACTCCGGATATTTTCTATGTCCTAAATGTGTGTTTTTTCAAACAGCATTTTTGTTTTTTTTCTTCTCCTGATTCAGAACAATTTGAATAAGGGAAGAAAACCATAAGTTCAAATTTCTCTATACATGTCCTTAATGATGAGAAAACACCAGAAACATGATTTTCATCTGAGTGGGTCTTTAAGGCTGTTTTTATGACACAAAAGAGCAGAAATTCAAAGACTTGAAAAGAAAAATTCTTTGCCGTCATTTGAAATAAAGCATTAGCTTGACATTGTAGTTTTAAGTTAATAATCTGTTTATCTCCCTTTTCTCAGGGTGGAGCTATCTCGATCCTGACAGCATGTGAGAGGCCGAGTGAAATACGTGGAGTGGTTCTGATAGGTCCAATGGTCCAGATGAACCCAGAGTCAGCCACACCGTTCAAGGTAGCACAACCTCTTCTACAGGCCTAAAGACTGATTTCAAACACTGTTTTAACCCTTTCAACACTGGAGCTGTCGCCAGCAACAGCAACGTTTTGAACTACTGTAACTGTTGAGGCAATAGGCATAATTCCAACAGATTCTGACAAAAGCAGCCCGCTAATTTACATTGGTTGTGTCATCACTTTGCCACCGTTAAGTGTTGCACAATGGTGCAAAGCTGCTTTTCTCTGGACATGTCTGAATTTTGTAAACAGTTTAAGAGTTAAATGAATTAAGTTTAAGTGTTAAAAGAATGTCAACATGAATAGAAAGCTCTGGTGTTAAAGGGTTAAGAGAACAGGCGTTTGGATCTTACCCCTCTGGTGTTAAAGGGTTAAGGTCAAGTATGAAAGTTAAACACGAAAAACTTGTACTTGAGCAGAACTAACTTTTCCTTTCTGTGATGCAGCCATGTCAAAGCCTCAGAAATAAACAAACTGTGAAAAAATATGTGAGCTGTGTTTGGTTTGGCATTTTTCTACCGAACTCCAAAAAAATTCTTCTTTAATCTGCAATTGAAACAACAGTTTTGTTGTTTAAAAAGTTTATTTTTTTTCTCATAAAGTGATAGTGAAATAGGGTTGTTTCTATCAATGTTTGCAGGTTTTCGTGGCGAAACTCCTGAACCACATGATGCCGAGCCTGACTCTGGGCTCCATCGAGTCCAGATGGGTCTCACGTGACAAAACACAGGTGGGAGCCAGCTGCATATATGTGTGTGTTTGAACCTGTTCCTGTGTTGTTGCGTGTAATGGAATACGTATCCAACACGGATGTTGTACAGAATGGAATTTGTAAGGTCTTGTGGGATAAACATGCGTGTCATTATGTGCAGCCTTTTTTGGACAATTCCAGGATGAAGTCCACCCGGAAAAAAAACATCATGTGTGTAATAACATAACGTGTGTAACCTGCTGTTCTGACCACAGGAGAGCAAAAACAGACACAAAGTCACGTCCACAAGTGGATTCAGGTCTGAGAGTACCCGACCAGAACCACATCCTGTTTCTGCTTTGTATATTACTGCAAAAGAAAGGGAAAATAAACTCAAATTTCTCTTTAGTAAAATACTTGATGAGGCTTCTGTATACAACAAGATTAGCAGTGAAGTTACTGGAAAACTATTTAAGCTATTACATTATTGACTCAAGGAACGTCCACATTAACAGACGACTTCCACGTTTTGTTTTAGCTTAGTTACATCATGACACAATGTTGTGGTAGTTGCTTCTCTTTCCCCTTCAGAGTTTTGGTTTACCTTTAATATGGACTCTATACTGTTATGCTAAAAACCATAAAAATACAGAATGATTCACTTCTTTTCTCACAGGAAACCCAGTACTATAAAAAACAAAGTGAAACCATATGTAGTGATCTACAAGATAAGGCTCACTAATAGAAGAATTCCCGACATGTTTACATTAAATTTAAGTTCTTTATAAAATAATGTGATGAACTGAAAGGTTCCAGGAATCCCCGGGTTTTTGGTCAGTCTGGCAGCATGTTTTCAGTTTATTTGTTCTAGAAAGGAAGGTTTTATATAAATCAATTTGAAGCGGTCTCACAGTGTGGTGTTATTTGTTGTTGGCTTATGAAAGGTAAGGAGGGGTTTAAAGTCCTACTCCGATAATATTTTGACGTATTTTCAATGTTTTCCTAGTCTGATTATGACGTTTTTTTTAGCCAAAATCAAAAAACGGTGTCGTTTTTCTCTGACATAGTTTCTGCAGAGCAGCAGTCGATCTTTATAAAATATTGAGGGGGACTTGGCTGCAGACAATGTGGCGCCCAGACATCATCAGCTAGAAGTGAGAAGTTTTTAGAATTGTAGCACCTTTTATTGAGACTTTTTTTTACTAACTTGACCTGTCCAACAGTTGAGCAAACAGATACGAACTTCCAGTTCCAGCTAATGATGGCTGGGCGCCATCTTGTTGCCTGCTGCCAGGTCCACTTGGAAATTCTCCTCTGTTGACCGCTGGCCCACTGTAAGCCTTCCCACACTTCCCATCATTCTGTGTGAACATGCCCTGCTGCCATTATACAGCCCCTCGCAACCCCACCTCGCATTACGAGGACAACAAAAAAGGCGAGCAACATTAGCGCTTTAATCCAGCCATAAATTTTGAACCAGGTGCCAGCTCAGAGGAGGGAAGAGAAGACGAACATGCAAGTGGAGGAATCTGAATGTTGCAGAGCAGGGATCTTGTGGCCCTCTGGCTGTAGCACCTGTCACAACAGCAATCGTTTTCCAACTGCATTTTTATGTCTGCTCCTGATTCAAGAGATTTAAATCAAGAAATACTCAGACATTAAATCTTAAGCTTGCTTTCTTTATATACGTCCTTCATCATGATAAAAAATGCCACAAGAACATGTTAAAAACCATAAGTTCATTTAAGTGGTTCTTTACAGTGCCCCTACAACGATTTTTGTATTTTTTTTTAATGTTCCCAGTGGGGTTTTAATTAGGACTGTGAGGTTTTTAACAAAAATTACACATCTTAAATATCTTAAAAAGCCATTTTCCTGTTGATCTTAAGCCTTCGTTTCCAAAAATTCCTCTGTGTGGGTGTGGCCTATGGTGCTGAGCTACGTAACCCCGCCCTTTATCCCCCCCAAGACAAGCTGGCGAGACACAGACTTTGAAAAGCCCATGAAAAAGTAAAAATAAAATAAAACATGATCATTCAGGCTGCATTGCAGCAGCAGCACTAGCTGGGGTTCAGAACTGATTTCATGCTAGCACATGATGATTGTTGAATTCACTTGAACAAGAAATCTAATGAAATGAAATGCCAGAATGCATACAAAAACATCAGCCTAAAATAAAACCTGCCGGTGAACGTGCAGGCTTTCCACCGTGTACTGCATCCTTCTTCAAAAATAACCTCTTACAAAACCCTGATTCTTTCTCCATCCAGTTGAAATAATTGTTAACTAATTAATCAAATAATTATTGACGTTGCTGTGATCAATGAATCCAAACATCAATATGACCTTTCACTGAATTACAATCCTTTACAGCGCAGAAGTGAGAGGTTATATTACAGCTGCAACCGGGCCAGCAACTGTGACATAAGCAAAGTTCAGGAATACAAACAGAGTTTTTCTCTGACAGTTTGAGTGACAGAGATTTAAAAGGAGAAATACTCGGAAATGAAAACACAAAATATTTTTTAAACATTTTTTCTCTTTCCGAAGAAAAATGCCACACATAGATGTTAAAAACTCAAAAAAACATGATTTTCATTGGAGGGGGACTTTAACCCAATCATTGAAGGAAAAAAAACATATATTTAGCATATTCTTGTATAGCACTTTTTTCCCTTGCTTGAAGGCTCAAGGCACTTTACAGTCACAGAACACTGGCCCCAACCTTCCACCAGAAGCAATGTGGGGTGTCCTGCTCAAGGACACTTTGACACATAGGCGGAAATTGAACCTTCAATCTTCTGGTCAGACATCATCCGCCCTACCTCTACACCCCGGCATAATGGTTGTTTAAGAACAGAGGACCTTGTGTAGTAATTCTCTTCTCTACTTCTAAACTTCACTATAGTTCTGTCATTACAAACACTCTAATGTCAGTAACGTCTTATAGTGTATCCTAAAGGGTGAAGCTCTAACAAATAACAAACCCCTCAGGGTAAGGCGGATAAAAGGGTGTATACCGTAAACAAAAGCAAAAACGCTAACACTCATTTGTTTTTCTATAACTGTCAAACCATGACAGCATTCTTCCTCATAATAAATCCAGATTGATTTTCATTCCACCAATAAACCAGGCGTTCCTCCTCTCCATCACTCGCACAGAAGAACGACTAAACTAAATAAACAGAGCGATTAAAGACACTGCAGAAAAGCTGGAGAATTTGAAGACTGTGAAAGGGAGAAACTCATTAATAAAATTACATTCTGCTGTATGTATTGGATTTAGAGAGCAAAATGGGCTTTTGAAACTTTTAGTAAAGGGTTCATGGCATTAACTCTTTAACAGCTGAGGCGTCACCAGTGACGCTTAAACACAAAATCTTTAGCATACTGTAACTTTTCAATGGTTAACAGGATAATTCCAGTAGATTCTGAAGGAGGAAAGCGGCTCACCCGAGCCGCTTTCCTCCTTCAGAATCTACTGGAATTATCCTGTTAACGGAACATAAACACTGGCGCTCTGGTGTGAAGGGTTAAAAAGCAGGAGGGCTTTAAAGTACCATAACTTTTTGCACAGCTGCCGTTGCTTAAAGCTGCAACTGAATACGAGTATGTTTAAAATAAATAAGATGGGATCTACAAAATTGAACTCATTTGGTCGTGTTCATTTCAGGGTTTGAGTTTCTTCAGAAAACTCAATTGTGTTTACATATCGTAAAAAAATAACAATCTGTAGGTTTGTCCTACTGAGAGTGAGGGTGGATAAATAATCAAGTGATACAAATCAAAAGAACAAGGTGTGTCTGCTGCAATCCATTCAAACTTATTTAAGCTATCCCGATTCTGCTGTGTCAGCAGTTGTTTCCCTGTGTTTTTTTATTCCATTGAGCCACCAAATGTTTTTTTTTTTTTTTTTTAAGACATCAGTCATCTCTGAATAAAGATTGAAAAGATGCCGCAAAGAGATTACTAAGCATTTACTTGTGAAGTTTGTGGAAACTGGGATGTGGAGATCCTCGGTACAATTTACTGTAATTACAGAGATTGCAGTAAATTCTGCTGATGGATGTGATGGCTCAAAACCAGACTGAAAGCTTTCACTCCTCAGCCAAATATGTAAATCTACGACACTAGTGGATTCAGCTTAGGTGGCAAGAATCCCATATTTCTAGAAAAAAACAAACAAAAATAGACTCGAGCTTTGAGTTCTGACTTTACACATGCCTTCATTACCATCGATCGATCTTCTAGTCCAGCTTTGTCCTGCGCAAAGTCATGGGGGGGCAGCTGGAGCCTATCCCCAAGACAGGTCACCCGTCCACCCTGAAGCCATGAAACAAAAAGACACGCTCACTCCGGAGAGACAATTTAGAGGAATCAATGAAGCTGTGAAGCATGAATTTGGAATGTGGGAGGAGGCCAAACACAGACTAAAGGAAAGACCCAGCTGGGATTTGAACCAGTGGTTCCAACCACCAACCACCACATATCAATGTTAGCATACTTATCAGTATTAAAAAAAAAAGGATATTTGGCACTAAATTTCTCAGAACATATGCTCTATCACTCTGAGGATATAAAATGAGTATGAGTTTGAAATAACAGTGAATCATGTGTCAAGCCTGAAGCCAAATTTCACACATTTCCGAAAATCATTTGAAAAAATGGATCAACTCTTTGGTCTCTTTGATAAAGTAAAGCGGTCGACCCTTTTACTGAAAGTTCACAGGTTTGGTTCCTGTCCATCTATGTCTGATGGGAACGACACCAAACCCTACTTTGCTCTTAGTGGTTATAGGTTAGCACTAGTGTTCCGCAGCAGGGTTGGCATCAGTCTGTGTGTGTGTGTGTGTGTGTGTGTGTGTGTGTGTGGGTGAATGGGACCAGGGCTGTAAAGCGCTTTGGGCCTTCTAAGAAAGCAGTAAATAGTTATATGCAATTTACCTTTATTGACACCTGAATTTATTTCCACTTAAGACAAAAAATTCACAGATCTTTGTGCTTTCATACAGGTGCTAAATTAAGGCAAGTTTGAAGCAAAAGTGACTTCATTTATATTTGTATCAATAGTCTTGATGGATTAACTGTTTTTACTAAATCAGACAATATCGAAGCATTCTGAAACCCATGCACGTTTCTTTACTAAAGCCTTGTTTTGTAAGCATTCAGGTTTTTTGCGGTTTCCTGTGTTCTCTTTTCTCTTTTGGTCACGAGTCTAAAATCTACATCACACTTGTGCCATGAAAACAAACCGCTCAGTGGAAATGAGGTGTAACTGAGTCAAAACACTCGCCAGGATTAACTGGACCGGATTGTACCACTCCTTTCCGTACTATACTGGACCCCTCAGTGGAAATGAGGCTTAAATGATCCCCAAACTACAAAAAGTCTCAACAAAGAAGAAATAGATTAGGTCATTGCCGTGCTCTAATATTGGCAAAGATTCTGAATAAACTAATTAATAATTTCTCAATTAGTGAATTTACCAAATGCTGCCTTCAAAAGGTTGTTTTAGTTTATTAAAGCCTCTGGAAGAGGACTTCTGCCAGTCAGGACTAAAAGCAGTGACGCTGCTTTTCAGTTATATACAGCTTAAAGCAGCTCTTTCTAATGGTGTTTGACAAGCTTTTATTCTGAAAATCTTCACATCCTCTTCTTAATACTTGCGTATTGGTTTATTATTTTATAATAGTATTATTTTAATTGAGATTTTGCTTTAATTTGCTTTTATTCAGTAAATTATTTAATAATTTGTGTTAAACAAATAAGCCTCCCTTGCGTTACAAGGAATGCAAACAGTCTCGTGTTTCTCTATTAAATGAACAGTTTCCCGAACCATCTGAAAAATAAACTCCACCTTTGGCTCTGTGTGTCTGCCTTCTGTCAGGTGGAGGCCTACGACAACGACGAGCTGAACTACCATGGCAGAGTGCGCGTGTCATTCGGCATGCAGTTGATGGGAGCTGCGGAGCGAATCGAGAGGGAGATCCCGTCCATCAGCTGGCCTTTCCTGATTCTCCACGGCGACGATGACAAGCTCTGCGACATCAGAGGCTCCAAAATGATGCATGAGAAGGCTGCAAGTTCAGACAAGAAACTGAAGGTGAGTTATTTTGAGTGTTCTGCACATGTCTGCTTGTAATTTTTTTAAATGCTTTACCTTCCTGTTAGCTTTCCATACAAACTGCTTTTTTAATTTTTTCTTTTTTAATTATCTAAAAAAAATATATAAGGTAGAACCTTTTTAAAGTAAATAAATGCTTTTTTCTCTGATAAACAGCTATATTTATAATGTATTTACTTTATCAAAGTCTGTCAACATGATCATTGTTTCTGCAACGTGAAATAGAGAAATCGTCATTTTTCTGCTTCACTTTGAGATGAGATTTACTTAGATGTAGAATGTATCTGTTATGTAAAGTGGAAGAAATGATCAAGCAAACTACATAAACTTTATAGGTAGGAGCAGTGTTAAATACGAGTTTGGAATGGAAGAGCTTTTGTTACGGGGTCAAATTAGGATCAGTTTAAAGTGAATGAAAAACAAAGTAAACATTTGAAAATAGACCATGTAAATTAGAGTAGGGGGTTAAAAATAGTTTTAAACTCTAATGTACACATTGTAACCTTGAAGGAAATATTGAAACTTTTAGAAATGAAATTATAAATTTCAATAAAATATATTTAAACTTGATATAAATATATTTAAAATTTGAAGAAAAACTCTTAAAAAAAAGTAATGTTTATCTATAACAGCTGCTGTTTTTTATTTTCAGCTTTTGTTTTTCGTTTCTCTCCTTTTAAGCCTCGTGTCCTGATTTTACAGTTCCATTTTTTTTGTTTTTGTTTTTAGGGTTAAGCCTTATTTTACATGGAAATTGGTCTTTGAGCCAATGGCTAGCTCAGGGTCAGCAACCCTAAATGTTCAAACAAACATAATAGACCAAAAAACAAAAAAAAAAAACAAAATGAAGGCACACAGTGAATATTAGCTATGTTAACCTACTGTCATAATGATTAATTAGGTCACAAATGTATAATAAGCATTCATGATTAAATGTTTATTTTTCCTGCAGCGTTTCCTGGAGAGAATGACTACTCTGCTGTACCAAATTTGGTGCTTAAAGCTCAACTTCCATTAAAATATAATCTACAGAGTTTCATTCTTTTTTGTGGAACTTACGTGCTAAAATTAAAAAATAATGAGTCACCTTTATGGCTGCAAAATCCCTCACTACTGTGCGCTTTTCTCAGACAGACACAAAGATTTTCTCACTTTTATCTCCTCAAAGTTTAAACTTTTGTAGAAAAATAAGTGCAGTATTGCAGAATGAAAACAAAGATCCTCCAGCAATCAAAGATTTATGTCGATTTGAAAATCTGAATGCATTCTGTACAGGAGACACAGCAGGGAGGAAGTTGATTGATAAGGTCAACAGCTAATCATGACGCAGAACAAAGTACGCTGTATTTAGAAAAACGTGCACAGAAAAAAATCAGTGTCACAGCGAAAGGTGAATCTACTTTAATTTGGATTTAGTGTGTCTCTTTGTGTTATCAACCTTTGTTTTCTGCAAATGCCAAGTAAGTCAGTGCAAGTGTACAAAGTCACAGCTTTTACCCTCTTTCCTCAACAACAGATGCAGCAATCCTCGGACATGAACGATAAAAATCCCTATCCCTAAGTGTCTCCAAATCCTGACACAAATCAGAAATCTCTTTATAAAACAACCACTTTGTTACTAAACACGTGCCTATGACAGGATTGCGTTCTCACCGGTTTAATGTGACTTCTGTTTTTGGACGTCACTGGACAGCTTCTCCACATGAAACTCTCATCTTCACACTGGACTGAAGCTCTCCTCTGTGAAGCAGAAGTGGTATTTGGACGTGATGTGGTTCGTGTTTGAGAATATCTGCCCACACATCTCTATTTATCCAAAGATGTTACTCCAAATGCGTATTTCTTTATGCACCTTTAACATTCAGGAAGAGCGTTCCATGGTTCAAACGCAAATTTCTCTGAGGTTGGAAGGGTTTTAATTTCACTCTAATTGTTGCTTTAGTATCCATGCTCCATGGATGCACCCGCCCAGCACAGCGCCGCTTTCTGTGGGCCGCGGTCTATGACCCAAATCTTTGTTAAAATGTAATATGGATTGTGCACTTTTTAAAATATTGGAAAACATTGGAAATGTGTTTTGTGTTTGTCCTGAAACTACATTAAAACAAAAAATTGGCTATATCTGCCCTCTGGGGAGCCACTTTGGGGTGCTAAAGAGGCTCTGGAGCCATGTTGTTCCCTGAGGCTACAGCGGGACTTGATTGGCTTTGGGTGGTAGATGTTATGATTACATCATTCCACTCCTAAACAGGCCCTGGATACTTCAAGTTCCTGAGACATCAGAGATCCATGCTGTCCCAAATGTATATACAGTGGGGAATAAACATTTAGTCAGTCACCAATTGTGCAAATTCTACCACTTAAAAAGCTGAGAGAGGCCTGTAATTCTCATCCTAGGTGTACCTCAACTATGAGAGACAAAATGAAAAAAAAATCTAGAAAATCACATTGTCTGATTTTTAAATAATTTATTTGTAATTTATGGTGTAAAATAAGTATTTGGTTAATAATGAAAGCTCTTCTTAGTACTTTGTTATATGGGCTTTGTTGGTAATGACAGCAGTCAAACGTTTTCTCTAAGTCTTCACAAACTGGTATTTTGTCCCATTCATCCATGCAGATCTCCTCTAGAGCAGTGATGTTTTAGGGCTGTCGCTGGATAACACAGACTTTCAACTCCCTCCACAGATTTTCTATGGTATCTGGAGCCACTCCAGGACCTTGAAATGCTTCTTACGAAGGTGTATTTTATATAAATAATGAGTTTAAACAGGTGCCATTAACACAGGTAACAAGGATCCTCTTACAGAAGAATTTACAGGTCTGTGAGAGACTCGCTTGTTTGTAGGTGACCAAAAACTTAAATTCCACTATAATTTCCAAATAATATGTTTAAAAATCAGACAAACTGATATTTTAGATTTTTCCCATCTTGTCTCTTGTAGTTGAAGTACACCTGTGATGAATGTTGGGCAAATGTATTTATGTATCCCAACTTTGGGAGAGAATTATCACTACTGTACAACACATCAGAGGATGGATGGCACCAGCAGTGACAGCAACAGACACGGTTTCAAGTTTTAAAAAAAGTTCAGAGAATATTTTTCATTAAATTTACAACTAATGTCTTTTTTCATTTTTTTATATTTCCTTAAATTTACAATCAGGTTTTCATTCCTTTAAGCTGATTCTGATTTCACCTCATAATTTATTGACATTTGTTTGGGTTCAAACCAAATATTTTTAAGAAAAAAGTTTTTTGAAAGCGTCAGCAGCTTCTACAAGATAGAAAGTTTCTCCTGATGATATTTCTTCCATCTTACAGAACAAATGCACAAATCTTCTGTAACTGATTGGATATTTTTAGAGGAAAAATGCACTTGTATGAGGGCTAACAATGTCTCAGCAACCCTCTTCTACCTGACCTGGCAACAAAAAGACCACATAGCAACAAACCCTCTAAATATAAAACCAAAGTTGTTTGCTAAAAAAAAGTCTTCACATCTGACTCCTTCCTAAATGTGTTCCCAGATCTACGAAGGAGGCTACCATGCGCTCCACCACGACCTTCCAGAGGTGGCCGAGTCTGTACTGAAAGACGTGACCGGCTGGATCACGGAACGACTTGCCGACACAACAGCAGCCCAGCAGCACCGCTCGTAGATCTGCGACTTGCATAATTCAGTCAGCGCTCCAAGGAACCTACCAGCCGTGTCACAGCAGGCGCGCTCGTTCTCCTGTAGCCTTTCAGGCATAACAATACTACTGCAGTCTCCTCTGTTGAAGATGCGCTATTTTATATAAAAAAGGACATTTAATCTGTGTGACAGGTTTAAACTTTCAGGCATTGAACTAACCTTCTTCCGTCTTGACAGGTCATTGACTTAAAATAATAGAGGGTGTCAGATGTTTGAGAAACTCAGCAGTAACTATCCAGCAAAATCTGCCATCAGGATGGTGCCTCAGGTGTTCCACCCAGCAGGCTTATGTTTGTTTTTTTATCATCTCCATGGGACTCCTCTCATGTTCAGGTCAGGTGAAGTTGTAAAAACAGAATGTGCAATAATTAAGTTTCCATCCTCTCATTTTCTAAAAACAAACAGAAAAGGTTTCTAAAGCATGAATTTCTCTGTTATTGATCTGTAAATGGGTAAGTTAATGATTGCAAACCTTTTTGCTCATCTTCCACTTACGAGCAGGTCAGAGGTCAGGGGACGAGGACGGCACATCAGGAGCTTGAAGTATGTCTGTCTGTGTTGCAGAGAATCCCAAAATGCACAATTTTAACGTTTGTTCTTTTATGTTTGAAGGAAAAATCCTGCTTTAAACACTCGCTTTATTTATAACATAAACTCTTTGTATGACATGACCCCCCCACCCCCCTGTGTGTTTCTATTGTTTGGTTTGAGGACAGATGGTTGACCTTAGGACAGATGGTTGTCACAGAAATTACAAAAAAAAACTACTAATCTAATAGAGCTTTATTAATTATTGTTATATTTCTAATGTATTCTTTTTAAGGAGGTATTTTATATGCTGGGGGAGCGCTCTTGTTACATGAAAGTAAATGGTTATTTTCATACTTCTGATCAGAAGAGGGTTGAACAGGTGAAGCTAGTCCCATTCTCTGCAGGTGGGGATTGCAGTGATGGGGTGAGAGGGTCAAATGCCGTCTCATTTCACTGACCTCTGACCTTTTGGAAAGTGATGCTTCACCACACAGTCGGGGGGTAAAAAAATCATATTCATGCATCATCAAGTCAGACTATCAACTATAGGGTCCAGCTGGAAAATGGGGCAGAAACATCCCACTGTCTGTGAGAGGACAAAAGAAGGCATTGTCTGTTTACTAAACACAATGCATCAATGCCACGCATCCCCATTTAAAAGTGTGATCATATTTCATGTAAATGAATCGCTGTTGGCCATAAAAGCGGTGAAACTTCCCCTTTTTTTTGTTTCCAAAACAGCAGTGAAGCCAACTGTAGCTTCATTCATGTTAGCAATAATTTTAAAAATTGTTTTATTATTATTTATAGATTATTAATGACAAGCTAAAGGCAAAAATGTAACTTAAAGTGTATTGACTGTGTTTATGAGCTGATGCTGGAGCCGCAGATTTATGAGGCGTGTAAAAGTTTCAGGAGTTGTTATCCGCGGTGTCAGTCTCGGGAACCTGGAGCACGGAAGATTGGGGTCTCCATGGTAACATGTGTGACCATGGTAGCAGTCCAGCTACATGTGTTTTCACATGTGTGATCCCCATGGTGATTCCAACAGAGACTGTTAAAGTGAGTCGAAGGCTTGCTATTTGCGTGTTTTCACCTTTTGCGTTTGTCTTTGACAGATTTTTTTTCTTTTTTTTTTGGCTCTACTCTGTTAACAAGGATTTTGTGCTGTCAATCACTATACAGGGCACTGTTGTTGTGCAACAAATTGAACCAGCTGGTCCTTTCTGTTATTTATATGTCTATCGTAACAGTACAGGATTGCGTTGGGTTGGCAGCTCTCTGTCAATTGAGAAGAAATATGCCAGTCCTGATTCTGCTGAGCTCGTAATAAATTTTACAACTGTTTCTGCGTGTGTCAAACATGTACTCATTGCACATAGAAAAACTCAGCAGCAGTGAGTTCACCTTTCGGCTTTTTTCAGATATAATAGTGTATTTTTGATGTGAACCCCGAGCAGAACTGCAGGCGTTTCTCCACTAAGCCCCTAATTAGGCTGCAGCACACACAGACCAAACAGTGCTAGTCCTATTTGAACTCCTAATGACACCCCTGCTGCTCAACAGGAGCACAATGGTTTCAGCTCACAGCGCAGTTTCAGAAATGCCCTACCTGTTCAGTTTATGCGTGTGTGGATAGAACTGCTATCACTCGCTTTGGGGGTGGAGAGAAGTAGGTATTCAGCGAGAGGACAAGAGACCGAATCTGACAGTAACCATGGCAGCCGTCTCTTTCTTTCCTCTCCCAGCTCAAGAAATGTATTAATTCCACGGGAAGCATGGCATGTGTGTTTATGCTTTCAGGCCTTGTTGTCCATTTACTGCTCGGAGGATTCCCTTTTGTGCGAGCGTGCAGATAAGAAAACGAATAAGTGAAGGTTGGGAGCTGTGTGCTGTTGATACAGCACTGCCTGCTCTGCTTGTTGTACTGAAAACACCATTTTCATCCAGAATTTGAAGGATGTTTTTTTTTTATATATATAATTCCTGGAGACAGAATAACTTGCATCTTTCTGAGATTAAATATCTGCAAAGAGGCAGATGCACTAATGCTTGGCAGATCTGGTAACACAGTGAAGATACTTCTTTTTTATACTTATTTTATATAAAGAAAGAGAGTGAAAATAATGAAGGACCGACAGATGTATGTAAGTAGATTACAGCATCATTACAGACCAATTCAGTGGGCCTGCTGGTCTGTCTACAGGGAAAGATTTCTTTTTTTTTCTTTTTTTTATGACTTGATGACTGTTTCTAAAGAAAGAAATGTTTAATGGGATAAAATACAACAGACACACACCATTCTCTCTAGTTTATGAGATTCAAGTTTCCTGGAAAGTGCAATGTTTTCTTAAATCCCATCTCTGGTCAGGGCTAAGCTTTCAAAAACTCCAAAATGTAGAAAAAAAAAGTATATAAAAACACAACATTTTCAAAGCAGATAAGGACAAACTGTTTAGAGTTATATGTAGAAGTCTAATACTAATTTTCCATTCAACAAAATGGCAAAACTCCTAATCGATTTAGCATTTCTTTTATTCATCTAGTTAAAAGTATATTTTAGACAAGTAATTTTACATTTTAATCTGTACATATCGATCACCTGAATGAAAAGCTTTTGTTATCACAACTTGATTTTTACAGCTGTTTTAGACATTGTTTCACAGTTAGGACAACCAGCTCAATACTCATGTGTGTAGTCACTGTTTGGCCTCCATATGACTCATTTTCTAACAATGAGCTGAAAGTCTTTAAGCAAGGTGTAAAAAAAGAACAAGTCTTGTTGCAAAAACATTGAGTGTCACATGGCATTGAATCAGGTTTTATTTATTTATAAACATATATTTTTTGTATAGTTTTTGAAAAAAAAACACATGAAGTTGAAAAAAGAGCTTTTCTTCATAAAACCTTGTAATGTCAAGTTGATTTGCTGATTTAAATGATTAAATTGGATTAATCTGATTAAATAAAAATGTTTGATTCATTTGAAAAAATGCTTAAATTTAAAATCAGTTTGTGAAAATGTGTACTGAAATCATACTAAGTTGTTTTTTGTTTGTTTTGTGCCTTATACTATGATGAATGTGTAATGTATAATTTTCACATGCATCCATATTGTGCGTGTTTTGAGAAACACAAGAGATACTATTAGTAAAGCAGATACCATTAATTCTATTTTCTCCTCTGGTTCTGTTCATCTCCTCTTCCTGCGTCATTCAATTTACATCTGTTTGTCAAAACTGAAGCGTTTATTTCTGCTCCAAGCTGAGCTATAGCACAGAAACATATTACCTCCTAGTTCTGTTCATCATTCACAATTTCTTTCAATTCTATTTAAAAACAAATGCTTGACATTGGAGTTAAGACTTTGGGCTGCTGCAAAAAGAAATTCAGTTTTGGTTTTTAATGCAAACAGGAAATTAGGCGATTTACATATGAATGCAAAGTAATGCAGAGGAATCTATAAAGCAAAAAGATAACCTGTGGTTATTTTGCTAAAATCCCAAATTTTATTTGCTAAAATGCTGAAATGTGAATCAAAACAAAAATATAAATAAGCATTAAATATTGTGAAATATTAGTCGTTTTTCATTGAGTCTTTAGCAATATGATATGTGAACTTTGGAATCATTTAGACCAATGTAATAATTTGAAATTTGATTATTTTGTTACATTTTTGTCTGAAGATATTTTTGTGACACTAAAAAAACTATATAAACATTATTGCTGAATATTAGAAGAAACATTCAATAAATTAGTGCTGACTTTCATTTATAAGCTGACTTTTTTTCACACTTATGCAGCTCTACTTATTCCAACAGTTGAAATATCAGACATGAAAATTTCAGATTTTTCCTCCGAGTTCTGAAACCATCTCACACCTGACAATCTGCTTTCATTATTTAGTAATATTATAATTAGCATAATTTCATAATTAAGTTAAATAAACTCATTATGCTGATTCTCTCTCATCTGGATTCTTCCAAAGACGCATAATTTGAAAAAAATATATACATTTTTTCCTTCTTTGTTAATTTTTTTCTGATCTTTATAAATAAGATTTTCCGCTTTGTTCATTTGACATTATATCTATGGAAACCATTAAATATTACACAAATATCCATTTCATGGTGGCAGGTCTTTCCCAATCATTTTATAGTCTTTTTACATCTAATCGCTAGTTTGGGAAGCTTCTTTAAAAAAACAAATTTAAAAAGTTATTTCCTTTCAGTGCAACGCACAGCAAAGCAGGTGAATCTTGCAAAAAGGTCGTTTTAACTTTGAGACTCAGTAAGGATTGCATCTTGATAATAAAATCAAAACTGATGCAGCAAAAATAACGTTTACAAGTATTGTTGAGGTGGCTGCTTTGCTTTGGACGCATGACAAACAGTAGATGGCAGCATTGAATAACAAAAAGAAACTTGTTTCCTTGAATGCATCTTTAGAATGAATATGAGAGTAAAACATGAATGAAGCAGGAATTCATGTTTATTATAGCAGAATTAATACTTATGAATTAAAAATGACATATTTCAGGTTTTTTACCTTTAATTTTTTTCATGAAGCTTATTTAACCAATATTAGGGCATAGTTTGAAACACGTTTTAAATGCTTGTATTGTTTGGAATATTCACCCAAGGAAAGAAGCAATAGAAAATCAATTATTTAACTGATTTTTTTATGTACAAGTACAATATAGCAACTTTGTTGATAAGTGCAAGTAAAAGTTAAGTTCATTCTTCCTACCTCCAATTCTAGTGAATTAAATATTTTTTTGTTCTTTATCTTGATCAACAACAGAAAAGAACCTATAAAAATGCTTTTATTGACAACATAAGGTGTTTTTCGAGATAAATTGCCAAAGGAAAGCACAAACATTTGCACACCAGCTAATCTCTTTTTAAAGCCTCATGGAGTTATTCTTTTTTTTTTTTTTTCTATTTTTTGCCTCTCTCCATGACCCACTTTCTTTTTAACCTCTCCCTAATTAAAATATGGGTTAACAGCTGTCTTTCAAACATTTCTGGAGTTGGTTGGGAGCATATTTGCAGTGTTTCTAAAAGGTTGCTATTCCTGCAAAAACATGAGGCCTGATTCTAA
Organism: Oryzias javanicus; assembly: GCA_003999625.1. Lineage (NCBI taxonomy): Eukaryota > Metazoa > Chordata > Actinopteri > Beloniformes > Adrianichthyidae > Oryzias > Oryzias javanicus. The sequence continues at coordinate 7,920,160 of CM012443.1, forward strand.
CCAAGCAAATCTTTAATTTTTCCCCTTGAGATGAGTCCACTCCTCATTGATGATGATTCACTTTCACATTGATTGCAATCCATTTAACTTATTGTTATGATAAAATGGAATCATCGTGGACAAAAACTAAATGAAATGAAATGAGAAATAGAGTTACTTGATTTAAGTGAAGTTTATTTATGCAGCCAGCAGGGGGAGCAAGAACTGTAAAACCACTTCCAAACCAATCAGAAACCTGTTCAGGGAAATAAATATGACTGCTGTGACCATGGCAACAGATTTATCTCAGTGACATGATGACTGTAGGAGATAGAACTGGAAAAGAAAAAAGATGCCTTAAATTCCTTTTAAAAACCTGTTGTCATGACCTCCATCACCTTTATCTTTTTTAGAAAGGAAGATAGATGACTGAAAATGAGGCAAGATAAAAATAAATTAATGAACAACAAGAAAATATATTAAAAGAAAAATCGTAATTTAGATTAAAATGATTTTGACGTAAAGATCTACGCGTCAAGGCCGCCTTAGTGGGCGTGGCACCCTTGGAAGAGAGTAGTTTTTGACAGGCATTCCAAATCCGTTTGACGTCACACCATTTTTATTTTTGATTGGTCACTTTTTCTGTCCGTCAATGCCCACCGTTTGCTGCTCAGCTGGTAGCTCCGCCCCCCTACGCTTCCAGAAGGCTGTGCTTTATTCGCGGGTTAAGAACTGTAGACTATCTCGTCGGGAGGGTGGACATTTCCTTTTTGTCAACTAACAAGCTTTTTTTTGTTTTGTTTTATTAGGGTATTTTTCTCCCCCAAGACCAAGATTTTTTTTTTTTTGTTTATTTTCAGTGAAATTTTGCGCGTGTATCGGTGGTGCGGCGCAATAGTGTTCCCGCCGTGCACACAGTAGCGTTTAGTCACCTGGCTGCAGCAGCTGACTTGTGTCTTACGGAGAGCGGAGTTGCCAGGCAGTTCAAAGAAAACTAGCGGTTGCTAGTTAGCAAGTCAGTCAGCTAGCCAGCTCTTTCCTCACTGCCACATTAAGTCCCACCCTCACGGAGCGCGCGGACGTTGGGCTGCAGCGGTGAAGTCCAGTATATTTTTCCCCCCTCCTCTGAAACTAGCCAGCATCCTTATACACCTGGTTGGCACGGGAAGATCATCCCCCATCGCGTCGCTTAGCAAAGTTAGGTCAGACTAACCTTTTACCCCTGGCTCTACGTTCTCAAATAGTCACCTGTAGAGAAAACGGTCGCTACACTGGCAGAGAGACTGTGTAAAAAGAAGAGACGAAATAAGAAAGAACAAGGAAGACGCAGAGAAGGTGGTGTCTGGCTAGTTTAGCCGGGGAGAGAGAATTCCATGTAAGTGACTCAGTTGGTGTGTCGTGTACTTTGTTAAACGGCTTACATGTCTCGTACAACTTGCACTGCTTGCATAACCACGTTTATCCACTCAGCTTCTTTTCTGTGGCTTATCGCCTACAAATAGTGCGCCATACTACTTACTACGTAAGCTAACGGTATGGGCTTCCTTTAAGGTGGCTCACTAGCTAGCATGGTGGCTAATGACAGGTTGAAAGTGGGAAAGCACTTGTATAGCTGTCAGGCTGTGTGTGCTGCGATCATAACATAACTTATTAGCTATCGTACAGCCGCAACTTTGGTGAAGTTTTATCTGTGCACAAAGAAAAAACGCCGGAAACTGCTGGTTGACATAAGGATTAGCTTATTAGCCCCCTTTGCTAGCTAGCTGCATCCGGCTATCGACTCAAGTTGACAGCTCTGTTTCTGGCGGTTCTGAGCAGCAGTGTTCTAGACGCCCAGGCCGTGTAACCAACTCTGTCAATTTCTTAGCAAACCCGTATCTATTTTGTGCAGCTGTGGGAGCTGTACATTCCTCAGCTCAGCCCTAGATAACGTGGCAACAAAGTGACATTTTCCCACAGCACTTTATTATAACACTACTTTGCTTTGGGGGGAAAGTGTAGTCTAATTCCAGTTAGGGAACTATTTGTGCACAACCCACTTGTGGTACAGTTTAAATTTATTATGTAGCTGTAATAAAATGAAAATAATGTGTCCTGAAACTATAAGTTGTCATCTGCATAGTATTTCACTGACAACACATTTAATTGTCGACTTATGTGTCTCTCTTTCTTCTTTTTAGATAAACACTACCACCAAGCCACACACAACCATGAGTATTGAGATACCAGTAGGGTTGACAGAACTTCTGCAGGGCTACACTGTGGAGGTGCTGCGACAAAGGCCGTCAGACTTGGTGGAATTTGCAGTACAGTACTTCACCCGTTTGCGAGATTCCAGAAGTCAGGATGGGGCCACAGGTGCCAAGCAAGGGAAAGGAGTAATGTTCGACGGCGAGCCCATGCAGACAGAGTCCAATGGAGATGACGAGGAAGATGATGACTCTGACTTTGAACGTAGGTGGATGTTTTTGTTGTATTGATAAAAACTTAAAACGGTTAATCTTACTAAACATTCAAGTTTTGAAGGAGCATTGATTGTAGTAAAAAAAAAAAACACACACACACACCAGTTGCCAGTGATACACAAATCATATAAACAAATTGAGAACACAAAAGACAATTGTGAAATAGAATTTGGATTTCTGCCACCTTTTCCACTCTGAGAATTAATTCTAGCTTTCTGAGGAAGATGGGAATGGAATAGGAATGGCAATATGTTAAATTGTGATCTTTATTATATCTAGTCCATCTATGGTTTTCCTAATTTTCATTTTCTATACGTCTGTCCAAATCCCACTTGGTAACTTTTTTTAAAATTTAATATTCAGTCTTGAACAAGTTTAAGATCATGCATCGCAATCCAAATATAATCAAAAGTTGCTTAAGCTCTTGTGCCTCTTTTAGTAGTCTATTTTCAATTACTATTGACCGAATAAATGTTACTGAACTTTGATCTAAGAGATCATAGATCATAGCAGTTTCCCCACAGGCTTTAACTGTTGCAGTACGTTTATTTTCCTGGCGTCCCTGGTACTCTAGTAGAGGGATAACCTGACTCATTAGACATTATGATCTTTTTTGCTCCAGAGTCCAACTAGGTGATCTCCTAGCTAGCAAATGAGTGTCTTTTTGTCTCTTTTTATTCTCTGTTATCAACACTGATTCCAATGCAAATTCCTCTTCATTTTGTGAGCTTGTCTTACTTTCCTATACATTATTTTCCTTTAGATTATTTATTTACCAATAATTTCAGTTTTGAAACATCTTTTTACATGCTTATTTGACAAATAAGAAACTACCACCCAATGGTTTGGGTTAAAGAATCAATTATTATCTGCAACAAATCATTTATAACTTGAAAAGGCTTGTCTGGCTTTCAAACTGCAAAGATCTTGAATGTACTTTTCAAACCCGGAGTTTCAAGTTCTGGCCTAAAGTCATTTTTAGAAAAACCGATTCCACGTTTCTTGCAAATCATTCCCCTGTGTTTGACAGACTAGCAGAACCCGTAAGCCGCTCCATAGCTTAGCTCTCTCCTCGGGGCTCCTGAGAGCAATGTGGCCTAGATCCTCTTAATGTGTTTTGCTGTGAATGAAGGAGTTTGTTTTTTATTTGTTCAATCAGTAAATCTGTTTGTTAAAAAAAAAAATCAATTATTTAAAAAAAAAAAAAAAAAAAAACTGAAGTGAAAATCTATCTTGTGGTGTAAAATCCAATTGTCCAAACAACAAACAAGAAGAACTAATATTTCCACTTTTAATCAAATCATGGATCAAATGTATGAGCCCTATTTGCAGTTTATGAAACACATTTTTCATCTGGTTTGCCAATCTTTTAAACATTTGCTATATTATTTGTGCTTTAATTGTATTTGGTCTGTGCAGTCTTAATGCAATGTTTGTGTTTATAGCAGTGTTGGACAAGTAAGTGCCGTGGTAGAAGGTGGCTTACATTTAAAGGCGGATTATACAGATTTTGTCCCAATGCTCACATAAGTGCTGCATTGCTGTGACCCAGGATAAGGAGGGGTGTGTTGGTGTACTTGCACAGACTTGCAGTTCTACAAGCTTTAGATGTTTTGTGTGTTTCTAAGCTTGTGAAAGTGAGCAGTTGTTTTGCACTAGTTCAAATTCAGTTTAATTACAACTTAAAACACTTCTTTACCTTTTATTCCCAGTTAGCAACCATTTTTGCCTTTTTTCACGTCATTAGGAGGACAATACAAAGTTAAAATGCTTGCGTTAAGGATGTAGCTTTGCCGTTAGTGTTGGAAGTAAGACACATGACTTCTGTGACGTTAAATTATCCAGCTAGGCTGGTTTAATTTCCCCTTAGGAAAGATTCACTTCCTTTGAGAAACAACGCTAGCCTGTGTGTCGAAAAGCCAGAGAGTCATGTGTTCGTTTTTACTTTTTTGATCACTTTTGTAACCTAGTTTTAAAGAGTGGAAGCCTTCTTCAGATGACTGAGAATAGCAGTATGGATTTAGATGCTGCCAAGTTAAAAATTACAAACAGAACGCAATTTCATTCAGTTTATTTTTTTCAAGTTTACTAAGAATGCGTTGCATAGTGCATGCTAACGAAACAATTCCCCACGATTCGGTTTAAACTTTGATTATCTCTTATGACAAAACTATAACAAGTAACTAAAAATCCAAAAAAATACTTTTTTTTTTCCCCCCTTTTTTAAAATGTGGAAATACAGTGAAAAAAAAAATCACTTGGCTAATACTAAGCCTGGTGTGATGTAATAAAACAATGACGTATAAATCCTTAAATTTAGCACAACTGTTTGACACTTTTGATGTAAACATTTTGATATGTAATAAGGGTGCAACAATGTGCTTTTCCCACTATTTGGCTTAATTTTGTAACATACACTTCAGTTTTCAATCCAGAATTGTGGCATCCTTATTACATGTATATCAGTAGTTGTGTTTACATAGACACAAATAATCAGAATAAAAGCCTGATCAGAATAAAAATGTAAACACGCCATTCGAAGTACTCTTTCCTTTCGATCTAAGTTTCCTTTCAATCGAGGAAATCGTGTCTCCGGGCTTTGTGTATGTGAGTAGTAAATGTTGTTGTTGGTTTGTGTTAACCTAACCCTTCCTCCGGGTTAGTGGTCGCACAGATTTAGAAAATTTTGTTCAGTCACTTTTATAGTGTGCTCTGCATAGTGTATTCCTTCTGGATTTTGTTTGAGGCTTGCGCTTCTCAAAAAATTTTGAGGATTTGTTTTTTGTAGTTGGAAGTCAAAGTATTATGCTAATTCTGTTGAGGATCCCTGATATATTAAAGGGTGACTGATGCATTTAGTTTGTTTCCTGTTTAATTAGATCATGCAGTTAACAATTATTTTTAGTTAACACGCTGAGTATTAAATTGTTTTTTTTTTTTAAGAAAGTTTGTTTAAATCTGTGGTTGGGGCAGAATTTTATTAATGAGAACATCCGGTTGTACTACAAGCATAATATGCATCTGCTATAAATTGAAAATTATAAAATGTTATCCGCACTCCTTATGAAAGGCATTTTGCAGCTATGATTCACCAGCTGGCTCATGACCCTCACATTTTGCTGCAGGAAAACACTGAGAGTGAGCTAACTGAACGCCCAATATGTAAATGAACTAAGTTTTCATTTTTGCATTTCCTTGGTTTGTGGAGTATTCTCTTGAAAGCACAATATTACATTTTACATGCTTGTGCCTCTAACTTTAAATGTCCAACTCCTCTGCAAATCTAAAATGACCTTGGATGTGTGTTCTTTTTTCTTCTTTTGAAAGAAAGATAAAAATGTTATAAGCTGTTATGCAAAAAGAAAATAAGGTATATGAACTTGGTGCAGAGGTACAGACATCTGTGTTTACTTCATTGTAACAATGAAGTAATTGCTTAACTAAGTACATATTGCTTAACTAATTTTGTAATTTCTGTAAATTGTGTCACTCTTGTGATAAAAAAAAAAAAAAAACATGAATTTGTGGGATGAGCTCATTATGTATGTTGTGCCATGAAAAAAAATTGCCAAATCTTTTCTACAAATTACAAACATTTTATGCTGCCATCGACTCTTGTTTGAAACACAGAACATGATCGCTATTTATCAAATAAGTATTTGAACGACTGGAGCCTCAGTTTTGTGTGGCAGAAACAGACACTTCCACAAAAAGACTAGCACTATATTTTCATATGGACTGCTAGTCACTCAGTGTTCTGCTGTAAACCTGCATATCTACCACTATTTTTCATCATTCAGCCGTTGCAGTTGCGTTGGGGTAGAGCAGCACACTAACCTGATCCTGCATACCTTCTATGGATGGAAGGTCAGACCTGCTGACAGTTCATTCCATTCTCCCTACTACCAAATTCTGGAGGTCACCTATAATAAATCTTCTTCTGTGGGGGGAGCATTGTCATGGAGTTCGATCTATGAGGGTATGGCATTGCAGAATCTCATCTTGATTTAGCTCTGCGTTAAGATTGGACGCAGCAGTCCGTTCCGGATTGTAAAACTTGCTACAAGCCACTGGCCATATCTTGAAAACACTGATAGCAATCTGTAGAAGGCAACCTCTGGTACCTATGTGTTGACAAGATAGAGAAGCTGTCTTCTTTGAGTGCTGTCGACTTGTGACACCCACTTGACAGCCTGTCTCTGACAACTACATTAAATAGAACTTGACCTTCAGATTAAAGAGGGTACTGGGGTTCATTCTAAACAATACTTCATCTTGGTTTTGCCAAACACCAGTTTGAAGAAGCCCTAATGCATAGGCCCTATCCAGGTCCATGGCATGCTGAGTATTGGACTGTTGTAGCATAGATCATGCACATCTCAATAACATCGCCTAGGAAAACTACAAGTGTCGAAATCAACAGCAGTATTGACTTACTTTAACTTTGGATTAAAATGAAAAGATTTAGACCATTTTTTTCTGTTGTTTGACACATAAGTTCATTTTTTTTTCTTGTGAGGATTTTGCTAAAAGTTTCAAGTTTTGTATTAGGCTTTTGCTTAGACAATACATGACCGATTATTTTGGTTTTCTAAGAGCAAAGCTCTACTGACGATCATTCCCTGTTTATTAAAACCTTCCATTAACATTATTATACCTCTTCCTTCTTCCTTGATGATAGTCTTTAGTATCCTAATCTCATATTTCTGGTTGGGTATAAACTTCTGTGTTAACATTTATCCTCGACACAATTAGCAATTTGTTTTTTGCTGATATACAGGTTAAACGTTTTGAAGCAAAGTGTATGATGGTGTTTAGCTTGGTCTTTTCTTTTACGCCCTCTTTGATTCCTTCTGACCTCCACCATTGTGGATTATATCTTTTTTCCTGTTCTTCAGATTAAGGCAATTCTGTAATTTGGGTTTTGGTAAATCAACAATTTAAGAAAGTTTTCTTTCTGCTAATTAACCCAATCAACTCTTAATTTTTAAAGGATGAATATTTTCATTATGTATCTTCATTCTTTTCTATTATTTCTTCCATTTGTTGTTGCTGTAGAACAACTGGTTAATAGTCGTTTCATGGTTAATCTGAGTAACTGTTAAAACCAATGTAAAGCGAATTTCTACAAACTAAGGCTATGTGCGAATTTCCACCCTAATCCATAGTGCCCTGGATTTTAAAAGCAATTCGGACACCCATGCTCACTACTTTTTTTTTCTAACTGCAGATATGACATCACCAATTTCACAACGTAAAAATCAAACTAATATGATAATTTCACCACGTTTATTTATGAATCCGCTGTTTTGATGAGGAAAAGGTTGGTGGTCTATTAAAAAAATTACATTTAAACTTTTTTTTTTGCAAAAATTATTCAAACGCAATGCATTATGGTCTATATTCACTATTGTAGTCAGCATCGATGCACACTGTTTTTTTGCAAAGACTTCTGGGAAATTTCCAGGGCACTCGATTTTGGAATTGTAGATCTGAACAGCACTATAAATATCTAATGCACTGTATTAGTGAGTAGTGAAGGAATTCAGACATAGCCTTAATGTAAATAACTGCTAGTTCCTGTGGCTGCAAGAGTTTTATAATATTTCTAAAAATTTCTAGATGTGCAGACACTCTCAAGTCATGATCAGTCTTCTTGATGTTCTTAAAAAAAGTGAATATCTTGATCCAATTGCGTTCATCCCAAATAATATATACTATTCTTATTCTTCCAACTAATTACTTATTCCTAGATAATGGTATAGTTGTACTATAATGAACAGGGGTTTGCAAGGTAGTGTTGAGGTTTTAATTTGATCATTCTGACGTGTTTTTTAATGATTTTCTTGCTCTTCTATTGTTGATCATCTTAAAATACTCATGTCATTAAGACTGTGTTCCCTGGTTTGTCTAATTTCTTAAATGTTCAGTTACTTGAAGTCGTCTATACCCTTCTCAACAGTTTTTCTCTTTAAAATGTATTTCACCACATCAGTTTTAACTTTTTTCTTTGTCTCCTGATCTTTTTTAACCAAGGCATATGTTAAAAACTAAAACGTTGCTTGATCAGAAGAACCAGGATTTTAAAAGCAGTTTGTCTTTTTCCCACTGTTGAATATCCATCATAAATGTTTGACCTGAAATTGTCATTCTGGGGAGAATGGGTATTTTCATCTACAGAAGCCCGAAGACTTTTATACATTTTAAACATTATAAACGTGCTATGAAATCATACTCGTTTGTCAGGACACAACAGTCTAAAGCCACTGTTTAGATAAGACTCATGACGCTTTGGTGTTGAAAGCTGTGGTAAAACGTGGCTCACTTATATTTACTGATAGGTATCTGATGAACTTTGGTACTTCCTTCTTCACTTATCTTGAGTGAGACTGCAGAAAAATGAGGAAACGGTGGTACATGTCAGGCAATGGTGGGTTAGGGGCTATTACATCTTTACTTTAACTCTCATTGATATATTGAAGGTCTGAAGCATGTCATTCTAAAAAAAATATTTGTTTCATTGATTAGACAAGGCAAGTTTAACATAGAATCAGACTGTAAATCATATATTTAAAGGAAAATTGTTGAAAATATTGCACATTGCTTAGATTGAGTTGGTCTAACCTGTTGCTCAGTCCTAAATGATAAAAGTCTTGCACACTCATACACACATTCCAAACACACTAGAAGCTGATTCATATCAAATTGTTCCGACCGCATTTGGGAGAAGTCTAAAAATACTTGTAACATTTTTAAAACTCCAAATGTGTCCCAAGGGACCACCTGCTGAGCTGATATAATACCATACGAGCCATACACTTAACAAATACTGTGCTCCAGCTGTAATGGTGGGAGTTCTAAAAACAACCCACAATAGATGAAGTAGTCAACCTTAAAACTTTAACAATTATTATAGATATTTTAGGAGGATAAAACCCCTCACTACACACTTTTCTCAGATTCACACTTTTCTCTCTTGTATAAACCCTCAAAGTTTTAACCAAGGCAAAAACCAAAAAAAGTCTAGCACTTCTGTCACACCATAAGTGATCAAAGACGTTTGTACATTTAGCACGCTAAACAGAGATTGATCGACAATGATCTACAGCTAACCAGGACGCAGAACACAATGTGCTCTTTAAAAATAAAACAAAACAAAGTAAATTGACACCAAAAAATATCTGCAAAACTGGAAGATGCAAAAGGTGAACTGCATCAAAACGAGGAATCACAGTAAACAATAGTCGAGATTAAAAAAAAAAATACTGTAAACTGTGATTCTAAAGACATATTGTCAAGTGTTTTATTTTGTGCGCTTTTTCCCACACTTGAAAAAGGGCTGAGCATCCAACAGAGAGGGCTGATTTACTCAGACTGCCACTTCAGGTTGTTTCCAATCTTTATTTTCCTTTTCATTATTTTGCAGTCAATAGGTAAAAACCTTAAAAACACACACAATAATATGAATAAATATTTACAATGTCAACTTCCATAACACAACAGCAATAAACACCTTTAATCAATAAAATGTATACAATTTTAAGTGCCCAAATTTACAAATAAATTCATCTTAATTACTGAATTAAACTGAATGCTAAATGAATTTATCTTTTAACTACATTTTTTGTTCAAGTTAATTCTTACTTTAATTTAATTTAATTCATTACCATTTAATATTGTAGTTTAGTTAATCAACCCTTAATTTTTATTTAAGTTCATACACCAGATTAAAATTCTTCCAAGAATTACTCAAAAATATCACCAACAAAAGCAATAACATTTACTCGCATGAAACTGAAAAGTCTGACTGGTACCTGAAGTACCCCAAACAATTCCAACGCGGACGCCCCGCTGCCACAGCACACAATACGAGCAGGAAATAAAGTAACGCAGCTCTTCTAGTGCTCGGACAATGTCAAGTCTTACCGGCTGCCTCTTCTAGAGTTGGAAGAAAACGCGCACAGGTAGGCATGCTCTGCACACACCACCGAAGCTTGTTCTCAACTGTGTTTCTCTTGGGTGAAGTGATCGCCAGCTGACATGAGTGCGTCATCAACCAGTGTCCGACGCAGCACGCACAGCTGTTTAATGTCACGTGATACTGCTCAGCGCAACACCTCCCACTCGACCTTTATGCGTACACGAAGTAAAGGTCGCACATGTCAAAGAGTTCATTAAACAGTCTGTTCTTCAGCTGGTAGGAGGACCACGAGGCGTCGAACATCCCGATGAAGCACCACACCATTAAATGTCTTCTTCTGCTTTGAATGTGGCACGCTGTGTCCTGGAGCAACAAGAATGTCCACGTCCCGCACAACACCCTTGCGATCTGGGACTGCAGCCACGACTCTTCCAAGACGAAACTGACCTCGCAGAGAATTTTGGTCACACAGCCACACGACATCTCCAACAGCAACATTCCGCTGCAGCGTGTGCCACTTGCTCCTGATGAAGAGATTCGGTCCGGCAAGTTGACACCATGCTTTCCAGAAGCTGTTGACTTGCATCTCGATATCCTGTAGACGCTTGAAAGGATAATTTTCAAAACTGAAGGTCTTGACATCTCCGTTGTGATACGCTCGCCCCATGAGCAGCGTATTTGGGGTCACATACTGGATGCAATCCTCTTGGCTTTGAACCCTAGCGTCGATTGGTCGTTCATTTGCTAAATTTGCAGCAAGATGAAGCGCCGTCAGGAATTCGCTGAAGGTTAGGTTGATTGATTTATTTAGACTCTGAAGAGCTCTCTTGGTGATTCTGACTGCAGCCTCGGCAGCTCCATTTCGATGTGGAGAATCAGCAGGAAGCACCTTCCAAGTCCAGTTTGTTCCATTTCTGATGGCATATTCCTCTAGTTCAGTTTTGTTCTGTGCTTGCAGGAACTTGTAAAGATCTTCAAGTACAGATTTTGCCCCAATGAAGTTGGTCCCAGGATCAGACCAGACCTTCTGGGGGTGTCCTCTCAGAGCAGCGAACCGTTGATAAGCCATTAGGAAGCTCTCTGCTGACATGCTGTTGACAAGCTCAATGTGCAGCGCTCTGCTTGCCAAGCAGCTGAATACAACTCCCCAGACTTTCATGGTACTTCTCCTCTTGACTTCGTCTCTTACTAGATAAGGACCGAACATGTCAACCGCAATGAACTGAAAGGGTGCGGCAGGCTCTGTTCTTTCAACGGGCAAGTCACCCATTACTTGTTGACACAATTTTGCTTTTGCTTTGCGACAAGTAACACACTGATTAACAGTCTTTTGAGCGATTCTTCTCTTGTATGATCCAAGCTTTCTTCCGCATCCTTAGTAATGTTCCAGCAACACCTTCATGACCCTCATCATGACTTTGTCTTGCCAACAAAACTCCAAGCCAACAGTTGGGAGGGATTAATGGAACACCAATTTGATCTTTCTGGAAAGATTGAACTCTGCCTCCGCACAGCAATAGTCCACTTGCATCATCCTTGTACACAACAAGTCTCTCAATCGTACTATTGGGAAAGTTGTAGCCACTTTGAGCTGCTATACAGAGGTCTCGAAATGCGTCTTCTCGTTCATGCAGTGTGGGGACTCCTGAGGACGTAACTGCCTCCCACTTTAATCCTTCACTGTCTTTGACTTGAATGACTTGAAGGAACCTTTTAGCAGCTCTCCAAATGATGGTGATGGTTCGAAGCAACTTCTGCAGATCACTGAAACGCTTGATGTCCACCAGTTGATTGATGTCAGTCTCAACAGGTGGTCTATGCATTTCTTGATCCTTGGTGGGCTGTAATTTTGCATTGGCTCTAGTTGTTACAGCTACAAATGCTTTCTTTTGAAGTTTGATGACATTTTCTCGTGCTGTAGCAGCAAGTTCTCTTGCAGACTTGACTGGCCAACTGCTTTCTGGGAGACGAAGGAACTCGGGGCCGTTTTGCCATTCAGAGCCTTGACTTAATTCGTCTGGTCTGGCTCCTCTTGAGATTATGTCAGCAATATTTACTGATCCAGGTATCCACAACCAGTCCTCAATGTTTGTACTGCTTTGGATTTCTCCAATTCGATTGGCAAAAAATGTCTGGTATCCGTAACTCTCTCGCTGAACAGCACCTAGTACGGTCTGGCTATCGATCAGGTGGAACCATTTCTTCACTTGAATGGTGCAATTTCTCTCAAAATACTTTTTGAGCCTTGCAGTATAGACCGCACCGCAAACTTCAGCCTTGACAGCATCTCCCTTGTGGTCTAATGGCGTTAATTTAGCCTTGGACTCAACCAGCCGAATAATTATCTCCTGCTGACAACTCAACCTCAGGTACAGGACTGCTCCATAGGAGTGCTCACTGCCGTCAGAGAACGTAATGCCATAAGGCGGATTTGCTGTGTCTGGTGGTGTCAGAGCTCTTGGAAACCTCAGCTTTTTAACCTCGATGTAGTCTTCTAGCAGGCATATGGCGTCTTCCCTCAGGCTATCAGACAACGCAGCGTCCCACGTACTCTCCACTCGACTGTATTTGCCTTTTACTTCCTGGAATGCTCTCCTGACGAGAATTGCACCCTTTTGTTTAACAGGTGTGACTAACCCGAGAGGATCATAGAGTCCGGATACTTGGCTTAACAGTTCTCTTCGAGTGAGTGGTTTTGGTGCATGCTGTCTTACTTCCTCCTTTGAAAGATCGTTTCCCAACCTCATCTTCTTCAGTCTTCTTGAAAAGTTCACAGATACCATGAGGTGGAATTCATCTGGGGCTGGAATGTATCCCATGCCAAGTGCCTTGTTGTCTTCCTCTGACAGCTGGTTTGGGAGGACAAGAACTGTAGAATCTACTTCTTTCTTATGGTCTTCAGGATGCTCCCTCCTACTTTGACCTGAGTAGATCCAAGTTTGAGTTGAAACCCACCGCTCTCAGAATCTGGTCGACATTAGTAGTAATTTGTTGAAGCTGATCCCAGTCGTTGTGAGAGGTGAGTATATCATCAACGTATGTGTCTTCTTCAAGCACTCTACGTTCAGCCTTGAGATGAGAAAACTCTGGTAAACCTGCTGTCTCTCTCATGGCGACTTGAGCGATGCAACCAGCAGGTTTATCACCAATATTGACTCTTGTGATGGCATATTCACTGATTTCGTCTTTCTCAGAGTCTCTCCACAAGAACCGATGGAGGTGCAGTTCTTTGTCTTCAAGCCATACAGAGTTATACATTTTCCTTATGTCACCGAGTGCAGCATGGACTCCTTGTCGAAATCGTATGAGGACAGCTCGAATGTTGTTCAGGACGTCAGGACCTTTAAGAAGAAGGTTGTTTAAACTCTGGCCTTTGAACACTTGGCTGCTATTCCAGACGAGACGCACAGGGGTGGTGACTGAATGAGGATTAGGAGCAACTAGGTGGCTTATGTACCATACAGGTCCATTCCAGCTCCTCAACATTTCATCTGACAATTTGACGGCAGCTTTTCTTTCAACCATGTCATGAACTTGACTTTTATAAGCTTCTCTCCACTTTGGTTCTTTAGCAAGTTGTCGCTCTGCCCTCAGAAATGTTGCTTCTACGTTGCTTATTATAGGCAAAACTAAAGGATCAGATGTCCACGGGTATCATGCATGCCAAGTGAGGTTTGTCACAGTGATGGTCTCCAGTTACATATGTGAGACCACTTTTTGATCTGCTCAAGCTCTCTCTCCTCAGAAAGACTCATTTCTTTGCCCCCAGGCTGGCACTTTCCACACCGACAGCCTCCGCATTTTGGTCACATGCGGCGCCGATGCTATCCATTTCCACCACTTCAGAAAATCACAGCTGGTACTTGTGGTGGTTGCCAGCGTGGCTTCAGATGGTGCTTCCGATCTCTTGTGAATGACTTCTCTGTATGTTACAGCAGCTGATCGCATGGAGCGGGCAAAATGAGTTTCTGAAGAGTGAGTGGTTACATCAACTCTTTCAAAGAGATCTGGATGAGAGCCTGCAACAGTTTTCCCCAGGGGACCATCCCACAGTACAAGATCTCCAACTGAACGCAACTTTTGAGGGACAAGCCTGCCCTCCTTGTGACTGATGAGCAGTTTGATCTTGGTAGGTCTCTTCAGCTCCTGAAGGGGAATATCAGGGAAGATTTTCTGCAGTTTACTGGGTGAGACATGGTGATGAATCTCAGCAATACTGTCCAGACCATAACAGATTAGTTGATGAGACCTCAAGGTACCCTTTGGGGTGCCAACCCGAATCTTCAAGAGGTAACGCTTTGTCTCTACAGTCACCCGCATGCCACCAACTCCATGGACAAATAGAGTGACGTCCTCGCTTTGCAAGTTTAGCTCACTGGCTGCATCATGAGTTATGTAGTTGGTGTCTGACGCCAGATCTATTAGCGTTCCTAGCTGTTGTCCTGCATTAGCAGTGACTTCAAGGATCATCATGATGACAGGAAACTCTTGTAAGCGTGCTTCTTCCAGCAACTGCCTGCTTGCTGCTGAGCTGAGTGTTCTCGATGCTGTGTTACAAAACACGTTTCGACATTGCTGTGCAAGTTCTGGGTTAGTTTTGTCAAAAACTCTTCCTGGTCCTCAGTACACTTTTTAACAGCTTGAGACGATGGGTTTGACTTGAGCTTCCTTTGAATGGGACTTTATTTACAGGGTTTGGACACATGAATAGTGATGTTTCATCCTTCCCCTGCAGCACTCATTCCTGCAAAGAAAGGTTGTTTTGCATTCACCTTCTTCATGAACTTCAAGGCAGTCTTTGCAAGTTCCAGTTTTCTGAACTGCTTCTTTCTTTTCATCCAAACTGAGGGTTCTAAATTTTTTACATCTGTACAATTTTTGCTTATGCCCACTCTCTCACAAACAACACAAGCTCCTTGTGGGCTTGTAGCTTTGGTGGCTTTAGTTCTGGCATGTTTTGTTGTATTTTTGACTCTTTCCTTTGAGGTTCTTCATCTCTTAATAGCTCCAACTCCTCATAGATTCCCTCTTGACTCTTCAAGAATGAAAGAAGCATGTCAAATCGGTCCTTTGAGGGATCCATGTCTCTCTTTTCAGCCACAACATGAGCCACTCCTTTTTTAGGACCTCAGGTAGCTTGCTCTCCAGACTCTTAGTCATCAATGGATTTTTAAGTGCACCTGTGTCCCCAAGCTCAATGAGGTCATGTAAAGCCTTTTCAACCACTCTTATAAGATCCACAATCTTTTTTGGTTGATGGCCTTTAACTGCAGGCAATGCTTGGAGTTCCTCTACAATTTCCAAAGCTATAGCAGTTTTATTTCCATAACGGTTCTCCAACATTCTGAAAACTTCTTCTGAAGATCCACACGTGGATAAACGAAGATCCTTTGTAACTTTTTCTTCTAGGCTGTCCAGTAGCTGAAATTTCCGAACCTCCTTTGAGCCAGTAGGCTCTCCCTGAGCTTGGAGCGCCTCCCAGTCTTTTTTCCAACTGTGAAAGTGTCTCTTACAGCCGTCAAATCTTGGAAGGCGGTTGGTCTCAGTTTTACGGATGGTACTTGATGGCAGGGTGTCCTGTTCTGATCACTTCTTGTTCAGCCTTAGATTGAATCAAAACAGCCTTTCGTAATGCAAGTTTAGCTAAGGCAATTTCTACTTCCTTTAAACGATGCTGAAGGTCTGCTTTCTCCTGTCCTGGTGCCCACTGACTCCACTGGATGTAGGCCTCTTTGGTTGTCTTCAATCGCATTTCTACTTGGCTTAACATGAAGTTGTAAGCTTCCAAATTTATATCAGGAGCTGCAGTGGAGGCTGCATGGCATCCCCCTCAGCATATTCAAGCTTAGTGACAGTTCAGGGTGCCCAAAGCTGGTCAAATTACATTTTGAATTGTTTTTTGCACTTCCTCAGCTTCTCTTCACACTCCTCTGCTGTGTTTTTGATGTCTGCGTTGTTCCTCTTCAATTGTCTTTCCATCTTCAGCCAGTGCCAATTCAAGATCGTCATTTGCCTCGATTACTTTGTCGCCTCTGCTGCAATTTTCCCAGATGCATCTTTCAGTTCAAAATGATATTTTTGCATGACCTGTAATCTTGTTAGCAAGTCGAAAAAACGTTCTCTTGGCAGTTTGTTCTTTGACTTTTGAGTTGGCTTGATGGCTTTGGCTTCTGACATTTTGGAGCTTTTGGAGCTGAGCTGAAGCGTTGGCTTTTGGAGCTGAAGCGTTGGCTTTTGAGCTGAAAAGCGGTTGGCTTTTGGAGCTGAAGCGTTTGAGCTTGGCTTTGGAGAGCTGAAGCGGTTGGCTTTTGGAGCTGAAGCGTTGGCTTTGACTGGCTTTTTGGAAGCGCTGAAGCGTTGGCTTTTGCTGAAGGCTGAGCGGGTTGGCGTTGAGGGGTTGGGGCTGAAGCGTTGCTTGTGTGCTTTGCTGAAGGGGGCGTTGGTTGAAGCTTGGCTTTGGAGCTGAAGCGTTGGGCTTTGGAGCTGAAGGCTGAGCTTTGGGAGCTGAAGCGTTGGCTTTGAGCTCGTTGGCTTGCTTTTGGAGCTGAAGCGTTGGCTTTTGGAGCTGAAGCGTTGGCTTTTGAGCTGAAGCGTTGGCTTTTGAGCTGAAGCGTTGGCTTTTGGAGCTGAAGCGTTGGCTTTTGGAGCTGAAGCGTTGGCTTTTGGAGCTGAAGCGTTGGCTTTTGGAGCTGAAGCGTTGGCTTTTGGAGCTGAAGCGTTGGCTTTTGGAGCTGAAGCGTTGGCTTTTGAGCTGAAGCGTTGGCTTTGGAGCTGAAGCGTTGGCTTTTGGAGCTGAAGCGTTGGCTTTGGAGCTGAAGCGTTGGCTTTTGGAGCTGAAGCGTTGGCTTTGGAGCTGAAGCGTTGGCTTTGGAGCTGAAGCGTTGGCTTTGGAGCTGAAGCGTTGGCTTGGAGCTGAAGCGTTGGCTTTGGAGCTGAAGCGTTGGCTTTGGAGCTGAAGCGTTGGCTTTGGAGCTGAAGCGTTGGCTTTGGAGCTGAAGCGTTGGCTTTGAGCTGAAGCGTTGGCTTTGGAGCTGAAGCGTTGGCTTTGGAGCTGAAGCGTTGGCTTTTGAGCTGAAGCGTTGGCTTTTGAGCTGAAGCGTTGGCTTTTGAGCTGAAGCGTTGGCTTTTGAGCTGAAGCGTTGGCTTTGGAGCTGAAGCGTTGGCTTTGGAGCTGAAGCGTTGGCTTTGGAGCTGAAGCGTTGGCTTTGGAGCTGAAGCGTTGGCTTTGGAGCTGAAGCGTTGGCTTTGGAGCTGAAGCGTTGGCTTTGGAGCTGAAGCGTTGGCTTTGGAGCTGAAGCGTTGGCTTGGAGCTGAAGCGTTGGCTTTGGAGCTGAAGCGTTGGCTTTGGAGCTGAAGCGTTGGCTTTGGAGCTGAAGCGTTGGCTTTGGAGCTGAAGCGTTGGCTTTGAGCTGAAGCGTTGGCTTTGGAGCTGAAGCGTTGGCTTTTGAGCTGAAGCGTTGGCTTTTGAGCTGAAGCGTTGGCTTTGGAGCTGAAGCGTTGGCTTTGGAGCTGAAGCGTTGCCTTTGGAGCTGAAGCGTTGGCTTTTGAGCTGAAGCGTTGGCTTTGGAGCTGAAGCGTTGGCTTTGGAGCTGAAGCGTTGGCTTTTGAGCTGAAGCGTTGGCTTTTGAGCTGAAGCGTTGGCTTTTGAGCTGAAGCGTTGGCTTTTGAGCTGAAGCGTTGGCTTTGAGCTGAAGCGTTGGCTTTTGAGCTGAAGCAAAGGCTTTTGAGCTGAAGCAAAGGCTTTTGAGCTGAAGCAAAGGCTTTTAAGCTTAAATGTTGGGACTGGTAGACTTTCCTGTAGCTAGTCTTTACACAGCCGGTTTTTACTGTCAAGTGTTTTATTTTGTGCGCTTTTTCCCACACTTGAAAAAGGGCTGAGCATCCAACAGAGAGGGCTGATTTACTCAGACTGCCACTTCAGGTTGTTTCCAATCTTTATTTTCCTTTTCATTATTTTGCAGTCAATAGGTAAAAACCTTAAAAACACACACAATAATATGAATAAATATTTACAATGTCAACTTCCATAACACAACAGCAATAAACACCTTTAATCAATAAAATGTATACAATTTTAAGTGCCCAAATTTTACAATAAATTCATCTTAATTACTGAATTAAACTGAATGCTAAATGAATTTATCTTTTAACTACATTTTTGTTCAAGTTAATTCTTACTTTAATTTAATTTAATTACATTACATTTATATTTAATTTAGTTAATCAACCCTTAATTTTTATTTAAGTTCATACACCAGATTAAAATTCTTCCAAGAATTACTCAAAAATATCACCAACAAAAGCAATAACATTTACTCGCATGAAACTGAAAAGTCTGACTGGTACCTGAAGTACCCCCAAACAATTCCAACGCGGACGCCCCGCTGCCACAGCACACAATACGAGCAGGAAATAAAGTAACGCAGCTCTTCTAGTGCTCGGACAATGTCAAGTCTTACCGGCTGCCTCTTCTAGAGTTGGAAGAAAACGCGCACAGGTAGGCATGCTCTGCACACACCACCGAAGCTTGTTCTCAACTGTGTTTCTCTTGGGTGAAGTGATCGCCAGCTGACATGAGTGCGTCATCAACCAGTGTCCGACGCAGCACGCACAGCTGTTTAATGTCACGTGATACTGCTCAGCGCAACACATATATAGTTACTGAGTTCTCTATAAAAAGCTTCATTCACACTTTTCGGTTAATTGGTGGAGATAGTCAACCAAAAGTTAACATTCTTAAATTTGCAAACTTTCCATTTTTCTAGGAGGAAAAAAAAATAAATTGTGAATGTGACTATGAACTAATTTCCCATGTAACAGGAACCAACCCTTTGAATAAACATAAACCTCACATCTTGCTCAAAATACTGGGCTTGATAATAGATACTCATATTTCTTTTCAACCCAAATCTTTCTTGCAGAGAACCAAAAAAAACAATAGTTTCTGACAAATGATTACATTTGTCACTTATTTTGTGGTTTGGTGTGCGTCTCAGTCACAGATGCATAATGCGTTTGTGTGATTTTTCTCTCTCACTCTCATTCATTTCTAAAATAAGCTGCCACTCTTCTCGTTTCCTCCCAACTGCCAAAGCCGTTACCATTCACGTCTCCCATTCGCTCTGTGTTCAAGTGTGTTTGAGCCCAATCTCATTAGACTGCATGGCTTAGAGGGAAGGGGTTATTAAGTTGCTTTAGCTCTATCTTGTTGGCAGGGTTTGACAGAATTAACTAGGACAGGTACAGAGAAGAAATGAAAACATGAATGACGAGAAAAAGTCAATGAAAGCAGAGCTAGAAGTAAAACCAAATACTTTTTTGCTTTTACCTGTTGAATTAATTCACTCACTTTATATGACAGACGAGCCTAAAATACTCTAGAATATTTAACTTCCTGTTAATCCAGTAATAAATAACTTTTGTAAACACAAACACTGACTGTCATGTGATGAGTACAGGATGTTCCATTGAATCGAGACTAGTAGTGTTTGTATCTTTTTAAATAAACTAATTGCCATATTCACTTATCAATGTTTCAGTTAATGTTTTAATGCTTTTTGTTTACTTAAGGTACCCAAGCAAAAAGAGATAAGGAACATTGTTCTAGTTATGTAACATCTTTTTTAATTCAGTGATGCAGTCGTTTGTTTGCTGCGTGCTTGTTTTGCATTCATGCAGACGTGAATTGGTTTAGTGGCATCAGTAGAGCTAAAACTGCAAAAAAAAGGTTGACACTGGAGCATAAACCACTCTGTTAACCCACTTTGTAGCTACTTCCTTTTAAGGGCTTTAGTTTCAGAGAGAGATCACTGTGGGGTTGACATACTGGGAAAAAGGAAACCGTCACATCTGGGGCAGGAGGTGGAGGGGGCAAGAAATATTTTAAGTGGTAGAGAAATGTATATACAGTAGTTAAAAAAAGTCTTACTACAAAGAATGATGAGTTGCATGATGGGAAACATCAACTCAAACAGTTAAAGCAGATCATGGGAACCCTGGCACACAAACCCAGATGGTATTGAAATGTGTTTGTTTTTTTTACATTTTCTTTCATTTGCCGGTTTTTGTTTATTTAAATTGTAAAACAATACGGTGACTCAGTCATTAAATAAAATGAACTGTTGCTGAAATTAAAAAGCCTGATAAACCAAATAGGGCTGATAGAGAAATAGTGTGAGTTTTTAAGCAGTGCAAAAGCTTTTAACAAAGTGATGGTATTTAGAAGTTTTATTGGATGGAGCAAAAGAATGCAATAAAAGGTTTGTGACGCAGCAACTGCAAATTTAAATCCTGCACTTGCAGACAAATAGAGCCATTAATATCTTGCTTTTTCTGAGCTGGAATCTTGCTCAAAACTGTACGTCTGGAGATCTCCAATGTTGCTTCCTAATTTTATGCTATGATCATGTTTGTTTGGGGTTGTGGAGGTTTGTTAACTTGCCTGAGTGAGTGTAAACAGCAGAATGCTGAGATATCAAAGTATCAAACATTGACATGTATTAGGGGTGTCGGAAAAAAATCAATTCACATTCAAATCTAGATTCTCCATTAACGATTCAGAATCAAATCTAGATATCCAATAATTTTTTTTTCTTTCCCATATTCCTGCATTTATATATTTCATTAATGGCTCGAACCTGCTAGCTTACTTGCAAGCCGTAATATTTGTCACGAAGCGGCTACCGTAGTTTGTTTTCTTTGGAGGCGAGCGAACATAGTCCGCAGGAAAAGAATTCCATATAGAACCTCCTCCACAAGAAACTTATAGAACCCCGAGAGAACCTTCTTTAAAACAGATCAACTCCTCAAAGCCTTTGTCTTCCTCTACCAGCAACTCAGCAGTGATGTTTTTGAAATAGATAAGAGGAAGATTCTAAGAACATGGAGAACTGCCGATTAATCTGTTTATGATGTTTATTTAAGTCCACAATTTTTCACTAGAAAATATTTTATTCTAAAGTATGTTTAAATCAACACATATTTGGGTTACTGTGAGCAGGAAAGACCAAAGTTCATTTTGTTTGACAGTTCTATTCATGTTAAATGACAGCTCAACAACATTGTATATGGTGATGATGCTGTATTTCTTTGTGCATGTGTCACAATAAAAAGAGTTGGAATATGAGAATGGGATCTTTATTTCATAATTAAAAGTTTTTAAGCTGCTTTTAAAAATATATATATATATATTCCAAAACATTGCAACTTTTTACAAAAGCTGCAGCAACATCAGGCACTTCAGGCCGCAGTAAACAATCACAAAAATCTGACATGAAATCTTGGAGGTTCTGAATAATATAAGTTTGCACAGTATCATAAATCAATGCCTTTTCTTTACCTTTGTGTTTTAAATTTTGAATAAAGAATCGATTTAGAATCGAATCGGCACCCCAAGAATCTGAATCGAATCCAGAACTGTTGTAAGATTCCCATCTCTAACATGTATTTATATATAGAGAGAGAGATGGACAAAGCAAGGCTGTGACATCACAAATAAAAAATGCCTTGCATCCGGTTCCAATGAAATGAAGTAAATTTGGTCACTTTTTTTCCGCAGTAGGGATTTTGTAATTTTGGGACCAGACAACGTTAGTAAGTGGTGATTGATCCAAGTCGGTCAGTGAGTCATCGTTTCTAACCTAATTTCTGACTTATCTTGCTAATCAGGAGTGTGTTTGTAGGAAAGCCACACCCCTTCCATTGAAAGCAGACTCTGGAGAATCTGTCAGACGCTTTGAGTGTTTATAACTTGAATAACTTACGAAAAAAAAACTCATGAAAGCAGTAGGTGTAGCAAGAATATATTAAAAAGAGATACCAGAGCGAGAATGATTATTTTGACAAACATAATGACTGAGTAATAGTTGTTTTTTTCCAAAAAAAGTCAAGAACTTTATATTGGAATGCCAGGGGGGAGGGGATAGTCAGTCCAGTTCTCTCTATATACTGACAGTGATATCAATGTAGGGTTACTCCTCCTCCAACAGTCCCACCCACAACCCTGAGGTGAATTTCTAGCGAGCTTGAAAAGGAAATATTTTTTTCAAATTATAGGCTTTTTTATTTTTGTTAAAGCTGCATGTCATAAATGAGTATGATTTTACAATGCATTAAAATGTAGTTGGAGTGGGACTTTAAGGAGAAAGCAGTCAGTTTGTAATCTAATTGTGACAGTCTGCATTCTTAATGGCCTTTGTTATTTATGTTGAACAACTGTCTTTTTGTCACCCATTGTCACCCAGAATGTTTTAGCAGTCTTTTTTATTGTCAAACAATAGATAACAGTTTAATACAGTTATGGCATTGGTCTTTTCAGCTGACTCTCATATGACACATAAACTAGTGTGATATGGTTTGTGCAGAACAAATTGTGCACATCAATTTTCTGTATTTAAAGAGGAAAAAAAGTGTCACTGATGTTTTCCAGAATATGGTTAAAATGTTAAGCATTTTGACTATGGACTCCAGGCTCCAATTTGCAAGAGACAATAATTGCCATGATTTTTCACACTTATAATTTGATCTGACGTACTGCAACTAGCAGACACACGTCAGCAGACCTGGTGCCTGCTTTGCACCGCATATTTTACCTAGAGTGACACAAAAGATGCCACTAGGATAATTATGGACTGTCTGCTTGGTGTCTCATTCAGGCAGCTCATATAATGGCTTTAGGCACTTTTTATAAACTAAAGAAACTGTACACAAAAAGCTGATACCCTTAAATATTTGTGCAAAATATTGAAAGACTCGACTGATTTTACACATATGCCGAGTTGGAATGGGGTTTGACCATTGACTGTATATAAGAACTGGACTGACCCCTCCCTCCTTGTGTTCCAGACAGGAAGTACTATCTGGTCCCAAAAAGGTGAAATTCCATAGACTTCTATTCTAGCTACTGCTCAGTTTTCAGAATTCTACTTTTTCAAAAACATGCTCCGGCTAATCTTTTTTTTTATTATTTTATTTTTTTCTGTAGTGGCCAATCAGAAAGCCGCAATAAAAGTATTTGGTCTCATGTCAAAGTTTCAAAACTGCTGATTAGCAGATGCCCTCAAACCCACTTTCAAGTTGGCAGGCGTATGGACTTCCAACAAGCTCACTCCTGATTGGTCAGAGTAATTGTAACAGAAAGGTTGACCCTGATGATTTCTGGTTCCAATATTGCAACGTATGTATCGTGAAAAAATGGCAACTGATTTAACTTCATTTCAGTGGAGCTGGAAGTAATCAATATTCTATGGCTGAAGTCACAGTCACTCTGTCCAGACCCCTTATACAGTCACGCTCACTCGGTCCAGTTCTCTTAAACAGTCAGGTTTTGACCAATATTCTACCCTTTAAATTATTTTCAAGCTTTTATTGCAGATTTTCAATAAAATACAGAATCATTCCCATATATTTTTGTGTGATTTGTGTAGATTTATTGACAGAACATCTATCTTTTTATTTAATTTGCCAGATTGATTTTTATTCCACTTCAGTGATTACTGTTGTGTTTTATGATAAAACAATTAAGATGAAATGACTATTTGTTGGCTGAGACAGAACTTTGATTCATACTGTTTAAGTGTCATTCGACTAGCTTACTTTATTCAGATACACAGTATTCAAGTTCTGTACTGTCTTCCTCTGGTTTCTTTGAATTTCTGAAAGAGAACAGCCGTGGTTAACAAGCTCGGTTGTTTTCCTACAGATCTGATCTGTTTTTATTTTCTCTAGAACAACATGTTACAGGGTTACAGGCAGACCTAGCTCTGATCCTTGAGATCAGAGTTTTTCTTGCTCTCCTCACCAGTGTTTGCTGCTGGAGCAGGTGTGTGCAGTCAACCCTAATGTGGAGACTTCTGACCTGAATGAAGCAAGCAGTGCTGGGAAAGCTGAAAAATAGACGGGGTGGGAGATCGAGAGGACAGAGGTTGGGGCAGCTTTGGCCTAGATCATTTGAAACAGTCTACAGCTGAAATAAAAGATTGTTACAAGACTTCAGAGGAGTGCTAGTTCTAGTAGAGTCTTGCTAAAAAAAACTTGCTTGAAAATATCAATCCTGGTTCTGAATGTAGCATTATCTACCAACTGAAATATCAGTTTCAAATGTCAGCCATCTTAGACTACACTGATGTTGCAGGACTATGCAAATAAAGTGAGACGTTAATGCAAAATACAACTGGAAGGTAGAGGTTCAGCTATGCATTCAAAGTGTTGAAGAATTTACCTGTCAGGGATAAATAAAGTTTATTTATTTATCTAGAACAAGGATGAACAGTTGCTGGTTTGAAGCTGGGTTTACTGAACGTCTGCATGGACAATTTCTCTGTTGCCAGGTTAAAGAAAACCTTTACAAATATGAGCTCCAGTGCACATATGCAAAATCAGGCTGTTATGGATGACGTGAAGCTTTTCTGCAGCTACTGTTTGCTTGTGCATTTCATTTGTACTAGTTTACATGTTGACCAAGACTTCCCTGAGAGCAAAGTACTCGAGGGTTTAATTCATGTTTTTGCCAATCAAAAAAATAATAAAAAAAACTTCAGGGAGTTTGAATGGAAAGAAGGAATAGACAAGGGAATGAAGAGCAGATAGGACAGTTTTAAGTTTCTTTGTGTACCTGTAACTCTGTTTTAGCTTCAAAAAAATCAAAAATCCCCCAAATTCACTTGCCAAAGAAACCCAGAAAACAGAAAAAATATTCAAGTAATTACATTTCCACTGAATTGTAAGTAATGTTGTGAAACCTGTTCACAGTTAGTACAAATGCTGTAGGCAGTTTACATAAACCAAACTGTAAACTTTCCAAGGAAACAAAATTAAAACTAAATCAAAGTTAAACTTGAACATATTTTAGTGAAATAGTAGAAGTACTACTCAAGAGGAAAAATCTGATTTAGCTATCTTGAAGTCCCACTCCAACTATATATATAATATATATATATATATATATATATATATATTTATTTATTGAAAAGTCTTTCCCAATGGTCTTTTAATTATGAAGTGTTTAGCTAAACTTCTGGTGCAGAAGTAATCCTACGTTGTTTTACTATCATGCCTTCGTTTACACTTTTCCCCTTTTAGATTAGAGTTCCTCACAACCCCAAGATAACAGTGAAGTAGCAAAAAAAACAAAAAAAAGGCACGTAATATCAGAGCTGTCCAGCTGTGCAGTTTTGATCTAGATGCCAGCTCAGACGAGGAAATGAAGACGTTAATGGATCTATTTTCTTCAAGTGGAGGATTTAGAACCAGAGCGGAGAAGGGAGACCTTGACACAAACCGCCCTTGGCAGTTGCTGCGTCACAAAACAGAGCTTTTCACAGGTTTTCATCTCCTCCTGTATCAACACGGTTTGAATAAATACATTCTCAGAAACACAGTTTAAATCTTAAATTATTGTATATATGTCCTCCACTGTGAGAAAATTGCTGCAAGAACTTGTTAAAAATACGATTTTCATTGAATTGGGTCTTTTTAATTTTTTTTCATTTTATTTCATTTTTTGAAGTTACTGTATTCATTATGGAAATGTCTAGTTGTCATACTACATCTGGTATCCATCTATATTTTACCAAAAAGACAAATTAAAAACAAAAAATTGACTGCCCTGACATACTTACTTTATTGTTTTTTAAAATATTTTACATTGTTCTTATTTTCTTATTCATGAGCATAAAACCAAAACTGGAATTTGAATTAAAAACTCAATATTCTCAAATCTCTCCAAATTCAGTTTGTTTAAACACAGCATTTTTCCACTTTAAGAATGAATCAAGATTTTTTTTGCCTATTTGATCACAATGAAAGTAATTTGTTCAAACAAAACATTAAACATTTAAAGGTCTGAAATATATAGCTTTAATTGTTCTTATGTTATTAGCCATTTACCAATCAGTTAGCTAACAGAATTGTATCTCTTTCACATTGTGGTAAATGTGTTACAGTCCTTCTGGTCTGGTATTTCCTCTCTCCCCCCTCTGGTTGTCCCTCTGTTTTCCCATCCTCTTCCCCTCAGCCGCCCCCCCTCTCTTCTCCTCCCATCTGTTAACGCTGTTACAGCAATAGGTGGGTGTGTAAAGTAAGCAGTGGAGAGGGAAAGTGTGTGTGTGTGTGTGTAGAGGGTCATGGACACTTGTTAAAACCTTGATAGAAAGGAAGGGGGTTGGATGAAGAGAAAATTGCAGATGGTAAAGGGGGACGGTTGTTGTGGGGAAAAGGGCTTTGTATTTGGTTGCCAAGGCAACTACAGACATACCTTATACTTCCACAACTCCAGTGTTACCCCACCCCGACCTCTTCAGCCACACGACTGTAAGTAGGGTACTTCACACGTGCCGCACAAAGCACATGCACACAGAAACCACCAATCTCATTTATACTTTACATTGGTGCATATTTTTGTTAAAGCTTTGTCTAACAGAGTACATCTTCATTTCAGTACTTTAATTGTTTGCTTTACATCAAATTAAGGCGGTCTTTACTAGTTTCTTAAATAAAGTTTAAATTCCTGTGGGGCTGCCACAAATGATTCTTTTAATAGTCAACTAATACATTACTAACTACAACTAATACTAATAATTTTTCAATTAGTCGACTAATCAGGTCATGTGTAAAGTGCATGCAAAACGCATCTTGACCATCATTAGCTTTACACTTGAAATATTTAAACTATATTCTAACTGAAACTGAAGACAATTAGGACAATAATTTCATATTTAGTCCTGTGATTGGTTTTTGATGGGTTCTCACAAAGTATTGATCTTTTATTTCTGTTTAAAGAGGCTGTAAAACGTTATATTCGTCATCCTCCGAGACGACCTTCGGAGATAGATGGATACGCGCGTTGCAAGACGAGCTGTCACTGGCACCAATGTGCCTGGCAGCTACTGGTACTTGAATTTTTACATTTTTGTTCTGTTGTTTACAACAATTTTACACTACGTAGTGGCTCTGCTGTTCATGTTTACTATTCTTAACGCTGAATTTTCCAAATAATTCCAATTCAATTGGTGTAAATGCTCTTCAAAGACATAGGTTTTCTGATTTACAAAAAAGTGTGCATTATTTGTTGCACAGATAATGTTAGTGATGTTTGTGACAGATTAGCAGTAGCACTATTGCGCATATGTGTCAAAGACAATGGCAGATGTGGCATTAGAAAGTGTGCACCGTAGTTTTGAGTAAAAAAAATAACAAAAAAAGTTTAATCGATTATTAAATTAGTTGTTGGATATTTTAATTGTCGACATAGTCGTGACTCATTAACCAATCGTGGCAATTCTAATTTCCAGATAAACATAAACCTTTTTCTATTATCGCTTTAGTGAAATGTAATTCCACCGGATTCTGAAGCAAATAAAAGCAGCATTGTGCCACCATGCAACTTTTTACTGTAGTTATGTGTTGCTTATTGGTGCAAAGCCGGTATGGAGAAAAAAAAAACTTTAGACTAGAAGTGAACTGATTTCCTTAAACGATTGAATTAGTTTGGTATGATATGTCAAAACGGCTGGGTTTAGTGAAAGTGGAAACATGTAGAGTCTTCTATCGTTCTAACTATAAGAATCAAATCTACGGCCGCTCCCCAATCGTCCAGCCCCTCTCTGGCTGCAAACCTAAACATACAGGCCTGCACCATGCAAACCTGCTAGTTCATGCGGCTTACCGGGTCAAAGCCCGGTATGAAAAAAAAAAAAAAGCTTTTCTCTAGATTAGAATCTCCTGAGTTTACTAATCACAATGAACGGTTAATTTGGTTATAATGTCAAAAGCGTCATGTTTATTAGGGTAAGCTAGAACCCATCTACCAGTCTCTAAAGAGTTAACTAGACACGTGTTTCCCCAACCATGGGGCCGCGGCCAATCTCGGTCCCGCGCGCCCTCCTGCGAGCTGCGAAAAAATCTGTCTAAACCTGAGGCCCGGGCCGCGAACTGATACAGCCTACCTAAGCCACTATGGTGGCAGTAAGCGTCACGCCGGGTTCACCACTGACCCGAAAGCACCACGAAGCAGTTTGTGCGCAGGCTTCCCCCCAGCTGTGTGGTTTACAGACCAGACGCGCATTTTCCCGCGGCGGTCCACAGGGCTTCAGCGAGAGATTTTGTTTGTTTTTGCCCATCATACAACCTAAAGATATTACCCCTGTTTTCTGCTAAGCAGGAACTCCTCTGCCTGCTGTTTTACACCCAAAATTCCAGGCCCCGCCCACCGCTCCGGAGCAGGCTTACTGTCTGTTTTGTTTGTGTCTGTGCGCACGCGCTCGGCATGTGTGTGCGTGCAGTACATTCATAAACTAAAACTATTACCCATGTCTCTGTGTCTCTGCGCCTCCTGGTTGTTTACTCACTGAACCTGCAGTGGAGTCTGCTCACTATGTTGATCTGTATGTGTCTGTGCTCGTGCACGCACGTGCGTGTTGTGATTGTATGTATACAGTTTGTTTAGATACAAAAACATGATTACTTTTGTCAATCGCGGCATTTTATTGTAAAAAATTGGTTATATTTTAAAAAGGCTGATGTTATTCACATGTATTTACACGCGAGCAGCATAGAAAATGATAGAAATTCATATTGAACACATGTAATACATGCAGCCAAGATCTCATTGCTGCAATGTCTGCATGTATTCCAAGTGTGTCCAAGGCTGGATGTTTTTGTTGGACGCACGTATTTAAAATTCAACTTAAAGTTAAATTCCCATTAACTGTCCCGCTCCTAAATGTGTAAATGTGTTCTCCACATTTCACCCCTCCCCTGGTGGAGCTGTGAGCTGCAGAGACAGCCGACCTCAGGAACCAGAACCAGAATCCTAACCTTAACCCCTTTCCTCTGGGTCTGAGCGACTAAGAACAAAGTTTAGCACTGGACGCACAATTTTCCAAAATTACGTGTGAATACACACTTTATTTTAAAAATAAACCGTATTTTCTCTTGTAACTTTATGTAACTTCCTGCCAGAATTGATGCAGAACGCTCGCGGCTCGCGCTCAAACTAAAGCAGACGCCGAAATGATCCGCTGCACGGTGCGAGTCCTCTGCAGAGGACCGCACCGCTCCACGCCTGGTGTGAACGCCGCCATAGGTTAACATGGGCGCCAAATAGAAGCGGCCTCTGTTCTACGTTGTGGCATGAGCCAATAGTATGCGGCTATCGCCCCTCATCATATTTTCTTTATTCCGGGGCTCTTTGCCTCAGTTCATGTTTAGTTTTTTTTTTTTTTTTTAAACAGACTGTTGTGACTGTTGTTGTTAATTTGTCACAGATTTGGAGAGAAATATCTATTACTAAATTAAAACTTATAATTTGTCAAGTTCATCAGCAGGTTAATTAGCATTTTATTTAAATGTCATTTACAGTTTGTTTAATTTGAAACTTATTTGAAGTGTTCTTGTTTTATTACAACACAATTTAATTGATCAAAATGCCTTATAGATATTTTTGGAATTCTAATTTGTGTTGAGGTTGACAACTGTGTTTTACCTGTTCAGTATGAAAATAAATGTCTGAGATGATCATGTTGTATCATTTTTCCCCACAAGATTTTACTTTGATAAACCATAAAATTACTCGATTTAATTATCAAATACAAATCAAACAAGATCTGGATCAATTTACATTAACATGCTTATATTTGAATGGGCCTCGAATCACTTTGTACCGGGAAAATTGGGCCCCAGGGTCGAAAAGGTTAAGAACCTCTGAACTAGACCATTTTAGTATTTATTTTTAGAAATGTTAAAAGTACTGAAGTAGTTTGGAAACTAATACTAACACCCTTGCTACTTCTATTGGATATTCAAAGAGTAAGAAGGATCCTGGTTCTGGTGGCTATTAGTTATTTTCTAGCTATTGTTTTTACATTTAAGTTTTTTTTTTTTTGTCTTTTGGATAAAGCAGGGGTCCCCAAACTTTTTCTTGAAGGGCCACATAGCTGTTTGCTACTCTTGGGTGGGGTTAGGGTCGGTTTTAGGCTAACAGAAGAAATGTAACAATCACAGACTAAACATAAACATTTATGTCTTTCCAGAAAGCCACACATAGCCAGATTTTAAATAATTCCTTTCTTTAATCTTTACAGACAAAAATGATACTTTTTTTGAATTGTGTTTGCAATTTCAATAAAGTTGTACATTTAAAAACAGTGACACAACCACGGTCAATACACGGATACACTCAGCTAATAATAAACAACCAACCATAATGCATAGTGTTGCTATATTTAGCAGCTTCTCAAGTCCCAAAGTTATTCTTGTTAAAAATAACAAACTTTACAGCAAATATTTTGTCTTTCCGACACTACTGGAGACCTGATGACTTTGACAGTAGACTGTATATATTTTACTGTTCTTAAAGAGCTGTCATGTGGACTGTAGTAGCTGCTGCACTTCCTTCACGTCTCTCCAAAGCCATAACAGCACACACCCTTAAAGGACGGACCAGTCTTCTTCACACTGCAGAGAGCCCTACAGCTGCTGTTCGCCTGTTTGTGTAGAGTCTATGTAAACTCACCCACCCAAATCATTCAATAACCAAAAATTAATCATATTAATTATACATGGATTGACAATAAGAAGCAAATAAACATTTAATGAAGCATTTTTTCCTACATTTCCCAGTTTCAATGTTTTTCATTTATCCTATGGCATTGACTATAATAACTCAAGTTTTAAATTTATACTAATTTTTAAAATAAATGAAATTGAAATTTACAGCTGTTTTGTGTTATTAAAGCACAATTCATTTGAAAATGTTGATCTTTGTCTATGCTACCATTAGTAGCTGTCATAAAGAGAATCAGAACATTTTATCATTAGTCGGTCACAATATGCAAAAATCAGCAATAAGAACCATATTTGTGCATTTATACCTTTCTCAGCTGGTGCTTTGTATTGTGACATGTTGATGCATTAATGTGATAACACTGTTTAGAGTTAATAATGCCATTGTTCAGTTTAGTCACAATATTCCACTACACTGTTGCTTTCCTGTGTTTTCATCAACACATGTTAGAACTGCCTCTCTAACTCCACTCAACTGCTCTATTCTTGTCCATTTTTGGGTTGTCTATTGAACCAGCGGCAACAAAGCCAAAAAAAAAAAGTGTTTCCAAACAAGTATTTATGTGAATCTGGGACATAATTTAATGGCTTAAACATTTGGTTTCATCCTTGAAGAAATCATGGTCTAGCAGTTTTGTGGCTACACTAGCCACTTTTTTGAGCTGCTGTTCATGAATTCTACTTTTACACAAATAACATTTACTTTTTAGCTTGAATTACTACACACAGAACCAGCTTCATTTTTTTTAAATGGTTGGGATCCTATGTCTGACTTTGCGTTCGTAATTTTTCCCTCCCTGATATGTGCTAGTCTGCACTGCGGCATAACGTCTAAATGTTGAGATATTATTTATCGGCCACATTTGGCTGGCATTGCAAGCATCAAATATTTAAATACGAGTTTACGGTTGACAGTATCAGAAGTTGGAAGTAATAATTCTATTACTAATGTTTTTCCCTCTGGAGATCACTACAAAACAACCACCTAAAAGAGACACAAATTTCTTCTTTTACACAACTCTAAAAACAATACAAACTACAAATGATAGAACAACATGAAAGAGGCGGTTAGCCTTGGTTTGTCCCTTTACTGTCCTTTTTTACGGAAGCATTTGTGACTCATAATTCAAAAGAAAAGTCAATACTGAAAAGGCTTTTTAATTTTTACAATGCAATTGCATTACTTATCTCTTAAATAAAATGAAAAATGAATCTTTTTATTAATATATTGGTATAATGGAAGCGCAGTTCGAGGGATTTTTTTTTTTCATTTTATTTAAAAGACAAGTAAGTTGGCTATTGCAGTTTAAATGAACCATCACGTTTTTGGGGACTGTTTGGGAAGACTAGGAGCAAAGATCTAAATGCACCGTAAAAGCTAGATTAATGTAAACCATTCTTGTATGGGCAGAAATGCACGTATTCACAAATAAAGTTGAAACTCCACCCTATTTCTGCCTCTTACTTTTATCCCATAACTCAGCTGTTGTTGGTTGGTTAATGCAAAAATCTCTTGGGAGTGTCACTTATATGTGAACTAATTAGTGGAGCCAGTCTGGGTTTTTATCTTTTGGGTGATAGTGATCTCCAAAGAGGACAGTGTTGAACTCTCTCCCAGGTGCAGAAAAATGGTGTGCATGTGTGAATTTCTCCCATATTCCTGTGCTCACAGTGTAGCTCTAATGGGCTCTGACACATTAGTAATAAGGTAAGAATGCACACACTTAATGTGTGTGTATGTGTGTCAACAGCAGCTGTGAAACACTTATGCTCCTGTAGCAGGCTAGTGTTGTAGGACAGCTTCTCTGGAGTCTAAACCTTAACTTTAGTGTGTAAATCCAGGTCATTTTTCATGTCGAATCAGCAACTGTAAAATTAAAAAAAAAAGCAGAATTAACTAAATATATAAGTATTTTCCTGCCTTATCTTTTCTTCATGATAATGTTTGCCATAAAAATGTCAGATGTTTCAGCTTGAGAATCCCTCCGTTGAAGTCCTAGTGGGAGCCTTCCACTTGATGTTTGAGTGCTGGAGGTTTGGCAAGTGGTTGTAGTTCCCCTGTGCACCTGGCTTTAGCCCAAAAGTCAAATCATTCATTATCTAGAAAGGGATAAAGAAAAACAGGAGTTTAGAAATGAAGCATAGAATTAACAGTGGCTTTTTCAGCTGATCACACCCTGCAAAACAACAAGTATTCTTTAATTCAAGTTTAGTCTTAAGAAATTGTCGTCTATTACATGGTATTTCATAATTCAACATAATGAAGTTGTTGCACATTCAAAGCTGTTTTTCCCTTTTAATAAACAAATGGCCTGTTTGATGAAAAGCATTGGAATCACCGGAAGAGATCAAATTTAGTTATGGTTGTGGTTACAGCTTTTCTTAGAAACATAGTGTCCTTTGCCGAGAGTGTTTTTTTTTCTGTGTTTGGGTGTAATGTAGTTAACCCCATTGATGTAAACCAGGGTCCTTATTTTTAACTGGTAAGCAAAATAAACATCCAACATCTTTTATCAAAAATGCTTTAGATTAGTTATGGTATAATAGTTTATTTATGTCTTTAGGAGCAAACTTTCTTGTTAAATTGATAAATCCCTGCTTCATCCAATAAATATGTATCTAAGGTTTAAACTGTTTTTTGAATGTTTTATATCCTTGATGTGTGTGTTCCCATGATTAACAACTAGGAGGTTGCGGGTTGGATCCTTGATACGGGTATAATCCAGGGTTCAAAACAAGTCATCACATGACTCATTTTACTGAGGCTGTACAAAATAAAAATTGTGAAGCTTCCAAAATAGAGAACAATTTTCTCCACCACATCTCCACATCGAGAGTCAAGTTTTGTTTGAGTCCCCCTCCTATAAAAATTGTTTTTTGAGTTTTTTAACATGTATTTGTGGCATTTTTTTTATTAAACGAGAAAAAATGTTATAAGAAATCATTTTGTTTTCACATTTCCAAGTATTTCTCCTTTTAATTCGCTGTCAATCAAACTGTCACAGAAAGACTGTTTGAATGAATGAGCCTTCTTTCCATCACAACAGCTCTGCTGCACATGCACTAAACCTTCATCTGGACCGGCTAGCATGTCTAGTTCAGGTGCTGGAGGAGAAAAGATGGTATCTTCCTATTGGCTGCAGTCAAATGAGCCGCCATTCACATTTCTGTTGTCAAATCATCTGTCACTGAATTTTTTGAGTTCATGGTAGGAGGGCTGAGAACACTGGAAAGTCTCAGCGAGACTTGAATGCGGAAATGTGAACGGCGGCTCATTTGTCCTCATTTGCAAAGGATTGTAAATTAAGGATGTTGGTGTTAATTATTTTCTCAAGGATTCTGCTTTGAGAAACCAATTAATTTAATATATTGGTCACAGCAACATCAATAAACATTGGATAATAAGCTAAGAGTCTTTGGTGAACTGGGAGGAGAAAGAATCAGGCTTTTGGAGGAAGTTCAGTCAATGAAGATCTTCACTTCCTCGTCTGAGCTGACATTCAACTCAAAACCACATGGCAGGACATTATCAATACTGCTTGACATTTTTATGTGGCAGCGGTGAAGACCGAGTTATCATAATTAGACAGGGGGGATTGGGGGTGAAGCTGCTCAGCTCAGCTCCAAAAGCCACGCCCCCTTCGAGGAGATTTTGGAAACAGAGGCTTCAGATCAACATGAAAAATGGCTTTTTAAGACATTAAGGTTGTGGATTTTGGTTAAAAACTTCATAATCACAATTAAAGCACTACTAGGAAATTTTTTTTTAATAAAACAAAATGCAATTGGGGTATTGCTGCTATTTTTTACTGTTGCATTTGTGCCTATGCTTTACATCAGGGCTGCTCATTCCTGGTCCTCAAGATCTACCAACCTGCCTGTTTTCCAGCTCTCCATGTACTGTTTGCTGCTGATTACCTGGACCAGGTGTGTTCTTTCAATCAGATTGTGGAGACATCTGACTGAGCCAATCAACAGCTGGCAGGGCTTGGAGATCTGGAAAACAGTCAGGGTGGTAGATCTCGAGGACCAGGAATGAGCAGCCCTGCTTTACATCAAGTTTACCAAATAAGATTTTTCTTTAGTTATTTAAGTTGAAAATATCTTTGTTAACCACCATTGTGTGAATGTGTGTGTGACTGGGAGAATGGGTCTTTGGGCCTTCGAGGAAGGTAGAAAAGTGCTATACAAGTATACACCATATACTATGTAAATTGTCATTTGGTGCTCTGCTTTTAAAATCTACATTTCTAATTTTTTGATTTCATGTTTTCTTCTTTTCACAGCTCCCCCTCCAAGCAGATTCAACAGGAGAGTGTCGGGTAAGAAAACTTTTGTTTGTGTATAAATGTGTGTCCTTTGGTTATTGAATGTGTGTTTGTTTTGAAGTGTAATCCTCCTAGATCAACATTGCTTACATCAATAGTTCAACCCCATCTTATTTTTTTAAGTCGTTCATTTTTATGGTATTTCAGAAATGAACATGGCGTTTTCAGCAAAGCGTTCAGAGTATCATAATTGGAGAATTCATGTCAAAATAGTTCCACTGCTGAGTGTGTTGGGTCGCTGCATTGGTGTCTGTTTAACAGACAGCGATCTTCCTTTCTCACGCTCTGCTGTACCAGTGTAATGTTTACACGTGTGATCAAATGTCGTCAGCCGTCACACTGCACCGCACTTTGATTAGACTCTGGGCGCGCCAACAGATGTTTATCTTTTCTGACGTCCTGTAATAAATGTTATGCTGTGTTCAGCGTTGCAGCCTCATTAGATTTGTTAAACCTAACAACTTCTTTTTAAATTGTTTTATAAATATCAGATGTATTTTTTTGTAAGGTTTGGTGAACAAAGTGACCTATTTTTTTTTCAGCATTTTGCTGAAATGACAGTTCATTTTGTTTTTTGTTATTTTAGAAATAGTCTTTTTTTGTGTCAGAAAAAAAAAATACTGAAAGTGACTCTCTTTAGAAATTTCTTACTTTTCAATTTTAGGTCAAGTGATGTTTTACACAATGGATCATAATGATCCATTGCCCTAGAAATAAGATTCTTTATTAACATATTTCAAAACACATAAACAGGAAGTGTGTTTCCACAATAGATTTCTTTGATGGCGGTTCATTTGTTTCCCTTCTCTATGTAGATCAGAAACACGCAGCGGTCCTCGCTGTTGTGTGGTTAATCTTTTACTTTCTCGTTTCTTGGCACATTTTTTCGGTGCAGTTTTGCAGGCTTTTTTTTTAACAATGCAATGTGTACTGCGTCCTGATTGGCTGTTGGACTTGTCAATTAACCTCCTCCGTTCTGTTTCTCTACATAAATCTTTGATTGCGAGCAGATCTGTGTTTACTTTCTATAGCACTGCACTTTTTTTTCTATGAAGGCTTTGAGAGTTTAATCAAAGTTTGTAGTGAGGGGTTTTACTGACTTAAAACATCTAATATAATCTTTCTTCAGCTTCAACTCTTGCAGGTTATTCTTGGAATGTAACTTGTGTGATAAATGAGGGAACACTGCAAAATGTGAAGTGGAACTTCAAGGCTTTTTTTTTTTTTTTCTGCTGCTAAGCAAGTAAATAAACACAATCTTTAAGTATAATTCTACACTACAAAAACACACCTGTGTGCTTCTGACTTGGGAACCAAAACTGTTGCTTACTTAACAGAAGTGAGGCTGCATCCACCTTTAATCCTGCAGAGTTTCTGCACAAAACACAGTTGAAAGGTGAAAACTCTCTGCAGGATTGCAGTTGTGTCCCACATAAGCAGAGAAATGTAAGGTTGCTCAGATGACCCGTTTTAGATGGTTATCCTAGAAGGAACGACGAAAAAAAGAATCTTCTTGGTTCAAGGAGAGGCACAGGCTAATCTTGAATAATGAAGTGTTCCATATTCTGCATAACTGGAGAGATCTACATTCTCCTGTCATTTTTATGGACTAGCTTTGCTGAATGATAACACTGCAAGTGTTTTAATGTCATCTGATTGTTCCCTGTTGGCTTCGTCAGAGCCTAGCATTTATCTACGGGTGACAGAGTCCACACCCAGCAGCATCAGCTTTTCAATGAGCTGCTGTAGTAAGATTAGGTTAAATGTCATACTTGAGCTGATTAGCAGGCTCCTTAAATGAGTGCTTTTGGTCATGTAAGTGTGTTGGAGCACAGTGGAGCTGGCTACCTGTGTTGACCGGATCATTTTAAGTGATTGGTTTGATTTTAATTATGAAAAGCTACTGTTAACATAATACTTAGTCACATCCACACCTTTTTTATTCTTATCGTCATTTTCCCCTCAGAAACACTTAGAACACACAATTTGGACTCTAATTTTGTCACCTCAGTCAAAGATATGTCAAATTGTGTTAACATGGCCCTTTATGCACTCTGACTTTAGACTTAGGGAGATGTTTGTTGTGTCTACAAGAACAACCTTCAGCACTTCTGCAAAATCCTTCAACTTTATGTGCTGTGTGGTTTAGGAGCTCTTCCAAGTCAGATGTTGGAGAAAAAAGACAACTATTTTCCTCTTTATTTTTAGAGTCAACAAGATGCATTTTTGATGGATGGCAGTGCCAGCTTTTCTGGTTGACAGGTCTTTTTGCATTACATGCTAGAAATCTCTGACCTTGGAGAAAAATATTTTTTACTATAAAGAAATGAAAGTTATTTAAGTCTTGAGCCTCTGATATTCAAGAAAGATCAACCATTTTTGTTCAAAGTTACTTATTCTGTCACTTGTATTATGTTTCCTTAATTAACTTTGGCTAAATTAACTAAATCAATTGATTCTGTTGAATTTTGTTGCATTTTATCAGAATAGGAATTATCTTATACAGGGATTGCATTTTTAACACATTTATTCGTAAAAGTAGCTATAATATTTTGTTGTGGATTTTCAATTTTAGGTTTAAAGGAAAAAATTGTTTTATTTATGAAAGAAAAAATGAGTGTCAAATATGTGTGTATGAATGGGAATATCTGACAAAGTCCAAAAACATGTCGAGTGTAATTTAAAACGGCAAAAGACAGGATGCTTACTCATTTTTTTCTGAAAACAACAACTTTAAGGTCCATTTAGACTGAACGTTATGTCAATCATTGTCATAACTGCATAGTGTACCACCTGGTAAGACTAGTTGATGTTTTATTCTTATTTAATACCTATGAAGTACTGGATTATTTTACACTTGTTGTGTATTAAATTTGAAAATATTTTTGTATTTCCTGACATCACTAATATATGCTAAAAAAAAAGATTGTAGTAAAATATTCTATCATGTTTCCTAGTTCCACGATCTGTTTTTGGATCTCCTCACACACAAACTAAATTGTTCAAAATGTTCTAGAGAAGCAAAAACGCTTGATCCTCACAGCGCTGCATGCTTTTTCTAGAGAAGAGAAGGCCCTTGTGAGCAGGTGAAGCATGTATGTGTCGATTTATCCAGTCAGTCAGGTGGAGCATCTTCAGTCCAGGGCAAAAACCAAGTGGAGCAATCCTCTGAGGTTGTGTGTGTTGTGTGTTACCATGGTGAGGCAAATGCCAAATTAGCATCTTATTTAGTCCTAAATGAAATGCTTAGGATGTAGGGCTTCACAATTTTAGAAATAGTTCAGATCCGCATGGACCTGTGTGTATTTGTGGAAGATATAAAAATAGTATCTTTATGAGCGTGTGT
The DNA here is from genome assembly GCA_003999625.1 of Oryzias javanicus. NCBI lineage: Eukaryota > Metazoa > Chordata > Actinopteri > Beloniformes > Adrianichthyidae > Oryzias > Oryzias javanicus. Next base: position 7,958,758 of record CM012443.1, read on the forward strand.
AGGATAAAATAAAAAATGCTACTATGAAGAAATTAAATGTTAGATGCAATAAAGAAATATGTATAATAATTTTTAAAATCAGATGTTCTGTAAAGTCTTTGTATTTGAGCAATTCACTTAAAGCACACATGAGTGAGTCTTCAGAGTTCCTAAAACCCTTCAAATGAAGGAGTTTGATTGTTTGTATTTGTTAGGTCACTCTGTAAATATAGTTGGAATGTCCTTTAAAAGAAAACAAGCGCATAACTTGGCTGGGTTTGCATGACCTTGAAGCTTCAGTGTGAGAGTTTGAGCATGTCAACTGAGTTTGTTTTAAACGTGTGTTTATATGTTAAAACGGATTTCATTGAGTGTCTTGTGTCTTTGTGTTAGTGTGTGCAGAGGCGTTCAACCCAGATGAAGATGATGAGGACACCGAGCCCAGAGTGGTCCACCCAAAAACAGACGAGCAGCGCTGCAGACTGCAAGAAGCCTGCCGAGACATCTTACTCTTTAAAACACTAGATCAGGTAGATGAATCAATCAGTTTTACACGCATTTGCGGCTCGTCTTGTTCTCCGAGTCTGACGTCTCCATTTTGGCAAACAGGAGCAGTTCTCACAGGTGCTGGATGCCATGTTTGAGTTAAAAGTTCAACCCCAAGAGCACGTCATTGATCAGGGACATGATGGAGACAACTTCTATGTCATAGAGAGGTAAGACGGAGCAAATCAAAAAAACTTGTTTAGTTTTGGTCAGTTCATTTCCTTTAAAATAATACTTTCATCCCAAATGCTCAGATATACGACGTTTCAGAAAAAAATATTCCTACAGAGGCCTGGTATAAAAGTTTTAAACATCTATTAAAATGTTATTCTACTTTGACTGAGTTGGTAAGAATTACTTTGTAACTATTGCTTCTGTTTACATCCAAACATAGATAAACAAAATGTAGTGAGGAAAAAGTTTTGTTAGGCTGCAAGTTGTCCCACTTAAAAAGATCATTTTCGTCTATAATGTTCAGCATAGATGCACCTTAACTGTGATACAAAATGTCAAAGAGTGTCTTGGAAATCATAATGTTTGAGTTTAAAATAATTTACTTGTAAAATGATGCAGAAATTAGTATTTGGTCGAGAACAGAAGTTCCCCTCAATGCTTTATGAGGAAATCCTGGTCGTTAAGATGTTTGTTAAGATGTTTGTCTACATCCACTTTGTGAATGACCGATTAGTTGACGAATCGGAAAAAACATTTGGTGATCAGTCGACTATTGAAATAATCGTTTGTGGCAGCCCTAATGTTAACCGTGTAGAAATGAAGTAACAGAAGGAATGTAAAGCAACAATTATGTTATCAAATAGAAAAAAACTGTCAAACTCTTTACTTGTTAGAACGTTTGTTTTACTATCACTAAAAACGCTTCTTAAGTGCTTTGCTGCCCCTCTTTACGTGGCAAATGCATGTGATTTTTAGACACGTGGTTTTGTTTACAATGCTTGATTCAAACCAGAAATCTCCAGTAGAATGTCTGAATACAGACCAAAACTCGATCCGGAACAAATAACTGGACTTGGTCTGAATACATCCTAAAAGGAAAAGCCGCTTTTCTGCATGTCAATTCAGTGGATTCACATTGGCTGCGTGAAGAGTTATGGTATGTCAAAGAGCATGCATCATCTAGGCGTCTCCGATGACATATCCGGTGTTAAAAGGTTAATAAATGTCGATCATCCCCTTTGCAGAAAAGCAGCCCCACACCATGATGTTTCCACCCCCATGCTTTCATAGGGGATGCTGTTCTTGGAATGCAGATCGAAGTGCCCTTGATTTACTTTTTGCACTGCTGCACTGAACACGTTTTGTGTTAGCCAAATTTTCACCCCATTGCAATTTAACAGCATCGCTTTACAGGATCTCTTTCTGTTCTTAAACTGATGTCCATTTGCTGCTGAATCAGACAGTTGGACGGTGCTTTTATCCCAGCATAAAGTGTTTTTATAAATGAATCTTTTAGTCTTTCAACTCAAAATATAGTCACAAACACACTATTTCTAGCCATCATGTTTCCACAGTCTGTACTATAAATACAGGGGAGTATTTTATAGGTTGTCCTGTATCTGAGCAGAGAAACTGATCAAGCCACTCTCTTGGACATTTATATACCAGCTACTCATATACTTCCAAATAGTTTACTAAATGATTAGCAAGTTGGATTTTGGTTGAATCATTAGCATGTTGATCACTTTTCTTCTTTAATTTGTGGCAGGTAAGATAAAGAGGGCTCTTCAGTTTTCTTTAAAGGATTTTCTGTTCATTTAAAAAGGGCATTCCTGGTTTGTTGTGCTGCTTCTAAACATATAATGCATTTTGTGAAACATTGTCCTCTGGATAAACATTTTCAACAGGACAATGATAGCTAGCAAATCAATAGCTGAATAGATGAAAGGAGAAGCATTGATGCTCTGCAGTCATCCAAAGTCCAGACTTCATGTTAAGAAGTTTTGAAACCTGAGGAGAAACAATTGAAAACCTCAAAGAAGTGAAGAAAATGAACCATTTCTGTAAAGATTCAGACTGCAGTACAGAGCTGTATAACCTGGACTTGTAGTAACAGGATCGTCTTGTAGCTCCACTCCAAACTCCATCTATCTGCTGACACGCTTTATAACACGCCGTGCTTCTGGTCCCTCTATGACACGTTTGTCGACCTTTAAAATGTCCGGTTGATAGCGTGCATTCCGGGGTTTTCCGTGGTCTGTACAAAGTCTCAGAGGGAGTGAATGTCAGGAGCAGGGTGGGATGAGAAGACTGGCACACAGAGAGGAGAAAGAAATGTACCAAAGAGAAAAGCAGGAAGGAAGGCGCTGTGCTGGAACACATTATGCTTTTCTTTTTTCATCTTTTTATTAAGTCACTGAGCTATATTTAAACATTTCATATTCCCCAGTTTATCATTTTATTCTGCAGATTTTGTTTAGTCTGCTGGCAGTTTTCTTTTCTTTTTTTTTTCTTTACAATTCTTATGGGGAACGGTCCTGCTCTAAAACCGACAAAAATAAATCGAACAAAAGCAAACTACATTTTTTTACCAAAGATTTTTGTCAAAATTTCATCATACATTTGTTTTATGCTTTGCTTTTTTTTTTAAACAATTTTCGTCCTTCACATGAAGTATTGCTCAGCTTCACATGTATTTGAAAGATATGGATTGGTTATGTTCATATATGTAGATTAGGGCAGAGGTCCCCAAATATTTTCTTGTGAGGGCCACAGATCTGTTTTCTTCTCTGATTTGGGGCCGGCGTCAGTGTGTAGGCTAACAAAAGAAGTGTAAAAATTGCAGGACGCCCCTGTAATCATCTTACAAAAATGAATACATTCTTTACATACACCATTCACCCTTATTCACGGGAGATGAGGACCGGAGACATGTTGAATCCACGTTATGGAGACACACCCACCCAGTTTCAGTTTGGCCTCACCCGACCCCCAAACCATACTCATCAAAAACACTTGCATCGTGCTTTGTAAAACATTGGTTGAAGAACATTGGAAAGACATTTTTTTAAATCTTTTAATTCAGAACAATAGATTGTTCTGCTGCGTGGAGGCCGGCTTCATCTATAAAAACACCTGCTATGGATTATAATGATCCTCCACGGTTATCTTTTTCATTTTCCCTCCGTTTCTGAGTCAGCTGATGCAGCTTCTTTTTTGCTGTAGTCGCACCGTTTTGACACACAGCTACGTCATCCGTCGACACCCCGCATGCGCCTTGATGGTCCAGCGCTCACTGGAAATCCTCGGACCGTTCTAAACCGGCCAAGAGGGGACTGTTCTGGTCCGTACCGCTCAGTGGAAACGAGGCATAACAGTGGCTGAGGTTTACATTTTGGGGGGGGAATCCTGAATGTTTCCAAGAATGGCGCAAGCAGATGATATTGAGAAGATGACTTCCAAAACGAGGAAACGATTGCCTGGTCGAGGTGTGAATTAGAAGAACAAATTGGAAGAAGATGGACTATTTATGAAAGATGGAAAGCATGTCTTTAGGAAAATGATTTGCAAGAAGGAGAAGAGGATTTTAAAATACAGAGATTGATGATACTTCAAAGAGAAAAGAAACGTTCACAATCAGTGCTAATCAGAACAATATACTTTAAACAATAAAAGTCCTGAAATGTTTATCTGGTGGTGTTCGTCTGCATTTTTTGACCGAATTTCACCATAAGATTAATCCATTAGTCATTACCATTCTGTCTGTGATGGAATAAAAGCCTATGCCCAATAGACACTTGGCTCAAATAAATGCTGGACCGGCTGCCAAATTTTTAGAATAGTCCAGAACTACTAATGGAAGATATACAGTACATACAGACTGCTTCTAAAAGCATTTGTGAAACAATGACCCTTCCTCAGCAGCTCCGTGAATCGAGGCAATCCTGAATATTCACCTCTAAAAAATAATCCAAAGTCGTCTGTTGTTGGTATTATAACAAAGTGGAAGAGACTGGGAACAACAGGAACTCGGTCACAAAGCGGTGGGCCACTCAAACTGTCGGAGCAGGTCAGCGTAGAGCACAGAGGTCGCCATTTTCTACTGTCAGTCACCGCAGACCTCCAGACACCATGTGTCCTTCAAAGTAGATTAAGAACAGCAAAGAGCACTTCATATAATGGGTTTCCATGTCTGAGCTTTTAAGCCATACATCACCAAGTGGAATGCAAATCATCAGATTTACTGGAGTAAGGCACGCCGCCACGAGATACTAGAGCATTGATGACGCTCTCTCTGGAGTCAGGAATCACACTCTTCCATCTGGCAATCTGATAGACCAGCCTGAGGTTACCAAACAGGTTTGGAAACGGCTTTTGTTGGACCGTATTTGTAAAGTTTGGTGGAGAGGGGATTATGGTCTGGGACTACTCGGAAGACGAGGTTCCCTCTAAGTTATACGTAAATGAATAACAAATTAATATTCTTAATACATTTACTTTGACTTGTGATTGTGTTTATTGTCCTTCGTGACGTTAGAAGAATTAAGCTTCTTATTAAATCAAGTGCAATTATATTATGAAATATTTTCTACAAAGCACAATTTTTTCGCCTATTATTATAGAAGCTACAAATTAGCTCAACTTTGACTATCTGACAGCACTCACTTGAAAGTGATTGCTGTCTCTATGCTCATGGTAATCCAGTCGGAGTAAGATAATACTCTGCCAGCAACTAGAGTTTGCGTCCTTTGATGCAGCCAATGAGAGAACAGGCCAGCCAACAAAATGACTGGTTAATCCTGCTAAGCATTATCAATGCAAATTACCTTCTCCATCAGTAATCCTCACACACGGAAGAGGTGGAGAGGACAGAGATGCTCATCTGAGCCTGCAGGTGAAGAACACATTCACCATTTTGATGCGTTTCTGTCAATATAAACCACTTTTTGTGAGGTGGAGTAATTGCAGTAAAATGAAGTGAATCAAAGTGCAACACATATGCTAGTTTAAACTGATGAGTAAATATTTACACATTTCTGATCAACTACTGCCCCTCATAAAAACCTTTTATTTTCTTTCTTTTTTTTTTTTGCTAAAAATTGTATATTCATAGTTCAATACAAATACAGAAGTGTCTATCATGCCATTTCTCTTCTATCATTTCTATTGTTTATTTATTGATTTTTATTGCTGAACTTTTGTGGAAAAACGTGTTTTTCCTACAAAGAAACTTGAAACTTTTGTGCACTTTAAAAAAGAAAGTGTCTATTCGCACATAATTTAAAAAAAACGTGCGTCCAATGCTAAACTTTTTTCTTAGTCGCACAGCCCCATTGGAAAGGGTTAATGTTGGGATTGTAGTTACGGTTATGGTTAAACAAGCAAATAGTTCCTGAGTGCGGCTGTCTCTGCAGCTCATGGCTCCACCAGGGGATGGGTCAAATGTGGAGAGCACAATTAGGAGCGGGACAGTTATTAAGACTTTAACTTTAAGTTTAATTTTAAATATGTGTGGCCAATACAAAAATCCAGCCTTGGACACACTTAAAATGCGTGCAGGCAATGCAGCAATGAGATCTGGGCTGCATGTATTACGTGTGTTCAATATGAATTTCAATCACTTTCTATGCTGGTTGCACGTAAATACTTGTGAATAACATCAGCCTAAAAAAAAATGTTACACATTTGTAACAATTCAGTTACATGTTACTTGAAAAAGTCAGAGAAAAGTAAGTAATGATGTTTTCTCAGGGAATAACTGAAACTATATTTTATTATGGTATGTCCTGATATGTATCGTTATTGTGATATAAAATAATCTATATCATGATAAACATTTTTTTTCATATCACCCAGCACCATTCATAATTAAAAGACCACTTGGAACACTCAAAAGATTCACTTCAAGGAAAATTGTGTTTTTGTTGTTTATTCCATTTTCTTGTAGCATTTTTCTCATGATGGACATGAAACATAATTTGAGATTAAAACGGAGCATTTATTCAAATCGTGTTGGATCAGGAGCCTGATCAATGCCGGATGTTTGAAAAAGCTCAGGTTTTTGTAACGCTGCATTTTAAAAATAATCATAACCCAAACATGGAGATATGGTTACGGATGTTTTTGTAGAAATCTTCATCATAAATAAACCTTATTCCTTAACATTGCTTGTATTTTCCCATTCATTCTAATTGAGATATCCACAGACAGAGCTGGTAGCTCCTCCCACATTTGGGCGCGGCATCAGAAACACATTTTTTGACAGGCGGCGAGCAGTGAATTCACCGTGCGGCGAAAGAAAGGCGGTGCACACGTATTTGTAGAATCGCATTCGGTGTGAAAGCACCTTAGTGTTAGCTTGGGCTTGTGAGATGCTGTTTGCTAGTGAAAGAGTGTAAACAAAAGACCGCAAAGGAGCGCAGCTAACTTCCACAAACCAAAATCGAATTTCTAATCGGCTCCTGCTGCTCTGCTGAAAACACGTTTTAAAAGATGACACAGGCTTTTTGATTTTGGCTAAAAACTGCATAATAATTAAAAGACCACTGGAAAATATTTTACAATAAACAAAAATATTTAAATAGTTGGTGTGAAACTTTAAAAATAGTTAAAAAAACATGATTGAGTGGGACTTTTACAATGATAAAAATGATGAAATTGTTTCCTCTGAATTCAATTTTGAAAAATGTGTTCTTGTTTTTTTCTCTTCACTTTTCTGCTCATCAGGGGTATTTATGACATTGTGGTATCAGGAAAATGCGTGGGTCAGTACAACAATAAGGGCAGCTTTGGAGAACTGGCACTCATGTACAACACGCCACGTGCTGCCACCATCATAGCCACTCAGGAGGGAGCACTATGGGGCCTGGTAAGACCACACAATATGTCAAACACACTGAACTCGGAGCAGAGATCTGTTAATGGAGTTTTGTGGGATTTGATTTAAGAGGATTTTGTAGTTCCTGTTACATGTTTGTCATTTTTACAACATTTTACCCCTTTTGCGAGAAAAACCAAAACTGGAAAGCTACTATAAATCTCTTTTTATGTCAGTAAAGAGTGGATTCAATGAGTTTCATTAAGCTGCAAAGTAAGCTTTGAAAATCAGACATGTTAAGAATGGGGCCCTGTAGTATATGAATGAAGCTCTTCCTAGAGCACCCGGTTTATGCTGCAGCAGCGCCTCCTAGAGGTAGAGCTGGGGACAACAACCCTTTTCTGGTCAACATTTTGATTTGTTTTTTTTTTTTCTGTCTCATTTATCTAAATATGTTTTCTCTCCTTCTGTTTGTAGGATCGTGCTACATTTCGTAGACTTATTGTCAAGAACAATGCCAAGAAAAGAAGGATGTACGAGACATTCATCGAGTCTGTGCCCTTACTCAAAACACTGGAGGTGTGTTTGACTTGTTTAGATGTCACATTTCATTTGTCAATTTCTTTCATTTTTATCTCCAAGCAATTTAAATTATTTGCTGCATCTTTATTGGTTATAGACTAGTCTATAGTTTTGTTTTATTTCATTGCTTAATGATTCACATTTTTTAAAGGCTATTTCTGCTTTATCCAACCTCATAAATTTAAAAATTCCAAGACAGTTTTTTTTTTTTTTTTTTTTTAAAGCTTTGCAAATTGAATAAATGCCACAGTTTGCCCCTCATATCATTTAGATGTTTTGATTTGTTTAAAGGGGCCCTACCATGTTTTTTTTTAAGCCTTTTAAAGTAAACTGTATCCATATATATTACAATTAGTACACTAAAAAACAAAGTATTTATGAGATAAGTTATTTTTGTGGAATCTTTTCAGACCAGGAAGTGTTCCCTCTTTTCAGGAGTTTCCTTCTAAAATTAAGCCGCGATAGGGAAATTCACAAAATGGTTATCTATAATTTTACTTATAGATGTCCCTCACTATGCACAGACGGCCATTTCTCTGACAGGCATGAATGTTTTTACACTTTTTTTGTTGTTGTTTAAACTCTCAAAGTTCAAACCTTCAGAGAAAAATAACTCCAGTATTATAGAATTTTAAAAAAATCTGCTTACTATGGAAGATCTATGTAAATTTGGCAAACTGAACACATCCAGTACTGCAGACCCGGCTCGGAGATTGACTGATGAGGTCTACAGCCAATCAGGACGCAGAATGTAACCTGCCGTTTTAAAAAGAATTGCTTCAAAAAAATCTGCAAAACAGCAAGATGCAAAACGGTGAGGGACGACTGTATTTGATGAGAGCAGGTTCTCCTTGTTTTTCATCATTAAATATATTCTGAAAGCAAATGTACTAGATTCAAATTAGTAAAAACATCAGGATTTTTTTTTTTGTTTCCATTTGTTCCAAATCTCTTAACACGTTAAAATATCTGGCTATATCAAAAAGCTTAGACTGAAGTTTTAACACAGGCTGTGGAATATTTAATTCCCCTGTTCTTTGTTTTAATGTGCATGTGAAGCCCGTCTTCCATGTTTTTCTGTACATTTACTTATGAATGTAATTGTGTGGTTCATAGAAAGAGGAGTAAAAGAGCTGCAATGGTTTCTCACGTTTGCATAAGACCATTGTAGCTAAATTAAAAATGCTGCTAGCATTATGCTAATGTGTTAGCAACATCATACTAAAACCGCAGCAGCTGGTTAAGTAACTCAGTTGTACAAACATTTACATTGCAAATTATCACATTGTTGACACAATTTTATGTCAACAAATTAGTCTTGTTGGGATATAGAGTATTGGAACCCTGCTTCAATCTTAGAGATTATTTTAAATGAGTTGTTTTATGGTATTAATACTTTGAAATGAAATATGTTAATCATTTGTGCTTTACTCCGAGTTCATATGAGGGAAGCATTTGTGTTTGATTGTGTACATTTATTCAGTTTTCTCCTTGTTTTTGTGTTCAGGCAACTGAGAGGATGAAGATAGTGGATGTTCTTGGAGTGAAACAGTTCTCAGATGGTGAACGCATTATTGCACAGGTAAAATGCAAACACTTGTTTATTTTTCGTTTGTTTTTTTACATGCACATACTCTGTTTCTGACCGTTCCCATCTCTCCTCAGGGAGACAAGGCCGACTGTTTTTACATTGTAGAATCTGGAGAGGTCAAAATCATGATAAAGAGTAAAGTAAGAGAATCTTCTTTACCTGTTTTTTTCTGGTTTTTGTTTTACTGACAGCCTGATGAACAAAAAAACGTAGCGTTTCATCTGAAAGCATGAATTACTACAGAACAAAAGCTAATCGGAGTCCATTATCAGCTCGGGTCTGTTTTGAGCACATTAGAACAATGCCATCCCACACACATCATTAAAATCCACCAGGCTGTAGAAGTGTTCCTTGTTTTTTTTTGCCTAGCAACAGCAGGATTCCGCATTGTATGCTCAGCTGCTGAGTGCTTCTCATGGGGGGAAGAGAAGGAGACACTCTCGAGCTTCAAGCCTTTAATCCTGTTCTGGGCTCTCTTCCCCGTCTGCAGACGAAGGCCGACCACGCAGACAATGCGGAGGTGGAGATAACACGCTGTAGCAGAGGTCAGTACTTCGGGGAACTGGCTTTGGTCACCAACAAGCCCCGGGCCGCCTCAGCCTACGCTGTGGGAGACATCAAGTGTTTGGGTAAGACCGCCGCGTACACGGACCACATGTGGTAGACAAAGCAGGATAGACTGGATCAGAAAGTCATCCCTAACATCTGAAGATTCTTAAGGACATTTCAAGGAAACTTCAAGATCATTTCTGACAGCAAAATGTCTACAAACGCTGCCACCTTCATTAAACGGTTTATTCTTCCAGAACCACTCCCAGCATTTCCATTTCTCTTTTAATTATGATTATGACATTTTTAGCTTAAATAAAAAAACATAGTTTCTGCAGAGCTCAGTAGAAGTTTGCTTGTGTATTGGGTGCAGACGAAGCCCGTCCCCACTTCCCATCACCCATATGTTTACACGGGGTGTCTGTCAATTAGTTTTCCGCGTTACGGGCGCCACCACTTGGAACCCAAAGTCAGTGTTGGTCTGAGTCAAATTTTTAGGGCCACAATCACGAGTGAGCTTGTTCAAAGTCCAAACCCCTTCAACTGAAATGAGGCTCGGGAGAAGCTGTCAATCAAACGCTCAAGGTAGGGCTAGCTGTTACTGAGGTGTCTGATTGGTGGGTTTAGAGCTTGAAAAACATGCAATAAATAAAAAATATATCTTTTAAAAAAAACAGGATTAGTAAGAAGATGTTAAGAAAAAGGCATCAGAGCAATAATGGTTATTCTGACAAAAACAATGACTGGTTTCTTGGATCCAGCCTTTGGAACATTTGGGGAGAGGGGTTGTGCTGTCCAGTGAATATTAGGACTGGACTGAATTTTCCCTCACCAAAACTCCCTTAGACTTCTTTAGAGAAGTGAGCAGCCATTACTCAGTCGTTATATTTGTCAGAATTATCATTCTTTCTCCAACACTTTTTTTTTCATCTGCTTCTAATTCACAATGATCTAAAAAAAGAAAAATTCAGAAATGCCAAGTTATGCTTAACTTGTTTTATATATTAAGCTTCAAATCAAATCAAGCTTTATTTGTATAGCATCTTTCCAGAAAAATACATTTCAATCAAAGTGCTTGACATAAAAACAATCAAAATTTTAAAAAACAAAGAACAGGAAACATTGTGGGACCTAAACGATGTCCACACCCCCCACCTCTCCACACACACACACAAACACAAACACACATCGACATGTCACCAAAGGTAGGGAAAAGAATAAATTACATTTAAAAAAAAAAAAAAAAAAAAGATGTAAAAAAGAAATAGAAATCTGGTTTTGTACTGAAGTGAGGAAACAATATTTTAGGGACCTGTCCACACCAGTGACCCCCAATCAAGTACACTGCTACAGGACCCCCCAGGTCCTAGCAAAGAGCCAGACCCGGGAGGTCCCACTGCAGTGACCCCGTCCACTTAGAAAGGACAATCACTGAGGTGGAGGATCCCTCAGAGGAAGACACTGGAGTTAATAATATAAAAGGAGTAAAAAAGATTAAAAATAAATAAAAACATATAAATAACCCGACAGATAAATTGATAAAATAGACAGACATAAATCAGTAAAAGTAAATAAATTTCAACTAGGTAAAAAGCATAAAGAGAGAACATAAAACAACATAAAAGCATAAAATAACTTTCTAGATTTCAACTAAAGACAGATTAAAAAGGTAGGTCTTGAGCCTTCCTTTAAAAACATGAACAGTCTCTGCAGCCCTGAGGCTCTCTGGAAGCTTTTCCACAGGCGAGGTCCATAATAACTGAATGAAGCCTCACCGTATGTTTCAGTTCTAACTTTAGGAATAACTAACAGGCCTGTTCCAGAGGACCTCGGGGTCCGCGAGAGTTCATACCTTAAAATCATATCAGATAAATAAGGAGGCCCGATACCGTAAAAACATTTATAAACAAATAAAAGAATTTTGAAATCAATTCTGAATTGCACAGGGAGCCAATGCAGTGATTTTAAAATCGGTGTAATGTGTTCCCGTCCCCTGGTCCTCGTCAGAACGCGTGCGGCTGAGTTCTGTAGTAGTTGAAGGTTTGATATCCTTTTCCTGGGAAGACCAGAGAGCAGGGCATTGCAGTAATTAATCTACTGGAAATAAAAGCATGCATTAGCACCTCTGTGCTGCAAGAGAGAAAACACTGAAATCACCATTTTCCTCAGAGTGGGTCTTTAAGATGAAAAATAAGTAAAGGTAGCGTAGCCACATCATCAGTTTGTCCAATAAATCTTTTTTTTTTATTGCTGTTGTTTATTTGAAATTGAAATTTATTTCAGCTCTTTACCACCTTCTTCTTTACCACCTTCTTCAACATGTAGAATTATTTTTCATTCATCAAAGATTTTTATAGTTTTTTAAAGTTTTCAGTTCTCTGAATTTTACAGATTTGTGAGAAATGAGTGCCATAACTCTCATTTATTGAACATTTCATCTGACGTCTCGTCTGTGTCTGCAGTAATAGACGTTCAGGCGTTCGAGCGCCTCCTGGGTTCCTGTAAGGAGATCATGAAGAGGAACATCTCCCACTATGAAGAGCAGCTGGTGGCTCTGTTTGGCTCCAGCATGGACCTGAGAGACTGAGCCTCCAACACCACCGTCCGTGCCTTCTTTTACACACACACACACACACACATGCACAAAACAAGTCCTCCCTCGCTTCATTCAGAGGCTTAAAAGAGCCCAAAAGCTTTACACAGATGCTGCAAATGCCTGGAGAAGTGTATTCATCTGCATACACACACATCCTGAAATTTTAACACACAAATACACATCAGGGGCAGACACTGAGAGACGCACACTTCATTTAGTCTGCTCTCCCTTAAGCACATGCACATCCTCGATAAGCTGACTGCAGTCTTATGTTAGATAATCATGCACACACGTTTTTTGAGCCAGCTTCAACCTCTCAGTATAAAAGTCTTTGCTACAACGGCCCCAAAAACAGGTTAAGCAGTATCAGAACATGGAGTGTTCAAGCACTTCTCCATACATGCATTTTTAAACACATCCTCATTCTTCATGTGTGCGAGCTTTACATGTACATGAGCTTCTGAACAACTCCGTTGTTCCAAGCCTCAGCCAAGGACACATCCACGTACAGGCACACACAGTTAAAGGTACATTTGCACACAAACAAACACAGCCACATCTGCAAAAACTGACAAATTGTTGAGAGGAGAAACTTCTCTGAAAAATAGTACATAAAAAAGGAGAAAAAAAAAGGAAAAAAGCAAAAAAATAAACATAAAAAATGTAAAGTTTAAAGAAACCGTACGTTTCAGAAACATTTTATGATGAAAACAGATGCTTTGATAAAAATATTTAAATTAAAGTGTTTCCTCTTTGGGAGACCTGGGGTGCAGAAAATTGTGAGTTTGCTCCATTTCTTCCTATACTGTTGGTGATTGAACTCAGTTTTTGGTGGTGAGTATTACAGGACCACAGAGGAAGCCGTCAAAACAATAACCCCACCTTTTCTGGGCCATCGTTCTTCTGTCATCGCCGCCACTTTTCATTGTATTGAATTAATTAATATTAATGTATTGTTACTATATATTCCTTTATTTTTGTTTTACTTTCACAAGTTCATGTTAAGATCCACCATTCATCTCTGACAAAATGTAAAGATGGAAAAAAAATCTAATAATGTTAGTGCTTAATTCCTTGAATGAGTTGTCCTGGATTTAAAGAGTTTAAAAAAATAAAAGTGAACATTTGGTAAAAGTCTTGCCTCTTTTTTTAAATTTTCTTTTCAACTTTCATATTTTGATAGTTTGGTAAAAGATGGATGCACAGAAAACAAACATACAGCACAAAAAGATGGTAAAAGTATTTCATTTTTTTCGATTTGTGTTTTATTTTTGTTTAAACATTGTTTTGTAAATTAAAAATCCTTGTTTTTATGCATCCTTTCATTGTCTTTTCTAGAAGTTCTTGCGTGCTGACTGTGCTGTGATTTCATTCATGAATGGACTAAAATAAGGATACTGTCATTTTAAATCTTTGTGCCATGAGATGACTCTAGTTGTCTGCTGTCCGTACCCCCCACCCCCCCAAAAAAAGATTGTGGATGTAGCTGTGATGCACAAAAAATGCTAAAACTAAATGTTGATAAATTAAATAATGAATCGGTAAGTAATTTGATCTTTTATAGTCTACATTTATTTAAGACGCATTTAAAGGAGTTGTAGAAATTTTGTGTTAACCAGAATGTTTAGAGTGTAAGAATCTCACAGAACAAAAATTATATATATATATAATTTTTTTTAATTAATTTTTAATTTATTTTTTTTTTTTAAGGGGAATTTGCACAAAGTTTATCCAACCAAACTCAAAGTATTTTTTTCACTTGCCCGCCGGTCCACAGAGGGGCGGTCGTGAGTTCAGCTAATCTTAAAGAGGCGTTCTATTTGAAGCCTTTGACTGTTAGCAAGTAGCCAGTAGCTGACTCTGATACAGATAACGCGCCGAATGAAAACCCAAAGCGCGTTTTGAACTGACTGTGGATCAGTTGTTGGGAAAACTTTTGCAATTTGGCTCAAGGAAGAGTTGACGTGAAATTGGACCTAAAATGTAGGTAAATGTGGAGTGTGGTAAGCAGTACCGACACGTAGTTTTTGTTTTATTTTTGTCGATGTAAAACAACTGCTAAATTGTATTTCCCATTACCTTAAATGGAAGCAGACCTCAGTATTAAAAGAGGAACATCTTAGCCGTGACTGGGATGTTAAATAAAAACAAGTAAACTGTGTCCCACTCATATTTTAAGTCCCTCTTACGTATATAGAAATATTTTACTACATAAGTCTTGTAAACATGTATTGATTTGACAATATTACAATACTACATTTTTATTTTAAGAAAATTATTTTCGAGTTTAATGACTTTTTCCTTGTGCTTTACGTTTCATTTTTTAAATTACAATCTAGTCACAAATATAGAGTACTAAAAATAATCTATGAACACTTTCCTTACTTTTGAACCCTATCATTCTGCACATGCGCGTTGCGTAACCTCACGCTTGAGAACGACCCCCAAAAAATAATAATTTGAGCTTATATAGTTTGTCTAAAAATAAAATAAATAAAAAATAGTATTTGGTTCATAAAACCCTATCCCAGTATTTAAACAGTTCTGTAAGTAATTACTACTGTTCCAAAGTCTGGATGTGTTCTGTCAGCACCGCCATATTCCCACAATGCAGTTGGTTCTGCAATGCAAACGTGTTTTGATTAATATTACCCAGTGTGCTTTATCTCTGGGTTTTTTTTTTCCAGTAAATTATTATATAAATATACAGTTATTTCAATGTTTGTTTGTTTTTTGTAAAACCTCAAAAAAAAATTTTTTTTCTTCCAACCGTTATCGTGATGTGTATGACGGGGAATGGCTTCGTCTAACCTTACCATTAATCGGCAGCACTCTTGTTTCTCTTCAGATCGTATAAATCTTTCGCCTTTTACTAAAGATTTCCGTGGAGAGGAACAACAAGAGTTTTACTCAATTTTTTGATGCCCTGTTAACGCGGGGCTTTCTAATTTTGTCAAAATATAAAAACCAAATGACTTCACTTAAATTTGTTACGTATTTGGACAAGAGCCATCATTTATGAGACCATCTGCGGTGTAAGAGTAAATGCGTTGCGGAGTCGCTGTCCGCAAGTGTTTTGTAAAAGTCAGCTGATGCCATCGTCGGGACAAGGATATCAGTCCGATACCAGTCAATTTAGCAATTATTTATTTATCAATATCGATGTTGTTTAGTAAATACGGTGGATTTGACATGGACCTCAAACAATTGCTTTTAAAGGCCTTGAATGATTTTTTTTTCTTTTAGATTCCTTGATAAACATTTAACAGAATTAGGAGATTTTTTTCTCAGTTGAAAAATAGTTTATTAAAATGAAAATTTCTTGAAATTAAAGTGAATAAGTGAATGCAAAACAGTCAACAAACCAAAAGAAAGAAACAAGTAACTCTGATTAAGAAAAATCAAATTTTTTATCGATAAAATCGTTTGTGCTGATAAAGAAAAGTTATAAACAAGAGTGGAATTATCAATATCTGCTATCGATCTGATACTGATACTATCGATATTTGGATCGATCTGCCCAGCACAAGTGAAGTAAAAGTATTTTTTAACTTTGTAAATGGTTTTTATCTCCTTGGTAAAGTGAACTGAAAACAGCATTAGTATGAAAATAGGACAAAAAGGTTAATTTCTATATATTTTTAAAATTCAGTTATTTTGCAAGTACTTAGCATTTTCGTGACTATAATCTTGACAGCTGAGGTGTCACATTACTCAGATGAGCTCCTGTGTTTAAGTCCCTCATCTGTCAGTTTCCCGTTGCAGAGCAGAATGTGAAATAGCTTCAATCAGACACAAGTTCAGTCGTCTCTTTGGTTTCAGCCTTTCACTCTCGGCGGTGAGTCTGCATTTTCTGCTGTCTTTTAGGATCTGCTGTTTGCTGCTAAAATCAACAAGCTGGAGTTCATGTTCGCACAGCTGCTGTTATATTTTGTGTGCCATTAAATGGCACTTAAAGAGAGACAAACCACTGTAAATGTTCAATTACAAACACAAGATCTTAAACTGTTAGTGGGCTCATTCTGGATGCTAAACTTTGACATTACACCCCCAAAAACTTCTGTTTTTTATCTATTTTATTTTTTTAAAAATGCATTTATTGTTGAAAAAAATACTTTTCATTCAACGTTGTGGTAAGTGTTAAAGACTTCCCTATTTTACCTATTTCACTGACTCATTGCTAAACAGATCTGTTTGCAATATTTTCCTTACATTTCAAATGCTTTTCAAATTAAAAGCCAGAAATGATACTAAAAGTTAAACTAGACATTTAAAAACATATATTATTTTTATTACATTTTTAGAACATTTTGGTCATACAGATTCACATAAAAAGGTGATGTTTGTTTTATTAGTTTCATTTTTTAAAGTTTGTATTTATGCTTTTATATTAGAAATCATTAAAATTGTTTTCTGGCTCATTTGTACACTTGGCCCATTTAATCTCCTTTTTGCTTTTTTTTTTTTAAGACTTTTTTACCTTAATGTCGCTAAAATAATCAGCTGCTATTGTGGATTTTTGCTTTTTCCTTTTGGCTTAGGTCATTTTTATGTTTTTATTGATTGATTTGTTTTATTTCAAGCATAGATTTTGAAAAATACAGTCAAAATACACATTTTTCAAACTTATTACAGAAATAATGAAATGTATTGATTAGAAAATAGAAAACAAAGACACATTGAAGTCACATTTGATTCATTAGAAATGGTAATTATTAACAGAAGTCAAGTCGAGTTTGATTGGTTGCTTGAAAAAGAGTGGGAAGAAGAGAACTTGTATAATCCCCCTCCTACTAACCTCATTCTTTTTTAAACATGTCTTTTGTTTAGAGAAGGTTTTTCTGATTCTGAAAGCTTTAAAACATTTTTGTTTTTTTTTAATTAAGAACTTTAAGAAAAATTAGATCATTGCATTTTCTGACAAACAAAACATCATTTCTACATTTCATTTTATCTCAAGCACTTATTATTTTTAGCCTTTGTGGTTTTGCGTACCTGTCGTTTGCGTTTAGCTGAAGATGACACGATGCTTCAGCAGGTAACATGGAATTATGGGAAAAGTCCCCTGAAAATGAGGGTTTTTAGTGCTGACTCGGTCTCCTCCTGGGTTTTGTCTCTTTCTATAATTACTGCAGGACTTTAGCAGATGGTTATCACATTATACACTTTAACACCAGAGCTCCAGTGTTTATGTTCTGTGATTTTCTGCAACACGTGTCAAAGTCGATGCCTTTATATTCGGTCCTCCTGATCATTTTATTGTATTGTTATTAATGTCCCGATGTTATCTTGCTCTAATTTTTAACTTGTATAATTCTGACAAAAAAAATATTTTTTGGAGAGTAAAATATTGAAACGTATTTAAGGTTTAAGTTGATTCAGTCTGGAATAATATTCCTGCCTTTTTACATTCATAATTATGTTAAAAAGTTACGGTCTTAAAAATATGCTAACAATTTGGAGTATTTTTGGATTTAGTTTGATTTTTTTAGTCTATTTTGGATTTAGCTAATATTTCAGCAACATGCTAACTGTTTTGGATAATTTAGGCTTTTTCTGTTTTTTTTGGCTAATTTGAAGTTTTGTTTGGTTTTTTTTGTTTTGTTTTTTTACTTTTTTAGACTAATTTGGCATTTAGCTAATATTTTAGCTGTATATCGGCTTCAGTGTTTTTAGCTATCAACTTCTGCATTTCATCTCTCAGCAGCACTAGCATCTTCAGCAGCCAAATTCAGTTTACAGCGTTCACACTAGCATCATTGCAGGTAATACTCTATATCTAGTTCGTAATTATGTTAAAAAGTTACGGTTTAAAGTTTTAAAAATTTAGTTTTTGAGTGTTCAACAAATGTTTATCCTGTTCGGCCCGTGACCTCAGGTGTGTTTGGGATGTTGGCCCCTTGTGGGATTGAGTTTGACCCCGCAGGTTATAGAAGGCTGTTTGCATTCCATAACTAAACTTTAAATTGGACTTTTTCTCACTTGTTTTGTAACACAGAACTTTAGAAAATGAGAAACCCCCAAATTGAGGAACTGCATGTTTAGCTAACCTTTTTTCCCGCCGGGCTCCAGAACCTGAAAGAATTCTGACTGAAACCCTGATCACTGCAGGTCTGAAGCTACCGCCCCCCCAAACCCCCATCTGCACTTTGCCCCAGACCGTGGAGATCTTGTGGGCGAAGAGGAGAAGGTCCGCTTGGTTCCGATTCATCAGCGACCGGACCTGCTGGTCCCCTGCGCCGACCTGGTTAACTCGGAGTGGCCGAGAAGCCAGGCCGCCCGGGTCCACTCCCTCCAGAAGTCCTGCTCGGAGTTCCCCGTCTGCCTGGTCCTTCTGCAGGGCCGCGAGAGGCTGCTGGGCCACGCCCGGCTGTCCCGGGTCGTGGGTCACGGCGGCAGCTTGTTCGTGGAGTCCGTGGTCGTCTCTAAGGAGGAGCGGGGGAAGGGCTATGGCCGGTAGGAGGAAACAAGAGGCTTCAGGCGTCTGTGTCTGACCACCCACGACAAGCAGCACTTCTACGCACACCTCGGCTACGTGCTGTCCACGCCGGTGCAGAACACGGGCCCCGTGATGGCACTGGTTCCCATGGCGATGCTCATGAGGCTCTCCAGAGTCCCCGCTGATGAGGAGTCCCCAAACACCAAAGATGAAGCATGCAAAGAGAACTCAGGAGGGTCGTCACCCCCTTCAGCCCGTCCTCCTCCATCTACCCCTCATCCTCCTCCTCCACCTCCTCCTCCATCTACCCCTCATCCTCCTCCTCCTCCTCCATCTACCCCTCATCCTCATCCTCCACCTCCATCTACCCCTCATCCTCATCCTCCACCTCCTCCTCCATCTACCCCTCATCCTCCTCCTCCACCTCCTCCTCCAAAATGTGGAGAGCAGATTGTAGTTCAGACTTTGACTGAAACCCCCTACAGAGACCCCAGAGGGACTCCCATCTTTTGGATGCACAAAGACATTTGAACATTTTTGCAGAATCAGCCTCCATCCAAAAAAGAGAAAAACAGGAAAGAGTGATCTGCGAGCAGACACCGACACCACCTTCATATACACTTCAGAAAAAAGGAGGACAATCAAGACAATGTTCTTAGAAACGTTTTGTTAAACGCCTACAGAAGGTGAAGCATTTCTTAGTGGGAATTCTGACCAACTATAAAGGAATTTAAATTTGATCAAATTGAGAAAAAGTTGTAAAATTTGAAATGTTTGTGCGTACTCTGAGGTACGGTCTCCCTCTAATTTCAACACGAGAAGCTTCTGTTTTTCTTTTCTTTGTGGCTCAGCCATTTGCAGAAGCTTTAACCCATTTCTGAAAACTCAACTTCCTCTTTCTACTCATGAAACAGAACTTTTATCTCCGTCTGTCTGGACTTTCAATTTTGCTGCATCATTTTCTGTGGAACTGACACAAAAACCGCACAACAGTAATAATTTAGATGTTTCTCTTCAGGGACGATTAAATCGGTTTATATCATCCGTCACATGTTCTGTTGATGTATTTTTTTTTTATTTCCAGCTTTAAAGTTGCATCAGTTTTCTCACATCTGGACGTACAGAATCATTTTCTATTTTTGACTCATCCACTGATGAGCTGCAGACAGAATCTATTTAGTGTTTTAACCTCGAATCCAACCTTAGACTGTCACCTGGCGATGTGGTGCTTTTTTTGCCATTTGGATTTGAACCTACAGCTTTCCCAGTTTAGAGGCAGATGCCCCACCACGAGGCCACTGAGCTCATCTGCTGGTTAAACAGAGACCTCCCAGTGCATCATGGTGACCAAAAAAAGAAAAAGTACTTAGCTTATACCTAAGCAATTCAGTTCGTTATTATAGTAAAAAAGAAAAAAAATTCTCAAAACTTGAACATATTTTAGCCAAATAAAATGATAATGAGCAAAAATGGACGTTTAAAATTGTTTTTATTTTTCAGTTAGTGATCCCCACTACAAATGATCTAATTATAACTTTTAAAAATACAAAATAAAGATTAAATTTACTCTTTTTGATGATGAAATTTTCACTGACATGCAGAAGAAAATAGGAATGTTTATTATTTCCAGTGCCTTGTGTTTACTGCTGTTTTAATCAACCGTAAGGTTTTTTATCATTGCTTTGCAGCTTTTCACATAAAAAGCAAGTCTCTTAGGTTTCAAAGTATAATTGTTATATCTTGTCATTTAAGAGTAAAACATAAACCAAAGCTGTGAGTTTATTGACAGAGAATCTTTATTTTCTTTGGAAGTTACTGTTTTGTCTTCTGAATAAACCATAAAAAGGGAAAAACAACTTCCAACAGCGGTTTCACTAATACACAGGAAGCTACTTGTGGAACAATAATAAAGGAAATGTAATTCGTTATCACCTATGTTCACTCACTTCCTTTGAGAGGATTATTTAAGACATAAACTTTAATTTATGTAGAGACTAATTTAGACCTTCTTCTCAAAAAAAGACTTAAATGAAAGTTATTTTTTAAAAGTCCACAAACTGTAAAGACGACATTTAATCCAGAATTCCTGGTTAATCTAAGATTAAACATAAAATATCCCAGACTACACAATAGATCCTACATGCAAAGAGATCGCTGTTTTGGCTTTTGATTTAAAGACATCAGTTGCGCTGTGAGAGGAAATGAACGTCGAGAAGTTTAGACAGATTTGGAGCTGAATGAGTAACAGATATGGCTTTATATATAAAAAAAAAAACTGTTGACTTTAATATATGACATCTTTGGAAGTCTGCTTAAAAATGTGTGTAGTATCATATGAAGTAACAGAATTTAGGCAGAAAAAAAATCTATGTCAAACTTCCTTTAGGTTATGCACATTCTGAATCTACAGAGACCGAAAATTCACATTTATAAAAAGATTATTCCTGTTTTTTTATTAAAGAAGGGAAAGTAATAATTCATAAATCCTCACAGATTAATGTTTTTGTAAAAAAAAAAAAAAACTTTGATCAGGATAACAGAACAACAGAAAAGCTTTTTCTTTTTTCCTCTTCTTCAACAGCTCAGATGATGAGAGGGTTCACCCAAAGCGACATCTAGTGGTCATTTTGTGTCACTACTTCTTTTTTTACAAATCTAACATTAAATTATTTTATTAACAAATATTCTGATATTTTTTTTAATTAATTCAAATTCTTTTAGTCTAAAATGTTCTTGAAATAATTTCTAAACATAGATATACATCTACACTGCCATTCAAAAGTCTGGGGTCACCCAGACAGTTATTTACCACATAAGTTATACGATTAATATAAAATATTGTCAGGGCATTGACAATGTTAGAAATAATGTTTTTATTTTAAATATCTGTTTCTGATAAACTTTGTTTTCCTCAAATAATCCTCCATTTGCAACGATTCCAGCATTGCAGAGCTTTGGCGTTCTAGCTGTAAATTTGTTGAGGTAATCTGGAGACATTATAGCTAAATCTTGAGGAAGCCCCTCCCACAAGATGGATTGCCTGGATGGGCACTTCCGGCCAATCCAAATGTACATATGGTCAAGGTGCTCCCACAACTGCTCAATGGGGTATAGATCCATCAGGTGAGTGCGCTGGCCACTCTATGACAGATAGAAAACCATCTGCTGCTTCTTCTCTAAATAGTTCTTGGATCATTTGGAGGTGATTCTTTGGGTCATTGTCTTGTTGTTGGATGAAACTAACTCCAATCAAGTGATTTTCACTGGGTATGGCATGGGATTGCAAAATGGAGTGACAGCCTTCCTTATTTAAAGTTCATGTTACCCTGAACAAATCTCCCACTTTACCAGCATTAAAGTAACCCCATACCACCATGTTACCCCCACCTTGCTCGACACATGGCCTCAGGACCTGTTCCAGCATCTTTTCAGTTGTTCTGCGCCTCAAAAATGTTCTTCTGTGTGATCCAAACTCCTCAAACTTTAGCAAACATTTTCCAATCTTTCTCTGTCCATTATCTGTGTTATTTTGCCCAAATTCATCTTTTTCATATTTTTTCATTCTTTTTCTTTGCTTCTCTGCCTCGGAGGCCAGCATCCCAAAGTTGCCTCTTCATTGTAGATGTTGACACGGGCGTTTTGCTATTTAAAGGAGCCAGTTGAGGACCTGTGAGACATCTATTTCTCAATTTGGAGACTCTAATGTACTCATCTTCCTGTTAAGTTGTGCGACGGGACCTCCCACTTCTTCTATTCTGCTTAGAGCCTGTTTGTGCTGTTCTCTAAAGAGAATACATACACACCATTAGAGGAAATGTTCAGTTTCTTAGCAATGTCTCTCACGGACCAGCCTTAATTTCTAAGAAAAACAATAGATTGTCAAATTTCACATGAAAGTTCTTTTTTTTGTGATCGTTTTGAAGATTGAATCGACCATACAAAGATAATCTACTCAAAGGAAGGTCGGCTTTATGCTTTCTCTAACAAACAAAACTGTTTTTCAGTTATACTAACATGATTGCGCTAGAGTTTTCTGACATAATGAGCAAACCGATTGTTTCATTAGAACTCTGGAGTGATAGCTGCTGGAAATGGGTAGATAATGCTAATAATGCACCCAAAAACAGACATTTGCAGCTAGAAAAATGGCGCTTTTCTTTCAAAAATAGGAAGACTTCGGATTGACTCCAAACTTTTTGACAGTAGTTTATATGCAGTATGTAAAAGAAAATGCCTATCGAATTATTGTGCTGTAAAGCTACTCCTGTGACTCTTTACAAATAAATACCTGAAATTATTTTGGATATTGAGGAATTATTCTGCATCATTTAAGGTTGTTATGGATTAAAGTTTGTTATTATTTAAAACGTTCATACAGAAAGGTCTGCTGTCAGTCAAACAGGATGTTTTGTGTCTTCTGACAGGAAGGACACATCAGCCGCCGACCATCCATGGCGGTTTCTCTCCCCCTCCTCCTCCTCCTTATCTCTCCATCCCTCTGCGCCTTGCTGTCCCAGAAAGGCTTCGATGTGGTCGGTAGATCTCCTCCTCCTGCAGCTGGTCCAGTACTGCAGCGGGGTCCTTTCGTTGTGGTGTGGAACATGCCCACAGCCAAATGTCAGAAACGCTACGACGTCCAGCTGGACCTGGAGGACTTTGGCATCGTGGAGAACCCCAAGCAGCATTTCCAGGGAGAGGTGGGTGAAGGATTCAGTTCTGTTCTCCTAAATCTGGCATTTATTTGATCCTAATGTCAATAACTTAAAGACTAAAAGTGTAAAAAGTTCTCTCATGTTTCTCTGATCTAAACAGAAAATGACCATCTTCTACCGAGACCGCTTGGGGAAATACCCGTACCTGTCCCACGACGGCCGTGAGGTGAACGGAGGAATCCCTCAGCTCGGTGACCTCTCTGCTCACCTGTCCCTCACAGGGTCACAGCTGACCCGCCTGCTGCACCCCAGCTTCTCCGGCGTGGCCGTCATTGACTGGGAGGAATGGCAGCCGTTGTGGGAGAACAACTTTGACAGCAAGATGAAATACCGGATGCTGTCCAAGCTGCTGGTGAGGCAAGAGAGGCCTGAACTGACGGAGAGAGAGGTCATGCTGTTGGCGAAACAAAGCTTCGAAAAAAGTGCTCGCATGTTTATGGAGGAGACGCTGCAGGAGGCGCTCAGACTCCGCCCCAGAGGGTTCTGGGGGTTTTATGGATTTCCCTATTGCTTTAATAAACACAAAAGAAGCTCAGGTAAAGCAGATGGGAGCACACCCACACTGCTGAGGATATTCATCCACACAGATGGAGAAAAGATTTCTGTTTCTGTGACCATCAGATGGAAGCTACACGGGTCGATGCCACAGTGGGACCAGGCGGCACAATGACCAGCTGGCCTGGCTCTGGACTCGGTCCACGGCTCTGTTCCCGAGCATCTACCTGCCGCAGAGGCTGGCCGGGTCTGCGGATGCAGCTCTGATGGTCAGGTAGGAGCAGATGTTTCAGAGCTTCGTGCTGCTTCAGCCAGAATGTTCAAGTTTCACATAACTGCTGATTCGGATGGTAAAAAAATGTACAAAATTTGTGTTTTGGGAGTTTATAACATGTTCTGATGGCATTTTTCTGATTGTGAACTCAGTCACACTTTCAGCTATTTCAGCAACCTTTGTATCAAAATGTTCAGCTCGTTCAGAACATTACTGCTTGTGTTTTTGGTATTCATAAACTTGATAGTTTTTAAAATATGGAGCAAAATATGCCCCATAGGAAATGAATGAAAGTCCACATATTTAGCATTTTAAGTAGATTTAGCAACAAGCCTTTAACTATATTCATGGAAAATATTCTATACTATATTATATATATTATTTTATTATATTCATGTCATATTTTATAGTAATTAAAAAAAGAGTTTAATAATATTAATATTAAACTTTAGTCACATGCTAACGTTTTTGGCTAACTTGTTATTTACTGGACTTTTTTAGACTAACTTAAAGTTTTGTTTGTATTTTAGCTGCAGGTTAACTTTTTGACTAATTTAGTTTACTGAGCAGTTTTAGGCTATTTTGGACTTGAGCTAATATTTTAGCAACATGGTAACCTTTTTGGCTAATTTGTTAACTACTGGGGTTTTTCAAGGCTAATTTAGGATTTAGTTT
Source organism: Oryzias javanicus (assembly GCA_003999625.1). Taxonomy (NCBI): domain Eukaryota; kingdom Metazoa; phylum Chordata; class Actinopteri; order Beloniformes; family Adrianichthyidae; genus Oryzias; species Oryzias javanicus. The sequence continues at coordinate 7,983,968 of CM012443.1, forward strand.
CTATTTTAGCCACAGGCTAGCTTTTTAACTAATTTAGTTTACTGAAGACTTTTAGGCTATTTTAGAGTTTAGTTAGTATTTAAGCAATGTGCTAGCTTTTTTGTTTGGTTAAGTTGAAATCTAAAAAGGCTTTTTACCTTAATTTGGATTTTAGCTTATATTTTAGAAACAGATTAACGTCTTTGGCTGTAGTTTAATGAGGAATTTTAGGCTATTTTGCTATTTGTTAAGCAAAAAACTAGCTTTTTTTTGGCCAATTTGGAATCTACTAAGGTTTCTTGGGCTAACTTGAAGTTTAGCTTATACTTAAGCAACACTAAATATTTTTCCAAAATTGGCATGTATTTGGGATTTTAAAGCAATTTTGCTCCAATTTCTTTCTGCAATTTAGGTCAACTTCAGCACTCTTTCGTAGTTCTTTAATAAAATTTCCAGTCTTTTAGCAAATGTAACATTTTGCAACCAGCTTTTGCATTTTGATCAAATCCCTTCAGCAATTAAATAAAATTGTTTCACCATTTTTAGCAAAAAGTTTCAGCATCTTCAGCAACTACTTTCAGCAACAAACATTCACACTATCATTATCGCAGGTAATGCAACTTTTCTAGTGAACAACTGCGACAGATTAAAAAAAAATCTTAATTAAAGAACCACTGGGACGCTTTTAAAATAGACCAAAAGCTTATTTGAGTGAATCTTTGAATTGTACTCTCCTTTTAGACACAGACTGCTGGAGACTTTGAGGGTAGCATCACTTTGGCCTCATGACAACAGAACCGGACATGCCACACCTGTCCTTCCCTACGCCAGACTGGCGTTCACACACTCACTCAACTTTCTCAATAAGGTATCAACTGACAAAAGTTTAAGCTTTTCCGATGAAAAAACCCTTTGAAAACTAGGAGTTGTGGTTTCTCCTGAGTGCTTCACGATTGTTTGCGCAGACGGACCTGGAGCACACTCTCGGGGAGAGTGCAGCACTCGGAGCAGCTGGAGTTGTTCTGTGGGGTGACTTGAAGTTTGCCAAATCCGAGGTTGGTGATCAAATGCAGAGTGTTGGGTTTTTTTTATTTTCTTTACAATAGGCGTTCACTCCAATCCTCTCTGACCTTCCAGCAACAGTGCCTCATCCTCAAAGACTATGTCCACAACATATTGGGTCCCTTCGTTCGGTCTCTGAGGTCTGACACTCGGAGCTGCAGCCTCCAGCTTTGCCATGGCAACGGACGCTGCACCCGGAAACATGCCCTCCGCGGCCTCAGCCTGTCTTCGGCCGCTGACAGCTCCTCTAACTCCGGCAGCAGCAACTACTTTCACAAACACTTCATGTGTCAGTGTTACGGAGGATTTACTGGACAGGAGTGTGAGGAGGAAGAGGAGGAGGAAGAGACCAGAGAGGAGGACGATTAACCAGACCTCACCATTGAAGCTGTGAGCTTCCAGCAGTCATTTTAAATTGATCTATAATAATATTGTGTTGATGTGTATCTTTTGGGACAAGTTTTTCAAAAAATGTGATCTCTAATTTAGATTAGTTTAATTTATTGATGGATATTTTTAAGTAGAATTTTATCAAATTAAATAGCTAGAACAAGGTGAAACATAAAATAAGGTGATCTTGGGAGGATTTGTTTTTCGTGAACTTTTCAAAATCTGTAATTTTCTAAATAGATATTCTTTAAAGTTTGGACACAACCTCAACTTGCTAAATGTTTTCAGAGGGTATATTAACTGCTGAACTGTGCTTATTTTTCACAGTGACAGCTGAAAAATGTATCATTTCCTGTTGTAAATGCTAAAACTTTAGCCTGCTGGACTTCCACAGCATCATCAGTTAATTTAAATTATAGGAATTATTTTCTATTTTTAATCATTCCTTTACATAGTCTTCTTAAATGTTCAGAAGTCTGCAGAAGTTTTTTTCACTTAATTTAGGTGTACCAGATCAGTGGCCTTGTGGTAGAACGTCTGCCCTTTAGTCTGGAAGCTCGTGAGTTCAAATTTAGGCCGAGTCATACCAAAGACTCCCTGCTTGATACTCAGCATGAAGGGGCTGGATTGGGGGCTTCGACCACCAAGTGGTTCCCAAGTGTGGCTGTGTCTGCAGCTCACCGCTCCCCCAGGGGAAGGGTCAAATGCGGAGAGCAGAAGTTTCACACATCTTGGTGCATGACAACTGATGGGACTTTAACTTGACTGGTATTACAAATAAGCTCAACGAAAGCTGGAGTCCAGATAGATCACTGTTTATATTCACTATGCTTGGCATGCTTTGAAGCAGAAAATTTCAGACCATTTTCTGAACTTTATATTCTATATTTCCTGTTCCAATTCCAGATTTGACTTTTTTTCCTCTTTTTTTTTTTGGTAATTTAAAGGGAACACATTTGCATCTTTCATGACAGTCGCATCTTTTCCCAGATTTGAATTAGAAAATTTAGTTGCATCATAATCCTTTAACTTTTGCTTCCTGATTGGATGTGGAAATACATTATATTCTAAGATTAAAACAAAAATTTAACTTTTTTTAATACAGTAAATAAAACTAAAAGAATTGTAGCATTTACCTACTTCTAAAAGAGTATTTGAGTACTTTTATTGAGCAAGTGTTTTGTAGGGTACTGTAATAAAGCACACATTTGAGAAGTGGAACTCTGCCAGCAGTGTGTAATCCAAATTGCACTTTTGAGCCTTGAAAACAAGCGTATGTGAGACCACCCAGCGTTCCGTGCCCTCCTCATGTCCCGCCTCTCCTGGCTGTCAGGTTGAGTCTCAGCGCCTGCAGTTCTTGGATGAGCAGCGACAGCTCTGCAGCTGCAGCCTCCTTGTCTCTCACAGCTTCGGTCAGCATCCGGATTGCGCCCCCCTGCTGGACTAAAAAGGGAAAAGACACAAATCTGCTTGATTGCAAGTTTCTCAGCAGAATCAAGAACAAAACAATAATTGTATCCCACCTAAGAAGTAGAAGATGAGCAGCACTGTCAGCAGGAGCAGTGCAATGACAGCGCAGGACATGGCGTAGGCTCGGGATGATCCCGGCCTCATCAGTTCCTGCAGATGGCTCTGCAGTTTGCTGCCGAGCGGATGACCTCTGTGATTGGCTGCTGTTCCATCATGTGTGTACAGGTTACCGTTCGGGGAGGGGGTGTACGCCGGGCGAGGAGGCTTCACCCCTGAAAGCACAAACGGTGGCGTCAGTCCCGAGCATGTGGCTGTCTCCATAGAGGGTGTGTGTACCTTTGTGGCTGTGGTCAGGGTGGGTCCGGTGCAGGTCGTTGATGGAGTCCACAGAATGAAGCTCGATCTCGGTCAGATCTCTCTCACTGACTCTATAGAACTGAGGAGTGGTCTGGGAGGAAGGAGGTCGTGACATCCCTCCCTGTTTGGATTGAAAGGTCACTTCTGATGGTGACAGGAGGTGACACGCCTGGTCAGAAACATTAAAACCTCTCAGTTCTGTGTATGAAACATCTGAAAGCCTAAGAATGTATGAACTTTGAAACAAAACTTTTCCTGAAATGCTTGAAGCTCCTCCCTCACACCTTTATGTTTGCTAATCTGCTGGTTTGGCTAAACCTCAAGAGACTGAATTAAAAAAAAACTTTATTTTTACACAAGAGCTTCTTTTTCATATATTTTTTTTATTTATTAGAATAGAATAGATTTGAGATTTTTATAAACTTTATTGACCTTGTCAACTTTAATAATTTATGCTGTCCTCATAATGTAATAAAAAGTAAATTTAATCCAAAAGGCGCAAAATATGTATAAAAAACAAGACACAGAATACTTGTAAAGGAGTGATGCGTATCAGTATATGGAGTCAATTAAAAGTGCCACAACAATGTCAATTTTAAAAACCACATTAATAATAGTATAATTAATGTCTACAAATTGATCCAGTATAAATAATAGCTAGCCATACCTGAGGAATCATGTTCATTCTACCCTTTCGATTGATGATTGGAATTGTATATTTGTATATTTACCCTAATTTCCTCTCCTTTAATCCTAATTAGACAGAATGTTTTGTGTATTTCTTTTTTACTGATTGATTTATTTGTTAAAAGAGGCAGATAATGTAAGTTTTTCCTCTTTAGTCTCTTTTTCCTTTCATGGTTGTATTGTCCATTTTTCCTTTTATCAAATTAAAATTAAAATTAATTTCAATGTAAGAAAAAAACTTTAAATAGAATGAAAAAGAAATGGTAATAGATTGAAGCTTTTTTTAAATATGAAACAAACCCAAAGCAGGTGCAGTTCATCTAGTAACTTAAACTCACCCCATTGAAAATGGTCTTTTTAAAAGGTTTTAACATGTTTTTTGGCATTTTACTGATAACAGAAGAAAATTAAGCTAAAAATCATATATTTGAGAATTTCTTTTTATCGTTGTGAATCAGGAGCAGAAAAACAAAATGCAGTTGAAGAAAACCTGTAGCAGTGAGATAGAGATGCATCCACTCACATACAGATAGATCCATGATTTTCTTTGTTTTCCTCATCCGAACTGGCATCTGACTAAAATCTATATGGCCGGATAGCTCTGACACATTGTTATTTTGGTTATGTAAACATACTTGATGATGGGAAGTGGGAGTGGGCTTACTTCGCTCCAACAGTCCCACAACTTGGAGGTAAAATCCTGATAAACTTGTGCCACTCTGAAGAAATTATGTCCCAGAAAACGACACTGGTTTTATCCAAATACCACTGGGAACACTATGAAAAACTAAGGAGTGGAACTGAAAGTTTATTACAAATAATGGAAATGTGGTGCAAGGTATGCAAGCTACAATGACTACCAAGCTTAAGAATTAAATCACCAACTAATTGACTGTCAGCTGCTTCTAAATCACCCAATTTGATTGAATTCTCAATGGAGAAAAAAAGACAAAAACTCAAGGAATCAAATAGAAAACTGAATGTGTTCAATAGAAAATAAGGAGTAGAAAATCGGAATAGAAAACTGAATGTGTTTGAAGAAGTGCCATGTCTGACTGTGCAATCATATTTCAGAGACTCCAAGATACCTCATATCCTGTGAAGATAAGAGATAATCCAATGATCAAAAACCAACAAGGTATTTATAGCCAGTGAGCTCCCCTGGTTATCAGTGGCATTACAGCTTGATGGATTCACTTTTCAGACCCTGATGACGTCTTGTCATAAAGTTATGTGTGTAAAATGTAAACCTTTTGGGGATTTGAAGAAACATAAACTACACAAATGGTAATAAAATGGTGGAAATTGTGCTAGACTAGAGTACTCTATGGGACAAACACTGCGCTTATTTTGTAGTTTTCATAATCTAAAAATATTTTTTCTGAAAACAAATGTACGGGTTAGACTAGGAAAAACAAAAGTTACATGGAAATTAAATAGTTACCATAAAATTGAGTTGGATATAATGTGAAATAACAACATTTGATATTTATGACGACAAAACATTTGGATTACTGATTGATCAGAGCTTTTTTTTTTAGTTAGTTATCAATCCCATGAAGGCTGTTGGAATTTGACCCTAAAGGTCAAAGAATTCCACATAATAGCTGACAACAGATGAAGTATTCTACAAGCACATTGATTTTTATTCCTACCTGCTGTCACTGCAATTTAACCTCTAGCAGGTTTGGCTTGTTGGTCGCTCTCGTTGTTCAGCTCTCACAGCTGCTAAATCATGTTTCTGCACCGGGGAGTGGAGGAACAAACTCAATCCAAATCAACATTAGTTTCCCAGCTGCCACATGAGTCAATCCAGGCTAATCCCAACAGGAAAAATGGCTTCAACGTTTGAAGGCCAAGAACAAAAATCAGGCTTTTGTGTTTCGAGGTCCTGGTCTTCAGTAGCCACAGATCACTGGTCAGACACCTCGTGAATGTTTGTCTCCCCTCGTCCACCCCAGCTGCCCCGTCAGTGCAGAAAGAAACTCGGGAGAGACAGAGGAAGTCTCTTCAGCCCCCTCCTGACACGAATGTCCCCTCGCTGAGCTCTGTCAGCCCTCAGGGCCCAGAATAGCAGCAGACACAAAGTTATTAATAGTTGCCAGAGCAAAAGGATGACTTCATGACCTGAGTGGATGGAGTACATGGAGATAAACACATGCAGATACTCACACGTTTCACTTCTAGGTGTGAAAACATATTTCAGAATATTTTTATTGCCATTTTTTGCGGTTCTTTCTCTTTCTTCATGGAGAAAGAAAATAAAACAAGAAGCATGAATAGTATACAATTAATTTGATATAAATAAAGGCAGTTATCAAGTGTTCATTCTAGTGAGGATATAGGGGGAAAGGTTTTTATTTTTTGAGAGGTTCTGGTCCTAATCTAATCTAATCTAGTCTATTCCGTGTCGAATTTCTTTTTTTAAAATCTAAGTGCTTTCAAATTTACTTTTAAAAAAAAAATATATATATAAGTAAATAACTAAATAAAGATTATTTATTCAACTTTTTCAGTTTGGGGATCTTACAACAATGATCAACAGTTTTTATTATTAATTTATGTATTTATTTATATGTTTGTTTGTCTGTCTGTCTGTTTTGTATTTTAGAAAAGTGATGTGATTGATATTTTATTAGAAAAATAAGTGAGCGCAGGATGCCAAAAAAATATAAATATATCTAGTTTTGGATTCGTATACTTGTTTGTTACATCCTTAAAGAAAAAAAAACTAGATCTATAAAGTGTTACAGATATATGAAGGACAGGCTTTGCTCAAAATCCCATATAGATACAGTCTGGGAATAGTATATTTAAGGGAAGTATTTTCATTTTCAGTCTCTTTATTTGTTTAGGAATCTCCTTAAGCTGTTGTTTCGATTCCTTTTAAGCTTGAATTAAGTAAATATCTAGTAATAATACTACTACATATAATATAAGTATGACAACAACAGCAGCATTAAAATTATAATAATAACAATTAATGCTTTTTACCTCAGAAAACCTTATTTATAGTCTGTAAGTGAATGACCTATTGGTTTATGGTTAATTAAAACAATTAAATATGAACTTTTTTGCTATTCGAAACAATAGACTTTCTACGACCTATTGACATATATTACTTCATTTGATTATACAGTCAATGGGTCCATGCTAGGAGGACAACTTTAGAAGTGACTGCATTTCCCACAAGCCATTTCAGCTCTTTCTCCTCCCTTCTTTATTTTTCCCGCCTCACGTGTTTTATTTTTTTTCCCGGGAAACTGAGGAATTCCAGCGCTGCGTCACTCCCCTGAGCGCGTAAAGCGGCGGAAGTCCCGCCCCCTCAGGTTCCGTGAAGCCTTGCGTGTTTGTGGGGAGCCGCGCAGACACTCCGCAGGCACGATGTGGGCTCGGCTGGCGGTCGCCGTTGGGGGCTCGATGCCGCGGGCGGCCAGGAGCGGCTTTCTGCGGGCGTCCGAAGCGGGAGGTGCGGGGAGGAGGCAGCAGAGGCCGGCCTCCAGTACAGAGGTGCGTGAGACGAGACTTTGCACACTTTGCAACACTTCTGAAGTCGGTGATGTCCTTTGAAAAGTTACCTTAAAGTGGGAAACATTGCATGTCAAGTTTATATATATATATATATATATATATATATATATTATATATATATATATATAATATATATATATATATAAAGCCACTTTGTGATTCCTGTTTATCTTTTGCAGAAGGTGATCTGATTTCAGATTTAGTCACATGTTAGTTAAATGTTCAGAATCATATGTGCATCAGGCTGCATGTTGATCCTCTGAACTTGCTTCAGCCAAAGTGTCTCACCACAGCAAGGTCAGACTTTGCGTTGACCTTTACGGTTCCAGCTCTTCGACAGATCATCGGTACTGTGAGGTCCTGATAAATCTGTCTGCGTCAGCAGGCCCAAGACTGTGTGTGGAAGGTGTGTTTTCATGCAGACATAATGCACATGAGTCCCAGCAGACTACCTCCCCCCCGTCCTCCTCTCTGCTTCACTTCACTGAGCTGCAAAAAAAGGCGATTCTGTTAAAACCACGAGTGACAGACTCTTCGCCATTATCAGCACCAGTTGTTTGTGCTCAATAAATCCTCTTCCTCGGCAGGTTCAAAGGTCACTGTTGCAGACAGGAACTCTGCATTAATGTCACAGACAGTTATGGATCTAAACAGAAACCTTCTTTAGATTAGTAGTTAGTCTCACAAAAATACAGTTTAAAGACCCGCTCCAATGATAATCGTGTTTTTGGTGTTTTTAACATGTTTATGATGAATAAACATAAAGAAAAAAATAAGATTTAATCTGAATTTCTGAGTATTTTTAATTCAAATCGTTTCGAGTCATAAGAGGGCAAAGAAAAGTAGTTTGAAAAAGGTTGTGTTAGTTAGATAGAAGCTACAATCACTTAGTCCAGGAGTCTGCAACCTGCAGCTCCAGATCCACATTTGGCTCTTTTATCTCTGGCTCCTCGGCCAAACATAAAATAAGTCAGGGAGACGTCTGACCCAGCCATGTTGACCGTCGGAGTCAGCAGCTCCCTGGTAATGGCTGTCGAACCAAAACTATCTAAAGAAAAGAAAACAAACAAACAAAGCCAGCAAACTTAGAAGATCCAACCCCAAACTAAAATAACAAAACCCAGCAGTGTAAGAATGCTGAGGACAAAAGGGGGACAAAGAATTAAGAAAAAAATGAGCAATTTTTAAAAACTAAGGATTACTTAGCATTTATTTATATGAATTAAATGTATGAATTGATGGCTGGGGTCCATATGGATGATAAACTATGTAGGTTTTTACATCTCTGTTGACCTGAAGATGTCTTGTTTGCTCAACACTACCTCCAGAATGCAAAGATATTACATGCAAAGCAAAACTTTGGTAAAAAGTTTGATGTTTTATGAGTTAAAAGCATATATTATCTCATGCTGCTCAACAATGGTTATAAATAAAAAAATCACATTTTGACAGATGCTAGGTTCTTTTTATATTTTTGCTTATGTTTGTGCCAAAAATAGACATAATACATTTTATTATTTAAGAAAAAGAAGGTAAGAAAAGCGAATCCAAGTAAAGTAAGATTATACGGCTCCTTCTAGGTTTTGATCAGTAGAAAATCAGATCAAATGGCTCTTTTAGTGTTAAAGGTTGACGATCACTGACTTAGTAAAAGACCTGCGGCTTCTCAATTCAGATGCATCCATTTACAGACAAATGGATCCATTAATGCACGGTTTTCTCACTCAATTTACCTTGGAGCCACTAAAGCAGGGGTGGGTAAACCTTTTGATTTGTGGGCCAGAAAGGGTTCTAAAATTTGGCATAAGGGCCGGACAAGGACGTAGTTTGCCCACCCCTGCACTAAAGGCAGAGTCTGGTTGAGGCTTGGCCGTATGGGGTTCCATTTGTACCAAAAATATATTTTTGCGTCCACTGCCTATGTCAACTGAACAAGTTCATTGAACATTTGCTCATGTCTGAGCAGAATATATCTTCTGCATATCCTGTGAAACGACAGGAGCTAATGACGCTAGCAACTGTTGCTAAGGACTTTTCTGATGACCAACGACAATAACAATGAAATGTTATTTTAATTTGACTTAAAACGGCATAATCAAAATTAAAAGACCGCTAGGATCGCTTTTACGATAGTTTAAAAGATGGTCGTTGTGGATCTTTCAGGGGTGAAAAATCTCCTCTTATCAGAGCAGTTTTGGGTTTGCAGGTTGCCTTGAAGAAAACGCCGCTCTTCGACTTCCACAAAGCGCAGGACGGGAAGATGGTGAACTTTGCTGGCTGGAGCATGCCTGTCCAGTACAAAGACAGTCACATTGTGTCTCACATGCACACCAGAGAGCACTGCTCCATCTTTGATGTCAGTCACATGCTGCAGGTAACAAGAGGAGCAGAGACACAAATCTAAGAAAAAGAGTTTTACTTCCTTTGTGTGATGCTGATTGCTTTTCTCTGTTAGACCAAAGTCCACGGCAAAGATCGGGTGAAGTTCATGGAGTCTCTGGTGGTTGCAGACGTTGCAGAGCTCAAAAACAACCAGGTAGTTATAAGTAAGCCTGCAGGTCTGTGTGTGATTGTTCGATTAGACAGAGATGTTTGTCCCTTTCTGGTGCAACCCCGTCCCCTCTTCCCCTCCCCGTTGCTAAGAGATTAGAGTGGAAAGCTTGTAGCCTGTCCAGTGTATTTTCTACATAACAAATACGTATATTTTTTCCCACAGCGTTTTTTTTTCATCTGCTTCTGATTCATTATTTGAATAAAGAAATTCTCAGAAATGCCATTTTCAGCTGAATTTTCTTTATTTTTACCTTCTATCATTAGAAAAATGCTACAAAAATGATAGAAACACAAAAAGTGGGTCTTTAAAGAAGAAAAACTAAACGAGACAGAATCTGATTTATTACTGGAGGATTCTTTCTAGTTTAACCCTTTTCTAGAAACTTTTATTAATGTTTTTCTACACCAATGAATGTTAAATGTGTTCAGGAATTATCAATGAATCTAAATGTTTTATTTTTTAAATAATCGTTTTTTTACTGAAATCGTTTACTTGTGATAATGAAAAGTTGCTGAATTCCTCTCAGTTTTGTATAAAAAGTCCCCTTCTATCTCTTTATTTTATGTTTTGTTCAAAAATTCTCAACAATGTTCACCTTCTCTCATCCTTTACCTTAATGGCAGGGAATATAAAAAGTGTTTAAAATCTTTTTATCGTGTTCCAGGGAACATTGTCCTTGTTTACCAATGAGAAGGGAGGAATTATCGATGACCTCATAGTGACAAAGACGGACCAGGGTTATCTGTATGTCGTCTCTAATGCGGGCTGTGCAGAGAAGGACTCTGTTCACATGAAGGTAAAATGAGAGGTGAATGCTGACGTTCAGTCCCTGAGTCTGCAGTGGAAGTCTGATGTGTGTTTGTGTGCAGGTCAGACTGGCTGAGTTCAAAGCTGCTGGGTTTGATGTGGATCTGGAGTTTCTGGATGAGGCACTGATTGCTGTCCAAGGTAAGAACTTTTTTGTTTAATTATGTTTTTTTTTTTTTTTGTTATTTTTTTGTATGGTTTCATTTTTTTACTTTTGTTTTGTTATAATTTATTTAGTTTTATTTTATTTTGTTTTTCTTTTGATTTGTATTATTTTCTTTTGCATTGTTTTGTATTTTAATTTTTTTTTAATTTAGTTTAGTTTTTTGAGGTTTTTTTTAAATTAATTTTGTTGTATTTTATTTTTTGTATTATTTATTTATTTCATTTCATTTCATTTTATGTGACGATTCTGTCTGCTGTGTGCCATCAGGGCCCTCCATGTCTCGGGTGCTTCAGGAAGGACTGAAGGACAACCTCAACAAGCTGACCTTCATGACCTCCACTGTGGCCACGGTTTTCGGTATTCCCGACTGCCGGATCACTCGCTGTGGATACACTGGAGAGGACGGCGTGGAGGTTTGACCATCAGTTTCTGAACCGAAAACTAATTTTTCAATTTCGCTCTCTGATTGACAGCAGCATCACTGTGACAGCTTTTAATGGATTACTTTGGTAAAGAAATAACTAAGCAGCTGATTGTCTAAAGAAAATTATTTCATCATTAGTTACAGCAAAAACTAACTACTCCTTGTTCTGTTTATTAGCATGTTTAGTTTTTCAATACCTTTATTAATAAGTCTGTACAGAGTATCAAAATAACTGGCATCAAAGTGCATTCCTGTGTTCTTGTGACTGTTTATGTGACAGAAAATCCATCTGGTTAGTATTAAAAGTATCCTCTCCAGGGGTTTGTATGATCCTAAAAACATGACAGAAAGGTGTCATGGGAGTGTTCTCACTCAGGTGCTCAAAGTGTCACTCAGGTGTGAAAATGCAGGAGAATTTGCTCTCTGAAGCTCTTTGTACCCAAAAACATTGATCTTATTTGTTTTTGAGTAGTTTTTTGTACAGAGGACTTGACACTAGAATGTAAACGGGAGCAAAATAATATTAATGTATGTAAATAAACGTTGTTGATAATCTTTAACATAATAACATTTATAAATGTCCTATTTTATAGGAGGTATTCTAATATAGGTAGTTCGTTATAGTTTTTGCCCTATGAAATAAAGTTGCATTTTCACAGTAATTACATATTTAACATTAAAAAGTGTAGTTTTTACATTTTTAATTGGGACGGTTGTCTGTTTGCTCATTTTGGGGATGACTGGGTGATATATCTGTGCCGTATCGGCCGATATTTGTACAATTTGGGTTTATCGATATCAATGTGATCTTGTTCTGAAAACCCTGAAGCTGATAACTAAAAAAAATAAAATAAAAATAGGTTACAACTAGCATGTAGCTGAAAAAAATAGCTAAACGCCAAAATAGCCTAAAAAACTTTTTAAAAAATCCTAAATTAGCCAAAACAGCTGGCATGTAGCTGAAATGTTAGCTAAATGCCAAAATAGCCTAAAAAATTTTATGAAAGCCAAAATAGTCCAAAAAGCTAGGAGAATGCTAATTTTAAACATTTTAAAACCGTTACTTAACATATTTATGACTAATAAAAAAGCAGGAATATTATTCCAGAGTAAATCAACTCAAACCCTAAATAACTTTAAAAATTTTACTCTCAATAAAAATATATTTTGTCAAAATTGTGTAAGTTAGAAAAGATAACATCGGGACATTAATAATAATAAATTGAAATGATCTGGAGGGCCGGATATAATTACCCAGAGGGCCGGATCTGGCCCCCGGGCCTCGACTTTGACACACGTGTTGTAGACTATGTTGGCAATCTGCTACAGTTGCAGGGTAAATATTTGTTGTCAGTATCTGCGAGAAAAAATTATATTGGTCTATCAGCGGTTGACCTCTGATCGGAAGATTGCAGGTTCAGTTCCCACCTTGTGTTGAAGTGCCCTTGGGCAAAACACTGAACCCCACATTGCCTCTGATGATAAAAGTTTGGGGCCAGTGTTCAGCACCAGAACTGCTATTAGTATGTGACTGTGACTTTAAAGCACTTTGGTTAGAATTTGTACAGATTTATTACTTGTCATTTGAAAGTTTTTATTTTTGTAGATAAATTTAAGTCAAAATCTACAAGAAACTGAGGAACTAAAATGCAACAAAACATTACAAATTAATGGTATTAATATTAGGCTAATATCAATATAAATTTTTCAATATGTCGATTTTTATTTTCTTTTCACGATCTAATTTTTTCTTTGAATCTGCACAAAACAACACTGACTTCCACTGATGGATAGATTGTAAAAATTATTATTCCTTCATATTATTTTAGTTGTTTTTATACTGTATTGTGTGGTCTGTAGATTTCTGTTTCTCACCTGAGAGCGGTTGAGCTGACAGAGAAACTCCTGGCCAACAGTGAGGTGAAGCTGGCCGGCCTCGCGGCCAGAGACAGCCTTCGCTTGGAGGCGGGGCTTTGTCTCTATGGCAACGACATCGATGAGACCACCACTCCCGTTGAGGCCACGCTTGTCTGGACGATAGGTCAGAACACACACACACACATTCATATATATATTTGTCCGTCCTCAGTCTAGACTTGACTGTCGTGTCGTCCACAGGAAAGCGCCGACGTCAGCTCAAAGATTTCCCTGGAGCTGAAATCATTGTACCTCAGATCAAAGCCAAGACAAGCAGGAAGAGAGTCGGCCTGGTGTCCACCGGCCCGCCGGTCAGGCAGCATACACCCATCCTTAGCCCCGATGGCAAAGTCATTGGTGAGAATGCAAAAGGAGGCTGTGGTACCGCTGTGTTGGGATTTATCAAAAGATTAGAAATTATTAGAAATTAGAGCCTCCAAGTAAAACTGTTGAATATTTTTTTTAAATAATATTATTCAGACAGCATCCTCCCTTTTACATTTTAGTTGCAGATTCTCTACTGCTTTTTTAAGATTAGTTTTCAATTGGATTATTGGAACATTTATCATTTTTATATATTTATTTACCATCTGCAGTTGTTTCCTCCAAAAATCTATAATATCTACATTTCATATTTTTAAACAGGCGAGGTGACCAGCGGCTGTCCATCCCCCTGCCTTAAGAAGAACGTTGCCATGGGTTACGTGGATTCACCTTTCGCCAAGAATGGCACAGACGTCCAGGTTGAGGTCAGGAAGAAAGCGGTGCCGGCCGTGGTCAGCAGGATGCCTTTTGTTCCAACAAACTACTACATGGGTTAAAAAGAAACAAAATGATAAGCCTGATGCTCACTGGTTTACCTCTGGGGAGACCTGTCTGACAATGTCGCCCCCTGCTGTTTAATTTTTGAAATCTGGGACCAAAATAAAATGTTCAAATCTGCACTTGGAAAATGTTTCAAGGCAAGATGAAAAATTATAAAAGTATAATATAAACACTGTGATCTGAAGACTGCATATTAAATGAGCCATTACATGTAGTTATTGTGCAATGTGTAAGTTCTGAATCCAGGAAACTCCTTAAAACCACATTTGTGTGGGATTATTTGTATGTTTGGAGTTTGGACTTTTACATTTAGTCTTAACCATGTTTGTAAGCTCTGTCCAAGAAGAGTCAGTTCTGTTAGAATTCAATAAATATAATTTAATGTAGATAACAGAATTCTGATGATGGATATATATTGACAAAGCTGGACCAAAACAGGAAAATCTTAATTTATTTGCTGATGATTAAATGTTATCAATTTTTAATGAGCTAATTTTCCTGTGTTGCCTTGCAAAATTCTGAAAAACAAAGAGGATTAATGAGTTTTATCGCTCTAAATTCAAATCCTAAATAAATAACAAAAAAGTGGCAGTTAGTTTACATTAATTTGTTCTTATTTTAATTTAATATGCATTCTTGTTTAGTAATTAGCTTCCTACTAAAGTATCTCAGACTACTGTTTACTACGGGATGACTTTCTGTACATGTCATATAACAGTAATATGTTGGAAAAGAAATACTATTAATTTGACTTTTTTACATGGGTACTAATGTAGAGATCTTGAACCAAATTGGTTATTTATATAAACATTTTAAATAACTTTTCATTTTTTTGATATAATTTATAGATTGGTTTACCTGTCTGACCTGCTGCTTTTTTCAATAAAACTAACACTCATAAAATCAATGATTGTGATCTTTTTTTAATTCAAGTTCCTTCAAAATTATCAAACACTTTCTTTTTAAATTATATTTGCATTAATTTGCTTCTGCACAACAGAGTATTAGCACAATAGGCCACCATAAAAGAAAAAAAAACAAAACATAAGAATGAAGTTGTAAAAGCATGAGTAAAAAAAAGTCTCACACTTTTATGACTTTATTCTCGTGTATAATTTTTTTCTTTCATGGTGACCCTAATACTGTTTAAGAATGTTTATATTTTTGTTGTTTTTTAATATAAAAAAATAAAGCAAAGTATCAAAAATGTATATTAAAAAAATGAAAAATTACATTGTTGTGATTTTAATGGTTGAAAAAAAATAAATAAATACATTTCCAATACAAAACACAAATTTTCAATCCCCAAAATCTTGGGTAAAGTATAATGTACCCAACATTACCACAGCATGTTATTAAAATATAAGCGAATTATTTTTTTTCTCTCTCTCTCTTTTTGATGGTTTGAGCTTCAGAAAAAAAAACAATACATAAAATATCAAGAGCTTTTCTGCGTTCAAAGTCTTTAAAGGCATCAAATAAAAAGTACATAAGAATCTATCAATGTGACTTGGAGGGAAAACTAAGCTAATGATGATAAAATTAAAAATAATAATAATAATAGCTGGGGGAAACAAGTTATTTAATGAACCATTCAGATTTCCGGTGACTTTGTCGTCACAGACCCTCAATTCTCAATTTTCACATTTAAAAATATTCAAATATAAACTGTTACTAAATAACTTTACAACCGTATTTGAAAAATTAACTCAATGCATTATTTTTAATGGTAGTCGTCAAAAGAATAACATTAAAAATACTATTTTTATCATTTCTACCGGAAATGGTGAGTGTTAGTGAACAAACCTGGCAACCCCGGCCGGTCGGTTCATTAGTTATCGAAGGGAAGATGGTGGACCTGGCGAAAGGAGCGTGCTCAAAACTCCGTCCTAAACACTTCGAAACACATTTAACATCTCAACATAGTGTCAGGTATAGGTTACCCGGAGACAATCATAGATAATATTCGGAGAAACCGGTTAAAACGTGAGACTTTTCTGCCTCTGGGCTTCTTTTTTTTTTTAATTCTCGGACTGTGAAGTTGCAAAACGTGGTGCTGATCGGGACGCTAGCTAACAGTAACCGGAGTGTCCCGGATGAAAGGGAGCGTTTTTATTTAAATCGATTCAAATCCACATAAGTTAGATCAAGAGGTGGTTTTATTGTAAAGTTGTTGCCTCTTTCCCAACTGTTGAATCTGCGGACGGAGACAAGCTAACTAGCTTGCTACACATTTAGCTAGCTCCGCTGTGACCCGGCGGGTCCGAAAGCCGCTCGACATGCCGCGGAGTAAAAAAGGGAAACGTGGCTCCAGTAAGCCGGGTAAGTACCAGGAGCGGCCGTGCTAACTTTTTTCCAGCCCTGGCTAAAAGCCAGAGGAAAAGTTTCTCTGCCTCCTTATAAGTGACAGTCTGAGTTCAGGCTTCTGCTGTCAGTCAGGAAAGCAGCAGCTCTGCCTCCACATGGCCCGGTCAGCCGGTCTGACTCCAGCATTGATCTGACCTCAGACATTTCCATGTGGTTTGTTGGTCAATGAGGATTTATTGAAGCCACTTTAGGTGGGACTTTGTCTTCCATTCAATCTGACATCCTAAAAAATAGATTTACATGTTTGGGATTATTATTACAAAATGATATTTAGTGTAAACATTAACTAATTTAAAGAGGTCATGACTATATAAGCTTATTTTAAACTCTTTGGGCAACACAGAAATTCATATTAATTAGAATTAAACAGCAAAGATCCCTAAACAGCTTTAATGCAGAAAGCGTTACTGACCCTTAGGCTATACTTGTATAGGTAGGGTTATTTTTAGGAGCTGTGCATGTGGGGCTGCATGTGTGCTGACAGTGTATAAGGAGGAAAATCCCCATCAGTTCTGGAGGTATTTGCCATTCCTTGAATGGATCAGCTGAAATGGTTTGAGTGACAGTAGCATGGGCCTGAAGCTGGAATAAGGTGGTCCACTCATCTGCTTGTTCAGGCCTCTCATGTTTCATGAAGCATACACTGCTCTTCAGTGCGAGAGTTTCTCTAAAGCAGGGATGTTAAACAAATGGGCCACATCTGGCCCAGTCATGTAAACAAAAAAAAACCAACAAAAAACATAATAATGTTGAGAGAAAAAAGCAAGTTTCTAGCCCATTCTTGTCACGAGTTATGGCTATTAAATGAAAGGACAGTAATGCAAAATTCCGCCACTAGGGAGAGCAAAGGAAAATCGGCATAACATAAAATAAAGAAATAAACGGTATTTCTTTGCAAGTATGTGTCACGACTGGGTAAGATCTAGTTAGATTCCCTGCTAGCATCACCGCTCTTAAGTTACTATAAAAATGTGACATACGAAACCGCAATGTTTAAAATGCGGCCCTGGTTGTCAAAAAAACATCTAAAAATTATCATGTGTGACACCACTTACCAGTATATCATTGTCAAAAAGATAATAATAATAGTTCTAATAATAAGATACATGCAAGCTGTGATAATGCAAGCTGAAAGTGGCCGGAGCTGAAAATGCTTACGCTAAAACTTTTCCAAATTATTAGCTAAATGCCAAATTAGCCTAATAAGTGGAAACGTATCTAAATTAGCCAAAAACAGCTAGCATTATGCTAAAATGTTAGCTAAACTCCAAATTAGCCAAATAAAATGGAAACATGTCTAAATTTGTCCTGTGTAATACAATCAATCATCAGAAGTTTACATCCATAAAGACATGTCAAACACAGGATAACTAGACATTAAGAGATTGCCTGAAAGGGAGTGGGAGAAAATGAATTTATATAATCCCACCCTGGCTCCACCATACTATTTCCTTTACGTGTATTTTCATTATCCGGTTCGGAAATAATGCTCGCATTTCGCATGTTTCATTATTCAAATCGCCGTGAATCAGGAGCAGACAAAAAGGTGCAGCTTGAAAAAGATTGTATTTGTGACGCAAAAATATGCCGGGGAGGCTACAAGCTCTCTGCTCCGCTACATTCTGATACATCCGCTTGTAGACGTCACGACTAGATCCATGTACGTTTTCTTTTTCCTCAAAGCTGCGATGTTGCTCGCTATTTTTTGTTTCATTGACCATCAGTCCCGTCCTTAACTCGGCAAATTTTTATTTCCATATCCTCGAAAACGACACAGATTTTTAAAATTTTGGGCAAAAACGGTGTGATCATAGTTAAGACCACTGTTAACACTTTTATAATAACTCAAAACATGAACAGAGTGAGTCTTTTATTAGGAAGAAATGGCAACCATTTTTTGAACACTTTTCTTCTTCCTCCTACATCCCAAACTCTCATTCTTTCGTCCATCTCCTCCTATTCCATGCTCTCTATTTTTCAAACATTCCCCCAATCATACATGATCTCTAGGATCTCTCCGGCAGGAGGTTCTTCAGCTGCAGCTGTCGGCTAAAGCGTCGCTGAAAGGTAACTCTTCAGATCTGCCCTGAAGCTCCAGACTGGAACCGTGCTTCGAGTGCATGCTGTAAACCAGCAGCCTTCTTTTTAACAACCCCCATCTTGTAAAACCTTATTCAATTTTCCCTTTAAAATCTCCCGTTGGTCCAAATGCCATAAATGCATGTCAGCCCTCTAATGCTGTGAAATAATGCTGAGCTTGCATGCTGCAGTTTACGTCATCGACTCAAGCTGCTTATTTCTTGCATTTAACGGCACAACTTAAACTGTTCTTAGTTTGTCTGCCTCGAACCCGGACTAACTGCTGGAGAAGTTAGTCTTGTTCAAACAAAAGATAACATAGAACAAACACAACAGGCTGTGATAGGGTGTCACACTTCTGTTAAACAGGCTGTGTGTGGGTAGCCCTGCGTAGGACGGTGTGTGTGTGTGTGAGCAGTGGTCAGGAGTTCATGAAGGATAGCCGTAAAGTTTTTGACTCATACAAAAGCACAAAGTGGGTCATCTCTGCTGTAAACAAGTATTTAGACAAAAGAGAGCAGCAGCTCGGTTTATTTTTCCACAGATTCTGATAAACTGTCAGTAAATAGAAGAGGCAGCCATTTATTGTTCATTAACTGGAGGCTTATGTTTTATTACAGATATATAAAACTAACAAATGGCTGTTTGTTTAATAAATTTAATCAAACACTTCTAATAAGAATTGGACCAAAACAAAAGCCATCTTGCAGGGATGATAGAAGAACAAACAAGTCATAATAAAGATTTTCCAAGTTAATTTTTTTGCACAAGTGATCGATGGCAGTCAGGTCCATGAGGAGTTCATCAAGAACTGTGTGACCTCTGTTCAACCCATTGACTGTATATTCACTGGACATATCAACCTCTCCCCTCTCGTGTACCAAATAGGAAGTACCCACTGGTTCCAAGAAGTCAAAATCCTATTGGTTTTTTTTAAGAAATACAGTCATTAGTCATTTTATTTGTCAGAATAATCATTCTTGCTCTGATATGTCATTCTCGACATCCTCTTTCTAATCCTAATTTAAAAAAAATGTTTTTTTCTTTATCAAAAGCTATTTGTTATAAAGCGACCAATCAGATGCTTCAGTATGACATCAACACTTCACTTTATCTTGTGAAATTAATATGTCAAAGAAAATGGACAACAGCCAATCAAAGTCCCACTATAAACATATTTTTTTTCTATTTTCAAATCATTTCCAGTGATCTTTTAATTATGATTATGAAGTTTTTAAACAAAATCAAAAGCTTTTTTCGTTTTTTTAAGACGTATTCTATTCACATCCCCAGCAGATCGTTAGAAATGCAATTCTGGCTTGTGGGCGGGACCATTGACATAGAGCAACCCGCCCCTCCTTCCCTATCGCAAAGAGTTCCGTTTACGCAGTCACACGCAAACTTATAGCCTCAAGCTAACATTAGCGGCGCAAAATAACAACGCTCATTTCAGTAGCTGCGTCATTAATCTGAGCTTTTTCAATCTTTTTTCAGTAGTTTTAATCATAAATTCTTTTGCATAATTCTTTTACTAAGAGAAAAATGCCACTAGAACATGGTAAAAACAAAAAATACGATTTTCATTGGAGCAGGTCTTTAAAAACAAAAAATCTCTAAAATATTTTGGAAGGCTTTAAAATTGTAAGATGGTTTAAAAAAGTTAGTTTAATAGCACAATTAACTAATTTTAAGTAAAAAATGTAAATCTGTGGATTCAAATACCATTGAGAACTGGAGCGAGAGAGAGTGACATCAACCACAGTAAATATTTTACTTCTGGTTCCAACCAATTAAGTCGCCATTTTTCCAAAATATAGACACTGCCATGTCATCGGTTAGTAGAGATTAGTCTGAGTTGGTCTGAGTCATTGTTTCTATGGCAACCCGTCTTGCCAATCAGGACAGAGCTTATTAGTCCACACTCCACTTCAACATTCAACGACACCTACCACACACTTTTATTGAGGCATCTTATTGGTCAGTTCATTACTTGAATAACTTATGCTTTAGGAAAAATATTATAAAAATGGCAAAAACATGTTAGAAAAATGTATCGGAGCAAGAGCGAGTCTTCAGGATTTTGGCTTTTTGCAGCTAGCGGACACTTACTATTTGGAACATAAGGGGAGGGGTCAGTCCAGTTCTCTTATACAGTCATTGAACAAATGCATTAAAATAACAACTAAAACTGAAAAAAAGTTGTTTCTCCCTGTGGTTTTGTGTGTCTTTGGGTTGAGTCGGCTCTGTTCACTCAGTTTCCTACACAACTTGGTTTTCACGGCTTCAGCGTAAATGACCCGTCAGTCACCTCAGTCGTCCCCGCTGACCGCGATCTGAATGCAAACACACACAAATGACCTGACCGTTCTGGAGCGAACTGACTGACGGGATGAGCAGATGAATGACCGCTCTGGTCTTCAGTAATCCCTCCAACAGTTGAAATTCCAGAGCAAGCAGGAACCTGAGGGTTAGCGCGGCTCCTCTGCGTCCTCTGAAAGCCTTTGTTTGTAAACCCAAAGATCATGAAGCCTAAACACAGAAAAATAAAAGTATGAAACTTTGAACATGGTGAAAAATGATATGATTGTGGAATAAGTCAAGTTTTCCTACATCTCTTCTTAGACTTTTTAAACCCAGTGAACTGATTTGAAAAAGTGTCGTACCCATAAGTTCCCTTAACGTTTTCCTGCCGGAACAGTGACTCTGCACCTGCGGTCCTCCACCTCCTTTAACTTCCCACCATGCTTCTCTGCTGCTGTCTCACTTTGACACGTTTTGTCTTTTGTTTTGTTTTTTTTCCAGGTGTAAAAAATGGGATAAAGGGAGAATCTGCGGCCAGTGACGATGAGCTGGCATCCGATATCCTGAGTCACTACAGCAGTGCCAGCGAGACCGCGTCGGTGCTGGAAGAGGGTTTGGGTCAGTACCACCACACTCACACATCTTGCTGTGTCTTCGACACTTCTTTTTAAATATATGTTTGTTGCTATTTGCATGTATTTTTACTGTATATGTCTTTTAAATGTATATGTATTAATTCAACATCATTTATACCTTCATTTAGAACAGGAGATCAAAATCACAAACATTTAGATAAAAAGAAATGGTGTTTGTCACTTTAAATACGTTTTTTTCCCTTAATTTTGTGGTTAAGTTCAGCAGTAACATAGAAAACACAAACATCACTGTTGTTTTGGATCATTGAAAAATAAATCTTGAAAATATAATCCACAGATTTTCCATTCTCTAAGTGCTGCAACACTTTACAATCTAAAGCAAATTGGAACAAAATGTGTATGAAACGACTTTCTTCCCACTGATTCACGTTGGTTAAAATGAGGTTGCTTTTCTCTGCTGGAATTATGTTAATTTGTTACCATAACCAGAAGAATGTAAGCACTGGAGCTAAAGCTCTGGTGTTGAAGAATATTAGCGTTTGAGAAATTATGTTAGTAAATGGAACTTCAGTCTAATTTTTTTTAACGAAAAAAAAAATCACTCAGTAGCTTGAAGCACACTTTCTTTTGAATATTTATTTACTTTTGGTCAAAGGAGCGCTGCACATTTACACATACACAATCCAACAGTGTGGATTTCAGAGCAATAAATGTGTTCTTCCCAAATTGTAATGTTACTACACTGTACTGTATTTATAACGATCACAAATCAGCGATCTTGAACACTGCAAATTTTCATACTCAAATCTTTGGGAGCAGATCGCTTGATACAGCCCTACTGATTGGAATCAGAGGTCCCCAACCTTTTTTAGCCATGGACTGGTTTAGTGTCGGATAATAATTTCCACAGACTGGTCTGTACGAGGCAGAAGTGGGTATCTGATTTTTTTATGTATTTTTTTTTCTTAGGCTCCAGTTTCTCCGAACTTTTGAGGGTAAAGTTTATCTTCCACCTCTGTGAAATAAATGCAGCTAGTTCAAACTGTATTGGCACACTAGATTTCCTGTAGGAATCCTTAAAAGATAGATTTTCTCTTGAGCAGTGACTGTCTTTAAGTGGAATCAGACATCAACTTCCACCTTTTAAGATGCAACAGATAAAAACAAAAAGGAAAGTGGTCACTAAACGCTGTACTTTCTAAACATAATAATGAAAGTGAATCCACCATTTGAACAACTTTTTTTTAGCAACAGCCTTGTAACATTGGACAGCCGGTTCCTAAATATTATGCATCATTATGTTGTGTGGGAGCAGCTGTCACAATAAATCCATATTTGGAGTAAAGACTTCTGGTTTTTGTCTGTTAAATGTTGCTTTTTGTAATTTGAAATCGAAGGTTCTTCTTTTGTTTCCTCACTGTTCAAATAAACTTTCCAAATATGTTTGTTCTTAACTTTGCTAGCTTTGGGAGTTGACATTTAGTCATGAGTGCAGCTGCTTTAAAAAGGTAGAGGATGTATTTTCAACACTTCACTGACCAACGACAAGTGTACAGTTTGATGTGGTGGAGAGAATCCAGTAGTTTTCCAAAATGGAACTTCTATAGATTATGAATAAAGTGAAAAGCTGTAGGTTGTGTGTGTTTCTTTCTCTGTGACCCGGTACCAACTATCCCACAGACCGGTTCTGGGCCATGACCTGGCAGCGGGGAACCACTGGTTTAATTAAATCAGCCTAATTGTAAAACATTATTATGCACCAAAAAAATCTTTAGAAGTTAACCTGACCTTCATTTAATTTATGTTTGGCTTAAACTCTGTTTTAATGTGGATGTAACTCGGACATCAGTTGTTCTGTTTTGTCTCTGGTCCACTGCAGGAGGTGAGCAAGTGGATGAGCAGACGGCCCAGGAGGAAACGGAAGATAAGCTCAAACAGTGCATAGATAACTTGATGGATAAGAGGTGAGGGTTTTTACTGCTTCTGCTTTAGAGGGAATGGCAGACATGGAACATCAACACGGCTCTTTTTCTCACTTTTTGTCTCTCAGCACAAAAACCCGTCTGGCTGCCCTGGAGTCTCTGCGACAGGCCTTTTCTTCCAGAGTGCTCTATGACTTCCTGACGGAGAGACGTCTCACTGTGAGCGACTGCCTGGAAAGAAGTCTGAAAAAAGGTCATTTTGGGGCTTAAAAGTAGCCATAGTCCTTAAAAGCTTTGATCGTTTGGGTTAGATTGTAAACGAATCTCAGGAATCTGATAATTGAGAGAATAAAAGTTATCAGAGGATGATTCTGAGTGATGTGGAGGTCAGGTGCTGCTCATTTCATGACGTCATCCTACAGCCCTGGCTTAAATAAACATCCACATGTTTTCAAAGACAGATGCACATACCATATATCTGCTTTTAGTAGGCCCGGCCATAGCTACACTGTTCACATCACAAATACATCGGAGGTATGTATGTTTGCTTAAAGCAGCAAACACTTGTTTGAGCTGGAATTTATTGAAGACAGATATATGGTATTCTGCAACTAAAATGAAAGTTTTTTTTTTTTTTGCTGCTCACCACTAGCTCAAAGGAGAAATTGAGTGTTGGTGTTGGACTGGAGGCGGGGCTGTCAAAGCAGACTTCCTGCCTTTCTGTCATATCGTGAGGGCCGACCCGTTTTCGTGGGTATGGGAGGGGCTACTGCAGACAGCACAGGTTTTTAGAGGATTACTCTTACATGCATAAACGGATCAATATACCACTTTGGGGTCGTCTATAGAAAGGAATGAACAGTAAAATTTAAAACCTCAAAAAGTAGAATTTTCGTGGCACGGCCCCTTTAATGGAAGATGTGCTGAAATGTCTGACTTGTGAGCACTGAAATGTAAACCACTTTAACTGGGTAGAAAAGATCCTCTGCAGCGCTACGTCTCATCCGTGTTGTGGAAAGCTAGCGGTAGCATTTATCAGAAGAATAAAATCCTAACTTCCTTCATAATCAAACAAGTAGCCTTCAATGAAGTACTTGTAACCTTTGTTTAACTTGCTGAAAGACAGAGCCGTTTCTCTTCAGACTCTTTGAAGTTTGACTTTTTGGTTTAATTTTTATTTAAGAGTTCTAACAAAGTAAAAATTGTCCTGTCTTCATGTGTTCAGGCAGCAGCGAGGAGCAGGCGTCAGCAGCCACACTCTTCATCCTGCTTTGCATTCAGTTGGGAGGCGGGGATGAGGCAGAGGAGGGCTTCAAGATGCTTCGTCCTATCCTCACCACCATCCTGATGGACAACAGTGCCAGTATGACCGCTCGCCAGAGTGTAAGACAACATGTCCAATAAAACTTTGTGTAGGAGAACATTAAAACACATGAAACATGTTGGAAGTGTAGCCATTTGTAATGAAACTGTAAACTCTACCATCTTTTCAAAACATAATTTTTACATTTTGGTTCTTTGAGAAGCCGCATGTTTTTTCGCCTGATCAGAGAAGATTTCTTTGTGTTTGAGCCATTGCAGCCCTAAAATGAACCTTTTCTCTTTGTGTTAGTGTGCTCGGGCTTTGGGGATGTGCTGCTACGTCTCAACTGCTGAAGAAGGAGAGGTGAGATTGTCTAAATCAGGTCTGCAACCTTTAATGCTGAAAGAGATTTGGTTCAAGTTCTTATTGACCAAAACTCAGCGAGAGTTTCACCTCAGAGTTGGAAAAATACACTATTTATTTTTTTAGTGTCAAATAAGCCATTCATTTATAAAAATATAGCTTTAAAATGTTCTCTATAATTAAATTTTTTCTATATATAATAAATTGAACTTCTTTCACTTTTGACGATAGCACATTCAAGTTCCTTTCAAAATAAAGCACATCCTGTGTTTAATCAGATCCTTCATCCACAGCAGATTTACTTTATTTAAAAATGCAAGAAACGGGAGATTTTCTATTATTATGGACTTTTGTGTTCCGTCCTCTTTTTTCTTATTTTACTACTAGAGAATAAAAACATGAAAACATTAGTGTAGAACCCAAATTATTTTTAAATGGGCCCTACCATGATTTTCTTTGTCTAGGGGCGGAGCTTGCAGCACAGACGCTGTTGGCATCGGGATTACTCTTAAATGCATGAATGGATCAAAGTGCCGCTTTGGGATTCTTTATAGTGAGGAAGGAACAGTAAAATGCATTTTAAAAAGTAGAATTTTCATAACTTTGTTTTTTGGATCTTTAAAGACTTTTAGCTCAACAACAACATTGCAGAGTGTTACAGAGATCCCCCGCCTGCCTGGTTTCTAACTCTTCCTCTCCTCAAATCCATTGCAGGATTTGTGCAAGTCCTTGTCTCTGCTGGAGGGCATCTTCATGTCTTCTTACCCCAACAGAGAGGGAACGCTGCCCACCCCCAAACCTGGAAGCTCAGGCCTCCACACTGCAGCCATTCAGGCCTGGTCGCTGCTCGTCACCCTCTGTCCAGCCTCCAAACTCTCAGCGCTGCTCGATTTGTGAGTCAAACTGTTTCTACTTTGTAAAAGAAACAAAATTCAGTTCCTTGAAAGTACAACAAACATTTGACATGGTCAAACTTCCATGACGATCTAGTTAAAACTTTAATCAGGCTGACATGTCCTTACGTCAGTGTTATAATACCATAGGGTTAATGCACACGACTACCTCCATCCAGGAACACATCCTCAGTTGTGTAAATAACAGGCTCCTCCCACTCTCTCTCCTGCAGTCATCTCTCAAAGCTGAAGGCGTGTCTTCAGAGCAGCGACGTCAACTACAGGATCGCCGTGGGAGAGACCATCGCTCTGCTGGTGGAGTTGGGTCGAGACATCGATGAGGTGATCGCTCGCATTCACTGCTGTGTGTCATGAACAGTGAGGACGAGAAGCTGAAGCCGTCGTCGTTGCTTCTGTCTGAACAGGAGTTCGAGGTGGAGGACGCTGAAAGTCTGTGTGAGAGTCTGAAGAGTTTAGCTACAGATGGAAACAAGCACAGAGCCAAGAACGACAGGAGGAAACAGCGCTCCATCTTCAGGGAGGTGCTGCACTACATAGAGGTGCACAACTGTTTGACTCTGTCACTGAGGCTCCGAGTGTTTTAAAATCCCAGACTGAACGGAGTTAAAACAACGGTTTCTCAGTTAAATGTTTTTCCCCTGTAGAATGAGGATTTCACAGAGGAGAAGATCAGGTTTGGAATAGAGAGTGTTTACATCGACAGCTGGATGAGGAGAAGAATCTATGATGCCTTCAAGGAGATCCTAGAGTCTGGAGTCAGACACCATCTACAGGTGAGTACTCGCAAAATGAAAGTCACAACCTGGGTTCTTATCTGGGTTTAAAAACTGTGACTGCAAGTTAAATTTCATTTTTTAAATTTTTTTTATTAACTTGATCAGCATTCAAGCTGTTGCAACACAAAAAAACCTTTTATGACATTTCTCACGCTAGGAGTGTGACAATAAGGAATGCACTGATTCATTTTCACCAAACCCCAGTTTTTGAGTCAAAGTTTTGTTTCTTTTAAAAATATTTTTACATTTGAAAACAACAACAAAACCAAAAAAAAATCATATTAAAAAAATAAAATTATTTATTTGCTAATAAGCAAGCACCAATGAAAGAAAAACTTTTTGGTTGGCTCATACTAAGCCTGATGTTATGTAAGACAAAAAAAAAACGTGTTTGACACTGTCAACGTAACCATATGTAAACGCAGGAACACAACAATTCACTTTCCCTGTGATTTGGTTCAACGATGCTACATAGGGTTTGGTCTTAAACCAAGAATTGAAGCATCCCTAGCGAGGAAAATAGTCTCCATTCTCATTGACACAAAACCTGATTTACTTTGACAGCCACAACAACACAAATGACATCAATTTAGGATTTATTCAAAGTCAAACTGACCTGAGCTGCGTGAAACTGATTGAATCAGTTTCTTGTCTTTAAAATCAGTAAATCAGTACAGGTTTGTGGGGTTTATCCATTATTTTAGCTCTCTGTCAAGCAACAGTCTTCACTAATCTGTGTGAGACAATCTGGACAGTACTTTTTTTCTGCCATACTTTAGGTGCAGTATCTTTTTAATCTAGTACTTTTCTTAACCTTCTATCTCTTTAAGACATACTAAAAACTTCTTTTAAACCATATTAAAAGTTCTTAGCTTAGTACTTAACTTTGTTAAAAAACATCAAAATGTTGCAGTCAATCTTTATGTTAACTTTTTTAATGAATATTCACCATTTATAATATTTTTTTAGTTATAGTGTAGTCATTTTTTTAGTACAATACTTTTTTGCCATACTTTTATTTGACTATGTTTTAGTACTATACTATTTTTTTTACCACACTGTTAGTACTTTCTTAAAAACATTTAATGTCCTTTCTGTACTGTGCTTTTTCTTTACTGTACTTTCATTATAGTATTGTTTTCTTTTTTAACTTTGTTTTTAGTGCAGTCATTTTTTTCGTTGTTTATCACACTTTTAATAAAACAATTTTCTTAAACTGTACTTTACTGTAATGTACTGCATTACATTGTTTTCCTTTTTTGCCGTACTTTTAGTATAGTACCTTTACTACAGTACTTTTTTTTGCCACAGATTTAATACAATCTGTTTTTCAACTGTTCTCTTAGTACAATACTTTTCATTTTTCTTTCATATTTTACCTTACTTTTAGTGAAGTACCTTTTATTTTCTTTTTTTAGAGTGATTTTTTTTTTCATCAGAAAGATCCAGCAGAACGGGGGTTTGTCTGTTTGAAACACCCCCAACGTTTTTAAATGTAGTTTTCTTCTGTTGTTGTGTTTCTTGTAGTCAAATGTTTAGCTCAGTGTGTGACTCACAGTAACTCCTACAAACATGTTTTTTTATGGCAGTTCAACCCACTGCTGCGAGACATCTTTGGCCTCGGACCCCCCCTTATACTTGACGCCACCATCAAAGCTAACAAGATCTCACGCTTTGAGAAGGTAGAGAGTCTTTCCTGGTCATACGTTGAGTTTTTATTATGGCAGCAGAAAACATCTCACTCTTGTCTCTGTTGGAGCAGCATCTTTTCAACGCCGCCGCCTTCAAAGCCAGAACCAAACAGAGGAACAAAGTCAGAGACAAGCGGGCCGACGTCATGTGACGGGACAGAGGACGGTGGAGGAACTCTGGGTTGTTCTGAGATGGATCCATCATGAGGCCTTCTTCTCTTAACTGTATTAGATGCACGGACTCACCAAAAAGAGTTTTATACTTTCCTCGTGTGCTCTTAAATTTAAAAACCCTGAATATTTTTATCAGTAAAACCTCACTGTAAAATTCTGGATCTGTTTTGGAAACTCCAATTTATTCATAATTCCAGACTTTTCTTTGGTGCATCAAAGCCGAGATTCAGTCTGGAGTGTGTGAAATCAAATACAGAAATACATCTTTAAATCTGCCCATCCATCCATCCATCCTTCCTTCCTTCCTTCTTTTGTCTTCCATCTTCACCCAGAGGTAACTTCAGCTGCCAAAATGGAGAAAAAAAAACAACAAACAATGCAACCTTTAAGAATTGTGTGTGTGAGTGTGTTTTACTTGGAATTAATTTAACACTTCAGCATATAAAAGAAGACTATAATTAAAAAATATAATTACAGAGTTCATTCTGTCATCCTTTTGTTCCTCTCGTGTTTGGAAAGGACCTTTTAATATTTTAAGAAATGTCTTTTACTGTGTAATTTATTGAGAGCTGTACATTGTTTACAGACAATAATGGAAAATGGATAAAGAAAAAGACTTTTCTTTTGTCCTTGTATTTTGAAGAAAATGGTCATAAAAATCTTTACATGTATGTTCTAGAAATGCGCAACACAAGGAAGTGGTGGAAATAGTTGTTTTTTGTTTCCCCTGAGAGTTTTTCATCTAATACTTGATCTTGTTCTGTATAATAAAAATATATATTTTGTAATGTTAGCTTTATTGGATTAAAAACCATGAACACCAAGAAGTGCCAACTATAGGATTCAATATGTTTAACCCCTTGATGCTTATTGATGCAAATGTGCACCAAACCACTTCTGTTCCAAATGTATTTAAATTTAGCATCTACTTGAATGCAAAAACATTTCTTTTCCATCGCTGGAAGTAAACACAGGTATCAAGGGGTAAAGAGCTAATGTGAAGTTGCTGAAGCCTCATTAAACTGAGCAGTTCTGGTGCTAAAGTGTGGAGAAAAGGTGGTTTGAACAAAGGGCCATTTAACGACTGCCTTGGTTATTTGCCTTTCACTGTAAAATATATTTGGACAGCAAAAGTCGCATGAATTATTGTTTAAAACAAAATAATGGTTAATGCAAATGTTTAGAATATTATTTTGTAATCAAACTGAATACCTGATCAATTATGACCCTTTTGACCTTTGATTCAAAGCTATATGATGCATGTATGTTTGTGTGCTTCACTGAATTTATTTCCAAATGAAATAAATCTTATCAGAAACTTGAATCTGTGTATCTTTATAAACAATTATAGCAACATAAAAATGAACTAGTTTGGTTTTCTTTCAAAAATGTTCACCAAATGACTCATTTTGACCCCAACTTAGATTGGGTCATTTTTGAGCTGAACCTTGACTGTTACAAGAGAGTTGATACTTTTCTTCTCACTAAGTAATTTGATTTAAAACGGCATAGCTCAAATTTAAAAAAAACTCAAATCATAAATTTAGAAAATAATATTCAGTGATAATTATTTCTTCACAGACTGGCAAACAGTTTAGGATTCAGTGGTTGGGATAGGCCCCAGCATCCATGTGACCCTGAAAGGGATCCAGTGGTTCTGGAGAATGAATGCTTCACTTTATAAGACTAAGAAAGTTTGCCTTGAAGTCACTGCGCAATCACGGCACAAGAGACCCCGAGATACCGTAACTCCTCAACCTGAAGTAGGAGCGCTCCACCCATCCAGAGAAGGCAGGCTATCTTTCTCTGGTCAAACACCAGTGATAACCATCGTCCCAGCCACTTCACACTCAGCTGTAAACTGCTCCAATACATGCTGGAGGTGGCTTTTGCTTGATGAAGCCAACAGGACGTCATCTGCATAGATCAGAGAGGAAATCCTGGGTATGTTCTCAATCATTTAAATTGAACCTATTATTTTTGAATGCAGGGAATTTTGAATATAAGTTTTGATGTGTCACCCCAAAATTTAAAGAGGCTTCTCTCTGGCCAACTCCATGAAAAATTTCTGAAGACTGTAAAGCTTTTTTTTTTTTTTTTTTTTTTTTTGTTTTTTGTTTTTTGAAAGCAATTATGGATGGAAAAAAAAAAGATTGTCTCCTTGATTTTGTAGCTTGGTTGTACTCTGGCGCCACTTGTGGACACTGCACGCAACTGCATCCCTCCAACTCGAGACAAAGTGGTATCGTCCATCGGTGGATTTAACATGGAGGCGCTAACACAGCAATAATCGCAGCGGTGATACGTTCCGCCACTTAGTGAATAAAACACTGATGTTTTTGTGCAGAGACAGGCACGGATGGAGAGCGGACAAATTGCCGGGGTGTACGCGGAGGTCAGCGGTTTTCCCACCCCCGTGTCTGCTCACATTAAGGTGGAAGAGCTGCCAGAATTCCGAGTCTTCCAGTCAGTGGGCAGTAAGCAGCAGCACAGCCAGCAATGCGCCCACGGCAAGAGGATAATCACTTCAATTCCCATTCTTTTCCATCATATCTTATGTTTGTCAGTGAATAGTAGCATCCGACATTAAAAGCAAAAAATATTGGAACATATTTCAACTTTATTTTATAGAATAACGCATTAAATTATTTATTAAACTCAAATATAACTTAAAAATCAGTACCCCCTTGTACATTTTTTATAGGACAAATATGCTGATATCACTATCCTTATTTTGAAGGAATTCAGAAGTTGTATAAGTAAAGTCATATGTAAGTTTAATTTTAGTCTTGTTTTTCTAAAATGTTGGATAATGTAGTTTATTCTTTTACATTTGAGCTTCTGTGATCATGTAGGTCTTCTCGGGTTTGGAACCTCCAGGTCTGGAGCCTCATGTGGCTCATTTATTGTGGATCTCTGCTTTAAAAAAAAGTTTTACATTTTTAAAGTTAAACTGTAAAGTTACTCAAACTTTACTCAACTCATTCGCAAATAGTTGAACTGCGGTATGTATCACAAGTTGAACAAAAACATTTTGACAGGTTCTCATCAATTGGAGGCAATAAGAAATCACCAGAATCAAGGCACACCGGATTAGAAGGCCTTCTCTAACCTTCTGTCTGTGTCTTTATGCAGAGTGGAGTCAAAGTGATCTGGTCCGAGGTTCTGGGCTTCATTACTCGCAGCAGTGGACTCTAATCGCCGACAACAACAATCACAAGACCGTCAGAACCGTTCTCCCAGCCGGACCGTGTACATCCGTCTCTGGAGAGTCAGTTCTTTTACAGAAATTTTCCGTGAAACTTTGTCATGATCCTACAGAACCTCATGTTATCCAAAAAAAATCAGTACTATTTTTGTCCAGTTTTTTTTAAATGTCTTATTACATTTGTTAGGAACAAAACTAACTGACAAGCAACAAGTAACTTATCAATAATATTTTGAGAAAAGTAGCAAAAATTTTTTCATCCTTAATATTTTTAAGAAGAATTTTCATTTGTGAGTCTTGTTTCAAGAAAAAGACTTTCTTGGTTTAGGGAAATTGACAATTTTTTTTTTTTTTTTACTTGTATCTCTTAAAAAAAATATTAAATGTGAAACTCCAGTCTCACTAAGATGATTATAAATAGGAAATAAGAATAACTGGACTGTTGTAGAACTTGAAATACGATCTATTTAAATGAAATATGTCTAATACAAAGATAAAAAACTAATTTTGAGAAATACACTAAGATTTCCAATTACCACATTAATCTAACTGCGTTTATAGCATTCTCCAAAAGGGTGACCTCTCTAATAGCTTGTGGCAACTGGTTCCACAGTTTAGGAGCCAGATCAGCAAAGGCACGATCTACCCGGAACTTACATTTAGTTCTCTGAACCAGTAACAAACACTAGTCCACAGAATGCAAAGACTTGGAGGGAGAATATTTTAAAATTAGATTACGAAGGTAAGACGGTGCCATACCTGCCAGTGATTTAAAAGCAAAGACAAGAATTTTCATACAAATATATTGCAGATATCAGATATTGCACTGGCAGCCAGTTCAAAGAGACCAGAACGAGGGTTATGTGATCAAACTTCTTAGCACCACATATAAATCTGGCTGCTGCATGTTGCACCAGCTGTAGTCTGACTATTGAGGCCTTGGGTAACCTGGCATATAAGGAGCTGCAGTAATTCAGCCTGGGCAAAGCAAGTGGGTCACCGTTTCAAGGTTTGACTTGGATATGAAGGACTTAATCCTGGCCAAACGTTGTAACTGAAAAAAGTAGGACCTGGTTACTGCATTTATTTGAAGGTCCAGTTTCAGGGCAGCATCAAGTTTCACTCCCAAGTTAGTGACCACAGACTTTTCAAAGGGAGTGAGAGAGAGGAGGTCCAGACCATGATCCTGACGCCCACCAGGGGAAAACATAACGACTTCTGTTTTGGTCTAATTGAGTCCAAGAATATTTTCCGACATCCACAGCTTAACTTCATTGAGGCATTCAGTTAGTGCTGTGACTGAGTGGTCGGGACCTTTCTGTATGGGGACATAAATTTGGCAGTAATCAGCATAGTGGTGGAAATGCACCTTATGTTTCTGAAGCAGCTTCCCCAGTGGGAGCATGTGGACAGAAAAAAGCAGTGGGCCCAGAACGGATCCCTGAGAGACTCCCCACCTCAGGGCATAACACTTGGACGAGTGAGGACCCATACTGACACAGAATGACCTGTCTGTGAGATAAGATCTCATCCACTGGAGAGCTTACCCAGAGATCCCCACCCAATGTTCCAGCCGATCAAACAGGATCTCGTGATCCACTATATCGAAAGCTGGCGATAAATTCAGTAATAAAAGAACCACAGGATTACCTGCATCGGTTACTAATAAAATGTCATTTAAAATTTTTAAAAGAGCAATTTCTGTACTGTGTTTATCCCTGAAACCTGACTGGAAAGGTTTAAGGATATGACCATTTAAAAATGTAACCAGCTAAATTTTGGATGAACATCACCACTTATTTTTAGAAATCTTCCTAAGACAAATTCTTCTTGTTCTATTGGCAAATATTTTTCACTTATAACAAGGGAAAAATATCTTCTATTGTATATTTTTTAACTTGTTTGGAGAAGGACTTTTTTTTCCATAAAAGCCAATTTTCCTCAAGCCCAGTGTTGTGTTTGCTGTAGTTCTAACTGGGTAACTTCGTACTTTCCTTTATTTTTTTCCGCTCCGCAGGTTATTGAGAGCCTTTTCTCCTGTTCAGGGCTCGAAAGCCGTTATAAGGGAGGCTGGAAACCAGCAGCTGCTGGAGGTAAAGCGGCTGAATCCCAGCATCCTCAGTAAGACTATGTCGAACAATCTGTCAGCTGTTTTATGTGATTGTTGCTGCTTAGATCTGGGACGGCCATGGACTCAGAAAATGCCTCAACCTCACTGCCCTTAAGATTCATGGCAAAGTGTATGACGATGGTGAGTTAAGCTGAGCTCCTTTCTTCGCTGAGACTTGGCTCTGTACTAAATTAACCTTTCTCTCGTGTGCTTCCAGCCCAGTTTGGCTCTCTGTCATGGTCTGATTGTGAGAGCAGACTGCTGTATGTGGCAGAAAAGAGCAGGAACTCATCAGCAAGTGGAGAGTCTGGATGCAGAAAGGTATTAAATGTACCGAAACACCCGTTCCCGTCGGATCATTCATCTCACATTGATCTATTTTGTCCAAACAGGACAGGAATGTGTACTGTGAGGACTGGGGGGAAGCTCTGACCAGTAAGAGTGTCCCAGTGGTCTGTGTGGTGGACCTGCACAGTGGTGCTGTTGGTGTGCTGCAGGGAGTCCCAGCTGATGTCTCACCTGGACAGGTAAAGAATTGTTAAACCATTAAATGTAGAAAAACTGTCAACTCTTTAAATGATATGTGTTTGACCACAAAAGCATAAACATGATGTGCAGCTGTCAATTCAGAGGTTATGTTTATGTGTGTTTTGTGCAGGCGCTGTGGGCTCCTGGTGGTCAGTCAGTATTTTTTGTTGGCTGGTACCATGAACCCTTCAGATTGGGACTGAAGTTCTGCTCCAACCGCAAGTAAGAGAGATGCAGCATTTATTATCACTCAGACTGAGATGATGTGAACAACAATAAGACTACCAGCAAACATTTGTCCTCTACAGCAGTGGTCTCCAACCTTTTTCAGGACACGGACTGATTTAAATTAGGCAATATTTTTATGTACCAGTCCGATCGGGGTTGAAGTTTGGGTTTTTAAGCTTCTGGTTTCTGAAAATCTATTTTCATAATGAAATGCTTCTACAAGAAATGTATTTTAAAAACGTCAAAAAATATCTGTAGATGAAGATTCGATGAAAAAAAAAGTTGTTGATTTGTAGAAATTGTTTCTGATTTGAACAAATTCCATAAAGAAAACACTGCATGATTTCTTTTTTTTTTTTTTTACCCATAGAATTCTATTTTAACACTGAATCCAGGCTCCGATTATCTTTCAGGGCAAAAGGATTGATTTTATTTTTTCTTTACATAAATCCTCATTGGGTTATTTTTTTTTCAACACAAAGCAGCATTTTTTGTGCTAAAGTTTCTGAACGAAGGCATTCTTAATTCAGCCTTGCTGTAGGAAAATTCTCAAATGTCCATTTTAAAAGGTTTTACAAGTCACCAACTTTGATTGAATCTTCGTTCTCCGTAAATGTTTGCAGCTGGCTTAAACTTTGTGATGAACGTGGAGGCTAACAAACAGATGCTAGCTTCAGCTACGTCTTACTTTTAAAGCGTGATGGATTCATAAAGTAAGATAGAATTACACAAGCGGTGTAAAACTGGCATTTTCTAGATATAAACTTGAATCCAGTTTGTCTCCAGCTTTATTATCTGTGTGTGTGAAACAGTTCAATCTGTTGCCGCATATTAGACAAAACAGTTTATGCTACAGGAGAACAACATTTAGTATAATTTCGTATCATATATTTTGTCTGTAAACAGCAGCTTTATTGTTATTTGGAGTTGAAGGCTCTTCTTCAGGTTCCTCACGGGCTATTTCTCTCCGAAGAAACTTTCCAAATATGTTTTATTGTTTGGTTTTTGTTAGCTTAAAAATTATGAGCTACTAGCTTATTTATCCAGCAAGCCATACAGCTAGCTGCTTTGAGTCACGTGACCAATATGAATGTTGTGAACAAAATTTGTTAGCTTTCCGAAATAAAACTCCCTTCTGGATAAAAATAGCGCATGTATTTCTTTTCTATCTGTGGCCCGATACCAAGTGACCCACGGACCAGCACCGGACCACGGCCTGGGGGTTGGGTCCCACTGCTATAGATGACATTTCTAAATCAGAATACCTCCCAACTACTGCATAATATAGAATTAACTTATTTTGGTATCTGCAGAGGACATTTGGGGCTTTTCAATTATACCAAATAGGAAGGGTTGGAGTTCTGGGAATTGTAGTTTTTAGATAATTTTGCCTGGATACATTTATTTTCTTTGGAAGTAAATCCAAGCACTTGCATCCAAGTATTCCTAATTTCAATAAACTTTAATTTTGCAGAATGAACTTTATTTTAATTTACTCAGTAGACTTTTTAAAACTTCCACAATGAGGTAGAAAAGTTCTCTTCAAAGGAATTTCAGCTCATCTCTGTTGGACTTGATTCAGAGTTTTCATAGCGATTCTTTCTTATATTGAGAAACGTGTCATTCCAATTATGATACTTCCTCCCTTGTGCTGCATGTACATTTTTGTCAACAACTTGAGTTTCATTAGAATAAACATTTTCTTTATTTTCTAAAAACTACATATCATTTTAACAGATTGTCTTGTCCAACAAAATGTTAAAATGTCATTATTAAAGGTTGGACTAAGTCTGATAAGTTTAGAATAATTGAAATGTTGGTCAATTTTGGTTTAAGAGCTTTGACATTGTGTCATTTCTCTTGCTCTCTGGATTTTCTTCCAGGTCATCTTTGTTTGAAGTCGACATGGAGGGACATTGTGGTGAGTTCTTTACCAATAACCAAGTTTCACCCTCTGCCTTTCTGACTCCTGGGTTGACAATCTCCTCCCTTGAAACCAGAGCGTCTGTCGGGGGAAAACCTGTCAGTGTCCTGCCCCCGGCTGAGTCCTGACGGCTCCACGCTGGTCTTCCTGCAGGGCAGGGTGTTTGGCCCTCACCACCAGTGCCTCAGCCTGCAGCAGGTGTGCTGTAGTTTTGTGTTGGTATTTGTGCCGACACGTTTCTGTCATCTGTTAACTGTTTGTTTGTGTGTTGTCGCAGTTGGACCTGAAGACCAGGAAAACCTCTGCACTGATTGATGTTGTAAACAGACCACAGGCTGGTAGGTTGGACCTGCTAATATATATTTCTAAATTCTATATTTTTCAGAGTGTAAGGGGTTCAGAAAATACATTGTTTTGGAATGAAATGCTTTACTGTCATCATTCAAGAACCATGAAGACATTGAAAACGGCCAACTTGCCAAAATGCAACAAGATCATAATAATAATTTTAAAAAACCATAGCGCAAAATAAATATAAAAATCTTATCTGACAACCAGCTGCATGAATGTGACAGACTAAGGAATCTCATGCGATTCTAGATGCAGGTCTCGTCTTTAACCAGGACATGAATCAGGTGACTAAAACTACATTTTATCAACAACATCGCCCGAGTGAGACCCTTTCTCTTTAGAGCCAGTGCTGAAATTTTCATTCATGCTTTTATAACATCCATTACTTTTACATTTTACACTTGTATCAAGGTCTTCTCACTCTTTGCTGGGGTGTCGGGGATCCTGGAGTTATGGCCCTGGTGGTCCTCTGCCCTCTTTTGTTCAGGGTCCTCAGAGCTGTCTGGCCTTAGGTGCCCAGTTGGGTGCATTTGGCGTAGTGGGGGTGCGGGGGATGAGCGGGACGTATTGTGTTGCTAGGATGTTAACACCCCAGCCAACAGGAGTCAGCGCCGGCTGTTAGGTTACTTTTAAGGGTAATACTTTAGCTTTTCTTTTTCATTTGTTTGTTTCTGTGTTAGTTATTATGAGGGGTTTATCTTATTATTTTATTGTATATGTGGGGAATCGTGTTTTATGTAACGCACCTTGAGCTGTTTCTTTTTAATGAGAAAGGTGCTACATAAATAAAATTCATTTGAATTTCAGTTTGATACAAAAAGGGTGAGTCTGTGACATAAAGTGTTCACAGAGAATCATTAAGAAGTCTGATGGACCATGGGTAAAAACAGTTTTTGAGTCTGTTGGTCCTGGCTCTGCGGGATCAGGAGGACCTCTGGTAGCATTTTCTCGCAAAGTGCGTCTTATACTCTGAAAAATCCGGTATTCATGACTCACCTCTACACTGATTTACGGTAAAGTGAAGTCTGTAGGTATGTGTTTGAGCTTTTTTTGTCTGTCTCAGGTGAGTTTGCAGGTGTGTATGAAGCTCTTCCATCCTGCTGCTGGTCTGCAGACAGCCAGAGGGTGGTGTTCAGCAGCGCCTGCAGAAACTGGAAGGTACAGGCCTCCACATTATTATCCATCTCTGAGCCTTTTTAGGTGTCTAATGACTTGTTTGTACTAAGTTATTTGTTGCTTTCCTCATTTGTGTCTCTACCAGGATCTCTTTATTGTGGACAGGAGGTCAAAGAAAGTCTCCTCCCTCTCTCATAGTAAGAGCCCACCTTTTCCTCCACCTCCTCCCTTAACTTTACTCTCTTCATCTCCATCCATGTTCTTCCCACCTCCTCCGCCTACCCCTCAATCTCCCACATTTCCTCCTCCTCCTTCTCCATGTTGGTCTTCTCATACTCCTCTACCTCCGCCGCCTCCTCCAGCTGTTTCTCTATCTTCCTTACCTCTTCCACGCTACCCTCTTCTTCCCCCTCCCCCTCCTCCTTTTCCAGCTCCTTCTCTACCCTCTGAGTCTTTCTTTCCTCTTCCACCTCCTCCGCTATCTCATCTTCATCAGGAGCAAAAGGCAGACGTAGAAGGTATGACGCAGTTAACTTATGACAAAATAGAGCAGGATGTCATCTGCATAGATTTGACTTGTTGTATTTACTGAAGAGTTTGCCAAGTAGAAGTAAGTATATAAGATAAGATGTAAGGGTTCTAGGACAGAGCCATGGGGAACACCACATAGTAGAAATTTGGAGAGGGACCTGGTTGTTGGCAAGATGGCGCCTAAACACAACATTGAACTCATCATTAGTCGGAAGCGTAAATGTTGCAACGGTAGCCGTTGTGTGTCTATACTAGAAGATTCCAAACCGTAACCCTTACTCTAACATAACCAGATTCCAAGATTTTTCAAGAGGAAGAGTGTGATCTTGTTTGAACTATGGTTAAGGACTAATGATGCTCTGGTGCCATCTTGGGGCCACGTTGTTGTTTGCGGCCAGATCCTCTTAGATATTTGTGATTTTAAATGCTCTCAAGTTGAAGAGACTGAGAACACCAAGAAATATAAAAATGCAAGCAGGTAAGGGTTTTGTTTTATTGATGACGCCAATCACTTGGAGATGGTTTAGAACAACCTGCTATTGAAGCTCCTTACTGGCCAAAACACATCTGATCCAAATAATCAGCAGCAGATGAGAAAAGATTTCAGGAAAACCAGCAGGAGGCCGGCCCTCGGCCATCAAAGTTTCATGTCAGGGTAACAGTCTTTAAACGTTGTTTCCTCTGTTCCTTCTTCAAATACCTCACTGTTAGTTTG
Organism: Oryzias javanicus; assembly: GCA_003999625.1. Lineage (NCBI taxonomy): Eukaryota > Metazoa > Chordata > Actinopteri > Beloniformes > Adrianichthyidae > Oryzias > Oryzias javanicus. Next base: position 8,023,334 of record CM012443.1, read on the forward strand.
TCTGCTGCAGATCTTTCTGGTGCTTCCAGAGATTGTGGCAGCTGGAAGCTGCTAACCGTCCAGAGAGACCTGATGGTGGTCTGTTGCTCCAGTCCAAACACCCCACCCACTCTGGTAGGACACATTTCTGACCACACATCCACAGACTTTCTTCAGAAATGTACTGTATTATTAATTTGTTCTGGAGTACAAGTCACAGCAGTAAAATAAATAAATAACAAAGATGGAAACATTATATATATGTGGAACTTTTAGGAGAAATGTATTTAACAAAATTCAGGAGCAAGAACTGACATTTTATTTTGAAGAATAAATAAACTAAATAACAACAATACACTGAACATTTGCATGCTTTATAATAGATTGATGATTATTTAGGTTCATAAAACAGGAACATATGAATATTTATTCAGATAACCGTTTGCAATTTAAGTTTAGTTGACTTCCTGACGACTCAACTAAACCTTTTATATCTCTTCAGATCACTAAATCTGGAGAAACTGCCCAGTTTTGTACTGTACATTTTATAATGCATCTGTTCTTTCTCGTGTTTTATACTTATATTTTTTTAATAAAGTTTTAAAAAACACTTCTTCTGCATTGCTGTCAGTATATCAAATACTGGTGCACACACCTGCAGTGCCCTCTAGTGGTTGTAACCATTTATTTTTTTAAAAAGTCACACATAAGTCGCACCTAAAGCTGCACTTCTTACCAAACCATACAAAAAAAAAATGCAACTTAAACTCCAAAAAAAATCTGTTAGTTCTTTAGTAAATATTGCTCTTTATTCCATCAAGTAAAGACTTTTCTCCGTTTCATGCATGGATGTGTTTGCAGAGGGTCGGATTCCTCCCAGAGAAAAGTGAGGCTGTGACCTGGCAGACCCTGCAGCAGCCTGCCATGACCTTTGACTTCAGCTGGACCAGTCTAGACATTAAACCCCCTCCAGAGGAGGACAACACGCACTACTGTGAGCGTTTAGTTTCTGCTTCAATAAGTTTCAGACTCTAGAGTTCACCTCTCTGTCCTTGTTTCATCCAGCTGGTTTGGACTTTGGTTCTGTTGTGGTTAAACCTTCACATCCTCTTTGTGACAGCAGAATACCGTTGGTTGTCTTCATCCATGGTTTGTGTTCACTTTTTGCACAAAAAACTATAAAAATACACTAAACAATCGCACATGTAGTTCATTTTTGTACTGTATGCTCCTCCAGGTGGTCCCCATTCCCAGTTCCCTGCAGAGTGGAACAGCACCACAGCAGGACTGGTTAAACTGGGCTGTGCTGTGCTCATGGGTGAGACATGTTTCTGTACAACTCTGTTACAAAAATAACCTTCAGTTTTACCATTTTTGAGCAAAACGGCAAAAAAAAGCACATTCTAGTCTAGGAGTTTTTGTATTTAAAGAAATTAAGATTTTTTATGGGGTCAAATGAGGATGAGCTTAAAGTGACAGAAAAAACAGATTGTAAATTTGAAAATAGAGATTTGTAAATTTAAAAGAAAAAACGGAAAATGTAAAAAAAAAAAAATGTAAACTTAAAATGATCGTGCACATTTGTATTGAAAATGTGAAAAATAAAAGGCCACATTTGAAAAAAGATATTTTAAACTTTAATGAAATATTGAAAATAATTATTTGTAAGAGCTGCTGTTTTTTATTTGCAGCTTTTGTTTTTTTTCCTCTTCAATTAACATTTTCAAATCAGTTTTTTGCTTTCGGTATTGAACCCAATTCCTGTCTTCCCAGTATCTGCTTAAAGTAAAATCTGGTTTTACTTTAAGCGGATCCATACTTCCTCATACTTTGTTACCCCTATAAGCAAAAAATATATATATCTTAAAAGAAAATTAATAACAATCAATCCAAATTAATTACATTTTATTCCCCATGACCCAGCCTAGAAAATCTCGTATTTCTGCGTCACCATGTTACTGTTGTTCAGATAAATCTTGACCTTTCACTTCCCTGCTTCAGTCAGTTTTTCTGATTAATAAAGTCAAATCTTGTTATTTTTGTTGCATGAGTGCAAATCTTCAGGTTATTTTTTTGTCCTTTTCTAAATATTTTTTTTTCCATTCCTGCCTCCCTGCAGTGAATTATCGGGGATCCACAGGCTTTGGTCAGGACAGCATTCAGTCCCTCATCGGTAATGTTGGCTCTCAGGATGTTAAGGATGTGCAGGTACCAGCTGATTATCTCTGACTCAAAGGATTTCATTTAACTTCAGCAGTGAAACAAAATACTTCTGTATCTGCAATGATATACCAGTAATTTTCTGATGAAAACGGATGTTCATCATCATTCGATCCTCCTGTCTTCCCATAGCGAGCTGTTCTCGCTGTACTGCGGAGCGATGAGACCCTCGACTCTAAGCGGATCGCTGTGATTGGCGGTTCTCATGGTGGTTTCCTGTGTTGTCATTTGGTTGGTCAGTACCCGGACTTCTACAAAGCATGTGCAGCCAGGAACCCAGTCATTAACGCTGCCACATTACTGGGTACCAGTGATATAGTGGACTGGTGAGAGGAATACGCCGACACCTAAATCAAGGCATCACATTCCACCTCCCACCTCATTGAATCTTTTTCTGTGTGGTCATATCGAGGCGGTACACCAGCGCAGGCTTTCAGTTCTCCTATGACAGCGTTCCCACCGCTGAGGTCCTGGCTGCTTTGTTGGAGAAATCCCCCATCACACATGCAGTTCAGGTCAGGCTCACTCACACTTCATTTAAATAAAGCTTTGAGCTGGCATATATATATATTTGTTTCTTTTTGCTATTTTCAAGTTTTTATCTGTTAAATACGGTGGCTGAGACCTGCCATCACAACAAAACAAAAAAATAAACTCTGCAAATTTAAAGAGAAGCTTCAAATGAAAAGAACATCTGTTAAAAATAAAGGTTCTACAAAAACAAAATGTATTTTTTGACATTATTATATAAACAAACGTGGACTTAAATGTTGTGCTGCGGGCGGTTTGCAGATCAAGGCTGCGGTGCTGCTGATGCTGGGGGGCAAAGACAGGCGGGTGTCTCCTCATCAGGGGCTGGAGCTTTACAAAGTGCTGAAGAGCAGAGCCTCACCTGTCAGGTACAGCACTGCATCAAATGTAAAGAGGCCAAGTTCCTCTCTTGGGTTTTTTTTTTTTTTTTGTAGACAAAAATGTCAGATGTTAGTGATGTGTTTTAGTCTTCCTCAGAACGTAACACTCCTGCCAGGGTGAACTTTTGGACATTCAGAGAATCGTGACGGCAGAATAAATATGACAGTAGAAAGGAAACTCGCATAACAGATCAATAACTCATTTATGGTCGTTAAAGTGCCCCAGACGACTATATACAGAAAGGCACCATTATAGATGAGGAGGACAGACAGGAAGAGACAAATCCAAAATGCACCAGAACACGGCCTGTGTCAAATATGGGCTAACAACAAATAAAAACACGTAGAACATCCAAAGAACCAAAAAAGAAAACAAAATATTGCAAAAAGACATAATAAGTACAGTGAGGTAATATTCTTTGCTATTATAGAGGAAACATCAAAACTTCCTTAAGTAAACATTACTAAACTCTGCAACAAAACCACACAGTAAAAGTAGATAATAATGGATACACACAATTGACTGTATAAGAAAGCTGGACCGAGTGAGTGTGACATCATCCATATAAAATAGTTTACTTCCAGCTCCAACTAATTAGTCAATTCTATCTCCATTTTTTTCCATGACATGGACACCACCATGTTGGAGCCAGATGTCAGTCAGTCAGCAGTAGTTCATCATTTCTATGGCAACCACTTTCTCCAATCAGGACTGAGCTTGAAAGAAGCCCACAATGATAGGCCATTTGAAAGCGGGCTCAGGAGAATGTGTCAAACGTTATGAACATTTGCCATAAGAACCCAAACTTAATTTGAGCCATCTGATTGGTCAGTTTATAACTTGCAATAAAGAAAAAATATAGTGAAAACAATTACAATTTGCAAGAACATTTTGAAGACATTTTAGGAGAAATTTTGGATTTTGAGCAAGAATGATTGTTCTGACAAATATAATGACTGAGTAAGATCCGTCTATTGTTTAGCAGACGTCTATGGGATTTTGGCTCCTTGGAGCCAGTAGGTACTTCCTGTTTGAAATGTGAGGAGGGAGGGTCACTCAGTCCCGTTTTTAAATACAGTCGATGGATCAAACAAAAAATAAAAATGGAATACACATCTTGTGAAAAAATGTAATTAGAGAGACAAGAGAAATGTTTAATGCAAGAAAAATGGGGCAAAAAAACCAACAGGATTGATGGACCGTCAAGGCTTCTGCCTTTGACCACCACCCAAACCAGATTGCACTGGCCCCTTTTGAGCTCTCCTGCTGGTGGTGAGTCCATTGGTAAGCAATTCCATGCCATTCCTTTAGGCTCGTGGGAGCAGCCCCAGTCACTAGGCGCTCGCCTGTGGGCCCCAAACCCCGGCCTAGTGTGTGTCCAGGCGACGAAACAAAGTCTGGTGTTTTTGCCTCATAATGGTGGCGGGTTTTAACCACTCCTTGTCCAAGCTCTTCACCTAAGTTGTTGGGGGCAAAAGCCCCCAAGGCTAAGCCCCCAACAACTTAGCTCCTTGGATCACCTGAGCTCTTAAACCACATTAAGGTGATGGAGAGGGGCCAGTTGAGATGGCTCAGGCATCTGGTCAACATGGCTCCTAGATGCCTTCTTGGAGAGGTGTTCCAGCTATGTCCCACTGGGCAGAGGAACAGGACACGCTCCTAGGCCATCTCTTGACTGGCCTAGGAACGCTGGGAGAAGTCTAGCCATCTATGCTTAGATTGCTGCTCCCTCAACCTATATTTAATATTCAATATGAACATAAATATATTCAAATTATATAGTAGATTATTAATGCATTTCTGAACAAATGTGTTTATATTTTTAAACTCAAAATTGAATTGAATGCAAGAATCAAAGAAACAAGAAAAAAACAATCAGAATTGAATCGATTCAGGCTCTTGTGAATCGAATTTAATTGCTTCTGGAAATTATAACCGATACACAGTCCTTTCAAAAACCCTCTAAGGAAAAGTATGGCTGCAGTCATGACAAGTTAGCATCTCTTTTTTTTTTTTGTTTTATCAATAAATCTGCATAAATTGAACAATAAAACTTGCTTATAGTTTGATTTTCTATCTCTTTCTAGATTGTTGTGGTTTCCAGAAGATGGTCATTCTCTGTCCAGACTGGACACTCAAGCTGACTGCTTCATCAACACTGCTCTGTGGCTGCAGCAGCATCTATGAACACAAACTCCCTACGAAGCTGCTGTGCAGATGACTGTCTGTCAGCAAGGCCAAAAAAGTGGTTCATGGTTTCTTCCACTCGCCTTATTACAGCTGTAATACTTTATAAAGAAAGGTGCAAACATTTTGACAAAAATACTAAACCGATGTTGAAAAATAAAAGATAAAGCATGTCAAACACTAATAATATTCTGTTGTTTTGTAGTGCTGATTTACCTACTGCATTTCATAAAGTGTCAGAGTACAAATTATTTAAAAGTCAACCTAAAACAATATCTCCACTATTTGACTGAATCTATAAGGTTTTGCACAACAGTCAATGTGATGAGTCCAAATGTCCAGCAGATGTCACTCTTTGTTCACATTTGTTACTCTGTCAAATTATTTCAGCTGCTCAAATTCTAAATGATGGAAATAGAAAAATAAAAGTCACTTTAAATGAGATATATATATATAATATATATATATATATATATATATATAAATAAATAAATAAATAAAACCCTAAAAAACTGTATTCAAATACTTCAGTCTGATGTTTTTCAAATAAAGTTTGCAAGAATCAATATTTTTTTTAGAAAAATGGGCCAAAAGTGCCTGAACTAAAGGAACTGCATAGAAAAAATCTCAGGAAGATTGAACTCTGAAACCCAATCCAGGCGAACAGAATCTCCAGAAATGTTACCCCCTCTTCTAAAATAAAGTAACTGAGGAAGCAGTAAATTTTTATTTCTGTTTTTAGAACTAGATATATTGGTCCTTTGGAGTGTCCAGTCTTACTGACATAATCTATGGTGGAGATGAAAAAATTAGATACTTGTTTGAGGTAGAAGTTCAGAAATGCCTCTGCATTTGAAGCATCATATTTATGCATTATATTTAATAAAAAAAAAAATTGACAGGTTTAAGTTCCGCTCTGATCTTCTTTTGAACTATTTTAAAATGATTACCAGTGGTCTTTTAATTATGATTATGCTGTTTTTATCCACATAAAACCTGTCATTTTCTAGAACTTAGTTTCTGCAAAGCGGCACAAGATCATTAGGATTTTGCCTCTGAGTTGTGGACAGAACTGTTGTTGCAGAGTAAGCCTTCCCCTACTTCCCATCATCAATTGGTTTCCATAGCTTGATTCATCATGATTTGAATAAAGAAATCATCAGAAACTTGTCAGAAATATATTGCATTTTTCTGAGTGTCATGGGTCCCTAGGTAGAGTCATACATGTCCCATGAATGGGTGGAACAAAGACCAAGTCTCCAGTATCATTATTTTTTATTATTTGGAATTTTTTGTTCTCAAATTCCTATTTTTTCTGTGATTTTCAAGCATGTTTTTAGGATCTTCCTATGCTTATATTTTCAATTTTCTTACATGAACCACGGTTGAAAATAAAAGAAAGCTACTCTAATTTATTACATGTTGTCATATTTTTATCTATTTTTTATGACAATACTTTTTGTTGGGTATATTGTATTGTGTAAAAATTACCCAGCAAAAGTGATGGTGTAACTTCTTATAGTAGAAGTGTTCTAAGGTTAAGAAAAATGCTACAAGAACATTAAAAACACACAACAATATTAAAAATGTTAAAAATACAAATGATAAAAAAACATACATGAAGACAATACAGAGATCTTAAAAGTTATTTATTTTACAATATTTAAAGTGAAAAATTGAGGATTATATAATTGACTTTATATAAGTCCTGATTACATTTGAGGACACTTTTCACATTTTAAAGTGTTTGAATCAGAGAAATTCCTGCTTCTGTGTCTAAAAATCATCGCACTTTACTCAGCAATGATGAGACTCAGACATACTGAAACGAGCATGTTTGTCACCACATTGGTGGCCTTGTTCAGACTTGATTATGGCCTTGAACAGTTGCATCACTTCAATTTCCCAGACAGGACAAATGGTCTTTTTCATCTGCTACAAGTAGTGACAAATAAAAGCCATAAATGCTGGTTCTGGGAGATCACAAGGCTGAGATGAATCAATGAGGCTGCTGATATTGTCTGGATATCTCGTGCCCTTGTCCCCAGACACTGTGGCGGCATTAATTGTCCTCTCCGCCAACACCCTGCTCTGCAGCCTTGGCTGCAGCTGCCAGGTGGTGAAGTCACTGTAATGTGGGTGTTGGATGAGGTCACCCATTTGGGAGAAGGATGCAAGGAAAGGATGAAGGTTTTGCTAATGATGAGGGGAGGAATAAAGAAAGATGGAGGGAGAGAGGTTTGCGGCACCCCTCTGTGGTATCCTAGCATGTGGGCCGGGGAACAGAGATGAAGCATTGTTAACGCTTAGAGGCGGGGAGAAGACTTGATCGCCAGCTCTGTGTATGTGGGAGGTGATCGGACAATGGGGGGAAAAAAGAGGATGGCTGCATTTTCTGACGCGGCTGAACAAAGAAGCCTTTGGTGTTGTTTGTTCTGGTGCTTCCCCTTTCCAGCCAGCTGCAGAGAAAGCCTGAGTAAGCAGAACACAGCCGAGCAGAGCTGGACAGGAAGGAGATTAGCCAAACAGAGTCAAGTTGTTGGCATTATGTCTGTGCAGGATCACGACATTTCACGCCGACGAACATGGACGTTTGGCCGCAGATGGGATCAACAGAAAGAGCAATGAATTCAACTTTGTGCTAACGCGAAAGACTTAAAACATTGAACATCAAGAATCAGCTCACTGAATAAATACTTTTTTTGTAGTTAGCTGGAAGGTACCGACTCCTTTCCAAAAGAAACTGGAAAGTCTTGTAGTTTAGGAAAAGAGAGCTGTGTTAGTCTTGTCCAAAAGTAACAGAAAATGTCTTTCAGCACCTCTGAAATAAGTGACACCACTTCCTTCTTTAATAAAGGGCTTTATCCTTAAACTTGAGTTGCAATAACTTTTAAACTCTTTATAGTGAGGATGTCTTAGCCCAGTTTGCCTTAAAGTTTATACTCTGTGTGAAAGAAAACAATGAAAACCTCTCTCTGGTTGAGTATTTTAAAGACTTCTTTACACAGACTTCACAGACTTCTTTAAACGCACAAGTTCTTGGCCAGAAATACTTGAACATCATTTCTGGGAGAGCGGAAACCAGTTTTTAATTGAAGCTTCTGTTATCCGATTGCCTGATGTTGAAATTAGTGTTATTTGGTTTAGTATTTAACATTTTTAAGTAGCAACTTTAGAATTCCAGGAATGATAAAAGAACTAAAAACACAATGTCACAATAAAACATAGGAAAATAGCTACTTTCTTTATCTTTGAATTGAGTCTTGGCATCTGGACTCCTTCAAGAAAGATTTGACGTCCAGATGCCAAGACTCAATTTTAGGATGTCCCCTGGACAAATGAGAACTTGACCCAACATGGAGCTTTCATGTTGCTGTTTACATGCTCACAAACATTTATGATAACGTGTGACGTGACAGGAAGCCTGAGCTTAATATTGTTGTAAATCTAAATACAGATTGGTGGCTGTTTATACAGTCACACGTAGTTAATAATTAAATAAACAACACAACAATCTTTTGGATAACAAGCCCAGAAGTATTTTCTGAAGCATTAGACGTGTGTAAATATCCAGAAATGAGACGATAAGTAGATGAACTTAAACGGGTTTCGTGTAAACAAAATGCATTTCTACACACTTTCTGTGCACAAAGTTAAACTCTGAGACTGTTTGTCAGTCACACATGTTTACCCTGATGTTTCAACAGCAAACGTACATTATTAAAAGACGTGTTACGTCTGATATAGCATTTACGAAAAGCTAGCTTTATCTTTAGCGCTTTTATTTACAAATTCAAATAAAATAAATATCTTTTTTACTCACCTTTTGTTACTTTATGAACACAGTGGCCTCATCTGATAAGCTTAAAGCATGGAAAAAGAAACTTAAAGAGGACATTTTTGTTAGTTTCTCTCTGGTTTGCATGACTCTAGTGTGCTGCTAAAGCTAACTGAAGAATGTTGCTCACGGGCCTCCGTAGTTCTGACTTTAAAGTCAGAATTCTGAGATTAAAATCAGAACTATCCATGGCCTCTTTTTTTTTTTTCCATGGCCCTAATCCTCTTCCGTAAAAAATAGACACAATTCATATTTATTCAAGAAAAAAAAAGAAGGTAAGGAATGGAAATCCAAACTCCTTAAAGATTAAAGTAAATTGGCTCCTTCTCGGTTTTGACCAGTTGAAAACGTGCCCAAATGGCTCTTTTACTGTTTACTGTCCGACCTATTCCGCATTGGAATAGTGCAGTGCTCGTGGCCTGCCTAGCAGATTTTCTAGTCAAAAATACAATCTTTTTCAACTGCTTTTTTTTTTTTGCTCCTATTCACAACGATTTGAGAAGAAATACTCTGAAATAACATTTTAATCTTAATTGTCTTTACATATGTCCTCCATCATGAGAAAAATGCCACAAGAACAGGATTTTCAATGGAATTCGTCCTTAAACTTTGGGTTTAAAGATATAAAAGCATCTAACCCTGAATGGTAACATACGTATCGTTTTACATTAAATGCGACCACAAGCCCTTGAGCCTTCACTTTGAAACATTGACTGCGAGCTGAGCCGTTTCTCTCCATGGGGAGTAGGTATGTAAAATGCTCTTTTCATTGGTTTCAATGCACACGATTCAATAAAACCTGGCCTTTAGCCTCCTAGACCTCTATATTTTTGTTGTACCCCTCACCACTGAACCCTCTTCCTGCTTTTAAAACCCTGTTGTCTTTGTCTTCTTGCTTTTACCATGAAGAAGCATGTGTGCACGTGTGTACACTGTTCATTCACAGGGCTATTAAAACAGGCTTTTAGTGAAAGGAAGCAGCACGTCATTATCTTTCCTTTGATGCACTGTTTGTTAAAGGTTGTTTCAGCAGAAAGAGCTCCACTTTATAAAGAAATGACCTCTTATTATGCCCGTGCCCCTTGTATCGTCACCTTTTCCTCCGTTTTATTCTTCTAGATTAGCTTTCTTTTGGGGTCTGCCCTCCTGCCAGACAGAAGAGATTTGTCTCTAATCTTTATCAGGGGAATTAAATCTCTATTTTCTAGGGGATTTTGCTTTAATTTAGTGTGATTCCAAATGTGAAACATATGTATGATATTGTGTCACGGCACAGTAAGTCTTACTTGTAGCAGTAAATTGGAGTATATATGTACAGACCTGCTCATTTATAGTATTCTTTTTTTTTTAACCCCCACTGCAATGAAAATTGTGTTTTTGGTGTTTTTAGTTCTTGTATCATTTTTCGCACAATAGAGAACATACATAAAGAAAAATAAAATTATTTCAAAGCTTTGTGATGAATATTGACAAAGCAGATGAAAATAAATATGCCACCTGCAACTTTAAACCAAAGTTTCTAAAGACAGAACATAAAAACGAAAAAGGAAAAAAAAAACACTTGTTGAGCATTTTAGAAGCTTTTGCATTGAAGTTTGGTAAGTTTTCTGTATAAAATTAAAAAAAATTAACTGGAGTAAAACTGTTTTGGAGATTTTTGATGCTTTGATTTAATACAAGAGCTATGGATTAAAATTCCTATAGGATAACTTTGGCATAAAATCTTATGCTGTTTTATTTTGGCTTTCAAAGACTTCTTTATTTGTACATTTTTTTATTTCTCAGCATTTTTAGCTGCACCTCTGATTGACAAACTTTCATTTATTGGAATAAAATCATTTTTTAAAATTGTGAATCAAAAACAAATGAAATTGTTTCATATCATCCTGTGCAATCAGAGGGGAGGACTCTTCAGTTGCTTTTTCTCCACAACCTTTGTTATTCAAACGTCTTCCATCACTTTTTCTCTGTTGGTTTGCTTCCCTGTTCCTTTCGTTGCGAGTAACCCATCCTTCAAAACCCATGCTTCATTTTGGGACAGTGGCATGCATGATAATCAAGAAGTGGATGAGGGCATCTTTAGCTCTTATCTAAAGATGAACTTACAACAAAGATGATTGACACAAATGCAAACCTGTTGTTGTGCTGAGACAAGGAAGCAAGTAGAGGGGAATTACCCTCTGGGAATCATTCAGGACATTGAAAAGCCTTGAGAATTACATTTTACATCATTTTTATGTCCCGGATCACACAAAGATTTGCCATGTAAGATATTTAATATGATGACAGAAATCTGCTCTGATACTTTTTATATTTGCTTTGCTTTGCTTTCCTGATGTTATGCAAAAAAAAAAACAAAACAAAACAAAACAAAACACCACAGTAACATGTATGAGCTGCTTAAATGGATTCACCCAAGTTTACCTTGAAAATGACATCATTTTCCTTCTGGTATTCCAAAGCCTGTTTGAATGCAGAGAGGGCCACAAATTTAGCTTTATCTTATTGCCGCTGTTGGCTGTTGTGATTATGGTGGAGGAGTGAATGACGTGTTGTTGGAAGAATCTCTAATGACTTGGAGCAGACAGGTTTGTATGAGCGGCATGACATCAGTTGATTGCATCTGGATGCAATCACCAAAGCACTTTCAAATAAAGTGGTCAGCTCATCGTTTGCCTGTATTGAATTTTGTTTTTTTTTTTTCTCACAGTTGTAGAGATCCTGGACTGGTGTTTTTGGTGAACATTTACAATTTTTTGCACTTTTTTGCACGTCTCGTTTGTTTATTTTTGAATGGGCAAAAGTCTTCAATTGTCTAAGTTTCTTAAATATAAAAGCTTTTAAAAATAGCCACGATATTATGTCCATAAAGGCCAAATCAGGCGAGAAATCAGACAATTGAATCAGTTTCTAAAGTTTCTTTAGCTGTCAGATTGTAATCGAAGCAGGTTGTTGTATTTTTGCTCCGATGCTCAGATAAGATGTTTGTCCAGATCACACAATAACTGCTTTCAATGTTCTTTTTATTTTTTGATCATACGATGGAATATTTTTGTATGGTTTCGACTTAGAAAAACATTATTTTTGTCTAGCTCTCTGCTCATATTTGTTTTTATCGGTCGGAAAACCCCTATTAAACTGAAATTGTCAAACTCTGACAAAATGATTTCATTTTTCATCATTTTATGAATAAAAAAAATTAGCTGTTTAAATCATTGCAATTTTAAAGATAATCGTAAATAGAAATCAAATTAAATGCACGATTTAACATAGTCAAAAGCTTTTTATATTGTTATTGTTTTCGACAACAATATTCAATAACTATAAGAAAATAAATTCTTAATTTTCTCTACTTGGTTGATAATTTAAAAGGTAGCTAACAGTTTCTTCCTGGTCAATCCCCATTAAAGGTGACACTGGCCCAGGGGCGGAGTGGGACAACTTTTCAGCCTGGGAGTTTAATGGTCAAGACCGATCCATTTCTCACCGTTAAAAATTAGGCAAGCATTTTGAATGTGATATAAATGTTTTATTATAGATCGGAAAAAATCATAAATAAAAAAAAAACAAATCAAAGATTTTAATAAAATCTTGCGATTTAACTGAAATATTTAGAGAGGGGTCAGCAGATGCTGCAGCGCATAGTGCAAAGAGGTTGCCGACTTTCTGCACAGTCAATTTCTACAGAGTTTCAAACTTCATGTGCCCATGTACAATACGCAGAGAGCTTCATGGAATGGGTTTCCATGGCCGAGCAGCTGCATCCAAGCCACACAACAAGTGCAAAGCGTCGATGCAGTGGTATAAAGCACGCCACCCCTGGACTCTAGAGCATTGCAGACGCCTTCTCTGGAGGGATGAATCACGCTTTTTCTATCTGGGAATCTGATGGACCAGTCTGGGTTTGGAGGTTGTAGGAGAACGGTACATTTCAGACTGTATTGTGCAGAGTGTAAAATTTGGTGGAGGAGGAATGATGGTGTGGGCTTGTTTTTCAAGCCCCTTAGTTCCAGTGAAAGGAACTTTAAATTCTTCAGGATACCAAAATATTTTGGACAATTCCATGCTCCCAATCTTGTAGGAACAGTTTGGAGCGGCCCCTTACTCTTCCAACATGAGTGTGCATCAGTGCACAAAGCAAAGTAATAGAGACATGAAGGACAGAGTCGGGTGTGGATGAACGGGACTGGCCTGCATAGAGTCCTGATCTGAACCCAATTGGACATCCTTCCACCTGACCAATGCGCTTTTGGAAGAATGGTCCAAAATTCCTAAAAACACGCTTGTGGTTCCCAGAAGAGTTGAAGCTGTAATAGCTGCATATGGTGGACCCACATCATGTTGAACTCTATGGGTTAGGAATGGGATGGCACTTCAGTTCATAAGTGACTCAAGGTAGATGAGCCAATATTTGTAGTGTTATAGTGTACATAAATTTTAGGTAACAGGCTGGGCTCATTTCAGCAAATTCAGCTTCTCTTGTTTCTAATTGGAGTCAGTAAATGAATCCCTGAAGATTTAACTGTTTTCCTCATCTTAAAATAATTTGTGCTGCAACATTTTTTGTGTATCTTTTACATACCAAAATTCAAATGAGATAGTGTTTGGGTCTCTTGCATGCATTTTAAGATTTCGTATCAGCATATGTGCTTGTCAGCCTGCACACATGCACTAAGCATGTGGGCATTAATAATCAACCCAATGAAGCATTTTGGAAGACGTGTCATGAATTATTCAACATGACGAATTTGTGTTTTTCATTAGTCAAGCAGGATGCTTCTGTGACCATCACCTGGCGTTACAGTGCTCAGTGGTTTTTATGGTGTGTGAGAAAGTGAGATAAAAAGGTCGAATTTCTGGATGTTTCCATATAAAAAGCTTTTAAACAATGAACAAAACATTCTACACTGAGCAGCCTGATTTTCTTCAAGTTTGGGTCCTCGATCAGAGCTTGAAGATCTTTACCCAGTATATAAACTATTCTTACAGAGATCTCAGATTTTGTTCTGGAATATTCTCCTAGTTTTAGGGGTCACTGCCTCAAATGTTCCAATCACTAACTGCATATATAAACTCAACTGAGTAACTTCCAAATAGTAAGAACCTGCTAGCTCCAAGAAGACAAAATCCAGAAACATCTATTGAGGAATAAACAGCTATTATTCTATTTGTCAGAATAACCATTCTTACTCGGATACATTTTTCTTAACATCTTTTTGTTAATATTGCAAGTTATTCAAGTTAAAAACTGACCAATCAGACGCCTTGGTAAAAGGAGGTGGTGCCTGCTGGTCCCACCTCAAATGCTCGATTGTCAGTCGCTTTCATTGGTAGGGGTGTGGACTTCAAACAAGCTCACTAAAAGTAATAATTCTTAACCACAGATTGACCACGGGACTCCAAGTCTCACTCCGATCATCTTTTGATCTATTGTAAAAGCGTTCCCAGTGGTCTGTTAATTATGATTATGAATTTTTTAGACTAAATTAAAAATCCTGTGTTGTTTTCTAGGACATAGTTTCAGTAGAATGGCAGGAGTTCATGAGAAATTCACCTCTAAATTTAGGGTGAAACTGTTGGTGTGGAAGTAAGCCTCATCTTATTTCCCATAATCCTTCTGTTCACACTCTCTCCCCCTTGCTTACAGGGCCTCACACCTCCAAGCTAACATCATAGGTGCAACAAAAATGGTGAGAAATATTGAAGCTATCCAGTTTTGCATTAGGTACCAGCTCAGACGAGGCAAACAAAGACGTTCATAGATCTATTTGCCTGCAAGAGGATTTACTGGAATGGAGCAGAGCTGGGCGCTTGTGGTCTGCTGATAGTAGGTTGTACAGATCAACTTTTCCAGTGGCAGTATATAAAAACCCAGAAACACAGTTTTATTTTTAATTGTCTATTTGTGCCACTTTGATTCAAATACTACAAGAACACGTGAACATGTCTTTTAAAATCCAGAGCGTAGTTGCCCAATGTGGGGTCCGTGAGCCAAATTTGGCTCGCCGAAGGTCATCTTTTGGCCCGCCAAGTTATGGCTGAGGAAGCCATGTGTGTTTCTAATTCGTATGTGTTGCCCGTGGCACATTTGGACAAGTGCTCTTTGAATTACTGTAATTCCTGAACAGTTTGCTCTATTTTAAAATAGTTTCTGAAAGGTGAGACATTGCGCTTTCTTGTTAATATCATGTCATTACGGTAATCTTACATAGAGGCCCGCGAGGAACTGAGGAGAGAAATAGACAGCGGAGCGGGCAAAAAGAGTTTTTACAACGGCAAAAAACAAGAAGAATGTCTGAAAGACGACCATCGTGGGATATATAACCTTTGTGGAGATGCAGAGAAGACATGGAGACCAAAATAGCAATGGAAGGAGTCATTTTTTGGTGAGAAAAGGCATCGTTCGTGGAGCTGCATTTCCGGGTTGTTCCTCCTTAAAGAATCAAGAACTTCTTGGCTAGTTTTTACTCTGAAACATATGCTGTGTGAGAGAAATGTGACTCAAATGTGAGTTAACTCTTTTTTTTTACTTATAAATTATAAGTAATCTTAAAAATAAGCATAAATTTACGTTTGTTCAGGAAATAAATATCACAATAAATGTAAACAATTTTTCTTCAAGTTTACTGTGAGAGTATTTGGGCTGATGATGCTGGAGCACTAAAGAGGAGAAAATGTGAGGATGCTGGATGTGAAAAGGTCAGAGATCAAAGCTGCTCACCACATCAACAACAGTGGAAGACCGGATGATGGAGACCCTCATCCTCTGAGGTTCAACCCCAGATACATCCCAGGTGTCCATTCACCTCTTAATACAGGAAACCATCACCAGGTAAAATCTTTTCCCTCTGATGCTGCAGAATCTGCACCAAGAGCATCCATGTGAGTGTGGGACCGTCACTGGCAGCATCACCAGGGAGGACAGAACTGCTCTCTGTGACCAAAAGCACCTGTAGATATTTTACATTTTATGCAATGTCTTTTTTGCACATTTACAGAGAAAGATACATTTTGTTGTAAACAGTTTGATACTGGAAAAATGTAAACTTTTAACAAACAAAACCTGTTGTTCATGTACATTTGCACTGTTTTCCTCACGAAAAATCCTAAAAATCACATTTCATTTTTTTTTTTTTTTTTTTTTACAGTTTGAATCGGTCCAACACTATTATGAAATAGAAAACATAGTAAATTGATGATACATATTGAAAATTCAGTGTCTTCTTAAAAAAGGGGGCAAAAGCTCACATTTGTAGGACATTTTTTGACCCTTCATAGTCAAAATAAGCAGAAAAGTCCAGGCAGACATTTGGAGGGTTAGGTGTTAAAGGGTTAAAATTCCGGACCCATTTCTCATTCATTTTCTATGTTTTTTTCAAAACTCTATGGCTGTAATATACTTAAAAGTTTCAAAGACAAATGTAACTTACTTTTTATTCTTACTTATGTTGCCTTAATGAGTACAGAATCAAAATAAATAAATAAGTGTTCTTTATTTTCTCCTTTTTAAGTTATGACGGTCCGGGATCCCATTTAAAAATTGGCCCTTTGAACGGAAAAGTTTGGGCACCCCTGATCCAGAGCGTATAGATCAGGGGTGGGCAATTGTTTTGACTCGTGGGCCACATAGGGTTCTAAAATTTGGCATAAGGGCCGGACAAGGAGCAAATGGAAGGAGAGATTGAGTAATCAACCTCATAAACTAAAAAAATAAAATGGAATTTAGAGAAAAACATGCTTTAATTTGGATTCAAATTCACATATATTAATTTAAAAACAGAAAATTTGGGAGTTTTAATTTCTAAATTTTGATTTTTTGTTCTCTTTTTGATGATCAATGGGTTGATGTTCTTCAGAGGAAAATGTGAACTCAAAGAAATGCTGCATTTATGTGGTGTAGGAATAATCCGAAAGATCACCATCTGACTCAGAAAGGAACACACATGAAGGTCAGAGAAACAACACCATTCATGGGAAGAAACCAGAAATACAATAAAAAAAAAACAATAATTTGGATTTTTGATTCAATGTATTTTAATTTGGAGGGCCACATTAAGTAGCTTAAGGGGCCGCATGTGGCCCCCGGGCCGTAGTTTGCCCACCCCTGGTATAGATAGTCCTGCTCTATATATTTTATAGTAGTTGGGGATTAGGGTAGGAATTCAGACAGACTGTAACAGCTACGTTGTTCTATGAATGCCATTTTTTTCTAGCATCTCACACCTTGCCATTATGTGCTGGCTGGCTCAGGCAGCATCTGGAGTTCTGGCTGGTGCAGATCTTGGTCTCTATTGATCTTGTACTCTGATCCTCCCCCTGTGCAGCAATGATTAGTGTGTCTGTGCTGTCTTTCAGTCCAGCTTTGTCCACCCACTGATAGGATTTTCTGACATCAGCTACTGCTTTCATTTGCTGGTGGTACACACCGCACAGGGATTTGTCCTTTCATGATGGTTCCTCACTCTCCTGCTCCCCCGGTTTCTGCTGCCTGAGGTATTTTCTAACTATGTCATCAATTGCAGCCATGTTTGTCGATATGTGAGGTTTCTTTGTCCCACATGCTTCACCAGTTTTCTTCTGTTTCCAGCCTTGGTGGGTCTATCTCCATCATTATTGCACTTTCAAGGTTCAGTAGAGAACATCCATCTGACTTTAGCTAGAAGCTTTCAAATGACCTACTTCTGAAAATAACTTGTTCTCAATCATAACTTTTTTTATATAACTGCTGAAAAAAATAAAAAATTATAAATTGTTTTATTTTTAATAAAGGAATTTTATTCCTTCATCTGGTGACTTTCGTCCATGATTTGAAGCCACTGGACATATGTACGGGGCTTGGGTTTAAGCCAGTTCCTTGTAATAGCTTTTTTTACAAGCAATCGCTACTATTTTGAAAAAACAGCAGCCCTCTTTATTGATTTCGTCTTTGGGTAGCAGTCTCAGTAGAAAGATTTGGGGGTCTTTGTGTATTTTATGGCCCAGAATACCTTCTTTTGTTTTAATGACATTGTTCCAGAATATCCCTAGCGTTTTGCAAAGCCCAAAAAGGTGAGAGTGGTTTAATGGTCAGCTTTTTTAAGTGTCAAAAGTCTGTCTGTCACATTCACATGACAGAAAACCATTTATTGTTTCTGATTATTATGTTTCTTAAATATATATATATTTTATATTTTAAATTGAATTAAAGAACTCCACTGAACAGCACAGAGATATTGATAAAACACCAATAATGTATATTAAGCTTTATATTCAGCAGACCAGCCAATTGTTTTCGAAAAGCTTGTTATGAATTCATGACTGCTTAACTGAATAATACATCATTCTTCTGTCACAAACTTTGAAGTCATGGTTTCCTTCAACAGCAGAATCGACCCACGACTGCAACTATCACTGTTGGTGACTGAATGTGAAAACAGTTTAAAGTTCCTCTCCACTTTTGTAAAAGCGTTCCCAGAGGTCTTTTAGTCATGATTATGGCATTTAAGCCTAAATAAATTGTTTCTTGATTTCAGTTTGGTATTCAAGTACAATGATTACAGTACAGCTGCAACGAAAATGGCGAGCAATATCAGAGCTATGCGGCCGTAAAGTTTTGAGCCAGAGGCCAGCTTAGACAAGGAAAACAAAGACGTACATGGATCTATTTGTCTGCGAGTAAATGCTTTTTTTCCAACTGCATTTTTATCATCTGCTCCTCATTCACAACAATTAAATAAATAAATACCCAGAAAGGCAATATTTTATCGTAATTGTCTTTATATATGTGTTCTCCATTATCAGAAAATGTGACACAAACATTTTTATTAAAGCTGTTCAAACATTCTGAGGGTTAGGAACAAAACAAATGGAAAAAGAGTAAAAATACGAGCATGAAAAGAATTGTAATTTGCAAAAGTCATTTAGATCTGCGTCAATTGTTTTATGATTATAAAGGTGTCTTTCCGCCCATGTGAGTTCGCAGTTTTACTGAATTTCTTGAGGTTAATGTCAAACTTTCTGCACATGTTTAACTTTATTACTAAATATAATGAAGTTATGTCACATAAAATGTCTCTACTTTGTGGGATGAAAGCAAACTGCCCTTCCTTGTCTCGCAAGCACACACATTCCTGAAATGTGTGAACGTGGTATTTCCTCTGGATGAGTTTGACTTCTCAATCATCTGTGAGCATCTTTACACTATATGCATGTGTGTGAGTGTGTGGGTCATTTGTGAGCATATTAGGATTCAGAAAGCAGCTCGTGCGCAGCAGCGAGGCTCTTATGTACCACCATACTTAAAGAGTTGCACACATGTGTTGCCTAAATGTCCCACCTCATGTTTATTGATCAGCTGCTGAAACTTCACTGCAGTTTTCAGCAAACTCTCTGCACTTTGATCTGTGAATGTGCTGAGTCAGGAAAAAAAAAAAAAAAAAAAACTAAGGAGACCTACAGAAACCCATTGCAGAATACAGACACTGAATATTAAATACAGTTCTGTAACAAACTGCAGAGGTCCAGCACATAGTCTAAAAATTGTGCATAAATCCTCAAGTTTAGATTAAACCTAAAAGACCCACTTGGATTGTTTTATTTTTTTGTGTGTGGTGTTTTTAACATGTTCTTGTAGCATTTTTCTGATAATGGAGGACACATATAAAGAAAATCAGAATAAAAACTCCATTAATAAGTATTTATTTATTCACATCATTTAGAATTAGGAACAAATAAAAAAGGACATTTGAAAACTTTGTAGATGTCGCGTAAAATCTAATCGACGTGCTCTGTTCTATTTCCATACATCTTCATTTCCTCATCCGAGCCGGCATCTAGAACCTGAGAAGGACCCAATTATCCTCATGCACAAAGTTTTGAGTGCTCTTTGCTGTGCCAGATTACCAATTTAATTATTGGATCTTTCATCTTCATTTAGTTTAGTCTCAGTGCTGCAGCCACGGCCCACATACACGGAAACGGGTGGGGGGCATCCAGTCCACCCTGCTGGTATCTCTTTAACAAGTCAGCAGCAATTCTGCCCAGCCCAGCTCCCTGCTCTGCAGTCAGGGCACTTATAAGTAGCTGTCTGTTCTCATTTGCAACAGAGGTGAACCAGAGATGGTATCTTTTGCGGTTTCGCTTTCTAAAGCAATCGGATGCTCAGACCCACTCTAATAAAAATAGTCTATTTTCTTTTTTAGACATGTTCTTGTAGCATTTTTATCATTATAGAGGACCTACATAAAATAGTTTACCATTAAAACTGCATTTTTGAATATTTCTCAACTCAAATCAGGCTTAGATTAGAAAACCGGATGCTAGAAAAAGCTCAGACTAATGATGCAGTTCCTCAAATGGGTGTGCCAAAGTCTCCTCTCCACCCCCGTGCATCCTGCCCTGCTCATCTGTATTTTGCCCAGCTAATGTTAGCTTGAGGCTCGTGTGTTAGCGCGCAAACACAGCTTGCAGCGACAGGGAGGGGGGCGGGTTACTCTGCTCCAACAGTCCTGTCCAAAAACCAGAATTGTATTTCTAATGAGATACCGGTGTCATAAATGGTAAATGGCGTGTACTACATTCCTTGAAGCCAAAAGCGCTTTACAGTCACAGACCCATTCACACACTAATGGCGGCTCTGCTGCCGAACACTGACGCCAACCTTCCACCAGAGGAAATTCGGGATTCAGTGTCTTGCTCAAGGACACTTCACACATGGGTGGGCAAGATAGAAATCGAACCTGCAAACTTCTGATCAGAGTTTGACCACCCTACCAAGGCTCTCCGATTCTCTTTGGGTCTATTGTAAAAACATTTTTCATTTGCTCCTGATTCACAAAGATTTGAATTATTTGATACTAAAAAAATGTAATTTTAAGCATAATTTTATTTATTTATGTTCTCTGCATCAGAAAAATACTACAAGACCAAAATAACAAAAACTCCATATTAATTTGCCACTCCGGAGGAAGTGGAGTCTCTTGAAAAGGACCTTTTCCATATCGACACACTTTGTTTTGCACCGTAGAACCGGATGAAGCCACTCTTCAGTGTAGTTCTCCATTAACAGACTCAGACTTTTGTCCCATAGGAACCTAAAGACTCCCAAGCAATCGTCAGCAGCAGGAAGAGAAGCTTTATTCAGAAGGTTACACATTATTCCATTTGAAAATACAGAGATAAACATGTTTTCGTCACTTTGGTGCTAAAGTCACTCTGAACTCAGATCTGCTTGCCTAATCATGCTGGGAAAGAACATTTCTCTCCAGGACACATGGACGCTCTACAAGTACAGAAGCCGACAGTCTTTGTCATCATAGTGGGCATCCAGGAGCCACCGAGCCGTTTTCATGTAAGCCTGCTCCCGTAGTGCCACTCACACTCAGACCAACTGACTCGACTTAACAAAGTTTGTAGGGCATCCAAACTAGAAGTAAGAGAATAAGAAAAAAGAGATGTGGAACCAGAACCAGGATACAAACTGCTTGGCTGGGGCAGGATTTGGAGTTGGATGAACCAGACACTTGACTGACTCTTATTGCAACACTAGTAAAATGTTACTGCCATGCATACATTTATCCTGTGGTAACAAGTTTTTGACACGTGTAAATTAACATAAGCATTTGTTCTTTCATGCTTAAACAAGATTTTATTTGCATTTAGTAGATAAAATCTCTTAAGAATGTGCACAAGCTTTGAAAACTGACACTATAAAAGCAAACTAGCATATCCTGAGGTAGTCATTTACTTTTAAAGGCGTGTGTGGAAGTAGGTGAGCCTGTCATGAGTATGTTTTCATTTTGCTGATACCTCACAGGTGTTACCTGACATGTTTCCTGTCACAAGAATCTTGTTTTTTTTTTTTTTAAGGCATTCCTTGATATGTTGTGAAGTAAAACTGGAGTTCATAGTTACTCCCATCATCACGAGGGCTTGTTTTTCTCCCAGTCATTTACCTGAGCTCCAAACATCACCTGCCAAGCATGACTTCCCAACAGGAAGCAGCCGTTTATGTTGGCACAGGCCAACAGCAGGCATTTTGAAGTGTGTTTTTCATATAAAATCTGGAAAAAAACAAAATTATTTGTTGTATTTGAGCAGTTAACACAAACACAAAGATGTGATCAGTAACTCCAGTATTCCAGTGAATATTTTTACAAGGATACTATGAGGCATTCAAGGACGATAAAGTAGTTAGGCTACTATAGAGTTGTTTGATAATATTGTTGGCTTGGCTTTGTTCTATCACTGGTACTTTCTTTTGAAGCACTGGCCCATGTTTTTGAGCCATAATCAGGCCCAAAGCCAAATCTGGTCTCTGTTGCTGTACGGTTAAAAAGGATCTACTTTCTGCGACCATGTTTCACAAAAGAAAGCAAGCATCTATAAGTACACATAAAAGGAAGTAATTGCACCTTGGGCGGCCTCTTCTGTGGCTTGTTTTAAGTATTTCCTGAAGCCATGTCACTGATTTTCTGATTTTTCAACAGATTTTATTGAGCTGCTTTATTGCAACCATGTGTTGTCCCGTCTGATTGATCTCCAATTACAAACCATTTTACCTTCTGTAATGTAAACCACTTAGAAGTACAAATGAAGGGTTTCTCCTAGATTTTCTCTCTATTTTTGTGTCATTTCTTTCTATTACTGATAGCAGCAGTGGAAGGTCAGTTACTTGCCCAAGGACACTTTGACTTGCAGTACGATTTATCTAACCACAGATCCTCTATTTTAAAGAGGAACACTTCACTTGACCTATATAAGCTAGAACTTTGTGGCTTTTATTGTTCTGTTCATGCAATGTCAAGGCAAATTTGAACTTTCTAGAAAAAAAAGACATTACAACGTAGGATTAAAAACATTTTTAATAGCTTTTGCAGGATTTAGTGTTGATGCCCTAAGTGAATATTTTTTTAATAAAAGCATTTGGGATCTTGAGACCAATCTCTAAATGATGCATTTACTTGCAGTCTCAATAATGCTTTGTAGTTTTACAAAGCATGATCAGAAGTGTTTTTGATGAGAATTGACCAAATAACAGCATTCTTCATCCGCAGGGGTGGAGAGTTCTTCGTATTAACGGATGCCTTTGGTCCCCAACCCCGAAATAGGGGGAATTGCTGTGTGTATATATATATATAAACATGCCCCTCTCACCCTTCGCGGGTGGTTTCTCCTCTTAGCTCGGGTCCTCTACCAGAGGCTTGGGAGCTTGAGGATCCTGCAGTATCTTAGCTGTTCCTAGCACTGCACTTTTCTGGACTGAGATGTCTGAGGTCTTTCCAGGATCTGCTGTAGCCACTCCTCCAGTTTGGAGGTTACATCCCTTAGTGCTCCAATTACCACGGGCACCACTGTCACTTTCACCTTCCAAGCTTTCTCCAGTTCCTCTCTGAGTCCTGGTATTTCTCCAATTCCTCATGTTCCTTCTTCTTGATGTAACCATCGCTTGGTACTGCCACACTGTACCACACTGTCCGTCTGTATCTGGAAGTCCCACAGGATCTTTTCTCATCTCATTCTCTACCACTTTCTGAGGTGTTTCCCATTTTGACTTTAGGGTTTACAGTTCTTATTCACACGTTTCTGTATATTATTCCAGCCACTTGGCTGTGGCGTTCCATGTATGCTTTCCCAGCAAGCATTTTCCACCCTGCAGTTATGTGCCTCTTTGCATAGCCTACATCTTGGGTCTTGTCTGGTGTGGTAGATCTGAGCCTCTATTGCTCTGGTGTTCAGAGCTTGTTCCTGAGCTACCAGGGTCAGCACTTTCATGCTGTCCTACAGGCCAGTCCTCTCTAGCCATTGGTAGAACTTCTTGATATCAGCCACTTCAATTATTGTCCAGTGGTACATTCCATGTAGGGGCTTGTCTTCCCATGAGGCTCTGTCCTCCAGCATCACACCCTCTACTTTCCATTGCCTGAGACATTCTATGAGCACGCGGTCAGTTGGGGCCTTGAGCTTGACATATTCATGCATCTTGGATGTTTCATCCTGGATAGTAACTTCTATGCTCACTAGTCCTCGGCCTCCTCCCTTGCGGCTAGCATACAGTCTCAGGGTGCTGGATTTGGGATGCAACCCTCCATGCATCGTGAGGAGCTTTTGAGTCTTACCATCCATGGTCTGTATCTCTTCTTTTGGTCATTTTATTATTCCTGCAGGGTATCTGATGACTGGAAGTTTATTGCCCGGGTCTTGTTCTTGCCATTGAGCTGGCTTCTCAGGACTTGCTTTACTCGTTGGAGGTATTTGGCTGTTGCAGCTTTCCTTGTTGTCTGTTCCAGGTTGCCATTTGCCTGTGGAATTCCAAAGTACTTGTAACCGTCCTCAATGTCTGCTTCTGGGAGTAAGACCCCTTCAGTGTGGACTACCTTGCCTCTCTTTGTCACCATCCGATTACATTTCTCAAGCCCAAATGACATCCCGAAAAGTTAATTTTATTTGCTTATAATTATATATATATATATATATATAATATATATATATATATATATATATATATATAATTATAAAAAATATAAATTAAATTAACTTTTTCTGTTTATTAGCTAAGATGGCCGTGAACATCCAAAGCCTACCAGCCAAATTATATTCATGCTAACCAGATATTTTTTTACAGCTATGTATTTGACAGGCAAACAGTTATTCCCTTTATTTATAAAGTTTCTGTTGTATCATTATTCTCTCTCGAAAACAAAACGCTAATCATAAGTTCAGTTCTGATCCTTAAACTACGGTGGCCCTGAAGTGCAAATCACATTAATAAATCACTTGAGGCAAAAACCTTTTAAAGGTCACAAAAATGTGTAAAAAAGCAAATCGAATATTAAAAAGGATTACATTTCAAAAGAGTAAACCGCAAAAACTTAAAACACAATTAAAAAAAAAAAGCAAAACAAAAATGAAATGGTTTTGAAAACGAGTTTTTTCCAGGAATAAAAAAAATGTTAAAAATATTAAAACAAAATATAAATCAGAAAAGCTTGTTTTTGTGAGACATCACTGATTGGATGATGGTTTGTCCACTTTTTCCATCAAACATTTATTGGCATAACAATATCTTTCTACAGAATTATTCTTTTAACGGCAAAGGTTTGGCAATTCATTAATCAATTCTTTACCCGAGTTCAAAACATCAGGACAAAACATGCCTCTGCTGTCCCTCTTCTTTGTAACAAAAACAATCAGTGACATCCCATAATACCAAAGGTTTAATTTTTTTTTTCATTTCCAGGTTTTAACTTTAATTTCTGGAAATTACTTTTGTTTTCAAGAAACACTTTTTTCTTACGCTTTGGTCAAAATTTTGTTTAGAGTTTTAAAATTAATTTTTTATAAAAATTTTTATTGTCATAATCTTTAATGTGAGAAAAGTGAGTGATTTTTTTTGTGTGTTTTCTCTAAGTGCTTTGCACTTCAGGGCCACCGTAGTTTTCTTATGGTTGGATCTTGTCACAAAAGGCCACACAAAGGTTCCATGAATTTCAAATGTGGTTCACCGTATCTCTGAGCCCCTGTATTTCTTTGATTCTTTCTGGATGAAGAGTGTCGTGGTCCATGCTGCTTCTATTTACTGCATTCCTTTTGTTTACATGTACAGAATTACAAACCTACAAACTAAATCTGATAAATTAAATAATATTTTAGATTTTTGACTCCTGGAGAAATATTTGGTTATCAGATTTTTTACTATCCGATTCTGACTAAGATGTTAGATAAACTGTTTATGTGCTTGAAAATTTAGATAGCTAAGGAACTCTGATTATAACCAAATTGTTGTTGGTTGTGCTTAGATTGAAATTACAGCTCAGATCATCAATTGACCCCAAATATGTAGTTTACACAAAGACTATGACCCTTCACTTTTGACTAGTGTGATCAACAATGTCAACTAATAATTCCTCCAGAGACAATGGTTGAACAACGCTCTTTAAACATGCAGATCTGGTGACATCCGCTGTGCAAAACAAGCTTGGTTTCTATCCATCCAACCATTACCTAAACCCGCCGGTTCCTGGTCAGGGTCATGGGAGAGCTTGGTTTCAATTTGAGAAATGTGCAGACGCTGCAATCTGCTGTTGTTTTATGTCAGGATTCTAGGAATTTTAGGACATGTGTTTGTTTTGTATGAAGGCCTCTGGAGAGGAATGCCTGTTTTAGAGAGGCCTCAATCCTGATGGGATCCATTCAGCAAGCAGTTACAGAATATTCCTATTGGATTTTATAACTGCAAATATTAAGCCTGATGCTTCACAGTGTCCCTCTACAAATCTAAGGGCAGGAAAGGTGCAAATAATAAGAAACAATCTGTAATTTTCTGCAGTTTAATTTTTCAGTGTTTCAGCTGCCCTAGATTTCTAAAAAACTTGACTCTCTCACTTTTTTTCATATTTTTCTTCATCCAGGATGCCTGAAAAATAGACATAACCTTCTCAGCATCTTCTTTCCTCACATTGTTTGTTCCATTAATCATACCTGTCACTGTCAATGGAAGAGAGGCAGTGAAGAGATTTACTGCTTACACGCACAAACATGGTTTTACAGCACATCCATACCCGTCCGTGTCTGTACCTGCCGGGCCAGATGATTTTCAGTGAGGAGCACGTGTGCTGTGAGGTCACTGTTGGAGACGCATTAAAACAAACTGCAACAACAAAAAAATACCCAAAATGTGACAACAAGGTTGGGGTTTCTCTCAGTTCCATCATGTTGATCTTTAAAATGGAAGAATAAGTTTAAAAAATGTGTCAAATTTCAGCTCAAAAGTATGAATCTGGTTTGTTCTTCCATCATTCTACTTTTAAAGGGCCTCTCATGCTATTTTAAGCTTTTCAGAGAAAAGTATCCACATATATGATAATATATTACCTTTGGCATACAAACTAAGGCATTTTTTAATGAAATATTATTTGTTTTTGCTAGCTAATTATCCATTCCGTACGTATGACGCCTTAAATTCTGAGGCACCATCTTTCCCTGCTTGTGGATGGGAACAACAAAATGTCTTGCAGCCCAAAACAAACTTTTACCACTTATAACAAATTGTCTTATGCAAAAAGCGAATCATTGTTTTTGCTATATGGTACAATAGGAACAGCTTCTTCTTTGAGCTGATGGTAAAATGGAAAAGGAATTAACATTATAATACACTTAGAATCTCAAAAAAGTTAATTTAGGTCCTTCAAAGAGGTTCTCGTTGAAAACGTCACCAACTCATCAGTATATTTGGGCAATGGCAGCAAAACTTCATATCACTGAACTTCTGGCTCAGAACCACACTGATCTTAGAGCTGTGTTGATGACTTTTGAGCCTCGTTTCATGAAGTCTTTCTGTCTGATGTGGGGTTGATCTTTCAGCAGGATGTCACATGACTGTGTGCAGTTCCAGCTCCTCAGGCAAAGGTCTTTTATCACTCAGCAAAATAGCACAGGAACGGAATGAGTGCAGTCTGGACCCCGAGGCCCCTGAACAACCTGCTGTAACATACCTTTAGTGCCAGATGGTGTTCCACAGGGTGCTGTGCTTTGAGGGAGCGCCAAAAGGGGGAGGAACACAAAGTGCAGGTACAGTCCACTGGATGGTTCGCTTTCATTTTTTTTTAACTTGTGGAGCAGCTGTGCTAGAGGTAGATCAGAAAATTGCAAGTTCAGGTTCTGCTCCAAGTGAAGGCTCCTTGGACTAGATACTGAACTCTCAAATGTTTCCAAGGAGCTTGTTTGTGTCGGTGCCGCCATCAGTGCATGATTGTGTGTGGTCTGTTATGGCCACTGTTATGAACCAGTGCAAATTCGGTTAATCTTGCACCAGGATTTTTATTTTACAGTTTATTTCTGATATATAAAAAAAATTGGTGCCATATAATTCCGTCTCATAAACTGCAATTATTGACTCGTCCTCTATTATTAATTTTCAAACGGTTGGCACTTCCCTGAATTATCCATACACCACTACCAGATCCAGAGTCCCTGATTGGTCAAAGTCCAGGCTGGTTTAACCTTCAGCAGGTTTAATGGCTGCATGTTTTGTGCATAGAGCCTGAAAGCAGAATCAGAAAGCAAAGCTTCCCATCCTCACCTATGATCATGAACTCTGGGTTATAACTCTTCCTCTGGTAGGGTATCATGAACACTCTATTAGAGGAAGGGTGAGAAGCTCAGTCACCGAATATTATTCACAATCAAAGTTTAAAATGGACAAAAAAACTATGGCGAACGAGCCTTCTAGTAGTACTTGAACGTGTCACACGGATGAATTTGTGAAACCTTAAAAGAGTCTGACAATAGATTTGTGCGTAACTGATGTGTTGTGTGTGCGTAAACTGTGATTTGTGCGTTTTTTTTTTCCAGAATATTTTTATTGTGATTTTCAAAACTTTAACAAAATAATATCAAAACATTTAAAGTCTAGCAAACAAAATAAACAGTGAGTAGCAAAAATTTAAATGAAAAAGTTTCACCTATTCGCATTAAAAAAAAATAATGAGAAAGAAAAATAATAAATAAAATTTAAAAAATAAAATAAACACAAGTCAGCGGTATGATGTTCTTACAGAGACATTTACATCATTGTTGATCATTGAGTGGGTTTGGAAAAAGCGTATATAAGGATTACACAAGAGATATTGAAATATAGAAGAATTTCCAGGAGATTTCCGTTTTTTGTGCACGGCTAACAGGAGGGTCTCTTTTAAGCGTCCATCTTCGTCGGGTGTTCACGTGATCCACCGATTTGTGCGTATTTTTTAACGATTTTTTGTGTAATTAGTTTCAAGCTGTTGTAATTTTAATTTGTCCATGTGTAAATTGTATTCCTTAAAATCTCTTTTTTTTTTTACTTTTGCACAAAATGTATTATATGAGTTACAAATCAAGAATTACGCACGCACAAATAAGAATGAGTCTATTTTCTCCCCGTAGACTTATTTGTACATTGAGATCCTTGTCACGCTGCTGAAAGAATGTCAATAGGATGTTCTACTGAGAGATTCTGAATGTCATTGTTATTAAGACTGAAACTTTGAAGGTAAACGCCTGTCGAACTTCATCTCCTTCAAGTCTTCGCTTAATGGTAACGGTAGGAGAAGTAATTAATAAACATAAGGAGGCCTGTGCTAAAACGAGCAGCACTGAATGGTGATGAGATTAAATAATGGAGGAGGCAGCATTCCCATGTGAGGACAGATAAGTAAGAGGTTAAGTGAAAAGTCCTCACGGTTTTTTTCCTTATTTGATGCTTGGCTTATTATCTAAAAAGCTGCAGATTTATGGGAAAGCTTCTTCTTCTTTGTCATTTTCATTTAGCAAATGTTGCTGACATTTGCTTTTTCCTCAAGTTCACCTGTCATTGCTCCAAATGACCTTCCAAGACAGAAGATAAATGTGTAGCTCGTGAACGTTATCTTTCCTTCAAAATTGTCACACACTGAAAATAAAATAGAATGACTTTGCATGAAATTCTACTTTTTGATTGAAAGAATTGCCTCTGACAATAAAGTAATTTTTGGTGTATTTTTAGGATAAGTAATTCAATTAGAAATTATTTATAATGTACAGTAAATCATGTGACTTTAATAGCAGCTTTAAAAGTGAAACAGGATCTTTTCCTATGAAATTGTTTTTGAAATTCTTTCCATTGTTGATTTCCCAAAAGTTTCCCTCCTGATCCTGGATGGTGTTGAGGTATGCTGGAAATACTCTAAAGTGCAACATAAGGAACAGCTTTTATCTTGACGGTGATGCAGATTACGCTGAGTGGTGGAGGGCTGGCACAGGTGATATGAATCAGGTCAGGGTAATGCAGGTTATTCTAAAAATCCCACAGACAAGCATCCTTTGCTGGGACAGATTTAGTAACTAAATACTAAGATGAGCACAGTAAAGGTGAGCTGGGAAGCCTGGATCTTGATTTAAATACTTGTTTGGTTCTTCAAAGCTTTTTTGGGAAAAAGAGCTTCTTTCTCCATTAAAGATAAAACATATTTCATAAGAAGTGATTTAAAAATTAACAAAGATAAATTATATTTTGCAGTTAAAGAGTTAGACAGAATATGCTTTCATACCTGGTGGACTGTGTACTGAAAAAACTAAATACTGACCAAAAGAGAGCACCTCCAGGATACAAGATGGCGGCTGAAAATCATCAGTGGGAAATTGAAATTTCACCAGATTTCAGCTTCTTTTATTAGAACTTTTTAATGTCAATAAACAGTTTAGTGTTCAGGATTAGCTTTAAAATGGTCATAATAAATGGGTAAATGCTTTTTATTTCAAAAAGGATTTGTAAAACTGTTAAGACTTTGATATTGGAGCTTTAGTTCCTGACCAGTTCTTACGTTTAAATGCAGTTAGATTCAACTCCAGCTTATTCTGTCGAGGAGAAAAGCAGCTTTGTGCCAGTATATAACACTTTATAATAGTAATGTGTTGCATATCGGTGAAAAGCCACTTTAAAGTGTTGCTTACCAGCTTAATGCCACTTTTCTCTGCAGATCAGCTAAGTATGTTGATCTTTGTATATGGAGTCTCGAAAGAGCCAAAATGAAATAAATATATACACCATTAAATAAATAAATAAATGTGGCATTAAATAAATAAATGTTGAAATAAATAAATAAATGTTGAAATAAATGTGGCATTAAAAGATTAAAAGAGCACATTTAAGTATTTCATGACATATTTATTTATTTCATTGCCCAGTGTGGGTCAAAAGAGCCACATTGAAATAAATATATTTAATATGAAATAAATAAATAAATGTGGCATTAAATAAATAAATGTGGCAATAAATAAATAAATGTTGAAATAAATAAATAAATGTTGAAATAAATGTGGCATTAAAATATTAAAAGAGCACATTTAAGTATTTCATGACATATTTATTTATTTCATTGTCCCTTGTAGGTTAAAAGAGCCAAATTGAAATAAATATATTTAATATGAAATAAATAAATAAATGTGGCATTAAATAAATAAATGTTGCAATAAATAAATAAATGTTGAAATAAATAAATAAATGTTGAAATAAATGTGGCATTAAAAGATTAAAAGAGCACATTTAAGTATTTCATGACATATTTATTTATTTCATTGCCCAGTGTGGGTCAAAAGAGCCACATTGAAATAAATATATTTAATATGAAATAAATAAATAAATGTGGCATTAAATAAATAAATGTGGCAATAAATAAATAAATGTTGAAATAAATAAATAAATGTTGAAATAAATGTGGCATTAAAATATTAAAAGAGCACATTTAAGTATTTCATGACATATTTATTTATTTCATTGTCCCTTGTAGGTTAAAAGAGCCAAATTGAAATAAATATATTTAATATGAAATAAATAAATAAATGTGGCATTAAATAAATAAATGTTGCAATAAATAAATAAATGTTGCAATAAATAAATAAATGTTTAAATAAATGTGGCATTAAAATATTAAAAGAGCACATTTAAGTATTTCATGACATATTTATTTATTTCATTGTCCCTTGTGGGTCAAAAGAGCCACATTGAAATAAATATATTTAATATGAAATAAATAAATAAATGTGGCATTAAATAAATAAATGTGGCAATAAATAAATAAATGTTGAAATAAATAAATAAATGTTGAAATAAATGTGGCATTAAAATATTAAAAGAGCACATTTAAGTATTTCATGACATATTTATTTATTTCATTGTCCCTTGTAGGTTAAAAGAGCCAAATTGAAATAAATATATTTAATATGAAATAAATAAATAAATGTGTATCACGCGCCCGGACACAGATCCAGTGAGCCGACCGAGCGAGTGGGCGGGGCTTTGGGTGCAAACAGCAGCAGATAGCGGTTCTTCTTTGCAGAAACACGGGTTAATGTCTTTAGATTTTTAAATCATCACCCATTATGGCAAAAAAACAAACAAAGTTCTAGCAGAAGAGCGGAGCGGATTCCGCTTCGCGGCGCTTCCGCGTCCAGAGTGAACTGGGGGTGACGCGCTCCCCGTCCCGGTAGCTGGTGGTTCGTAGACTTGATTCAGTTAGATCCGCCAGCTCCTCTCATTTTTGACCGAGCATCGCTCCGTCCGGGTCGGTCCCGCTTCAGCTGCGGGTCTGCGGTTGCGCTTTCGGTGCTGTGATCTAATTGGACCAGCCAACTCGGTACATTTTGACAGAAGGACTCAGATAAAAACTTTGTACCAGGCCAGATCAACAGAGCAGAGACATGAGAGTTAGACCCCGCCCACTGAGTTTGACGAGAGAATCTGACAGTTTGCAATTTCATGGTGTGTCAACTTCCTGTTTCATGAAATGTATAATGAAATCATGAAATAAATAAATATATTATGAAATGTTAAAAATGGCCTTTTAATTGCTATTTTAATATTTTAATGCCACATTTATTTCAACATTTATTTATTTATTTCAACATTTATTTATTTATTTCAACATTTATTTATTTATTTCAATTTGGCTCTTTTGACCCACAAGGGACAATGAAATAAATAAATATGTCATGAAATACTTAAATGTGCTCTTTTAATATTTTAATGCCACATTTATTTAAACATTTATTTATTTATTGCAACATTTATTTATTTATTGCAACATTTATTTATTTAATGCCACATTTATTTATTTATTTCATATTAAATATATTTATTTCAATTTGGCTCTTTTAACCTACAAGGGACAATGAAATAAATAAATATGTCATGAAATACTTAAATGTGCTCTTTTAATCTTTTAATGCCACATTTATTTCAACATTTATTTATTTATTTCAACATTTATTTATTTATTGCCACATTTATTTATTTAATGCCACATTTATTTATTTATTTAATGGTGTAAATATTTATTTCATTTTGGCTCTTTCGAGACTCCATACTTGTAAGGTTCACAGCTTAATACACAAAAATACACAACTTTTGGGTTACTGGTTATTATTTTTCGACCAGAAAAAAGAGTATTTTGACCGGGGTGGGTGTTGATGATCCGGTTCTCGACTGCCTTCTGGCTAATGATCTTCATCCGCCATCTTTCCAGCGATCAGGTCCCCCTTGTGGTGCTTCACCCTGAAGCCTGCCCCCAGTGGTCACTTCAGGAACTAGCCTTACACTATTATCCATCCCATGACAGATGTGGATGAAGATGGACAGGATTTCCTGTCTGCCACAAACACCAGTGAAAATCACAAATCATTAATGGTTAGCGGTTAAAAAAAAAGGTTATACGTGTTATGCTTTTGGGGTCCAGATGGACGCACTCCCAATGTCAAAATACCTGAGATAGCACAAGGTTTTTTTTCTTTATTTTATTTTTTTTTATTGAGCATTGAATGAAGTACAATACAAACACATTAGAACTCAAGCTCATACAAATAAACATTAAATGGCAAGAGAAGAAAAAAAATAGCAAAATACTGGACAGTAAGTAAACAACAGACATATAAATAAACAAGAGTTGGTGTTTTCTCATGTTATTAATTCCAGAGATTTACAGATGTCTAGTGTTTTTTGAGCTATTGTATTCTTGGAAGTTGAGACAATTTTTAAATATTGTTGGCGTTCTATCTTAAGAGCAGAGAATTCTGGCTCTTCATTCATTACTTTACTTTTATGAACGTGAAACTTGGCCATAAATAAAAACATGTTAATAAAAAAGAAAACATCATGATCTTTGGACCTAACGTTGTAGAAACCAAAACAAAACCATCTCTGTAATACACTAGCACAAGGATTAAGAGACCTTTAGTGAATGAATGCAACATCACCCATAGAAAATAGATTATTCCTGGCTCCAACCAAATGAAGTCAATTCATTTCCCCTTTTCCCACAATACAGATGCTGCCATATTGGAGCCAGTTGTCTTCAGTAAGTAGGAATTAGTCCATGTTAGTCTGAGGAATCATTTCTATGGCAACCACTCTTGCCAATCAGGAGTGAGCTTGTTGGAAGTCCACACCCCTATCACTTCTGTCAATCAAACTTTTCCAACATCCTTGTGAGACATTTTAAAATTGTGCTTTTTATAACTTGAATAACCTGCACTAAAGAAAAAAATATATTTAAAAATATGATCATCAAGAACATTAGAAAAAAAAAAGTTTTTATTATTTTGACAAATAGAATGACTGAGTAATAGCTGTTCATTTCTAGGTGGAAGTTTATGGAATTTTAGCTTCTTGGAACCAGCAGGTACTTCCTTTTTGGAATGTGAGGAGGGAGAGGGATCACTCAGTCCAGTTCACATATACTGTCAATGGTTTGGTATGTCAACATCCTTAAGCACATTGCATGGTGGGCATCTACACACACAGGGGTTAATCACAGTGTCACAGGAATGGAATGCAAAGCTGGGCTGTAATCAGGATGTTGATCATGGACTGATTACAACACTGCTGTTCCAACGACTTCAACCTCTACATTTATTGTGGCATAAAGACATCACGCTGCGCTGAGTTGTTTATCATTCCTTTTATCTGTTTTAGCCACTTTGATCATATGATGCGACACATTAAAAGCATCTGAGTTTAAAGGCATCACTTGATCTTTCTTCAAATTTTTAGGTTCTGAGATTCACAAGTCGTCTATGTTTACTTTTGCTGCGATAGATCTAAATTTAAATATACCTCCTTAAGACAGTTTAATTCATTTTGTCTGTTTGTAGCTTCTCACCAACACTTTGATTCCCACATCAAAGCTTATCTGCAGCATGTCTGCCTGCATCGAATCGTATACCAACAGAGGCGCTGTGCGTGATTTCTGCATGTCGGCGTGCGGATTAAAGTCATTTACCTCCTGTCCTCCGCGTCTGGTGTGGTTTGAGTATTTTGAGGAATGAAAAACAGTCGTTTGGCATCAGCACAGGCAGGATTCATTATTACACACAGATACTGCATTCCAGCCGTCTTCACTGAAGTCCCGGGCACACGGGTTACGGCCCACGTGTCCTTCATAAAAACAGATCTTCTGTCCTCCTGGTGGGACTGACGGAGGGATGTGTTTGGTCTTGTCTGGTGCCTCTCTGTTGTGGTGAAGCTGAGTTCACAGCATTGTTGACAGATACAGTTCTGTGTCCATCTATGCCTGTGTTTAACCCTTTAACATCGGCCCTCCAGTGTTTATGTTCTTCGATTCATTAAAGATTTTGTGTTTAAGCGTCACCTCAGGGGATAAAGGGTTAAACTGCTTTAAACTTTTAATCACAGTGTTTGTGTGCGACCTGAACCTGAATGTAATGGAGATTTTCCAGGTTCTGATAAACACCTGCTGGTTTGACAGCAGTTTTTTACAGTCTCTGACTTCTGGCACCTGCCGGGACCGGGAAACTGATTTTCCGCCATCACTCAGCTCCACTTTATCTTCTCTAGTTGTAGCGTATCATACAACTTGTTTGTGTTGAACGTGAATTGAAGTGTGGCCACACTAACTTGCTTTGGGTAGATTTTTCACTGTTTCCAGTTATTTTGCCCTGCTTCACTGTTACATTTTTTATTTGATTGTTGAACTTATTCCAGCCTTACAAAAATGTGGCAAACATTCATAAAAATATTCATTAACAAATGTATTGAAACTTTGTCAGATTTAACAGATTTAAACCGTCATCTGGAGTAACATGAATCCAAAACTTACAGACTTTTAGTCGACACCTTTAAAGCATTTAAATGTCTCAGGAAAACAAAGACAGTCTGAGATTCTGGTGATGGAGGAAGGAAACACGTTGCACAAAAATGTGCATTAAACTTGTGGCAGCTGTTGAAGAGCCTTTTTCATATTAAGTGCAGGAAAAGGGATGGAATCCTGAGCTAAATCAATAACGGTAAGTTTATAGTTTACCTCCATTATTTTTCATTCCAGCCTCAATATTTGTGAAGTCCTGGTAGATCTTTTTTAGATTTTTTTTAATCGTTGTATTTAAAACAAAAAAAGCTTGTTTTTTTGTTTGATTTTTACCATCCATTTCTCTCATTTGGCATTTAAATACAGCAAGAACTCAGAGACTTACTGTATTTACTAATTTATTCAGGAACTAGTAAATTTGACAGCCAAGTTTTCAAACATTAAAAGTTTCTTTTTGACTGCAAGTATGTGGACATATTTTTTCTCAAAACAACTCATATGGGAACACAATGCAGACTGACAACCAATGGAAAATAAGTATTTAAATATTACTGTGCAAACCGGGACAGCATGTGGGGCAGTGTAACCTTTGAGAGAGCTGTCGTACATTGAAGAACCATTTCTCTATTTCCCTCTGCTTTAAGACCCCAATTTCTCACACAAATCTAAAAAGACAGACTTAAGAGTTTGGTAACTCGATGACCAAATTTTTAGAATGCAGCAGGGAAACCACAATGACCATAGAGAATCTAGTTTCCTTTTTCAATACAGAGTTTTCTATTCACATTTAAGACTTCTATGACTTTCTGCAGTGAAGTGCAAATCACATCAACAAATTTAATCAATGCAAAAACATCAAAGATCAAAATGACAAAAAAAGTTAAACAGTTATATAAAAAACAGCTTTACAATTTAGAAAACAAGGCAACATTTCAAAAACCAAAAATAAAAAAAAAAAAGAAACAGCCAGAAATTGAAAAAGGTAAGAATTATTGGACATCAGTGGTTAGATAATAATGATGATTAGCCTTACTTTTTGTTAAGTAACTTTCAGTTGAAATGATAGACAAATGTCATCATCATGTCAGCAATGTTCCATTGTACATACCTTTTCTGGATTCTTGCTGTTTTGTTTTTTACATTTCATTTCTGTCCTGTAAATCAATTTTGTTAATTAAAATGTGTGTTTTTTAACAGTAACTGGAAAAGGTATGGAACATCACTGGTTGGATGATGACATTTCTCTTTGATTTCGACTGAAAGTTTTTGATAAGAAGCGATACTGGACAATATCAACCAATCAGTGATCACACATAGAACTTACCTTTCCCAGTTTCTCATTTGGTGTCGTTTAATTTCTGAAAATTTATTTCATTTCATGTTTTACTTTTTTTTTTTTTTGATTATGTTTTGTTTTTAAAATTGTGATTTGTAATGTGATTTGCACTTCAGAGCCACTATACTTTACTCCTCTTTTAAGAAGATTTATTTGAAAGTGCAAATCAAAAGCACTTGTAAATCCATTTGTAAATGTATTTCCAAAGTAACATATTCAACTGTGAATGTATTTAAAATGCATTTTAAAATAGCAATATCTCTCAAACAATTCATTAGAAAAATCTTATTTAAAATTCCATTTACAATAGGGAATTACAAAACATGTGTTGAATCAAAAGTTGTATTTAGTCATTTTTATTTGTAATTTAGGATTAATTTATTATACCCTGAGGACAAAGAAAAAAAACTAACAAACTTGATTATCATAAATAAAAAATGTTTAAATAACATTTCAAACAGAAAACCACAAACTTCTGAACTTGTTTATGGATATTTTGGAGGCTTCGCAGCCCAGTAAGGTCCTCTGGTGTAAAGCTTGTGCCACCAGTATTTGAAAAAAAAAATCTTATGTTTTCTATTTCTATCTATTTTTTGGTCAATTTTTATCAAACACAAACATTTTATGTTGAAGCCTTCAAAATACGTGTATGGCGGGGTTCTTCTTGTGGTGGGTAAAGAAATACTCAAAAAAATAAGATGACCAGATCTTGAATAAATCAACACAGGGATTTTATTGTTTCCCAACAAAATATAAACAGAATCAATATTACTGTTTGGGAGAGCTTGTTGCCACCACTGCAACCATGACTGCTCTCTCTCTCAACTGACACATCTCTCCTTATAAAGGCTTAGCCCCTCCCACAGGCCAATTAACCAAACATTTCCTCAAAAGAAATTATACCTGGAGAAAACAACCTAAAAAGAAAAAGTAATTAAACGTGGTTCTAACAGAATCAAGTTTGCATTAAAAAAACATTATGACAGAACAAATGAAAAAACAAACAAACTTACAATCCCGACTGGTGACATCACTTCCTGTTTCCTATATGTATGATGATGTGTACATTGCTCTGGTTGAAATGTTTGTGGTGGGAAGCCTGGATGGTAAGTAACATTTTATTTAAAACTAAGTGTGCACCCTTAGAGTCAAACAAAATGTGGCTGTGGTGAATGTGAATGATTTGTGTGCATGAATGTATGCATGTGTCTGGTGCAAACTATAAACTAATGGACTGGGAAATAAAAAAAAAACCCCAAACAATTGAAATCTTTCAGGCACTGTCCTGCAACCTGTGACGCTGCTTCGTCACAACGTGTCAATTTTTCATATAAATAGTTTTCCACATAAAGATATCTATATTTTAATTTTTTAGCTTATTTATGGCCTCCATCTGATAAATATATTTTGTTATCCTTTTGTGTTAGTGAGCATAAGGAGAATAAAAAACTGTTTGTCATCCTTTCCAAACAACCTCACAGCCACCAAAGAGAAAATGTTAGTGGTTATATAATCTTCTATTCAAAGAAAGTGAAGTTTTGTCACTTCACTGAGGACCCTTCATTTAGTTCATTATTTACTCTTTTCTTCATTGCATATATCTGGAGCAGACAGCTCACTCCCATGAGAGGTTTTCTGTCTGTACTGGGGAGTATAAAATATATTCTCAGAGGTTCCATTTATGGGCTGTGCCAGAAATAGCTTCAAAACTTTACTGTTCATAAATTATTGTACATTATCAGCCTCACCCCGGATGATGCTGCTGCTGCTGCTGCAGGGGTTTGTCGTCTAACACTATTTGAGTTTATCTTTGGATATAGTGAACAATAATCTGACCAAGAAAAACAGTACGTCTCCCCTGGTGTCACTTTTTCAGAGGCGTTCAACTACAACAGCACTGATTTAAAGTATTTGCTTTACATGAAAAATGCCTGCAGTTAAAGTATTTGTGCTGAAACACTAACAGTCAGTGTTTCCATGAATTGTGTACTAGAGAATGACTCTTTCTTTGAGTGTTTCCACCAACATCCCAGAGAAACTCTCCTACATCACAATCCTGTTCATTTTCCATCAGTTCTCTCTGCCTGCCAGCTTCTAAAGCAAGTTTATGCACAACATGAGGACTAAAGTGACTTACATAAAATGATCCAGGGACAGAAACAAAGCATCTCTGAGTTTCATGAGGATCTGTTGCATTGAAATATTAACAGTCTTATGGAGATTCGTTTTACTTCAGCAAAAATAGGCTAGGTTGATTTAAACTGACTGGCTGGAGCGGTGCCAAACTGAGCGTAGATCTGTTAATGGCTAAGTCACATACACCCGTATGGGGGATGTGGGTGCTGCAGGTATTTGGGTTGTCTGGGAGAAGAGTGGCTGCATCTTAACCCTTCAAGTCCTAGACCCATTTTTCCTTAAAAATAAAATTTGTGGAAAATAACACAAACCAAGTTGAACACAGACATTTTTTCCGATATTTTTCTGTTACATTGATGTTACTATGGGTTCTTATGGGTTACAGTGAGTATATTTTTTTCACAGTTCCCTTGAAGCTTTTGAGGCAACCTCAAGGGAGCTCTACAAAAATGCCGGTATCCATGTCTCCATATTTGGGTTGATGAGATCATTCAGAGACTCTGCCAGTGCGGTGAGGTTAACTGTCTAGTTCAGGAGCTGCATCTGAGTGACGGCCGCTGTCAGCAGTACTTCCATCTCTCTGTGACCCCGTTTGATGACTTTCTGTCCTGCATTAGTCAGAGGAGAGAAAAAATTACAATACAATTGAAGAACCTTTTTATTATTGTCTTGATGCAAATAAGAAACATATCATAAAGTTTAGAACGAGAGTGATCAGCTTGGTTTTGTTTTTGACTCCCTCCACTGATCAGATGCAACCTGAATCACAACAACGCTCAAATTGCGTCGCAGGACCTCTGATTGTGTCTGTGCATTGGAATATTTTTGTAAATGAACACCTCTGCCATAAAAATCCTGTTCGCTTTGGAATAGCATAATGGGCCCTTGCAGAGTAAGCAGTGTTTGGGGGGGTTTAAAAAGTGAGAAATCTGTGCTACTTGTCTGCATCTCACCTACTTCAGCCTAACTTACTTTTTACATTATGCACCAAGGCTAATCCATCACTAAAGAGTCACATAACCCATTATATAAATTGAATCAAAAACATCAGTCTGAAACAAAGCTGTCTGCAAAAGTCACTGCATGGAGAAATGCCTCCAAAAGCACCCATCCAAACTCTCCATGCTGTGTACTCTTACAGTCAGGTTGTTTCCATGATTTCAGCAGAGAACTTCTGTCTAGCATGTGGGTGGGTGTGGGGGGTACTGTCCAGGAACAATTTCAATTTTAACCAGCAGTGGCCCTTTTCTTTAACTTCTAATTCATGCCAAGAACAATTCATGATCGCTTCTCGTGCTCCGCTCTGAGCTGCACTAAGGGAATGTGACCAAAATATACAGGAGCACTTATCCCTAATTACCAAGGCAACAGCTTCCCAGTGTTATTAGCTGAGAGCTGGAATAAAAGAATAATCTCTTCAATTCAGCTGGAAGATAAGGGAAAATAGAAAACAAAAGTCCTAATAATAAGACAGTTTTATAGAGCAAGTTCCACTAAGCCTTCAGAAATCCGATTAGGCTCCATCATAATTTGTGTGTAGAATTTTCAGGCAACCTTTTTTTTTTCTCATGTCCTTTGGTCACCTTACAGCCCCCCCGCATGCTGTGGTCTCCTCTGATTGGATCAGCCCACCCCCTGGCTGGACAGTGACCTTGTGTGCTATTGGTCAGTTTTAGGACGTGAGGCATGAAACCACCAGCAGATCTCAATTAGGACGTGGATTTATGTAATTCTCCTCTTTCAGGTCATTTCCCAGTTTTTTTTTTTTATGGAGCTCAGCAGCATTTAAACACTTGGGATTAGCAGAAACATTTAAAGTGTTTGCCGTGATCCTTTCCTCTTTCCTTGGGTAACGGGGTTTCTGGAAGAAGGACAGGAAAGGATAAGGAGGGAGAAATACTTCATTGTCAGACAGTTGCTGCATTCTATTGTGTATTTTTCCAAGCATTAGACAAGTTCAATTCATGGAGAAGGGAGCTGTAGTGTTTGTGTGTCAGACTGGCATTTGTTTGTTTGCTTCGCTTTGGTTGCTCCATGCATACATGTTTGCGGCTTCACAGCTGTGTTTTGCAGTAACAGAAATGTTGGTAGCAATTTGTAGCTCTGGGTGGAGAGCCAGCTTGTGGGTTGTGGTGGAGAACCATCAGCTGTTTTTTTTTTTTACTGCATCTTACTACTTAGAAATATTAGTAATGCAGTGGCACCAACAGCCTTGCATGTAAAAGTCTGGATTGGCTTGAAGCCCTTTCCTAGTCTCATTGAAGCCCAATGAAGCAAATTCTCTTTTGTGATTTTGGGCTATATAAATAAAATTGACTTGAATTGAATTGACTTGAACACAAATATATGGTTCCTATTAGAGGAGAAATGCTTTGCGAATTGATGTTTAGAAAAGCCTGAAGAAGCATATTAAAAACTGTAGTAGAGAAAGGAAATTGTAAAAGGAGCTAGAAAAATGTTTTAATGCAAAAAAAGAAAAAAATTATATTTTTGGCTTTGGGGGTCAGCGGGGAAACTTTAAAGTGAACATGAATTTAAATTTGAAGGCCGACCAGCCTTGATATGTTGTATTTGTGATTTTAAAGACAGAAACTGAGAATTTACCTAATTCACAAGATGTATAAAACACTAAAACCCAAAACACTTGATAGTTGTTCTAACTGATCTGATCATGGATCAAGGACCTGATCATGCTTTTATTAGCAGCAAACTTCATGTAGATGTTTTGTGGCTGTCACTGGTCTTCATGTCAGTTTGTTTGTGGCACAAAAAAAATATTGACCTTTTTCTCTGTAATATTAGTTCAAAGCTACAGAAGAGAATTAGTGCCATGGAGAAAGCAAAAAAGCTAAAGGGACTTTAATCTCATAATTCTAAGTATAAAGTCAGAATTCTGAATTTAAATTCTGAATACTGATTTTTTCCTCTCCGAATTCTTACCTTCATCTCAGAATTCTTATTTTTTCTCATACAACTGCTATTTATTTTAAAAATTCTGAGATTAGGGTTAGGATTCTGAGATTAAAGTCAGAATTTCCTATTGCCCCTTTTTTCTTTCTTCACAATCCTAATCCTTCTCTGTACTAACCTCTGTCTGGATTGAAATCTTTTTAAGAGTTTGACAAATGTAGACTTAGGGTGTATTCAGACTGGAAGAATGAATGTGTAACCCTGTAGAGAAAAGCTCTTATAAAATAAAAAAAAAAGAAAGATCTTTATGAAAATATAAAATTAGAATAATGAAAAAAAATAATTAAAATTAGAAAAAGGGATAATAATAATAATTAAAAAAGGGTTAAAACTGTTTGAAGGTTTTTTTGTTAAATGTTTTGTGAAAAAAAAGGGAAATTGTAAACTTTTTGGATTTTGATTTACTTGTTAATGGACTTTTATTTTGAAAAGAGACGTCTCTTCCTGCTGACGGAGCCCATGTGACTGGCAACAGCCAATCGGGTTTGTTGCTGAGCTGAGAGCTTCGGTGCTAGAGCGTAGCGTGCTTTGCCAGCTTCGCAGCCCGAGGGAGAAGACGACGAGCAAAGTGACGAAACCGAGAAACCTTTTTTCAGTTTCCTATTTAATTTCTACTCTGTTGAGAAAAAGTAGTTTTCGTTTTTCCACCGGTGTGGCCTGGAAAACATTTTTTTTTACCAAACGGGACTTGGTGAGTTATTTACTTGAATTAATTTGATATTTAATATATTTATTTTTTGTAAAATTGGTTAAACGACAGACTATGGCGGTGAATTTATGTTGTTTTTAGTAATTATTTTGTGGAGTTGTGGAAGTTTTGGCGCGGTAAAAGGAAAGCTTCGCCCAGACTTTCCATCCGCCATTACGTGCTGCGGAACTGAGAGCTCGGTTAAACCGAAACTGCTGTATTTT
This sequence comes from Oryzias javanicus, assembly GCA_003999625.1. Lineage (NCBI taxonomy): Eukaryota > Metazoa > Chordata > Actinopteri > Beloniformes > Adrianichthyidae > Oryzias > Oryzias javanicus. The sequence goes on from CM012443.1 coordinate 8,066,415, forward strand.
TATTAATTTCTTATGGACTGCTTTTGTATTTTCATTTATTTATTTGAGTGTATTTTATGTTGGAATGATAGGCCATTAAGATTGGGTCGAAAAAACGGACTCCTCAATCCGGAATCCATGTGCGGGACAGAACAAGATGGCGAGCCAACCCTGAACCTTTTGATGTAGCAAAGGACCAAGCGCCCTCTGCTGGACACACACTTGACAACTTCTTTTCCCTTTGGAACTGGTAGGAACTTTCCTCACTCCCCTGCAAATCGCAGAGCATTCCTGGAACCTAGAACTCACGAACATTTGAGCCAAAGTTACGAGGAAAGAGAAATAGTTTTTTTTGGGTTTTATTCAGTCTTTTGCTGAATCACTTTGAGTTGTATGTATTTTATTTTTTTTTATTGACAGTAATACTGTAAAGAATTATTGTGAAATTTAAGTTGTTTTGTTGGTTAAAGCAATGGACACAAACTGAAATTTAAAACATTTTATTTAATATAGAATGTGATAAAGAACCAATATTAGAATTGAAACAAAAATAGAACCTGATACCTAAACTTAGATAAACTAGAACTAACCTTTGAACAACTAGAACTGAAACTAAAAGAAAAAACTAAAATAGATCTCAATCTTAACTTAAAGATTAAACAAAACTGAACTTAAGTACTAACCTAGGTTAAAGAATAATATCCTTTTAATCTAAACCATAGGATTAAACAAACTGGGATTTATGTGTTTAATGTTATATGTCTTGGTATTGTTTATGTATGTCTAATTAAATAAGCCGGCTAATTCCATTTACATTGTGGTCTGTGGTCTTTTCCTTTTTTCTCCAAGCTACAAGTTTAATGTTCTAATAGTCGAACCTACTGGTCCGGGTTTACTGTAGCTATCCCTTAGAGGTGGTACAGAAGTGGCGAGCCAGCCAGGAGCTAAAAATAGATATTTAAACGTTGTATTTTTTTACCCAGACCTTAAAATAGGACAGTCCGGCTAAAATGGAGATTGTAGATGCCGAAAATATAAAAGTTCCAAACTCAGTGATAATAAGTGGGCTTACTAACACGACTTGTGATGAAGTTCTCACAGAGTTTTTGATGAAGTATGGGCACATTTTGAGAACCTTAAGAATAGATAATCCCAACTCTCCCCACCACAAACAAGCTATTGTGGAATATGAGACTGGTGCAGCTGTTGCAGCCCTTGAATCTTTGCTGCCTTACACGCTTGAGTCTGAAGACGGAAACAAATATCAAATCCGAGCCCTATCAGTTGAATATGTGGCCGCAGTTACTAACAACGCCACCCACAGTCTATTTAGTGAACTGCAGAAAATTGCAAAACTAAGTGGCAAGTCTTTTGAATCAGTTTTACATGAGCACCTTAGTGAATGCAGTCAAAAAGTAACCAGTGACCAGGAACCATCTGAAGAGGACCCTTCCATCCAAGAATCTCAAAGCTACACCACTTTTCCAGGTGCCATCAGAACACTGGGTGTCAACCAAACCCTTCACAGTCAAGATGAAGAAGTGCACCCTAACAAAATTAACTTGGAACCAGAAGAACACGGATCATTAAAGACCTCCAAGCATCCACCAGTTTCAGACATCTCTCAAAGTTTTATAACGACACCCAAGGTGCAAAGAGTGGTGGTGGAACACATAGTGAAAAGCGAAGCTACTGCATCACATGCCAGTGTAGCTTTTCGCTTAAGACAGTTTTCGGGCAAAGTACCATGCCCCACTCACGAAGTTGACTTTGACACATGGCGAAATAGCGTTGACCTTGTCTTGCAAGATCCAGATCTGTCTGACCTGCAACGCTCACGGAAGATACTGGACAGCCTCGTGCTCCCTGCTGCAAATGTTGTGAAACCATTAGGGTCTCGAGCATCACCCTTGGCATACATTGAGCTTTTAAATTCTGCTTTTGGCACTGTAGAAGATGGTGATGAACTTTTTGCTAAATTTCTAAACACACTTCAAGATGCAGGTGAAAAACCATCACATTATCTTCATCGACTGCAGACAGCTCTAACCAAAGCTTTGAAAAGAGGAGGTGTTTCAGCTAGTGAAGCAGATCGACACCTGTTACGTCAGTTCTGTCGTGGGTGCTGGGATAATGCTCTTCTCGCAGACCTCCAGCTTGAACGAAAGAAAGATCATCCCCCTCCTTTTCCAGAGCTACTGCTACAGCTACGAGTAGAAGAAGATAAACACGCAACTAAAGAGAACAGAATGAAAAAACATCTTGCGTCCACTCGACCAAGAGTAGCTTCACATAACATTTCTGCAAATGTTTCCGACATCTGAACCAGCAATCCAAGATGATCTTGCTGAAATGAAAAGACAGATAACTGAGCTGCAAATCAACTCACAAGAAGCAGACCTCAAATTTCTGATCAGCGTAAAGCTCCTCAAGACAACCTAGTCAAAGAACTCAAGGCGCAAATTACAGAGATTCAAAGTCATCTTGCTAGATTAAAGCCACCAAACTCTCCAAAGAAAGCTAACGCACAAAAGGAAAATCCCAAGACAAAGACTACAGCAAAAATACCTGCCCAAACAGCCACAACATCTCAAGCTGCAAAGCAAAGGCCAAGACCCTGGTATTGTTTTCAATGCGGTGAAGATGGTCACATTGTATCAGCCTGTTCTAGCAACCCAAACCCATCTTTGGTTAATGAGAAAAGACAACAGTTAAAAGAGAAACAGCTTCAATGGGACAGGCAGAACAACAACACTCCTTTAAACTGAAACCAGCCCTCATTGTGGGACAGATGAGTGCTACAAATGAAACCAGTCCCTACTCTGAACATTCAACTAAATCTAAGACGCAAATTTCCCACAACAAATCAGCTACTGTCAAGTTACCCAAGAGTCTGATTGGAGCTAAATATACCGCTCAAGTGCTAATAAATGGACAAAGTTGCAACTGTCTTCTTGACACCGGATCTCAGGTGACCACTGTGAACCAAACCTTCTACCAGGATAATCTTTCTCATTTGGAAATCCACCCCATAAATGAACTATTGGAAGTGGAGGCTGCTAATGGTCAAAGTGTTCCATATTCAGGCTTCATTTCTGTTGACATCATCTTTCCACAAAACTGTTTTGGATCTGAAATAAAAGTATCAACTTCTGCGCTAGTTGTTCCAGACACACGCTCTAACAGTCAGTCCTCCGTGTTAATTGGCACCAACACGCTGGACCTCCTTTATGAGAGTCTTTCACTGACCAATACCGATTTCCAAGCCTTACCCTATGGTTACAAGGCGGTGCTGAGTGTGCTACAGCAGAGACAAAACCAAAAACAAAACAGCAGCCTTGGTCTAGTTAAACTATCTGGAAGAAAGTCTGAAACTATTCCAGCAGGCCAAAGTATTGTCCTAGAAGGGTCAGTTCATGTTTTCAGCAAAACTCCAGAAAAATGGGTTACCATTGAACCACCATCCATTTCCTCTTTACCAGGTGGCATACTCGTCACGAATTGTTTACTTGCTCTCACTGATAACACTTCACAAAAGTTTCCTGTAGTGTTGCGCAATGAAAGTAAACATGATGTAGTTGTTCCTGCAAAAAGTGTCATTGCTGAAATTCATGCCATACAGGAAGTGATCTCAAGCCAGACTAAACCCAATCAGTCTCAAACCTCAAAACAAAATGACTCCCCCAAATTAAATCTGAACTTTGATGATTCTCCAATTCCAGCTGATTGGAAAGACCGAATCACAGCAAAACTAAATGCAATACCAGAAGTTTTTGCACAGCATGACACAGATTTTGGATGCACAAGTAAAGTAAAGCACCAAATAAAACTAAGTGACGAAACTCCCTTTAAACACAGACCCCGACCGATACGCCCTCAAGATATTGACGCGGTGCGAAGACATTTACTGGAACTGAGTGACGCAGGCATAATCCGCGAGTCGGAGTCTCCCTTTTCTTCTCCGATAGTGGTTGTACGGAAGAAGAATGGAGACGTACGGCTTTGTGTAGATTATCGAAAGCTAAATCTAAGCACAATCAAAGACGCTTACGCGCTTCCAAATTTGGAAGAAACATTTTCAGCCCTCACCGGATCAAAATGGTTTTCAGTTCTCGACCTCAAAAGCGGTTACTACCAGATTGAGGTCGATGAGACAGACAAACATAAGACCGCTTTCGTTTGCCCGATGGGTTTCTGGGAGTTTAATCGTATGCCGCAGGGCATTACGAATGCTCCCAGCACCTTTCAAAGGCTGATGGAGAAGTGTATGGGGGACATCAACCTTAAGGAAGTTCTAGTTTTTCTGGACGACCTTATAGTTTTTTCAAAAACGCTTGAAGAACACGAAACTCGCCTTCTCCATGTGCTCAGTCGTTTAAAAGAATATGGTCTTAAACTGTCACTTGAAAAATGTAAATTTTTTCAGACGTCAGTGAAGTATTTAGGACATATTGTTTCTGAAAATGGCGTTGAAACAGACCCTGAAAAGATCGAAACCCTTAAAACATGGCCGAGTCCCAAACGCTGAAAGAACTCCGCTCGTTTTTAGGCTTTGCGGGTTATTATAGGCGCTTCATAAAAGATTTCTCCAAATCGTGAAGCCCCTAACAAACCTGACTGCCGGATATCCACCTTTGAAAAAGAGCAATGTTTCTAAGACAACCGATTTTCAGTATTTTCAGCCAAAATCTCCTTTTGGGGAAAGATGGACAGACTGTGCAGCAGGCGTTGAGACGATCATCAACCAAACTAACTTCTGCTCCAGTGTTGGGGTTTGCCAATCCAAAATTGCCATATGTACTACACACCGACGCAAGTACAACCGGGCTAGGGGCAGCCCTTTATCAGAAACAGGAGGGAGAGATGCGCGTCATTGCATTCGCAAGCAGAGGACTGTCAAAAAGTGAAAGCCGTTACCCAGCTCATAAACTTGAGTTTTTAGCCCTTAAGTGGGCTGTAACAGAGAAATTTTGCGACTATTTGTATGGAAGTCCTTTTACTGTTGTAACAGACAGTAATCCTTTAACTTACATTTTGACCACGGCTAAGTTGGATGCAACAAGCTACCGCTGGCTGTCAGCCTTGTCTTCTTTTGAGTTCCAGCTCCAGTATAGGGCAGGAAAGCAAAACATGGACGCAGATGGGTTATCCCGCCGTCCACACCCAGAACCAATAAATGATTTGGTTTCTCAGAAAGAACAAGAGCGAATACGCCAGTTTGTACAGCATCACTCACCTGACACAAATCCTTTCTTTTGCGTCTCTCAGAATGTTGTTAATGCGATCTGTGAAAAACACCTTGTATTCCAGCCCATTAACAGCGATAACACAGTTGCTTTGCCACTCGTGACTTCCTTGTCAATATCTGTCAAAGCAGTTCCTGAAAGTTTCGATCACTGTGATAGTTCATCTATTATTTCAAGCATCACAGAAGAAGAGCTGAGACAAAGTCAAAGAAACGACCCTGCCATAAATGAAATCATTCACCAACTGGAAACGGGTAAAACTTCTCCTCCTGCTGTCCGTAAAGAAATCCCACTATTGCCCATCTATCTGCGAGAGCTAAACAAACTTGAGTTGCAAAATGGGATTTTATACAGGAAAAGGGAAGTTGGTAAAGAACATCAGTTTCAACTCGTCCTGCTGAAAGATCTGAGACCCATGGTCTTGAAAAGTCTTCATGATGACATGGGCCATCTTGGTATGGATCGGACTCTCGACTTGACACGAACCAGGTTTTTCTGGCCAAAAATGGCCTTGGATATCGAACAAAAGATCAAGACCTGTCAACGATGTGTTTGCAGAAAGACACTGCCAGAGAAGGCAGCGCCCCTTGTAAATATTCAAGTCTCCAGACCCCTTGAACTAGTCTGTATTGATTTTCTTACCATCGAACCAGACCAAAGCAACACAAAAGATGTGCTTGTAATCACCGATTTCTTCACAAAATATGCAGTCGCAATACCTACTCCTAACCAAAAGGCTAGAACCGTAGCCAAAGCACTGTGGGAAAATTTCATCTGTCACTACGGGTTCCCAGAAAAAATTCATAGTGATCAAGGTGCGGATTTTGAATCCCGAACAATCAAAGAGCTCTGTGACCTCGCTAACATTCAAAAAGTCAGAACCACACCTTATCATCCCAGGGGAAACCCTGTTGAAAGATTTAACAGAACATTGTTAAATATGCTCGGAACACTCAAGGATGAAGACAAGAGGCATTGGCGTGACTTTGTCAAGCCATTGGTACACGCGTACAACTGTACGAAACATGACAGCACAGGTTTCACGCCATACGAATTAATGTTTGGTAGGCAGCCCAGACTACCCATCGATCTTGCTTTCAATGTTCCCTTGAATCGGCGTCAACAACAGTCACATTCACAGTATGTTGAAGCACTGAAATCTAATCTCCAAGAGAGCTATCAGTTAGCAACCAAAAGTGCTGCCAAGGTTGCAGAAAGAAACAAACTTCGCTATGACAAACATGTCATTGAATCAGCCCTTGACATTGGTGATCGTGTGCTTGTAAGAAATGTTCGGTTAAGAGGAAAAAACAAGTTGGCCGACAAGTGGGAATCCATAGTCTATGTTGTGCAAAGTCAAAAAGGCAACTTACCTGTATATACAGTCAAACCTGAACATCAAGACGGTCCCACTAGAACTCTCCACAGAGATCTTTTGTTACCATGTGGGTTCCTGACAACAGTACCAACAAGTTCCCAGCAGTGGTAGAAAAACTCGCCGACCTAGCACACGCAACAGACCAGATAGCAATCCTGATGAACATCAGCCTGAGTTCAGTTCTGAGGAAGAGGATGTCTATCCACTGTATTATTCCCAGATTCTCCTCGAGAGATTTCAAGGACCATCAAAGAGTACCAAGTGGTTGTTCCTTCCAGAACCGAGTCAAGTCCAGCTGTAGAGCACTTATACTCAGATGAAGCCATAACCCTGAGGATGCTCCAGAGGACATAAACTTACCTGATTGTGGAAACTTACCTGATTGTGGAAACTTACCTGAGAAAGACGACAGAAACTTACCTGATTGTGGAAACTTACCTGAGAAAGACAACAGAAACTTACCTGAGATGGACAGTGTACCTGAACCTGCAGCAAAACCTGCTGAAGTCAGAGAACACAAAACACCAACACGTGAAATAGAAGATGCACCATGGTGAATGCAACCTCTGAAAAGAAAACTGCAGAATCCAGTACAGGGAACAGTGAACCTATGGATGAAGAAAACTGTGTGAAATATGATTCTGAGACGGACCACTCCATTCAAAATCATCTAGAGAAAGACAGCCACCTAGAAAGTTAACTTACCCTGAGTTGGGAAAACCGCTCATAAGTTTAGTGCAAAATTTCTTCCAGAGCTTGAGTGACACTGTTACAAGTTCACTTGAAACCATGACTTCATGAAATCAAGCTAATCTAAGTATGCAAAGAGACTTGCATAGAGTTAAGAGGGAGGATGTAACCCTGTAGAGAAAAGCTCTTATAATAAAAAAAAGAAAGATCTTTATGAAAATATTTATTTTATTTTTAGAAAAATTAGAATAATGAAAAAAAATAATTTAAAATGTAGAAAAAAGGATTGTAATAATATATTAAAAAAGAGGTTACTTCTGGTGTTGAAGGTTTTTGTTGTGCTAAGATAGTGCTTTGCCAGCTTCGCAGCCCGAAGAAGAAAGGGAAAGTGTAAACTTTTTTGGATTTTTGATTTACTTGTTGACTTTTTTTTTGGAAACCCATGTGACTGGCAACAGCCAATCGGGTTTGTTGCTGAGCTGAGAGCTTCGGTGCTAGAGCGTAGCGTGCTTTGCCAGCTTCGCAGCCCGAGGGAGAAGACGACGAGCAAAGTGACGAAAACGAGAAACCTTTTTTCAGTTTCCTATTTAATTTCTACTCTGTTGAGAAAAAGTAGTTTTCGTTTTTCCACCGGTGTGGCCTGGAAAACATTTTTTTTTACCAAACGGGACTTGGTGAGTTATTTATTTGAATTAATTTGATATTTAATATATTTATTTTTTGTAAAATTGGTTAAACGACAGACTATGGCGGTGAATTTATGTTGTTTTTAGTAATTATTTTGTGGAGTTGTGGAAGTTTTGGCGCGGTAAAAGGAAAGCTTCGCCCAGACTTTCCATCCGCCATTACGTGCTGCGGAACTGAGAGCTCGGTTAAACCGAAACTGCTGTATTTTTATTAATTTCTTATGGACTGCTTTTGTATTTTCATTTATTTATTTGAGTGTATTTTATGTTGGAATGATAGGCCATTAAGATTGGGTCGAAAAAACGGACTCCTCAATCCGGAATCCATGTGCGGGACAGAACAAGATGGCGAGCCAACCCTGAACCTTTTGATGTAGCAAAGGACCAAGCGCCCTCTGCTGGACACACACTTGACAACTTCTTTTCCCTTTGGAACTGGTAGGAACTTTCCTCACTCCCCTGCAAATCGCAGAGCATTCCTGGAACTCGAACTCACGAACATTTGAGCCAAAGTTACGAGGAAAGAGAAATAGTTTTTTGGGTTTTATTCAGTCTTTTGCTGAATCACTTTGAGTTGTATGTATTTTTTTTTTTTATTGACAGTAATACTGTAAAGAATTATTGTGAAATTTAAGTTGTTTTGTTGGTCAAAGCAATGGACAAGAAACTGAAATTTAAAACATTTTATTTAATATAGAATGTGATAAAGAACCAATATTAGAATTGAAACAAAAATAGAACCTGATACCTAAACTTAGATAAACTAGAACTAACCTTTGAACAACTAGAACTGAAACTAAAAGAAAAAACTAAAATAGATCTCAATCTTAACTTAAAGATTAAACAAAACTGAACTTAAGTACTAACCTAGGTTAAAGAATAATATCCTTTTAATCTAAACCATAGGATTAAACAAACTGGGATTTATGTGTTTAATGTTATATGTCTTGGTATTGTTTATGTATGTCTAATTAAATAAGCCGGCTAATTCCATTTACATTGTGGTCTGTGGTCTTTTCCTTTTTTCTCCAAGCTACAAGTTTAATGTTCTAATAGTCGAACCTACTGGTCCGGGTTTACTGTAGCTATCCCTTAGAGGTGGTACAAATGGTTCCAGATTGAATCTGTTAATTTGGTCTGGATCCAGTCCTAAACCTTGCATTTGGTCTGTATTTAGACGGGATCCACCAGAGATTTCTGTTCCGGAACAAAACTTGTAAACAAAACCACGTGACTTCAGTCATTGGTCAATGTTACGGGGCGAGTCAAAACCAAAAACAAAAGATTGACATGCTGTGTTTTGCAAATCCTTGTCAAGATTGTTCACTTATTCAAATTTTTTATTTCATTAGTCAATTTTGATCGTCCTGATGAAGGTGAGTTAGGCTAAAACACTTTTTACTGCTATTTTGTAAGGCAGAGGAACACTGCACACAGATCACTGAGGATACTATGGCTATGAGATACACTAATAAGTGTTTGTGACTTATAGATTGCTGGGAAAACAGTGTGAGAAGCAATGCGTATCATTTTAAAATTTGTTTTAATGAGCCTGCATTCCTCCGACCACATTTTAATGAGCTGCTGTTGCATCGCTACTCTAAGTTTGTCCATTAATGACCAGCTACGGTGGCCATTTTGGTCCAGTGTTTCCGCGCCCAGCAGATTATATTCAGACAAAGGAATCTCAGAGCAAACTAAAGTTCAGTCTGTTTGGAAATGAACTGAGGCCACCTCAAAAGATGGATCCAAGAGTGGTTCTTGGTCATGGATCAGGGTTCACTTTCACATATTCAGACTGAAAATTTGGTCCGGATTATGAGGGGGAAACGAATACCGATTCCCTTAAAGCAAATGTGACCGGTCTGAACTCACCCTTACAAACTTGAAAGGACGTCTTCTTAAGTAGTAAAGTAGCATGTGAACTAGGGCTGCCATGATTGGTTGACTAATCGACTATTAAAATAGTCAACAACTAATTGCAATAGTCGATTAGTCGTTACTTTATACACTGCTCACAAAAATTAAAGGAGCACTGTAAAGAAACACATTAGATACATCAGATCTTAATATGAAGTTGGATATCTATACAAATAATGACAGGGCAGTGTCTTTGGAACAAAAGGATGCCAAGTCTTGTAATGGAAATAAAAGTTTTCAGCCTACAGAGGACTCAATTGTGTAGACACCATAAAATCAGAGTAAAATGAAGATGTGGCAGGCTAGACCATTTTCTCCTAAACTTAATTTCTGCAACTCCAAATGCTCTTCAGTATCTTGTGTGGCCCCCACGAGCTTGTATGCATGATTGACAACATGGTGGCATGCTCCTAATGAGATGACGAATGGTGTCTTATGGCATTTCCTCCTAGATCTGTGTGAGGGCATCCTTGAGCTGTTGTACAGTCTGAGGAGCAACCTGGCGGTGCCTAATGGACCCAAACATAATGTCCCAGAGATGTTCTATTGGGTTTAAGTCAGGGGATGGTGAAGGCCATTTAGTTGTTTCAATTCCTTCATCCTCCAGGTACTGCCTGCATACTCTTGCCACGTGAGGCCGGGCATTGTCGTGCATTAGGAGGAAACCAGGACCTACTGCACCAGCGTAGGGTCTGACAATGGGTTGAAGGATTTCATCTTGATACCTTATGAATGTCAGAGCACCATTTCCTAGGCAGTAGAGGTCTGTGCGTCCCTCTATGGATATGCCTCCCCAGACCATCACTGACCCACCACCAAACCTGTCATGTTGAACCACGTTGCTGGCAGAATAACGTTCTCCTTGTCTTCTCCAGACTCTTTCACGTCTATCACAGGTGCTCAGGGTGAACCTGCTCTCGTCTGTGAAAAGTACAGGGCGCCAGTGGCGGACTTGCCAATTCTGGTGTTCTTGAGCAAACACCAGTGGAGCTCCACGGTGCTGGGCAGTGAGCACAGGGCCCACTACAGGACGTTGGGCCCTCAGGCCACCTTCATGAAGTCTGTTCCTGATTGTTTGGGTAGAGACATTCACACCAGTGGCCCTCTGGAGGTCATTCTGTAGGGCACGAGCAGTGCTCAGCCTGTTCCTCCTTGCACAAAGGAGCAGGTATGGGTCCTGCTGAGGGGTTGAGGACCTTCTATGGCCCTGTCCAGCTCTCCCAGAATAACCAGCAGTATCCTGAAATCTCCTCCATGTTCTGGAGATTGTGCTGGGAGACACATTAAACCTTCTTGCTGCAGCACGTGTGGATGTGCCATCCTGGAGAAGTTGGACAACCTGTGCAACTTCTGTAGGGTTAAGGAATCTCCTCATACTGCCAGTAGAGAGAATTACACCAGACAAAATCAGCACGAGTGGAAAACCAGCCAAAAAAGATCAAGAGGGAGAAACTTGAAATGACCTCCACATGTAACACCAGTCCTGTTTGGAGGGTTTTCTAATTGTTGCCACTGAAGTGCACCTGTTGTTAATTCATGAACACCAATACAGCTGAAATTGATTAACGAGGCTCTCAGCTGATTAACCAACAAGAAAATGATCAGACAGGTTTCATTTGATTCATGCCAGACCCAAGAAAAAAAGTGTTTCTTTAATTTTTGTGAGCAGTATATTATATGAATTCAAATTGAAGTAAAGTTGAAAGTTATAATGGCATTGCGCTAGCTTTTTGGACTATTTTGGGATTTCTTATGGTTTTTTAGGCTAATTTGGAGTATAGCTAATATTTCAGCTATATACTAGCTGTTTTGGTGGATTTAGGATTTTTCAATTTTTTTATGCTATTTCAGAGTTTAGCTAATATTTCAGCTACTGCTATCTGTTTTGGCTAAATTGAGTTTTTGTTTTGTTTTTAGGTTAATTTCGCATTTAAGTAAAATTTTAGCTGGCTATCAGCTGCAGCATTTTTAGCTATCAATTTCAGCATCTTCAGCTATCAGCACTAACATCTTTAGCAGCCAAATTTAGCTTCCAGCAATTGCTGCTGTACATCCAGTTTGTGCTTGACCCGATTAGTCGACAAATCAGAGAAAATGATCGGTGATTAGTTGACTATTAAAATAATTGTTTTTGGCAGCTCTATTTTGAACTAAATTCTTAACCAGAGATCTCTTCCGTGACACCTAAATAACAAAATGTCCATTTAAGTGATAAGCATATGAATGAAAAGTGGCTTTTAATTTCATCTTTGCACAGTTATGCAACTGATTACTAATGTAAAGTGTTGCATAACAAAGTTGCATTTCTTCAAAATCCGCTGGAATTATGTCAATTGCTGGAATGGTTGAAGAATTACGGTATATGAATGAATGCCAACACTGCAACTAAAGCTCTTGTGTTAGCCATTAGCACCAAAGATCAAACTGGTTTCTATGGTTTCCACTCGGACTGGGCACCTCACAGTCTTTGAGTGAGTGTGAATGCAATTGGAAAGTTTTCTAGAGTCAAACATGAAACCATCTGTACAACAGCATCATGGCAATGATTATAACTTCAAAGTCTAGCCTGGAATTGGATTGAAAAGCCCTTGCAGGGTGTGTGCAATAACTAATCCTCAGTGAATTGAAATGATATACAGTGGATATATATAAATAAAAAAAACATAAATGCAGAAAGTGTTAACTGTCTGAATGTGTTGGGAAGTTTTTTGGAAGCGTTTTCAGACATTTGGTGTAAATTTTGTTGAATACATTCTGACATGAAGTAATGTGTTATGTGTTCATTTGAGGTGCATTTAACTGATTTGATTTTCATTGAGGGGATTTTTTTTGACGTCAAGAAGGATAACACTCTCCTCCAGATCCAGGAGGCCTCCCACTGTAACTCCTAATGAATCTAAAATAAAAACCTGGCGTCTAACTATGTTTTCTGTGTGGTATTTAGGTCCTTGAGGTCTTTTGGAGTGAGCTTGTGGATGTAAATATCATATTAATCCATTACTTGTGAAAGGTAAATTACCAGACAGGTGTTGAAATCAGTGTTTTGTCAAAGCAAGCCAGTGCAGATTAATTCCGGACAGTGTAATTATATTGGTGCAATGAAGTCGCCTATACTAGCCAGCCGCCTGGTGGACAGCATACAAAGCTTGTTATGCTGGTCCACAGGCGGTCGATTGTCCAGCAGACAGAGAGCCATGAGTTTCTTTATAATGGGCGCAATCGTTTTTCCTATTTTCATCATGACAATTTTAAGGGACCTTCAGTTTTATTTTATTTTTGCCTTTCTCAGGTTAATGCAGGACAGAAAATCTTCAAACTGGGCCACAAACAGACGGAAGTAACGTTTAAAACAGCCGTCATCCAGGTGCCACCCCCGCAGAAGTACACCGCTCTGGGGGAGACTCTGAATGATCTGGTGAACCCAGACACAGCGATGTGCTTTCAGGCCCCTGTAGAGCTCTCCAGAATGTATAAACCCTAACTACTCGCTCAACATCATCCATGTTTTCCATGATGTGGCAACGAATGAAGTCCAGAAAAACTTTGGTGGTTGCTCCTCCCACAATCGGCTGGGGCAGCGAGTATAGGAAGTCACAGTCGAACAGTTAGTTTGAGGTGTGGCAAAAGAAGGGCGGCTGTCGCACATTTGATGGATGAATCCCGTTCAGCCTGAATGTAACTTAAGGCTAACCACAACGCCCTAAGTAGACAAGTAAAATCACAGCCTTAATCATTTTTTTAAACTATTGTGTTGGAAATAGCTTATAACAAAGGTAATAGTAACATTATATAACTGCAAGGCATTACCACAAGCTTTTAAGTAATCTTTCAGACTCATTACTTGCTCAGTAATTTATGCTTTCCAACCATTCATGATAGAATTGTTTAAACCATGACGGATAAAGAAAAACAATCTTTTTGTCAGTTTGTATGGCAGCTGTTAGCCAATTTGGAAAATTCCATTTTATTTTATTAATCAAATTTTTTTTTGGCAATCTTTTGAATATTTTTATGTATTGTATTTTATGACAGGGTTGTGGTAATGTGAGGAAAATGTATTGGGTGAATGATTGGATGTGAGTGCTCGATACTACAGGTGTGTGGTATTTTATTGTTTCAGATATTTTAAAGCAAATGTGAAATTTAACAGATGATTTTTTATTTATTAATGTGTTTGTTTCTAGTCATCTAGTAGGGCTACCTACTGTTTTTTTTTTTTTTTTTTTTTACAATATTTTGCTTGGTTTGCTTTTGGAAAATAACCGTCATTTTTCTGCATTTCAAATAACATTTTGAAAGTACTTTCCACAACACTGCTGGACTAACATTTTTGCTTTCCTTATTTGTTCTTTTACAGTTTGGAAAGGCTGTGTTTGTGCAGGTCCTGCTGGACACGCTGCCTGCTGGGTTTGGACAAAAACACAAAACTATCCCCTCAAGGAGTCCAGACGGGCTTGTGCAGTTTTGTGTTTACTGCTCTGCTCATCTCTCTGACCTCTGACCCTTACCCTTTGGCCTTTTAATTCCTCTCTGTGTACTCCAGCAGCCAAACAGGTTCACCTCAGGGAATACAGGTTTGTTTAAACCAACAGCAGATTGTTTTGGGGGATTTTCTGAGAGTTTCAATTAATGTATTCTCTTATAGATTCCAGGTGTGGTTTGTTGTTTCACAAGAACAAGAATAAATATGCTGTGGTATAATTTTAAAAGTCAGGGCGGCTTTTAACAGTTATTTATTTCCCCCTTGAATCCATTCATCTCTTTATCTTGAAATCTTTCCCATGAATTTCAACTGAGCTGCCTCCAGCACCATGAGGTCGCAGGTTACAGCAGCCATTTACATCCTCCCCTTCCTGTTGGACAGACAGGTCCCTACCTGTCCAGGTTATAGCCCAATCAGTTATTCCCCTAATGCAGTGCTTGGGTTGTTTGGGAGTTTTTACATGTGGATAAATTTGTCTATTTATTATTTTTTCTTGTGATGAAAGAAAATATTTTTTACTTGAAACCTTATGAACCTAGAATGCATAAAGTTAATCTTAGATCATCTTTTGGTTTTTTTTCTAAGTACTACAGTGGTCTTTTTATGACGATGATGTCATTTACAGCCATATATATAGATATATATATCTATATATATGGTTTTAAAGGACATATTTTCTGCAGAGCAGCAATAGTTCATTAGAGATTTACCTCCAAGATTCGGGTGGTGGAGCAACCTCAACCCCCTTTCCATTCATGTTGCTGAGAGCTCTCTGTCTACACTCTCTTCTGCTAACTTACAGCCCCTCACACCCTTACAATACTAGCGCAACAGGAATGGAGAGCAATATTGGAGCTATCCAGATGTACAGTTTGGATTCAGATTCCAGCTTGAATGAGGAAAACAAAGACGTTTGTGGATCTATTTGTCTGCAAGTGGATGGATCAGAATGGAGCTGAGTAGGGAGCGTGTGGGTCGCCTTCTTATTTACTTAGTAACAAACCAATCTTATTCGAACTGCATTTTTTTGTCTGCTCTTGACTTACAACCATTTAAATAAAGAAATATTCAAAAATGTGATATTAAGCTCCATTCAAATATCAAAGAATATGTTAAAAACACGAAAATGAATTAAAAAAAACAATAATCCTCTGAGTAGCTCTTTAAACATAATTTTAATAGTTTTTTTCAAGTTAAGTGTTTTGAGACATACTTAATGTCTGATGCCACATAGATTAAAAACATTTGCACATTTTTACAGTTTTTGTTTATTAAATGTAAAAAAAAATTTGACTGGTTTGCAACTGGATCTTTAAGTGTTTACACAATCTTTGTTTTCCTACATTGATTCCATTAAGTTCTTGCATTTCAGGGCCAGGGGCCTCTGCTTTTGAAACCTGAGAGCATTCTGCAACCTTCCTTCAGAAATGTTCAAGGAGAAACTTCTGCATTTCACCAGTGATTGGCATTTGGCCTTTAAAAGAATCCATTTTCAGACAGACTAAAGACACAAAATATTGGGTCCATTTCAAAGTATCTTGTTTCTGAGGTTTGTCCTTCACACACTTAAAGAGGCCATTTTATAATGTTGTAAAAATCATTCAAAGCTTTTATGGAAACGCCTCTAAAAATGAAGAAATATGTTTTTATGATAGTCAGTTTCTGCTCATTTTTATTAAGGAGACAAGTAATCATTTTGTTTTAAAAAGATACGTTTTTCTAAAGGTCTCTCTCTTTAGTTTAAATATACAATTAACAAAAAAAAAATATTAAAAATGTCTTTATATTCTATCACTAGCCCTTTAATTACTTGGTTGGGGATCAATACCCAAATTCCCAGTATAACCCACCCCTACAAATCATGTACCACATGCCTGGTGTGATCATAGTTTCAAACAAATGCATCTTCAGAAGAACAGTTTTTTTTTTCCTTACAGGTTTATTATGCATTTTGAAAAAAAAAACGAAGAGGAAAATAACAAAAATTCATATGGGTATGAGTACCCTCATAAAGTCTGAAGAAGTAACTTGAAGCCGTTGTTTCCTGTTTGACCTTATCAGTCCAGAATCACTGCAGGAACTTTTTTTCTCGCATTGTTTAATTTTATTTGGGCAGAATTCAAGTCTAGACTTTGTCTCTGTCATTCAGAAAGCTCAATTCTTTTGTGACCTGGATGTAGAAAAACTCATCACATAATGTGTGCAACATGCAAAGCACTGTCACGGAGTGTTACCAAGGTAACACAGCAAAAACTAAAAGAAAATAAAACAAAGTAGACAAAAAAACCCAAAACAGTTATGTCAGAGTGGAACTAGACAGGGGAACACAAATACCTGAAAATAACCGTTTTAGTTTCAGAGTTTGTACATCAGTGTAAAGACTCCCGGAGTGAACATTGTGGCTTACCAGTGAAGTCGCAACACATTCAATTGAAGTCTTTAGTTTCTTAGTTTACTTGTGTACAGGAATGTAAAAAATCAGAAATTTAGCATCTTCCTGTTGATGCTTTCACACCTTCATGTTAACTCAACACTAAGGAAATAAAAACTAAAAGTAACATCTCTTTCAATTCCAACTAGAAGCAAAAAACAGAATACATTTCTGGTCATCCAAAGTGTAAATTCAAACAAGTTAACTGCAAATTAGTGTCCGAAGCTTAAAGATGGAAAATCAAAGACCCGCCACTCATCCTCTACAGACCTCACTGATTGTGGCAGAAATATTTAACCTTTATTATGCCTTCTCAACCAAATACTTTAGCATATTTAGTCAACATTTAGTAGTGTATCATTGATCAAAGTCAAAAAGAAATAAAAAAAAAAACCCATATTTTTCTATGTAGGGTAGTAAAAGGGTTAAAAGTGCCAACATGTCAAAAGTTATTTCGAGATGTGCCAAGAGGCCTCAGACAGTGCTCATGTGCCGTTAATATTTATTAAATAAGAAACATTTTTGTCTGTTTTTGCTTAGAGTGTTCAAATTTCTGCTGAAACACCAGCACAGTGTGTGAAGCACAGAGCTGTGTGATTGATGCTTCGATGAGGTGAGGAGGACAGCTTGAGTGCTAATGCTTGGGCTGGTGCTCAGTCCTATAAGTGTGAAACAAACCTTTGTCACAAATTGATTTGTAATGACACTATGTGTGGATTCAGAAACACCTGTTATTGTCCTCTTCTGTATTCTTTTTATTTTTTTGTCCTGTCCAGCAAATGGACACAGATTGCAGAAAACTGCCTCTTGTGATGTACATGTTTTCCTTCTACAACCCAGGTTGTACAAAAAATAAATAAATAGAAAGAAAAAAAGGGGGGGGGGGTTATTCTCAATGTGATTTATAAAGATAAAGTATCAAATTCCTTTATTTATTTATTTTATTTTATTTTTTGGAAAAAACACTGCTTTAACTGAATACAGAATCAGTTCTGGTGTGTCTGGGAAAAAATGCTTCCTTAGGCAAACCAGCAGTTGTATGGACTGGTGGATGGATGGATGGATGGATGTAATTGAAAAAAAACATTCTGTTGTTGGTAAAGAATAAACTTGATCTTCGTCGTCTGTATATTTAATTAAAAAATATGACAAGAGACTAGACTTGATACTATTCTAAATGTGCTCCTGTAGAAGTGAATATTTTGTCCTCTCTGGCATCTCAAACACTGAAATATTGGAGCTAACAAGTATGTCAAGGTGAATGTAATTGTTGTTCTAACATAGGGGTCCCAGACCTGGTGCCACACAATGTGCGCATAGGTTTCTTCTAAAAAATAGCACAACTTGATGGTGAGCTGCATCTAAAATAACATTTTATTCTGTTGCTACTTTTTTTAAATCACACTTGCATTTACATAGATTTACAAATTAAAACATCTTAAAAACATGTTGATGATACATGATCTTTAGATAACTTTAGATGACCTCAGACGTGCTGCAGTTCAAAGATCATTAATTTTTTTTAAAAATGCTGCAGATTTGGTCAGTAGTTCAAAATGTGACAAGATTTGTTTCAAAATGTTTAAGTTGTTGTTTTTTTAACATTACATAATTGATAAACATGGTACAACATAGTGAAAATGGAACATTTTTCCTATGAAGTGTAGTGATGTCAGTGATCATCTAAAAATATAACAATTACTGAGATTAATAAAGTGCAGAATATTGATATCTGTTTCCTAGCTTGTTGTATTGTTGATAATTATGGTGAGAAATCAGTGTCTTCACATAGAGGACTATCATTAGTCATCATTAATAATGTATAACTAAATGCAAACTAAGCAATCTTTTCTTCTTAAAATGGTAGCCCTTTGTATGACTCAGTACCCGTGAAGTAGCTCTCAGTTTGAAAAAGGTTGGTGAGCCCTGTTCTAACGTTTCTGTTGTTTTCCTGTTCACTGCATTCACCGTCAACAAGAGCTTAATAGCAGAAAGATCCTTCCTGCAGCACTTTAAAAAAAAAAAAAAAAGTAAAAAAGAACTATTTCCCAGTGAATAACCAAGATTCTCCAACCTCTTAGCAGTGAAGGAAATGCCTGGATGATGTCTTTGCAACATTGCTAAATCTTTCACATTGATGACGTGAAAAACAATGACCTGGAGGCTTCTGTAACTTTGGATAAAGTTTTAAATCCAGGAACTTTTTGGTTTTTGATTTATTTGTACTCCTGAGGCTTTTTCAGGATCACTGACATATTAATCGTGTTCACCTCAGCATTGTTCATACTTTATAACATTGAGTGTGTTCTCAGAATTGTATTACACTATTTGTTCTTCTATGGCTGAGAGGCTCCAGCTGACCCTTTCAACCCTGAAGAGGGTGTAGGGGAATTTATGAGTGAGAGGAAAGTTACAGCACGGTCTTTTTTGTACTGGAAAAAAAATAAATCTCATTAATGTACTAACACATTTGCTTTCAAAGAACATTTCCCTTAGCTGTAGACAGCATCACAGCTCTGAGACTGCAGCAGATTGAAGTCAGTTAAACTTTATTTTACCAGGAGGATCAATAGAGAACAAATTCTCATTCACAAATAGTCTTGAAAGTCACTTATTAAAATAATGAGGTTGTTATAAAATGAAAGCATGTAAAACATTCGCTCTGGTGCTGCTTAATCACTGCCTGCTCTATAAAGTCATGTTTTACAGACCTCTTGCATGTGATATGCACGTGCACGGCTTTTCTGCCATTTTGGGAGTTAAAGAAAGAGTCACAGCCACAAACTTTGTGGCATAAATATTTTGTCGTGTCCACTTGACTGTCTGTTGGCGATCAGTTCCCTCCAGGTGGTTGGCAAGACAGCCACAGATCTGGTTTGTTTTTAACAAAACACAAATGCAATGCAGAACAGCAGAGCCATGAGGAAGAAGTTGCTGTGTGCTTGTTGAAAGACTGAACTGCATATTATTAAAGACTGACTCCAATAAAAATCATCTTTCCAATGTGCTCTTATAGTATTTTCTCATGATGGAAATAATTTAAGATTAAAACCGCATTTCTGAGTTTGGACCAGGACTAGATGAAAACCCACAGTTTAAAAAGCTCAGGTTTGTGATGTAGTAACTGTCACGGGCCGGCCGAAATCTCCCTTCTCCACTCCAATTCTAAATCCTCCACTTGCAGACAAATAGATCCATAAATGACTTAATTTTCCTCGTCTGAACTGCCATCTGGCTCCAAACTGTACGGCAGGATAGTTCCAATATTGCTCATGGTTTTGTTTTTCTACGTTAATATTAGCTTGGGCTTGTGAGATGACTGTTGCTAGAAAGAGTTAGCGTAAACAAAGTAAGTTAGTGCAGCTAACTTCAGTGCCAACAGTGCTGCCAACAACACAAAAGTCATAAAAATGTTTGTCTAAGAACAACAAAGCCTTTTTGACTTTAGCCAAAAACTGCATCACAATTAAAACACCATTGGGAATTATTTTAAATTTTGAAAATAATAAATTTAGAAATTGAATTGTTAAATGTTTTAAAGAAAACTTTGGATTTTTTGCATCAGCCATAGTGTAGAGGTAGGGCGATGGAACTCTGATTAGAAAAAACAGGTTCAATTCCTGCCTTACCCGCCCATGTGTCGGAGTGTCCTTGGGCAAGACATTGAACCACACATTGCCTCTGGTGGAAGGTTCAGCAGAGGAGTGTGTGAATGAGACTGTAAGGCGCTTTGGGCCTTCAAGAAAGATATAAAGTCACTTTGCAATTGTACACCATTATTTAATAAGTGTTAAAAAAGAAGACTAGTTCCAGCACTGCTTAAATGCAAGCCCTTTTTTAATAACAAATTGATACGCACCCAAATGGTACCGATCCAATATGTATCGCTTTCAAGATAAATAAAAAGTGTAACTATAGGCCTACTTGATGCAAAAGCTTCACTAGAGTCTTCTGTAGTGGCCCCCGGTGGCCACGCTTCCCATTTGATCATGACAATCCATTGTTTTCTCCTCTTATCTGAACTGACTATCATGTCAAGTGGAGGATTTCAAGATTCATTTTTGGACCACTAGTCTTTGACATTGTGGATCATTTATAATTTAATTTATTATAAATATCAACTTAAAGAAGAATATATACCCTCTATTGCTGATTTTACATTAGTTTACTGTTGATTTTCCTTTTTTTAAATTTCATTTACACAATTAAATTCATTATAATCTTCTTTTAACAGTGAAACAAGTAACTGAGGTTTATCTCAACAAAAGACCTGACTGTTGTTTTGATCTTTCTCCTGAGACAAAGTATCAAAAGTATTTGAATATCTTCCTACTCCACCGACCTCAGAAATGAAAATGTCACATTCAGGGACAGCCAAACGCCCAACCACCTCCTCTGTTTTTTTTTTTTTTTTCTAACTGGAAGCAATTTCAAGCATGCGATTTGTCAAAATCTATGTGTGGTCTCCAAACCTGCTGTTTTCCTCACGCTCCTGTGGCGGAGCTCCTTGGAGGAATTGTGACCCTGCAGTCCCTCTTTCACCCCTAAAGCATATCTCCTGCTGCTCCTTTATCACACATTGTTTTCCTGTCTTGTGCTGCTTTCACCTCCTCACTCTCTCTTTTCTGGATAACCATTCAGCCTGCTGTTCTGCATGGCTTCTTCTCCATTCCAAACAAATGCTTCTCTTTCTCTTTTTCTCCTCGTAGCTGCAATGTCGTTTTTTTTTTTTTCAGTGTACGCTCAACCTGCTGACTGTGTGAGAGCAGTGAACCACGACCAACTCACAATATGTAAGATTAGTAAGAACTGGAGCTCCGCGGTCCCTACACCTGCTCGCATTCATGCCTATTAGCAGAAAATACAAACTTTTAACAGTTTAAAGTGTAAAATATTTGTTCTGAACACTAAACCAAGGTAAAATCTGGCACACAACACAACTACACAAATAAATAAATAAAATTACTCCCTAAATGACTTGCAAAGGGTTCAAACGATACCAAAAATGCTGCTGTGCAAAAATGTGGTGAATTAGGATGAATGAATGTCTATAGACTG
This sequence comes from Oryzias javanicus, assembly GCA_003999625.1. Taxonomy (NCBI): domain Eukaryota; kingdom Metazoa; phylum Chordata; class Actinopteri; order Beloniformes; family Adrianichthyidae; genus Oryzias; species Oryzias javanicus. The sequence continues at coordinate 8,088,286 of CM012443.1, forward strand.
AATGGTTTTATTAAGGATTTTATTTCCTAAAATCAGTAATAATTAGTTGCTGTAAAAGCCACCCTTAGCTAACTATTCAATGATGACATAAAAAAAAAGAAATACATGTAAAGCCGAACCTTGGATAGAGTAAAGTAATGTAATGCATGTTTTACTCATTTGAGGCCTTTTTTATGGTGACTATCCATCAAAGAAAAAGCAGAATAACAGCTGACTGATGTTTTGGGATACTCACTGTATTTGTGCAGCTAAAGGACAGCGTAATTTTTAACATACTTTTTTATTAATGTTCTTGTTTTACTATTGTACATATTATTTTTCTTTTAATTTGTTTTTAACTTTTTTATTGATTTTAATTTTTATATTGCCGTTTGTTTGACTTGAACTTAAACTACGTCTCATGGAACCAAACTTGGCTTTGTGCAACATTTATTATTTTCAGGCAAATACGACTCAATTTATTCATTTGTAAGGTTCTTTGTCTTTAAAGTCCGACTCCAATCTTCCTTTGATGTATTTTAAAAGCTTTCCCAGTGGTCTTTCAGTTATAATTAAATCATTTTTAGCCAAAATCAAACATCTGTGTCATTTTCTAGAACATAGTTTCTGCAGAGCTGCATCAGAAATGTACGTCTGAGTTGCGTCTTGTGTACCTTGTTGTGGCACAACTTTGGGACGTTTTTTGTTTTTAAATTAAACCAACATTTTCCCATTTTTTCTCAACTGTCAGATCATTTATTTATATATATATATATATATATATATATATATATATATATATATATATATATTTTTTTTTTTAGTGGAAGGATTCCTACAGGCGCTTCCCCTGTCCATATTCTTCATGAGGGCCACCTGCACCCACAGCTCCAATCCCAGTGTAATAAATCAACATGCACTGCAGTGACATACGGAAAGCAGGAAGTTCTTGTCCGTGGTCACTTTGTAGCATGTTTTTGTCGTAGAGCAATGTTTTGCCCTTTCCTGTAAGAGAGTAAATTCAGATTCAGCAATTTTTTTCTAATATTTTTCCACTCCGTTTCACCAGATTGTATTTTTATTTTTGTTTGCTTTGTGTTTTCCTTTCCCTTTTTGGAAAGCCTCTTTGTCTTTGTCTACATCCCATTGGGTGAGTGGTTCGGTTCTGCCTCATCACCCTTTTGCTGAATCTGAACCAGCAATGCAAAGAATGAATGCTGCAGTATTTTTTATTCACCTATATATTCTTCACCTCATTTATAAAACTGCTTTACACATGTTAATATGAATGGGAATTGTTAAAAACACTACATTTATGACAAATACATTTTGCATTGCATGTAAAACTTCATGACTCTGAGTCTAATTATTTTAAACATACAATTACAAACATGTCATCCGTTTGCAAGTATAAAGGTCCTAAAAGTTCAGTGTTGGCAGATTGGGCGGTTTTCTGACCAATTGGGTTGTTTTGGTTCTACCATTGAGGGCAAAAATTGATTTGGGTGACTGGACACACTATGGGGAAGTTTGGGATCAGTTTGCTGTTTTTTATTTCCTCATAAAAATATGTTTCAACAGGAGACTTGCGATAAGGAGAAGCACTTTAGGCATTGGCGCACCTGTCATCGTCCTCGCCATCATACACAACAAAAAATTAGTTAATGTGTCCACGAATCTGTGAATACAATTTTATTTGTATAATTCTAAGCATTCCAATAATCGTTACAGTTAAAATCTTTAATTTTGCATGTATTTTGTTCAGGTAATGTAAGTAATGTTTATTATTTTTTGTGTACCTTGTAAACATTTTGTATTACATCCAAACGTTCTATTTATTAGTTATTATTGAATTTATTTATAATTTTTTTGGTATTTGAACTAATGTAAAGTTACACTGAAAAGACAGAAGGTGATTAAAACAACTCCCCTTTTTGTAATAATAACAAAGAATGAAAAGTTATTTTACTTGATGAAAGCGCAAGTCCTTGAAAGGAGTTTTACTGCTGGAATTACAGAAAATTAGTAAATCACCAAAAGGTTTTTGGAGTAATCTCTGGTGATATTTGGTTTAGTTTTAAATTTGTATTAATAAGAGACTTAAAAACATTGATTCACAAGAACAGGTTTTTAAAAAAATCAAACTTCTCTAAAATATGTTTCACAAGGTGATTTGCCTATAATTTTGTTCTTTAATTTATGAAAAGTAAAAATGCCAAAATGATAGTATTGATGAGAACAAGTTACCAGTATGTTACATTTTTTCCTTTAATCTTTTTTTTTTGTTTAAGAAGGTTGGTTGTTAATAAAGTTTATTTGGAGCTCGTTATTTATTACTTTGCTCTGATCAGCTGCAAAAACTGTGGATGTAAAAAGTCCCAAAGTTGAACTTCAAATCAAAACCAGATGTAATAAATATTTATTGATTAATTGTAGCTAATTAGTCACTGAGTCACTTTTTGGGCTTTTATTGTGAGATCTGGTGCTTTTTAGATGAAAACAACATTGTGCTAAAATTATCTGTTCATATTGTGTTTTCGTATGGTTGTTGGGTAAACTACAATAAGCATCTTTGACAACCTAGAAATGGTTTGTATATTTATAACATACAACAATAAAGACACAATGTTAAAAAAAAGTCTTGTGTAGCATAAGAGTTAATGCATAAAACAGTCAGAGTCAGAAATGTAAAACGGTCTCATGTAGAGAGAATCTACCCATAGACACAGTTTACAGCAACCTTTACAAATGGGACGACCTCTTCAGATCTTACATCTGTTTCTCTGTTTTTAGGTGTTTGATGAAAAGTAGTGGATTCTTAGAGGTACATTGATTCTAAAAAATGTATATTATTTAAAAAAAAAAAAAACAGGAAAACTGAGAACTAATAAAGTTCAAATTAGAAAAAAATAAGCCATGTATAGTGAAAAAAAAAGAAAAGAAAAAAAAAGTTCAACTTAATGGATTAAGTAGAGAGTACATAGTTAAACACAGGAAGGAACCAGGATTTTACAAATAAAAAAATGTTGATTTTGAATATCAATAGATAATTATTTGTATGCTTTTTGAAGGTCTATAAAAATATGTTTCCTTTAATTAAAAAAAAACAATGTGATAGAATTTTCTAGATACATGCAGCCAATGCGATACTTTTTTTAGCCATGGATGTACTTAAAAAACGTGCTGGCAATGCAGCAATGTGCATCAAATTAATTTACATCCGTTTTAGTGCTTAAAACATGATAACATCTGCCATATGCCATGTAACATATGGCATATATATATATATATGTTTTGACAAATATATATTACACAATTTTCAAAAATGTTTTAAAAATTTGAGTAATATGTTTTCCTTCTAAACTTTTTATATAAAAAAAGAAACATGCAATGATTCTACCTTCTGTTACCTTCCTTGTTCCACATTTTCTGTGGATTTTTGTGTTGTCGTCATGACTTTACCTTGTTAAAGAAAACAAGGTAATGCTGGAGCATAGCCTCTGTCTTTTTGATGAATGTTCCTCAACAGCAGAAGGTTGCTATAAACCTCCGGCTGAGGCGGGACGTGCTGGTGTCCTTGTTGGTCCTGGATAATGCTTTCATGCCTGTCAAACTGCAAGAGGAAATGGTTGCTCCGGGTTCTTGTTGAGCAGTTAAAAAATCTGTCATCTGGAATTGCATTTTAGTATTAGAGGGCAGCAGTTACCTTCATGTGGTTAGCTTTATAGAACACGTGCACAGGAACACACAGGGCTCGGTTCCCAATAGGCTGTAAGGAGCGAAAGAGTGACTTTGTGATCACAGAGGTGGATTAATTTAAAAGAGGCGTGAAATGAGATGCAGAAGGAGCCAAAAAACAGACCCGTCTTTCAATGACTCTTTCTTTGTGGAGGGCTTGCTATGGACTTGCATACGTCTTGGAGTGAAAGGCTCTGACTAATCTCTGGTGAAATTCTCAACAATGCATTGTCTTGATTGTATGTTGCGGTTTTTAAAAGACTTTCAGTGACTTATCCACTCATTGTGTTTTTTTTTGGATTTGACATTGTTCACAGTGGTTCATAAATGCTGTTGTTTCACCTGTGACATCACACATAATTTCTGTTAGTTTATTTAATCAGTTTACTTCATTGTGTTTATTCAGTGTATGTTTTCGTAAAGGTAAATGCTGGGTTTGAGTCAGTCTGTGCGTGACAGAGATGAATAAAGAAGACGCTGCAGGAAAAAGGAGGGAGAATCAGTGTGATGACCGGTGCTGATAAGCATCAAGGTTTCTTTCTGTCATATGACTTGCAGGACCAGCAGGTTTCATCTTCTAATGAATGGCATTCTCTGCTACATGAAAAGTGACATCATTCCCTCTCATTTGTGGTTTTTCACTTTCAGAATCAGAAATCTATTTAAAGGCATGTCCCTCTGCTATAATTTATTTCCTTTATTTTCCATTTTTTTTCAGAATGTGACAATATCATGGACAAATGCACTGAATCTTTCTTTAAACTTGTTCAGATGACTCCAGACTTGACCTTAAAAAATGTCAAAGCAGGAACATTACAGTTTGGCTTACGTGAGCATTTTGTTTTTTTTTTTTATTTGAAGAGGGGTTGTTTCTTCTGGAATTTTCACCTACAACCATTTCCTAATGCTGTGACATTGTGATGTGTTGTGATGTTGATTTTTTAAATTTACTGAGTAAATGTTAGTATGTGTTTATGTATTTTGCAATACATGTATGTGTGCTTTTCACATTATGGCCATGCGAATATAGATGAAACTAGCCTTTGGCTAATTTGAGCTTTTTAGCCATGTGAAATAATGTTTTTTGAAATTGTACTGTTCTATTTTAGATAAACTAAGCCTATTTTAAAATACAAATAAACGTTAAAAAATATTTATATTATTTTTGTCAACCTTTATTTAACACTTGTGGGTTCCATTGAGATTTAAAACTTATTTTTTAAGAGAGCCCTGGGCAAGAATCAATACAACAATAACATACAACAAATGTTAAATAGATAGAATAGAGTTATAATGCTGATTAAAATTGAGAAATAGAAATAGAGAAATAGAGTTTAATAATAATGCACAAATTGAAGCTCCAATAAGCGACTGATATAAAAAAAACAATAAACGTTCATGAATAATGATCAATTGTAGTTTGTTTAGAGCTTAAATTTAGAGTCTTTTCACATAAGTCCATAAATCTCTTTTAAAACCAAGCTTTAGTGGTCTTTGGAGAAACGTCACCACAGAAACAAGGCTTGTGAGGTTTCGCTGAACTTTATGTTTTTGGTGGATGTTTAGGTAAAAGACTTCTCTGGACCCTGTTTTAGGGTGTCCTTGCTTTTATTTTTCCTTCGCGATCAGTTCTAGGCGTCAGGCTTTTTTTTTTTTACTGGAGAGGGCGCTCAGAAGTTTTTTAAGTAGAGGTCTTCTTTAGACAGTGAAACTTGGAATTAAGAGGATCTAGAAGAACATATTTGAACTCAATTTTTCTGTAATGAATATTGTGTTTTAACTCAAGGTTACTTAACAGTTTATACTCTCCTGGTATCACTATTGGCTGCATTGGACAAATCCAATGACACACTTTGTTGTCCTGTCCTTGGACTTGCAGTTTTATTTTTAGATACAAAACATGTCAAATTTTTAAATTAGAAAGATTAAACCATTGGGGAGGACATTCTTCTCAGCTAAAGAATAGAAACCCGACCCACCAGTTCCCAGACTTACCAGAAATAGCAAAAATGTTGGTTTTTCCAGTACGAGGATTCTCTAATTTTGCTGCAAGTCTTTGGTGTGAATGCAGGAGATATAAAAGTAAATAAATCACTTACATTTAGTTAAGAGGATAGTGTATTTGCTGGCTTACGCTGATTTGAATATCTAAAAGTCTATTCTGCTGGATATTGTTCTACTGATCAACAGAAGTGGTGCATGCAGGATCCAGACTGTACCTCAGTGGTCCGCGGGCTTATAACTTCTCTAGTCATGTGAAAGTCGTGAGTTTTCAATGGGCTGAAGAATGGGCCCCATATGGAACCGCCCATTGGTTGCACATAAGCCACATGTGAAAAGCTCCCATTTGTTATGCTTTGCTACATGATTCCTGAATGGACTTGGAATTTGGCATCTTATGTGAGGACCATGCACCAGGGACGAGCATATAAGCCAACCCAGGTGCATAAACATGCAGGAACCTAATGGTAAACTGACTTGATCATAAAACAGGAATGTGAACCGCTGCTGGTCATATACCTGGGCCTTCAGTTTTAGAAGGACTCTTCTTATTTCTTTAAATTGCTACACGGTGACCTAAAAACAGTAACCACTCTCTTTTTTAAAGACTGCAAACCAAGTTGCTTCCAAATAGGATCATCATCAAAATTATGTTTAGAGAAACATCAAGTAAAATTTAGAAAATGGTTACTTTCCTTTTTTTTTTTTTTTTTTTTTTTTTTACAGAAAGGCCAAAACCCAAATTTATACTGGTCTGTCTGCTGTGTGTCTCTGTTGGGTTGACATAAAAAAAAAATAGAATGTTTATTAATCAATTGGAATTTAGTAAGTAAGTGAGTAATCTTTATTTGTATAGCACTTTTCACAGACAGTGTCACAAAGTGCTTTCCAAAACAAGAACAATATAATAAAAATCAACAAACGAGTCCTTTACATTGCCTTTGTCATGTCTGCGTCTGACATCCGTTCACCGCAATGCAAACTTTATGCAGGAGTTCTATTTCTAGTCTGTTCACACGTCAATGTCTGAGAAACAGGTAACATGTCTAGGCTTAAAATAGAAACTTCTCTTGTGTTTTAAAAATAAAACTATCAGATTCTATTATATATTTAAGGTGAAGCGCCCCTGCGATTATGCACATCAACACCACAGATGACACTGCTGTCCATTTTTACCATGGATGACAAAACTCAGTGAGGAAGAAGAGGACATGAGGTCTGATCACTAAAGTTGATGAGCGAAGAGACCGGGACAAACTATACGTCACAGGGATGGCAGGACAAACCACTCCTGAGGGATCGGGGGGAGGTGGGAAACACAATGGAAACAATGTGAAATAACTGAAAGTCATGAGAGGGACTTCACACGCAATGGAGATGCACTGTAGATGGACTATTGTGAACTTGGGATTACTGCTATGGGAAACCAATATTTCTTAAAGACAGGGATGTTAAACTACAGGTTCCAAGGGCCGGCATACTGCTTGTTTTTCAGAAACTCTACTTTATCTTCTACTGATCACCTGGATCAGGTGTGTTTAACAAAAACAAAAGTGACAGGTTAGTTTGAAAACATGTAGGAGACTTTCTCTTGAGAGTAAGAGTTTGAAACAATTTCTTTAAGAGATGAATTACTGTCTCATTCCAAACTGCAACTTGAATTTTTCATTACATTTTACAAAGCTTTCTGTGGAACGAAGGGGTTTTCCGAGATCATTTTGGCCCCGCCTTTCACTCTAATAGTGCTGTAGGTGTTACTTTTACGACGGGGTTATTCATCCAACAGCTCTCTCACCTCTGAGTATCAAGAAGAACATGAGGTCCAATCAATATTAATTAAAAGAAAGATATTCATGGGATGTTTTGTTTTAAATGTGTTTCTTTTTTTTTCTTAAACTTGATTTAGGGTATACTTTATTATGTATCTCTGTGCAGGTCCCCCCCCCCCCTCCCGACAAAAAAAAAGTGTGCTGCTATAAACAAGTTAATAGAAGGAATGGGTTTTTTTTCTCAAAAAAAAAAAGTCATACAAAACAGTGGTGGTTTGAGTTTTCCAGATCCTTCATGTGGCGCAGGAAAATATTTTAAAAACTTTCTGATGTAAAAACTAGTCCAAAATGAAGGACTAATGAGTTTGAGAAATAAGACACACTTTCTCGTGAAACAAAAAAATAAAAATACAAACATAATCTACAAAAAACAGGTCAGATGTTACAGTGGAGATCTAAAGATTTGCATTCTGAGTGTCAACTGCTTGGAACAACCTATAGGGCTGATTGCAGGGGTGAGGTGAGATGGGTCTATTTTAAAATCGTTCGCATTCTTTATTTATGATTGTAATTAAATATAAGTAATTATGATTTGGCTGTTTTTAGGCAGAAACAAAGAGCTTATGTTGTTTTCTAGGATATATCAGTAGTTTATTAGAAATTCACCTCTGAGTTGTGGGCGGGAAGCCTTCCCATCATCCCCATGTTTCAATGCTCTCCTGCTATCTTACATCCCCTCACAACTCCATCCTAACCCAGCCTGGATAATTGGAGCTATTCAGCCGTGCAGTTTTGAGCCAGATTGGACGAGGAAAACGAAAACATTCATGGATCTATTTGTCTACAAGTGAATGCATCAGAATAGAGAGGAGCAGGGAGCTTGTGCCTTGCCGGTTGTAGTTGGTATGAAACAACTAAAAGTGTTGTCAAAAGACTTTTTTTTCATCCAATCCTGATTCACAAACGCAGTTTCATTCTTAATTTTCCCTTATATATGTCCTTCATCATGCATGAGAAAAATGTTACAAGAACATGTGAAAAACAATAATAACTTTTATTGGTTTAAACCTTTAAGATTGAAATCAGCTGGTCTTTGCAAAGATGATTGTGAACAATCCATGACACTGTCAGGTCTCAGCTCTCCAAAGAGGGCAGCATATGCCTTAATCTTGTTTTCTGTCTACATTTAACAATTAAATTTTATAGACAAAAACAACACAGGGGTTTTAAAAATGGTCACGAGGGAAGTCAGTTCCATCTGCTGTGGTTTGTTTGGCATCCCTTGAAAATGAATTATCTTCAACTAATCAACTCAGAGGTGGTTTGGTAACAATAAATCTATAGGTAATGACTTGATCCATTATTTGTCCCCCCTTTTATATACCTCTCTTCAGTATTCCATTATCTTGCTATTGATTTACCGTCTCTTTACCCTGCCGTCTCTGGATCTCTGTATTTGCGGGAAGCAAGTGAGCAGATCTGAGTCTTTGTCTGAGAGTGTCAGTGTTTGCATACTCCAGAGAGAGGTCTGGGACCCTGGCCAGCATGTGTGTGCATTTAAACAGAAGTAAATGGTCATGACTCTTGTCTTCCCCTGCAGCGGCCTTACATAAGCCTATTTGGTGTCCTAGGGGCATCCTCACCTAACTCTTCATCCTCCCATTCCACCCTCCTTCTCACCCTTTCCTCTCTTTTATCTTCCCATCCTCCTAACCCGCCCACTTATCCCTTTAGTGCCCAGACTACACATAAAGGTTTTACCCATGCTTAAGGGTTTTTGGCCAAGTCTTTAATCACATCTGGCACAGGTTCAGTCTTCAACAATGGTGATATCTATCCCCCAATACCCTTCCATCTTTCTGCGTCTCATCCACTCTCTCCTCTTCTTCCATATTTTTTCAGATCCCCGTGGCAACCACGGCTTTCCCTTTGGGTCACTTTCTTATCTTTCCAGGACTTATTCTAACTCCAGGATCCTCCATAATTCCCCGTTCATCAAATCTTCGCCTCCATCCCCACACAATCCCTCCAATCCAGCTGCTTTCCAGGACAATTCCACCAATCCCTGCTTAGGTCTGTTCATTGTTTATGTTTTGCCTGAAATATGCATCCCTATTGAAGGAGGGTTTTTAAACTTTCCAAATTTAACTCTTTTATACATCCATCGCCTTTGTTTTAAATTTCCAATGAAAAAAAAATTGATCTCCTGCTGGGATTCCATCTTTCTTTTCTCTGCAAATGAAGCAGAAATTAATTTAGAAATTTATAAAGAGATCTTTTGAAAACAAATTTCTCTTCTTGCATATATGGTTAGAATTTTTTTTTTGTAATATTAACAATTTCAGTGATATAAAATTAAAATTATATATAAAAAAGAATGAGGCTAAATTTATTCTTAACAAGACTTCCATTGTAAAATAAATGTAAATGAATGATAAAATCAACAGATGCTAAACGGATATAATTTTCGTTCACAGATTCATTGTTGTTCATGGACAAATTTCTCAGTCTTCTAGAGTCACAAAACTGCCATATTCTTGACTAACCTAATAATAAATCATAATAAATCATAATAATAATAAATCCATATTATGTTAAATTGGAGAATTTGAAATAAGCTTAAACTAAGAGATAGCTTATGTCCAAATTCCTCCCCTGCACACTATTTAGTGAACTGTATAGTGAATTATATAGGGCACTATATAGTGCGTTTAACATTTTGTAGTGCTGTCCGAATCTACCATTCCAAAATCGAGTGCACTACAAATTACCCAGAAGTCTTTGCAAAAAACTAGCTCACTATATTAGGGAATATAGAACACAATGCATTGTGATTGATCAATTTTTGTGAAAAAAGTCTTCATATACAATTTTTTAAACATAAATCTGCATTTTCAAAATCAGTGAAGTCACATATAGATGTTGTGAAATTTTCGTAATGATTTGATTTTCGCTTCCTGAAATCAGTGATGTCATATCTGGCATTTAGAAATACAAAACTCCTTTTAAAATCCATTTTAAAATCATTTTTTTGTAGTTAGAGATTAGGATGGGAATTTAGACATAGCCGTAGTATGGGATGGCGGCCCCCTCACAGGCAATATAAAAAGTAAAATAAAAGTTTGATTAAAAACATATTCAAAATAGAACTGAAGTGACTGAAAGGGACCAGGAGATAAGATGGCGCCCAGTCATCCTTAGCCGGCAGAGAAAATTCCAAACTATTTCAGAATCTTTAATTAAAACTTTTTAAAGTGAATAAATAGTTTAGTGTGCAAGATGAGCTTAGAAAATTGGGCAAAAAACCCCAAAACTGGTATTCCAGAAGAACATAAACAAAATAATTCAGATTTGTAAAACTGTTCACCCTTTAACACCAGAGCTTTAGCTCTTGTGTTTCCATTCCTTCGACTTCAGTAACTTTTCAACCTTTATCGCTTAAAACGGGGGAAAAAAAATTTTATTTTTAGGGTATCCAGTTAAAAAAAAAAAAAAAAAAACCAACCATAATGGGGGGACATGAACTTCCGGTTCCAGACTTCTGGTTCCAGCTAATGATGTCTGGGCGCCATCTTGTTGTCTTCAGCCAGGTTCTGTGGAAGTAGGAGAAGTACTTTAGTTTAGGCAGTCTGCTCTGCTGGTGCTCATGATGTTAAATTCATAAAAGTACCATTTTATAAATCTTGTAATATTAGTTAGGTTTTTTGTTTTTGTGATTCTTATACTCAGCGAGTTGGCAGAATCTCTGATATCTGCGAGTGTCCTGCATTAGGCCATTCAATCATACAGTGACATAATGTTTTCCTAGAAATGTGAAAGCTGACTCACAAAGTAAAACTAAAGTAAATTAGCAAAATACATTGACCACAACTGTCCAAATTATTCTGAATGATTTGTGTTCTTGTTCACACAGTTCAGATAAATACTTCTAGATAGACTGAGTGTTACGTTTATTCTCCAGCGTTCACTTATCTTCCAGTCCAAACATCAATTCATTCCATAAACGTCAGTTTCGGTTTCCTTGTGTGTGTCCGTGTCAGTGTGTGGGTTTATTTGTCAGGGTGTGAGACACCTAGGCAGGCTGTTTCTGTAAACAGGGCTGTACCACTTATCAGCCATCAAGTGTCCTTGATTAAGAGTGAAAAACATGCGCAAGCATGTTTGTGACTCACTCACAATCAAGTTTATGTATCAGAGTGGACTTACTTATGCTGAAAAAAAGAAGAGACTCAAGCGCAGAAACGTAAAGTCATTTAGGAAACTGGAAAATGAAGACACGCTGGCTTTATTTCACCAACACGCTTAGTTCCCACGATGGAAGGTGTGTGTATTTGGTCTGTGAGAGCCAGGCTTATCTGGCTGTGTGTCATAACAACCCTTTCAGTGGGTGTGTGTGACAGCAGAGATATATGTGCTCACAGAGACAGGCACACACAAGGACATGCAGAGAAGCTCGACTTTCTAGTCCCTGAAAAGGTCAAAGAAGGCCTCGCACAGGAAGTAATGATACAGAAACAGATACGACACTTCCTGAAAAGATCTGGAAATGTACACATCCATACATCTCCTTCCCTTTGTGAAAGAGCAATAGACCAAACATCCACTGAGTGCAAGCAGTGCCGCATTGAAGTTCCCACGTTGCAAATATCTGCACATTTACTCGTCTGCCGTAAAAACCAAAAGGCCAGAAGAGCCTCGTCTCTTTAAAAGTCCAACCGACCGATCAGCTGCAGTGAGGCCTCAGCTGACATCAAAATGAATTCAGTTGAATTCCTAAATGTCATATTTATGTTGCGTGTGGATGGGTGTGTGTGTGGTTAAGGGGGAATTGTGTGTGTTTTACAATTACTTTATATTTTATTATTTTGTTTGTGAAAGTATTTGTTTTTTGTTTTTGGTTTTAGGATTGTGAAATATTTTCATTATTTATGTCACTTTCAGCTGCATCAGAATGCAAAGTTTTTTTTAAATAAAGTTTGATTTGATTCAAATACTCCACTGTTGACTACATCGTCTGACTCCAACATGGTGGTGTCCATATTGCAATAAAAATGCGAGTAAATTGTTTTAATTTGGTTGAAGCCAACAGTTAAAAACATTTTATGTGGGTGACATCACAGTCACTCTGCCCAGTTCTCAGATACAGCCAATGTGTGAACCTGACTCATTTGTCTTCTTGAAAATGGGTAACTAATTTTATGGACTTAAAACTTAACTGACCGATGCATTTCTGTTTTATTCGCTTATGTTTTTAGAGGTTGATTTTCCTCTTTCAGAAATGCTTTTATTATCTTAAGTTCATTATTCAGTTCTCTTCAGTTTTGTACAAATTCAAGTTAGTAGATTTTTTTTTTTGAGTTTCAATGCTCTCAGCTGTTTGGGTTCAAGTTAACAGACTTGAGTGTATTTAAATTCCTGGTGTTATCTAAATCCTAAATTAGACGGTCTTTCTTGGCACCTTTGTATTATACCTGTGGTTCAATGTGATTCAATTTGGGGGGTTTGGATTCTAAAGTCATATCTTTGTTAACATTTTTTGAAGAAAATTCTCAAGATCTATCCATTCAACGTTGCTTTAAGCTAATTTTAGTATTTCAATTAATTTTACATAGATTTTATTATATCTGATGTTATATAAGATTATTGTTGTCTTATTCTAATAGTAATTATTGTTTCACTCTTTTAACTTTTTATGAACATTTTTATATTTATAATATATTATTTTAATTGTATTTCCAGTGGTTCCTCCGTCAGATCTATCATCAAGGACCCCGCCCACAACCAGGTCTGTTCACTCTCCTTCCCTCGGGCCGGAGGTACAGGACTGTGAAATGCAGACCACCAGACTCAGTAAATTTTTCTCTGCTATCAAACTCCTTTTCAGAGGGAACAATCCAGATACTATGCTCTTTAAGTCACCCTGTAAATATTCTTCATCTTCCATGTATTTTTTTTTACTTATTTTCTATTAACCTTGTTCAAGGCATTCAGAGTGAGCTGCAAAGTAAGAATTTCATTGTACAGGGGAACCTGTTTCCTTCCTGTCCATATGGCAGTAAAACCCTTTGAATCTTTGAATCGCTCTGGGTTGGTTGTAGTTCAGTCAATGCAGTTCTGGATGGGGACATGTATCGCCACTGTGCTGTGGTGAGGCTGGGTCCCCGAGTTTGATGTGGCACTTTGGTATTTATGTGGCAATCCACATGGGGGGAAGGTCCCAAATATTGGTATCTACTAACAAACTTTTTCTGTGCTCAGCCTGTTTCCCAACAGCACTTCGCATTATATGTTGTATGTATAAAAAGTGCTACATAAATATATTTTAATTTAATAATGTAGCACCTGTTATTTAAAAAACTGTTTGAGTTCCTGTTCTCCAGTCTCCACGCTGCATCCTCCATCACAGCTGATAAATTATCTTAAGTTGACCAGACTTAAATATGTGTTTCCATTTTTGTTTTGACCCAAAACTTTAAAAGCCTTCTGTGCTTATTTCTTTTGCTAATTTGACAAAAACAACAAAACAAGGCAGGACACCAAATCATATCTTTGTTTGTCTCATCATTGAGACAAATGGGTCACTTTTGTTTAAACAAGTCATGTTGACAGAGTGAGAAGGTCATGGTAAACTTTGTCTTGAAGCCTAACAGCAGTAATTTCAGACTGTTAAACTTGGGCTAATTTTGGTGAATGTGACAGCTCAGAGATATGAGAAGGGAAACATAAGCAATTATTTGACACAGTTCAGTGTGTAAAACCTGGATTTAATAAGGTGGAGTCTCCACAAAATTGCATTGCAGTGGAAATTGAAGGTACTTTTGGTTCAGTTTTTTAAATAAAAAACATTTTCTCACAAATCTGTTGACAGATCAGATGATTCAGGTTCTCTCGCAAACTTTGGATAAGTAGAGACAAGAACTGGTTTAAAGATAAGAATGGAAGGAATTTGAAGAGAAAAGACGAATGCTTTTGCAGGTGATTAAATGAAATGGTGGAAAGTGAGGCACGGCAGCGAGCCATTGTCATACTTGGCAGTGAGGTCCTGACTGCATTCCAATGCTGAAAAGAAGAAAGCTAAACTGCATAGAATATCCCCAGTGAGGACAGAGAATACGGAGAAGCAGAGAGTCATAAAAAATCAGATAACTTGGTATAAAGTTTTATTGCTTTTCCAAAGTGTTTTGAAGATGTAAAATGACGTCCAACACGTGTAAATTAGTTTCGCTTTGGCAAACAGAATGTGTGCATCACTGAAAGAAAAACTGCAATTACAGAATGAGTTTTAACAATCTTCAGTGTAACAGGATTTATAACATAAAATACAATTTTGGGTATGTGTAAAAAATACAGGTGTGAAAGTATTTTGGACCTTTGTCAAGTTTTGTCATGTAACCCAACAATTTGGTTTTAAAGTTGTACACAAAGACAAAGTTTGAAGGGTGTACTTCAAACTCCCACAAGCTTTTGTTGTCTTCAGGTTTATTTCAAGCATAAATTATGGACAGTAAGAGAAAAAAAAAAATCACATTGATTTTTTTCAAACTTATTACAGAGATAATGAAATGCATTGATGAGCAAACAAGAAAAAGAAACAAGCAAATTAAAACAAAGACTCATTTGTGCCACATTTGATTCACCAAATATAATGATTATTAACTAAATTCAGGTAAAGTTTGACTGATTGACTTTTGCTTTGATTTGCTTTTGTAAGCTTGCTTTACTCAACAGAAAACTAAACAAACCTTTTATTTTCTCTACTTGTAAAAGAGGAGCCTGTTAGCTGAAGGCTCCTTATCCATTCTGGCTCTACATATTCTTAGAAGTGCAACTATAGAAATAGAAAACTGTGTGCAGAAGCCTAAAGTCACATTTATGTGTTGTCAAGCCTGGAGGACACTTGATATTCATAAAACCTTTTGAAAAAATTTCCCCCGCCATCTACACTAAACTCTTCATTCTTCTGAGTCAAAGACCCACTCCAATGAAAATCATATTTTTGGGGTTTTTAACATGTTCTTGAAGCATTTTTCTCAGGGTGTAACTTAAGAATAAAACAAAAACAAAAAAACACTGGGAACAAAATAGAAAATACAATACAAATACAATAGAAAAAAGATTGAGGGGATTTTTTAAATTCAGTCTTTAAATATGTATTCAAGAAAAGCTCAAGGTGTTCTTTTCTATTCTTTTGGGGGACGAGGGTTGCACAATAAAACAGTGATTGATGAAGAAAGAAACATTAGACATACTTTCAGAAGATAAGGACAAATGAATAGGAGAGGAGTCTAGGGGGAAGGGTGTAGTTCAGATACAGTAGCTAGTCATTCCACAGCCTGGACAGGCAGTTTATCTAATTAAAGAGGCCCTGCACAGTGAACAATGAAAGGAGTGAAGGTTGATGGTCCATGCGTGTCTACCTTTGGACCTGTCTGGATTCCTGTTCCTCCTGGAAGGGAAGTTTAAGATTGACAGACAGGAAATAGGACATTGAAGCCTGAAATCTTTGTCTGGTTATATTTGCCAATTGTCTCAGTTCAGTTTTTTTAACCTACATGTCTACCAAATATAAAACTGTGTTTTGCAGTAACTGGGCTTGTTTGACTCCTAGAAGTCAAACTGAGTTAAAATCTGCGTCTAATGCTCAGTTTCAGTCATGATCGACTCCTGCTACTGGAAGAATGGGAACCGTCTCTAGGATTCCTAGTAAAAAACAAAGGGAACACTTTGTCCTGCTCTCTGTTCCTGTCCTTCATTCTTTCATTTTCATATTTCCCAACTTCTTTCTCTTCTTACTTGAGTCTTTGTCCTCAGTTCATGGGCCACTGGCAGATGCTTGTGGGCTCAAATGTCAGAAAGTCAAGGGTTTCCCAGACAAGCAATTACAGACTGGAGGAGAATAGGAACACACAAACACAAATGCACACGCACACATCCAGAACATCAAAACTAAATGAATATACAGTCCAACTACAAAACTGCTGCTTGAAAAATGGCTAATAATATCCATATGCCCAATTTCCTGTGAACACCTGTCATTCATATCGATAACAGAGCACGTATACACACATGTGAAGTCAGGTGGTTTTCAAATCACAGCAGATGTGTGCTCCAGAGCAGTAAAGTGGTTTTGGGTCCTGTGTGAGCCGGCGTTGGGTCTAACTAACACACTGCTGACTTTTGCTTCACTTTTTCTGCCTACAAAGGCGAGTAAGCAGCTGCTTGACTGTTATTAGGCTCTTTGAAAGCACCTGCTTGATGTGTGTGGTTGTAGTCAAACACACACTGAAACACAAAGTTGCGTGGGATCTCCAGCTGGGCACCGGTGCCCAGCTGTAAATGTTCCACTGACCCAAATGTGCACTCAAAAATCTTGAAAAGACAAATCTCACCATCAGGTAACATCTTTTTTAATGTAAAAAAAAAAAAAAGTTTGCTTATGTTTTGTGGTGCAGCTCTGATGGGATTTTGTGTTTTTTTTTAATGTACTTTCTATGTGTGTATAACGGTTTCTGCAGCATCCGCGTTTGGTCAAGCGAGATTCTGCAGAAATGTTTTGGAATCTATCAGCACTTCTCATCCTCATGACCTAAATCATTCATGAGCAGTGTGCATCCATCTTCACCTCTCCCTGGTCAATGCTGTGCAAGTGCTTTGTGTGTGGGAGTTGGAATGCATGTGTGTAAAATCATGTACTTTCTGTACAAATTTTCATATTTTTGTCAACTAAAGGCTAAAAAATTGAGATGCTCCTGCAGAGCTTAAATTTGCTGCATTTAATTCCTTTTAAGTAAGTCTTTATATATTCATTTTTTGATATATATAGTCAATGTATCCGTCTTAATCAGTTTGATTATTTTCAGTGAACAACATTTTAAAGAATTTAACAAAATAAGTGATTAAATGCAAGACTGTAAAATAAAACAATAAAGGCATAAAAATTCAAAATCTGAATGTGAACAAAATTAAAAACTGAGTAAAACAAGATGATGCAGCAACAGTCCTATGAAGGTGAACTCAAACAGATGAGCTTTGGATTATGTTGTGAGTATTTTAGTGATATTTTGCAGAAGGATAAGAGGATTGTTTCTTAAGAACTCATAAATAAATGTAAAAACTAAAAAAAGGGGAATAAAAAAGCACTGGCCAGTGGGTGAGGTGCTCTTTTTGCCAGCCTGGGGGCTTTAAGTAAACATCCTCAGAAGAAACACCCCCTGCATCTCAAACAAGTCTGTTGAGTAGAAATTAAGTCAAGGACTTGCAGAACAAGGCACTCCAATAATCTTTTGATCCATAGCAAACACATTAGAAATGGTCTTTTAATTATAATAATGCGTTTTTTTTTTTTTTTTGGCAAAATTAAAAAAAAAAAAAAACAGCATCGTAGAGCAGTAGTAGTTAATCAGAAATTTGCCTCTGAAGTGTGGACTGGACTGGGTAAGCCTGCCCTCATTTCCCATCGTTCTATTTGTTTACATTTTTCCAGCTATCTCAGACACTCACATCTGAACCTAACATTATCAGCATAACAAAAATGTTGAGCAACACTGGAGGTATCCAGCCGTACAGTTTTGATCCAGATGTCAGCTCGGATGAGAAAAACAAAGACGTATATGGATCTAGTCGTCTACAAGTGGATTCAGAATGGAGCGGACGACAGTAGATTTTACACAAGAGCTTTTTCAAGCGACATCTATTCATCTAATCCTGATTCACAAAGATTTATTAATTGTATCTGATTGATACTTTCACCCACATGATAGTAATGCCGCCCCAAAGACAAGGCCAAAAACAAGCAAAACAGAAGGTTAAAGAGAGCTGAGCTCAGGGGATTTGGTGAAGTTAGCTTTCTTTGTCTGTGTGTGAAAGTGTTAAAGGCTAAACTAAAGAGAGACAGAGAAAGCTGAGACCTTTAAAGGCACATGTGTGTACTGTTTGCTGCCCATGTCTGTGCGCACATTTGAGGTTATTGACAATGGCCTGTGAGGAGACGAGCTTGTTTTTTTTTTTTTTTTTTAAAAAAAGGCCTTGAACAAACAGAATGGAGACAGAGAGATAAAGAAGGGAGGTAATGGGGCAGAGAAAAATAGGAATGGTGAAAAAGGTGGGTTTAGTGCAAATATGTGGGCTTTGTGAAGAATGTTTAAGATTTCAGTTAGAAAAGTATTCATTAGGACATTTAGATAATTTAATAAAAGGGGATTAAGAGCAGAGAAAACGAGTTTAAAGGCAGATGAAGTCAGAATTTCCAACAAAAAGCTTAAGCTGAGGTGAATAGGCTTAGAAAGGGTGCAGGGAGGAGTGAATTAGATTTGGATGAGAGTAGATAGGGATGGATAGATGGGTTGAAAACATATGAGGTAATTTTAGATAAGCCAAACTGGAGGGAAAACCCAAAGGCTTTCCTGGGCAAAGGTTACCTGCGACTGACAGAAGTGGCAGTGGGTCAAAGGTGTGCATGGATGTGTGTGAAGGAAACACAAAGAGAACATGGATGGGCCTCCCTGTGATGGAAGGCTGGAAGGATAGCTGATCCCTGCAAGGATGCGATGGTGCGGCTGAAGTAGCCAATCAATATCCGGTTAATAAATTATAAGACACAATATTTCAAAAAGCACCAGAAAACAGGCGATCCAAGCCTTCGTGAGCTGAAGGAAAGAAAAAAAACCATGCGGTGAGTGCATGTACCGGGGTGGGGGTGTTATGTTTGTGTGTCGCAGTGGAAAATGTGCGGCTGCTCATTTGTGCAGGTGTTGATGTTTAATAACCAGGGTTGACATTTCCAGGTGCTCATGTCCGGTGTGTGACACCAGAGCGTGCTCTCCTTCATCCTCCTCTGTGACACGTATCTGTTTGTGTGAAAGCCTTACTCAGGCAGCTTGGGAATGCACATAATGAAAAAAGAGAAGAAGAAAAGGTCCACGGAGAAGCAGTAATGAAGGAGAAACAAACGGGCTGGATAGTTCTATAGAAATATTACTAGTCGAGCTGGACTGGAAGCTTTAAATGAATCGTTCTGGCTAAAAAGGGTCTAAAATGACAGAAAATGTTTTTACAGTAAAATTAGCTTTGTGACACTAATTGGTTTTCCAGTGAAAAATGGAACTACACTTAAAGGTAAACTAATAAATAGTGAAAGTGAACAGATACATGTATGTGTGCAATGTGACTTTTTTGGATTTAATTGGGTTAGGAACACAAATGATTTCTGACAGCTGCAAAATAGTGAGAGTGGAGTGGGAAGAACACATCAAGGATTTTACAATCCATGGTCTCTTTAGATTAACCTTCATCATCAAGCTAAGTTGGCTGTTCAGTCACAGCTACTTGTTACTCCTATGTGTGACAAAAGTGTGACTCTGGAGCATTCTAATTACCTAAAACTGTTAGGTGGATAGAAAGGAAATAATATGAAACAGCTCAAACACACATTTTTAAGTTAGAACCCCCCCCCCCCCCCCACACACACACACTTCCGTAGACTTCTTAAAGACCAATTCTGATGAAAATTAGATTTTTTGTCACATTTTTCTGGTGATTTTAAGAAAATGAAGCTCACACTTGCATTCCTGAGTATCTCTTTGTTCAAATTGTTGTGAAAAAAAAACGCCAAAAAAATGCAGTTGGTAAAAGCTTAGATATATCTAAGAAAATTCACTGGGCGGGACACAGCAGACAAATAGATCCAAGTATGTTTTCATTTTCCTTGTCAAAGCTGACACATGCCCGTGACTCACCTTTGGTAAGTTGCGGGCCGAACTGGATAAACATTGAACACACTAAACTAAGAATTTTAAAACTTTAAAAGAGTAACTTTTTAACATTACTTTGAATAAAAACAGACAGGAATATTATTCCAGAATAAATCAACTAAAATAATTCAAATCCCCCTCCAGTGAAAAGGATGGCACTGCTCAGTTCAGCACCAAAAGCCACGCCCCTCAGGGGAGATTTTGGAAACGGAGGTTTCAGACCAACATGAAAAATAGCTTTTTAAGATATTTATGTTGTGGGATTTTGGTAAAAAAAAAATCATAATCATAATTAAAACCCTACAGGGAATTTTTTTTTTTTTAATTAAAAAATGTTCATAAGGGGACTTTAAATACCTTTCAGTATTTTACTTTCCATAAAATATATTTTGTCAAAATTATACAAGTTAGAAATAAATGGAAGATAACATTGGGCCATTAAGAACAACAAATTAAAAATGACCTGGAGGGCCGGATCTGGCCCCCAGGCCTTTACCAATGGTCCCACCCATAACCCAGAGGCACATTATTAATAAGATAATTCTTCTCTGTAACAACTATGTCCCAAAACAAAACAAACCCTGCTTAATAACAGCATTATTACAATTAAAACAAAAAAAAAACTTTTTTTTAAAGAGGGATATTGCAGGGTTATCAAAAAGTCTTTAAAGCATTTAATTCATGAATTTGGAAATAAGACCTTATAAAGTCCTTAAAAAGTCTTGAATTTTGATATTTGAGGTTAAAAAAAGATAGTGCTAGAAATCTCTTCGCTTCATATTTAAAGTAAAAAATCAAAAATGTCAACCAAGATTATTTGGATCAAATGATGTAAATAAACATTGGGCAAACCAGTTGCACTAATACACTCAATGCATACTGTCATCAAAAAAAAAAAAAGATTAATAAAATGGGATATTTACTTGTAAATTGGCCTTAAAAAAGTCTAAAACGTCTTTAATTTAACTTGAAGAAACTTGTGGGAACCCTGTTTAAAGAACTCAAAAGATGGTCAGATTGGGTCTTCTTTAGCTCCAAACAATAAAGTTCTTCACAGGCTTCCTCCTCTTTTTGAGTACTTTTGACCTTTTCTTTTTGTATGTTGCCAGTGGAAATGTGCATAAACTAGATAGTTTGATAGTTTTATTATGGCTTAAATGCAGCTGCAATAGACATTTAAAGTTAAATTTACAGGAAGATGTAGAAAGGATGCACTCTAATTCCCAAACGACGTGAAATGTTTGGCTCTTTTTAAGATAGCTATAAACCTTTTTTATTTTCTTGTTGAAGGTTATGTTTTGGAGCATGTGAACGCCTGCTTTGCAAGTTTTTCTTACAGCTTATGTCACATTTTCTTGCAATATTATTCCTTTATGGTTTTGTCGGATTTAGTTATTTGTCTGAAAATATTTAGCACTTTTTACTGGTTTCTTTAGAAAATCTGGCAACTTTTTCACCAGAAAGAAGCATTTGTAGCAGAGTAAACTGACGGGTTTAACCCCAGAACATTTTCACTATTAAAAGTTACACCATTATTTTTTCTGGGTAATTTTTACCCCAAATAATACACCCAATAAAAGTATTTGTCATAAAAAATAGATCAAAATATGACAACACATGATGAATTAGAGCAGATTTCTTTAATTCTATACTTTTAAAATGGATCCTAAAAACATGCTTGTAAACGACAGTAAAATTAGGAATTTGTGAACAAAAAATTCCTAAAAAAAATGATACAAGATACTTGGGCTTTCGACCACCCATTCCTGGGACATGCATGACTTTATCCAGGGACCCATGACACTCAAGAAAATGCAATATATTGGAAATCATGTAAATACTTTTGCCTCTGTGAAAATCACCCGGTGATAATACTCTAGGGTTAATAAGGAAAATAATATTTCATAAATGTACTATTTGCAATTAATTGCTTTTAATTTTCACAACAAAACTACAAGTGTTCAATCATCCATTTAATAAAACAACCACATCTTTTATTCTTTAAAAGGAACATTTTGGATTTGGATAATAAATTGGGAAAACAGATCACTGAACTTGAAAATGTAATGTGGAAATTTATTGGTACAAATTGGATTACCAGTAAAAGAAAGTGAAAATACAAAATCCAAATAAATGAAACTGCACACATTTTTTTATATGAATTTTTTTTGTAACTTTTGCATTTAATTCTTTGTAACTCAAATTGTTTGTTCCAATTGCACAGTTTTGTTTGACAGGTGTTTTTTTTGCATGTAACCATGCACACATGTACAGTCTTGATGGAGTCTCTAAGGTCCCAGGATCACGCATGTGGGTGTTTGTGTGCATGTGTGCGAGCATATGTGTGTGAACACATGTGTGTGTGGGGTGTTGATAATCGCTGCTCACTGGCAGATGTGATTGGCCGTCT